>OX637464.1:4717041-5917041 GCA_951799995.1 Trifolium subterraneum
TGATCCAATACCAGGATCCCCTCCCGCTCCCCACCAAGCCGAACCACGGCTCTGATACCAGCTCGGGAAAAACAATGGGGTCAATGCTCCAGGACCACAAGAGAGGGAGACGCCACATCCCAACCCAAAATCTTAAGGCGTTAAGTTAATGAGTCACCTCTTTTATAAATCCAACATTCTTCCCATACATATATAGTCGATGTGGGACTTAACCACTCACACTTGAAACCCAACAATTATGTGGAATAATGAGTTGTTTGACCTAGTTTATTTTTATTTGTTCTCTCATTCAATTTTTTTATGGCACTTTGATATATTGTTTTTAAAATTAAATATCTATTTGGTGAGATATGATTTCATGCAAGGAAATAATTACAAAGAGAGTTGATTAACACAATAAAAATTATCAACACAACACTAAAAATATATTTATTTAGATTTGAATCCCTCCTAAAAAAATGGCTAGCTTTACTATAATGAGTCTCAAATTTGAATTATTTTGGTGTCAATTACTGTGTTTGAACCAGTCTTATACAAGATTTCGATCTAATTTTAATCGGGTCTCTGCTAATAGATAATGGAATAAATATCATCTAAATTAGCCAGTTCTTAGATTGAATA
This sequence comes from Trifolium subterraneum, assembly GCA_951799995.1. Lineage (NCBI taxonomy): Eukaryota > Viridiplantae > Streptophyta > Magnoliopsida > Fabales > Fabaceae > Trifolium > Trifolium subterraneum. The sequence goes on from OX637464.1 coordinate 4,717,663, forward strand.
TAGAGTTTTCACCCAAAGTTTTGATAATATTATCAAAATAACAATTGCATTAAACTTTGAAAAAGCAAAATAGAAATAAACATTGTTTACATATGCGACAATTAAAAACGTAGAGATTATCCACAAATTTTAATTTAATTGGAGATTCATTTGATATCTTCGTTTTTTTATGAAGATATCAAATGAGTACTAATTGGAGATTCATAATTAGTTTTGAGATTTGAACAATAGTTGGGATTTCGTCATTGGTAACAAGGGCTTCTTGGTGGCAAATACATTATGGGTTTCCAATAATTCCGTTTAGCTATAGCAAAATAAGAATTTTATGAAATGTACAATCAACTTTATGAAATTCCATATATCTCTTTTGACAACAACTTATGGAATGTAAACAAAACCATCGAGCTAACTAGCTAGCTATCACATTCTTTTGATAGCCTTAATCATGATCTTTAAAATGATCTTAATAGTGAAATAGTAGCTTGGATTAGAAAAATATCATTTTTTGTCCATATAGACAATGCGGCACAAGAAATTCATATACACAATAGTAAGATTTCAGATGAAACATAGTTTAATCTAACAATATCGACAATATTAATCGACTCAAGTCTTACAGATACAAGAATCACATTTTTATTTTTATCTATAGACTAAGTGACAATTATCACAAAAAAATCACACACACAAATGTAAGATTTTAGATTTAAATTCAGATGAAAGTATTCGATTTAACAAAATAAAATGGCAGACATTATTTTTATTTTCTAAAATACATATGAAATAGAGGTGGACATAGAAAGCTGGTTCTCCAATTTATGCGATACTCTCCATATTCCCCACATTTTATATATTCTCCAATTTTTTTGTCAAAAATAAATAAATATATATTCTCCATTTTTTTTAATATATTCTCCAATTTATTATGGCTGGTTTGATACTCATTGGAGTGTAACATCTGCACCGTCCTGATTGCTTTAGTTAATTTATTTATTTTTGGAAAAAAGTAGCTTTGTTAGTTTTATATTTAGCTTCCCAGCAAGAATTATACTAGTGATAGAAAAGATAAATAATTAGATTAGAAAAGATAAATAATTGAATAAATCAATGTGTTCACATAACAAGTGACAAAAGCAATATTGCATACATCCTCACCAAAAGAAGAAAGCAAATCTGCAAATATAAAAATGTAAATTCACAAAGCAACAAATTAAATTTCTAGCAGACAATAGCAAACATATTAGTTTTAGTTTTATATATGCCACGTGATTGTCATGTAACAAATCAATGTTGCATCCTTTTGTGCACATATATAACAGTAATTAATTACCAACTACAAGCATCACAAATGGATTATTATTAGGTTAGACAAGTGGATAATACTTCAATTAATTAATGTCGAATCCATCAGAACAAAAAAAAAGCATATACATGTATATTGCTAAGCTAAATAATTCTTTACTATTATATTGAATATATAATAATGAAACAAGTTGGTAAAATATTTTAAAAGCTCTTTTGAAAAATAATTATCTAAATATTTTTGCTTAATGCACTTTTAGTCTTTCTATTTTTTTATAATTCTTATTGATATGACATCCTTGTCATTTTGCCAGCATGGATAATAAATATTTGGCTTAATTGTGTATTTAATCCTTTATGTTTATTTTATATTTTAATTTGATCTTTTACGTTTAAAAAGTTTCAAGTTAGTCCCTTATATTATTGATGTCAACATAAGTTCGTCTTTTTTGTTAAATTTTGAGTTAATTTCTTCCAACTTTTTGTTAAATTTTTAGTTAATTTCTTCTAAAACTTTTACATTGTATCCTCCTAAGTTGTCCGCGTACGCAAATTCACAGACACATAGACAATTTAAACAAAAAATTGACTAAAAGGACCAACTCGAAACCTTTTAAACGTAAGAGACAAAATTAAAACCTAAAATAAACTTAAATGACCAAATATACAGTCAAGCCTAAATATATTAAATAAATATAAATAAAAAGGGAGTGAAATGAATCTCTTTCTTTACGAGGTACCCACTACTCGGAGTACCCTTCCAAAAGGAAAAAAGATGTGTCTGTCAGGTCTAGTTCGTCTTGACTTTACTTGTTATTTTTAACGGCGTAATGAACCAGGTACATCTATACCACATGTTAATTAATTTGGTAGAGATGGATAAAAACTTTGAGTGGATTTCTAACTGAATGTTTTCACGCATCAAAGTTAAACCGCGTGAAACGTAAAATAGAGAAAGGATGCTTTCAGTCTCCACCACCAAACTCGTCATGAAACTCAAACCCATAACCTTGACATTAGTAAAACAACAATATAAATAAAAAAACTTTCAATCTTAGCAATTTTTCCCCTTTCAAACTCGTCATGAAACTCAATTTTTTCTCTTTTATACTGGTTTGATTCTTTACTTTCCTTTTCTTTTCCTAACTCTACAACTACAAATTTGATTTCTTTGTTCTTTGTTATTTTTTCATGTGTTTTCTAGAAACAAAATTTTCTTTGGCTAATCTGCAAGTGTGAAACGTTCTGTTCAGCTATAAAATTTGTGAACATGTTTTTTTTCAGCCGATCAATTAAAGAATGCTATAAATATTATTTCTTAAAATATTTAAACAAATTAAAATCATTTATATTGTTAAATGTTATTAAATATAGGCTTAAATATGAAAATAGTCCCTGCAATTATGACATGTTTTGATTTTAGTCCCTGCAAATAAAAAAGTTTGATTTTAGTCCCTACAAAATCTCAAAAGTTTTAAAATAGTCCCTGAGCTAGATTTTTTAATGACATGTCGCATTTTTAATGATTTGGCATATGCTGACTAGGATTTATTGATGACATGGTCCATTTTTTATGACGTGGATTAATACATTGATTTTTCATTTAATTTTTAATTTAAAATTAAGTTTTCCCTTTTTCTAAAAAACAAATTAAAATTAAAAAAATAAAGGTTAGAAGGGAAAAATAACATCTCCAACGCACTAATAAAAACAAATAATGGAAGATTTCAGATTCAAGTCGTACGATGCTGGAAGGAATCAAATTGAAACTTGCACCTGAAAATGGAGCTTGTAACGTCTATGGCATGCAAGATCTACGTTGCTACAGTGCCTCTTATCTTATGCTTCCTTTGTTCATCCAACACAAACCCAGTTGAACAACGATGCTAAGTTCAAGAAAGGAAAATAAAAAAATAGTTCAACCTCAAAAAGTTGGAGCTTCAGTGTTCCTAAATTGCAGAGGAAAAAAAGGTAATTGCTAATTCATGGGACAGAAATGCTAAAGTTGGAGATTTAGTTGATGCTGAACAAAAATGCTCCTCACTGAATCGCGTACAAACAAATTAAACCCTAATTGCTAATTCATCCCCTTTTTCTATTTTTCGCTTTTAACTTTTCTTTTATTTTTTTAATTTTAATTTGTTTTTTGAAAAATGGTAAACTTAATTTTAATTTAAAAATTAAATGAAAAATCAATGTATTAATATGCATCATCGAAAATGGGACATGTCATCGATAAATCCTAAGCAGCATCTGCCAAATCATAGAAAATGAGACATGTCATCAGAAATTTTTGCCCAGGGACTATTTTAAGACTTTTGAAATTTTGCAGGGACTAAAATCAAACTTTTTTTTTTGGAGGGACTAAAATCAAAACAAACCATAATTGCAGGCACCGTTTTCATATTTAAGCCTTAAATATATATATATATATATATATATGTGTATATATAGTTACCGTCAATTTGTACAGATTAAATTCATCAAAACATTAATAACGTGATTTTCAAATTAGTAAAATAAATTATCCACTTGTAAAAATTCAAAACTTCATCAACTCTCAATTAAAGATCATAATTGAATAATTTATTGTAGCCGTCCTATACAAGGAATACTATGAACTGTAAATATCTCTGTCTTAGGTTGAAGACACAATTGTTGAAAAATAGATCCAATCCGTAGTGTGTTGCGCATGCAATGCGGAAGATTACTACAGTTACCTTAAACAGTAACATTGCCTACATAGTACATACGGTACACTTATTAGAAGTACACCTATTTTTTCGGTCTCTGAGTGCATAAAATTGCAAATACATCCCCAATATCTCATCTAGTACCAATTTTATTGACTAAATTAACCCATAAAAAATACATTTGATGACTAAACGATTACTAAAAATAAATTCAATAACCAAACTAACAAATAAAGGAGACAATTTGTATATCAATTTACAATGTTGATATATATTCAAAAATTAATGTCCTACCGAATTACACATTTCAAAACTAAAATACTAGTGGTGAGACTCGAAAGTTGATAAAAATGTGAGTTGTGAAGAGGGATCCAGATTTACTACTGTCAATTATTGACGCAGTTGCACGCTGTAAATGATCTTGACCATTGATTTGAGATTAGTCGGTTCATATTTAAAATACAATTTTATAAAGCAAAATAATTTTAGTCGTTGATCAGAGATCGAACGATCGAGATTAGTTACGGCACCCTACCATAACTTCAAAAATATGATTCCTTGGGAAGAGGTAGCATGTCCAAGAAAAGAAACAATAAAGGATAAACCTAGTGAGCACGCAAGCACACAAACAAAGCTAAGAAAGTCAAAAGAGTCATACTTATAAACTGCAGTTAATTAATCTCCAAAACTTAGTTAATGAAATCATTAATTTTCCGCCTCCTCTTCTCTCATCTCATCCCAAACCCAACTATTGAGTCAGTCATTTTCTTAATCCTATTCCTATACCCACATGATTCATTTCAAAACAAAAAAACTCCGTCCATGTGGAGGACTATTTATAAAAAGCCTCACCCTTCCTTTCTTGTAATAATCCAACAACAATAAAATCTCTCTCTCTCTCTCTCTCTCTCTCTCTCTCTCTCTACAAATCTAGCTATATATATATCTTTGAGAGTGGGTGGCTATATATAAGGGACTTAATCATCATCATATATATCAATGGATGTAAAGGGAAACAAAAACAAGGTTATGATGAGTAGTAGTGAGGAGGATGAGATGGACCTTAGAAGAGGTCCATGGACCGTGGATGAGGACCTAACCCTCATCAATTACATTGCTACTCATGGTGAAGGTCGATGGAATACCCTAGCCAACTCTGCTGGTAATAACTACTTATTCATAATTATGATTTCCCTTAATTGCTTTTTCTAGTGCAAGCTTCTTTCTCTATATATGTGATTTGATTGTATGTGTTCATCCCCTCCACTTTTTTTTTTTTTTTTGCAAAAGCAAAATGAATATATTTATATATATCAACCACTATCAAGCACAAGTGTGCAAGAAAAAATATTACAAAAGTTTCATAACAAAAATTAAAGATAAAGACATCAAAGTCAATCATTTCTTTTGATTATATATACCACACAAATTTATTTTGGAGGGAAATGGAAATCCTATTTGTGACTAAATAGGATGATAATGAAATGTGATATACACCGGGACTTCAATGTGGATGTTAGTGTCTCTAGCTAGGTTTAGAGTTTTGTTAATGCACATAAATAATTATATTGGGATGTTAGCATGAAATTTATGAATATTTGGTTGGTTATAAATTGCTTGGCACACCCACTTGCAAATAAAGGAAAAAATAAAATGGATTGATACGCCTCCACAAAAAATCATATCATTAATGTTTCAGAAAAATAAAGTGCTACAATACATAGTTGGCCAAAATGAACCATTAAATAAAATTGGGATGTTTTTTTTTTTCTTTTTCACTTTTATTAGTTTGGTGTTTTAATTTGTCATATATTTTTTATTATTCTAAGTAATTTATCTTCTTTTGTTATATTAGGTCTCAAACGAACGGGCAAGAGTTGTCGATTGAGGTGGTTGAACTATCTTCGACCTGATGTTAGACGGGGAAACATCACACTCGAAGAACAACTTTTGATCCTTGAGCTCCATACTCGTTGGGGTAACAGGTAATGATATATGTGTTAAGATATGATATATATGACCTAATAATGTGTTTATAAGTTGGAAACACATTCATTTTATAAGCCAATTGTTAAATTTAATTAATCTAAATCAAATTCTAAAACTATATGCCGAACATTATTCATGTATCAATCCTTTGAAAATAAAGATTGGATTTTTTTGTATTAACAAAAGATATACTAATTCTCTTTTCTCATTAAAATTGTGTATCATTTTATTGATTTAGATTATTTTTAAATTTTTTAACAAAACTTGTTTAATTATTGATTGGATCAGATGGTCGAAAATAGCCCAATATTTACCCGGAAGAACGGACAATGAAATAAAGAATTATTGGAGAACTCGTGTACAAAAACTTGCAAAACAACTCAAATGTGATGTCAATAGCAAGCAATTCAAGGACACCATGCGCTACCTTTGGATGCCAAGACTAGTCGAACGAATTCAAGCAGCAGCCGTCGCCACTACCACCACCACAACTGTCGCCACCAATGCCACATACAACTATGCCGACAATTATCACGACGACAACATAATAGGTTCAACTCCAACAATTACAAACAATGTATTTGTGAGTTCACAACCACACATGACACAAAGTTATACCCTAGAGAGAAGCAACACAACCACATCATCGGATTCATTTGAGAATAAGGTGTCAACAATATCAGATTTGGGTGATAATAATCATAATTATTACACAAGTTTTGGTAATAAGGATAACCCTAGTCCTAATTTAGATTATTATCAATCCTCTCATCAACCTCCGGGATTGTTCTATCCAGAATTCGATTTTCAATCCATGGAACCAAACACACCGTCGATGCAAAATGGGGACTCATCCGACATTTTTTGGAATTCTGAAAACATGTTGTTTTTACAGCAACAACTCATGAATGACACCATGTGAAAAACAATTATTTGATGGGAGTAAGGAGAACAATGTTTTATGAAAAATAAAAGTAAAAAAAACAGATTGTTGAAAGTAAAAAAATAATTCATATTTAGGACACAAACAAAGGATGTATTGACATATATCTTCAATTGTGGATTATATTTGTTATAGCATAATTAAAGAGAAGAAATTAGTTGTTGGAATTTTTTTTTAAGTTTTTTAATTAGCTTACTTTTTTTTCTTTCAAATTTTAGAGGTGGTTGTTGAAATATTATAACCTTTTCTTTATATGATTTCATTTTTTGGTTGATTTTTTATCTTAATTAGTTCTATTGCTTATTTGGTAATTAATAATTAATTGGAAGCTATAGTGAGTGCATTATAGATTAATATGTTAGTACATGCATGATTAAATAGTAATAATTAAAAGATGAGCATAATTAATGGTTGTACATAAGATGTCTTTTTCATACTTAACAAGTCCCTACTTAAACTGTTATTGTATTAGAATCCCACAATTGAAAGTTGAAACCTTGTCCACGAGGCCTGAACCAAACCCTTCTCTTCCAAAGTGTTTCTAGATTATTAAAGAAAAAGGTGACATATATATATATATGGTAATTTTTAAGACGTGGTATTATATTATTGGTAAGTTGGCCATTAGGGACAAAACTATCAAAAGCTCAAACTTTAGACGGATTAAGTCATGCTTGACGTGGGATGTTATTAGTTTATTAATTTATTAATAATATTTTATATATTTTATACGATTACTTCTTTTTATTTTCAAAGTTCATGTAAAGATTATGAGAATCTGATGAGAGTCCTTTCAACAACAAAAAAGAACTGTTTGAGAGCACTTCCTATGCTTTCTAGTGTCATTTTTAAAAAAAAATATAATATCTACTTCTAATATAATAACATCGATTATCATCCAATTTACTAATTTATTCTTTTTAGGTTTAATCACATTTCTAATTTTATATCCTACATTGTAATTTGACTAAAAAAAATATTAAAATAATATAAAATAAATACAATATAAAAGATAGGATATACTTAAAAATATGAATAAAACAACCTAACAATAAGTCAAGCAAAAATCCTTTTTTTATTTTATGTGATTTAAGTTGATGTATTAATAATAACCTAGCTAGAAAAGATAAAACTAAAAAAAACTTGTGTTTATCTTTTTTTAATTAGTTTAAGTACAAAAAAAAAGGACTAGCACTATTTGTGGTATGATGTTTGAGTTTAAATCCAAGGGAAATGATAGTCTAGTTGACTCTATATCATCGTGTCTCTTTTGCATGCCTATATGTTTGTTTGTCTTTCTTAGTTAGACCCCTCTTAAAACTTAATTTTTAAATTATTTTAGTGTAATAACCATTTGCATGCCTACAACAAAGATCAATACTATACTATGGCTGGAAATGATCGATGTAGAGATTAAGTATAGATTAATGATGATCAACATACATTTATGCCATTTGCATTTGACACGTTTGGTTTTCTGCCAGCGGATGTTGTGAATATTTTGCAAAGAATTCAAAGAGTCGTGCATAGCTGTCTCCTAGGTCTGTAGATGTAGTATTTAAGAGCATTGGTTTTGTCATCCAAAAAGGGTTAGCGGCGTAACTTGTTGCCCGTTTGCCTTCTATCCAAGTGTAATTATCTTTTATATATATATATATATATATATATATATATATATATATATATATATATATATATATATATATATATATAGTTGAATTAGGTGACTAAAAAAAATTAATGATCAAGTAGAAAAAAATGACAATATGTCTATGGTACCTCGACCTTTTCTCTTTTGTACCATTTGCAACTCCATTAACATGATTTGTCAAAAATATCATTTTCATTGAACATTCATTGCGTGAAGCTTGTGATGAAACATGGTTGCAAGTTAAAGGTTTTTTTCAAAGGGTAGTTTTCTTTTCAATTTCCACTCGTTATTGCCTCAACTCAAAATATGAGAATATCTTTCCAAATTCCAACCCGTAACTGAAAAAATGCATGCTTGCATCGGCCTTCCACTTAAAGTAAAAACACGTTTTGCATTTATTTCATTCTTATCTTAATTAGGCAAACTTAATTGATCAGATCATATGGAGTAATGGTTTGAGGCTATGATTTGAAAATGGAAAATTTTAATTATGATCATACTCTCAAATCATAGTCATGGAAATCAAACCACCCTTGACTGTGTATGTACATAGGATATTTGGTGTTAACCCTCCAATTTTCTAAAGGAAAGACGCGATGTAAGTAAAGTCTGGTAAACAAAGTATTCTATATAGGAATTGAACTCAAGTTTTCCGGAACGATTCGTTATTCGGTGAAGCTCCTTAACGACTTGGACCTAATAATTTAGTTTGTAGATTGAATCTTTGAAGCTTAACTTTCTTAACACAAATGGTAATTTTGTAAACGTTTCTATAAAAAGATAAAAAGAGACTGATAAAATAAGTGTTATTATATAATTTATATGAGCATGATTATTTATCAAGAAAGATTTATATAAGAAAGAGAATTAAAAAAAAACTTTTGACTTTAGATGAAGCTTCTACAAGTAAGTGGTTAGATTGATCCATTGATTAGTCGGTCCTTGGACTAAATATATAGTTTTTAAAAATAACAAAAAAAGAGAATAATTCATAAAAATAGGGAATTTGACCAATAATTCACTATGTTTGGACTCATACCGTCCTAAGAAATGAGTCTTAAAATGGATAGTTAAAGAGCCCAATGTTAATTGAAATTTTTTCTTTCCACCCCGTGTTTCTTTTCTACCCGACAAGTTTCCATTTTTTCTCTTAAATAAAAACATTTCAAAATGCTTTATTCGAATTTTTTTTGCCTTGAAAAAACTTCAAAATTCGAACTAATTTTTTTCCATAAAACGCGTTCCGAAGTTTTTATCCAAGGATTAAAATGGAAAAGTGGGTGATAGAAAAGAAACACAGGGACGCAGAGAAAAATTTCTGATAATCAGCATTAAGAAGGCCATAGAGACCGAACCTTTAATCGGATTACACTAAAAGTTAGACAAATATACATAATTTTACACTATTAAAAATTGAAGCCCATATAAAATCTTATAATTATATAAGGTAAGTTGGTGATTTTTTTCTTTATATTTATTCACATATTTATTTTAAATTTGTTGGTAATTTACAACAAATATACATTTAAGTGTGTTTCGTAAAATAATGTATGCATTTTTTAATCTCATTACAAATTATTAATAAAAAGTAAAGTTGAGTTTGGTAAATAAAAATAAAGTGTGTCTTTTGTATATGAAATATTCCATGAAGTCCAAGAAAATGGGCCTTAAAATGGTTAATTAAGGAGCCCACATATAAGAAAGCCCATGGAGCTTGCTTGCGTATGGAAATAGAATTTGCGAACTTGAACGTGCGCAAAAATAAGTTTTTGTCCAAAACAAAAATGACAAGCCACGCGTTTTTGTTGCAGAGCCTAGTTGCAGCACGTGGAAAAGGAGAACCAAAATATCGCGATATGTATATTTGAGACAGATATGACGTGTTAAGGAACCAATAAGAACAGAACACGTAGATATTTATGCGGCGTCCAACGTTGGATCTGGTTTTTTATTGCTTTTTCGCTAGATTATTGGAAAATTGTGTGCTTTTCCAAAGTTACATAGGGGACCACAATTTGGTCTCTGATCCATTCAATTCAAATATCTACAGCTTAGTAATTAGACGGTTTTACCCTTAGTTATTCCTAACATGGCTTATCCTTAACACGTCATAACTTGATAAGTTTTACCCATTTTGTCCCTATACGCAACGTATCCAAAAGCTAAACGCCTAAACGTGATTGCTTCGATTGTTTTATTTTATTTTCATGTATATTTAATAGCATTTATTACAAAGTCATTTTTTTATTCACAGCTTTTCTTCTATTTTTTACTAGTATAACTTACCCGTGCAATGCACGGGTTAATGTTTAATGAAAATATAGATTATTAAAATTTTAATATTTTGTGATTTTTTTAATTATTTGTAAATTTAATATTATATTTAATGTAATAATTTATTTAAATATGAAAAATGATACAAATTTTGTAGATTTTAAAGAGGAGGGGAGAAATGGAGAGTGATACTCCACTCCCCGTTTCCAACTCATGTTATTTTTTTTTCCGTAGTCATATTTATTGGTCTTTGCAAGGATTTCATCAACATAAAAAAAATTGAATAAATAAAGTCTATATTATTTTGTAGATGAAGGTAAACATACTTTTGTATTTTATTTTTGACAATTTACTTTATATTTTTTTGTTAATATATTATTGTAAATTTTATGTTTTTATGTAAATCAAGATGTATATATATGTTCTTAATCGTTATCTCTCTCCTTTAGACCTTCGTTTTCTTCTAGTGTATTTGTTCCCACGTCCCCGTGCGAAAAAAATTCCCACAAGTGGAAATCAAAATGGGATGATTTTAGTTTTTATTTAATATTTTAAAAAAACAATGGTTACTAAGCAAAAGCTAATATAATAACGGTAAATATATATCTGTTCTTAATTGTCATCTCTCTTCTTTAGACCTTCATTTTCTTCTAGGGTATTTTCTCTCACGTCCCCATGTGAAATTTTTTCCCACATTTGGAAATCAAAATGGTGATTTTAATTTTAATATTATTTAATATTTCAAAAAAATATTATTCATTTAAAAATAATTAGGGGTTGAATTATGTCTTTTGTTAATGGAGCAAATTTTAAAAAACTCAATGTTTTCACTTTGTAGAAATATAACTCAGTAAATTTTTTACAAAAAAAAAAAAAAACCCATACATGATTATATATATAGGTCTTGTAAAAATTTAAAAAATATTGGTCCCGGTATTAGTATAATTGTATAAGGGTAGAAATATAGGTCGTCATATGTACCAAAAAAAAAACAAAGAAATATATGTCGTCATATAAATACTTTATTTATAGTATATATATAGACATTCATGTGATATTTTTATTTTTCAAAATATAAGAATGGAAAAAATTATGAAAAGTTTATAAACACAAGAAATTATACATATGAAGGATGAAAAGTAGCACGATATGACATGAATGGTAGTACCATATATTTATAGCAAAATAATGATACAAAACGTAGAGAAAAAACACAATCAAAGGAAATAATTTATAACACAGTAATTTAGATTGATATTTGAATCAATTATGTGTTTTATTTGTAGTACAATGATAAACATGGTTTTGTAAATTAACACATACGGAATAAGAAAAATTGAAAATAGTCAAACAAAAAAACACCGAAATTGGTAACAAATAAATTGCAACAGCAACATCATGCATACATAATACCATTCACTACATTCCATATATTTCATTGTATATATTATGTTTCTATTTTCTTCCTATTCTTGCAATTAAAACTTGTGAAAGTCAACCTAATAGCATTACATAGAATTAGTCCTTTTTCTTAGAGGTTGCCACATAAGAAGTAGAGCTATGATAGAATGCCACCTAGTCATACGATAAATAGTAGAATGCCACGTGAGAAAATGCTCATGAGAGAGAAACTCTCAAACATATAAGTAATAGATAACTTACCCGTGCATTGCACGGGTTAATGTTCAATGAAAAATATAAACTATTAAAATTTTAATATTTTGTAATTTTTTTAATAATTTGTAAAGTTAATATTATATTTAATGTAATAATTTATTTAAATACGAAAATGATACCGATTTTCGAGATTTTAAAGAGGATAGGAGGAATGGAGAGTGATACTCCACTCCCCATTTCCAACTCATGTGTTATTTTTTCCCGTAGTCCTATTCACTGGTCTTTGCAAGGATTTCATCAGCATAAAAAAATTTAATAAATAAAGTCTATATTATTATGTACATGAAGATCAACATACTTTGTATTTTTTTGTTAATATATTATTGTACATTTAATTTTTTTTATGTAAATCAAGATGTATTTATTATTTTGATAAATTCAATTTTTTTACACGACAAATATAATGCACGACATATACATATAAACGCGGTGAAATGTTCTTGTATATTTGTTCTTTTATTTTTGTAAAAAACAATGGTTACTAAGCAAAACCTAATACTGTAATAATGTTCTTAATCGTCATCTCTCCTTTAGACCTTCGTTTTCTTCTAGGGTATTTTCTATCACGTCCCCGTGTGAAAACATTTCCCACATGTGAAATGGTGATTTTAATTTTAATATTATTTATTAATATTTCAAAAAAATAGTATTCATTTAAAAGTAATTAGAGGTTGAATTATATGTCATTTGATTGTCTAAAAAAGAAAGAATTATATGTCATTTGTTAATGGAGCAATTTTTAAAAAACTCAATGTTTTCACTTTCGTCCCCGTAGAAATTACAAAAAAAGAAAGAAAGTAGGGTCTAGTATTAATATAGGTCCCAAGTAAATTATATAAGAGAAAGAAAGTAGGGTCCTTGAATTGAATCATTGAATTTAATAATATATAAGAGAAAAAAATTGGATCATTGAATGTTTTTAAATTAATTTATTAATTAATTTATTAATTCATAAGCAATTTCTATATTTATATTTGAAAGTTCATGACTAAAGGAAAACACAGAATGATGACACGTCAGCAAAATGAATTGAGAGAGTGACACATGAGATTTTGATCCTTGAAACAAATGTGAGGATGTCACATATGAAAGTGACCATGAGAGAAACTCTCAAACATATAATATATAGATATAGATATAGATAGATATAGATAATATATAGATATAGAATATAGATAGATAATTCAAAATTAGTATTTGAACATTACACAAAATAAAGACATTCACACACTAAAACAAAAGAAATTAGATAACAATTTGAATAATAAAATTGAATTCATAGAGGAGTGAAACTATAAAAATATCAAACGGTGCATAAAAAATAGTATATAGAAAATCATACTACCTCATAAGCATAAGCATGAATATATAAAAGGAATGATTTTATTCAAATTAATTTGATTGATATACATATTCCAAAGCATTTTATTTACATTTATTAGCATATAATATATTACTATAATAAAGTTAAGCATATTCTCTATCTTCATTGTACGTCTTTATTGAAAATTAATAGAGCATAGAATATCATTTTTTTTTCCGGTAGACATTACTTTTTCTACAATAATCAGTTTACACATAGTATCTTCAATATTGAAAGGAGAATATGAGAAATGAATTATCAGATACAATAGAATATAGTTATATATAATTTGCATAAAAGACTAATCCTCTCATATGAAAGTCTCTCTATTTTTTATCTCGATTCAGCAGATCTGTAAAAATACGATACATTTCTTCATTTCTCTTGATTCTCTACCCTGTCTCTTCATGTCTTTTTTTTTGTGAATGACATTTTATTGATCTACACTAAGGATAAAATCATCATGTTAGAAACGATAAAAATAAAAAGATGAATAAAATTTCGCATCAAAAAAGTGAGAGAAGAAGTTTATGTCCATTAGAAAAATCATCCATATTTTCTACATGAACACACAAATACCAAACCTGATTGAAAAAAGAAAAATCAAAACATAAGCATTATCATCATGTTAGAAACAATAAAAATAAAAAAGATGAATAAAATTTTGTATCGAAAAAGTGAGAGAAGAAGTTTATGTCCATTAAAAAAATCATGCATATATATGAACACACAAATACCAAACCTGATGAAAAAAGAAACAAATAAAATCAAAACATAAGCATTATCATCATGTTAGAAACAATAACAATAAAAAAGATGAATAACATTTCGTATGGAAAAAGTGAGAGAAGAAGTTTTTGTCCATTAGAAAAATCATCGATATCTTCTACATGAACACACAAATACCAAACCTGATGAAAAGAAAACAAAAACGAAAAATCAAAACTCAAGCATTATCATCATGTTAGAAACAATAAAAATAAAAAAGATGAATAAAATTTCGTATCGAAAAAGTGAGAGAAAAAATTTATTTTTCTAATAGAGATATAGAGTACTACGTAAAAGAGAGAGAAAGAATTAAAAAGATTAAATAAAGATTCAGAAACATGTAAAAAAGGAAAAACAAAATGCCTAATAATGGTAGATGGTCAAAACATAAAATTGAAAACGAAATAAATATTGATTTGGGACACCATAATTATAATAGATTATGAAGATTTTATTTTGAATAGGCTCTAAAAATTTGCCACATATGCATCGATGCTTGAGAGTCTGCCACATTGGATGAATACAAATTAAAGTTCATTAGAGATTGACACCTTGGATTTGGTTCATGAGAGAGAAACTCTCAAACATATAAATAATAGATGAGAAAAATAAATATGCACTAGTAGTGTAATTTTACACTGTTAACCAATATAAATTAGGTTTTTCGCCATATCACCTCACTCGCATTATTTTTTTTATATGACATGACAAAATGATAGTTGATTATTAGATGATCGTGTAAAACTATTTTACACTACTGGTACATCTCCATTAAACTCCTTTTTTTATTGAATTTAATTTATATGCACCGTCAGTGTAAAGTTATTTTACACATGCGTCTAATAATATATCGACACATCATGTATGGTAATTAAAAATACATGATGAGTCACATTCATTAAATGATGTGGATGTATGTGAAAAAAACCTTTACACCGACGGTGCACATCAATTAAACTATTTTTTATTACAACATTGCAAGCTTGCAATAAAAGTTAGAATAATCTTCATTTTCGATCCGATCTCAAGTCCACATCTCTGAGAGATTGTCCACTTTAGAGTTAATTCATCACTGTTTTTCCTTTGTAGAAAAGACGTCTCGGTAGTTTAAAAGGTGTGAATGTTGTATATAAAGTACCATTGACCTCGATTACCAAACACGTGACACTATTTTGATGTATACAAAACACCTTCCATTTTGCACAAATAAATATAGTTAATTATAACATGGACATGTGCCCAAAATCAGAACTATACCAGTTTTAAATCCTTATCTTGTTTTTGTTTTGTCAGATTTTTATTTTATTTTTCTCTGTTCAAATAATTTATAATTATAGTTATTCTGTTATTGACTTGATTCAGTGAACAAGAATAAACATCAACATCCAAGTGTAGTATACGATTCAAATCAACAAACCTACCAAAGGCTATAATTGTAAAATCCACAATAACCCAAAAACAAAACAACTTGCAAATGTCAGGGATAGTAAAGTAATTATACCTTCCTTCAATGTTTGAAGTTTGCTCATAAGAACTTTCCCTTTTCATCTCAGCTGAACTCATAGCTTATAAAATCACATTTTGATCTTCACTGTTCATTTACGCATTTCATCAAACACCTTCCATTCTCTAAATTCAATCAATTCCATTCTATTAATCATCACAATCACAATAATCCTGTAAGTATAACTAATCATTCATTGTAAATTTCCATTGAAATCATCTTTACCTACCAACTTATACCTTAGAATAATCTCTTTCAAGATCTATTATTACTATTATTATAAAAAGTCTTGATTTTTAATATTCCCAATTTGTTTCATTTTCTGGGCAATTGTTATTTGATCATATCATATACACATGACTACTGGTAGAATCCTAACTAAAACCCCATTGATTTCTGGGTTTTCTCCAATTAATAAGTTTAGTGATTCAACAATGATGAGTATATTGTCTAGATCAAGCTATAGATATTATAGATGTAATACTAAGATTGTAGGTTATATACATGTGACTAGTTTGAATTTGAATCGGCGAGATTTTAGTGTTCCCGATTCGAATTGGGTTCAATCTAGGAATTTTAGCAATAGTTTTTGTGTTAATATTGGTAGGGTTAGGCCTAGGGTTGTATCATTGATACCGAATGTAGCTTCGGATTTTAGAAACCAGTCTACATCGGTTGATTCTAATGTTAATGACAAAAGCTTTGAGAATATTTTTATTCAAAGCAGTTTGAATCCAAAGCCTTTGGTGTTTGATAGAATTGATACTGATGATCAAAGTAAATTGGAGGAAGTTGATGGATCGACTGTAAATTTAGATAATAAGCTGAATGATTTGAATGAGAATAAAGATGAGAGGGAGCTTTCTGAGATTGAAAAGGAAGCTTGGAAGTTGCTTCGAGGGGCTGTTGTTACTTACTGTGGGAATCCAGTTGGGACTGTTGCGGCTAATGATCCTGCTGATAAACAACCTCTGAATTATGATCAAGTCTTTATCCGTGATTTTGTTCCATCCGCACTTGCCTTTCTGCTCAATGGTGAAGGGGAAATTGTCAAGAATTTTCTACTCCACACATTGCAATTGCAGGTATATTATTGTCTTCTACAAAATAATTTACTCGAACTTTTGAAATTAAATTCCCTTGCAAATTTAGAACTGTTAAGAGAGATTCAATTCTGTCAGCGCTGTTAATTTACATTTTGTATAATCCGTGTAGATGCGGCAGTTTAGCTTTGTTACCACATAATAAATAATAGATGTTGTTGCCTATATAATAATTGGTCAGTTCAATGGATTTCATCTGTGTATGAAAGAAAAATTGGCATGATGTGTCTGATTATCTCTGTTGCTTTTCTCATTTTGAATTGTCCTATCATATATTTCACTGTTGAAATATATAAATACAAAAATGTTCTCTACCGACGAATCCATATCATTATTTCATTAGAAGCTAAGGAAGTCAGTCCTGACTAATGGCACATTTGCTAAGTTTCACTAATTCTCAAAGAAAAAGTGTACGCGATGAGTGGGAGGGAAGGAGTATTATTTAGGGAGCTGTCAACAAATGACGCTGTTGAAGCTATTAAGAGACTTAGTACACTTGTTTGTTTCTCATGTTTCGTTTCTCATTTAATATTTTGCTTATATTTGCAGAGTTGGGAGAAGACCGTTGACTGCTACAGCCCAGGGCAAGGGTTGATGCCAGCAAGCTTCAAAGTTAAAACTATCCCTCTTGATGGAAGCAATGAAGCATTTGAGGATGTTTCGGATCCTGATTTTGGTGAATCAGCTATAGGCCGTGTTGCCCCTGTTGATTCAGGTATTTATTAATTCTAAGACATGGTTCTAGCACATGAAAAGTTATTGCAATGTCATTAATATGTCGTCTTCTTTTGCGAGGAGAGTCTTATTATCATTTTTCTTTTCAAAATTTTCTTCACATCATTTCTCAATTTTAATATCCAGCTTGAGGCCAAAATTTTAAATCTTATGTGAAAAACTGTTGTTATCAGGATTGTGGTGGATTATATTGTTGAGAGCATATGGGAAGTTAACGGGTGACTATTCATTGCAAGAGAGAGTGGATGTCCAGACAGGAATAAGACTGATCCTTAAGTTGTGTCTAACTGATGGATTTGACATGTTTCCTTCTCTACTAGTTACTGATGGTTCCTGCATGATTGATAGAAGGATGGGAATTCACGGTCACCCTCTTGAGATCCAGGTAAGCCTATTGCTCGTTATCACTGTTTATCGTTGGAAGTATTTATTATTAAAAATAGGCTTGATGTAAATTATCTTTTTACTCATTTTAATCAAATACCAAATTCGGTTTTCTGATTCTCACAATTCTCTCTTCCTCTTTCCTATGAGCCATATTTTCTTACATGATATCAGAGCAATGGGGCAACATTTCTGCTGCATTCGTTCTTTCCTTCTTTTTTCGATTTTCTCGAGAGAAAAAAAAAAAGCAGTGTCAATTTTTTATTTTTGCTTTCAATTTATTTATTTTTAATTTTTCTAATACAAATATTTTATTTTTATTTTTGCTTTCAATTTATTTATTTTTAATTTTTCTAAAACAAATATTTTATTTTCCCTCTGTTGTGGTTCTGTTGGGATTATAATTTTTTTCCTTGTTCGTTCTCCAAATCTCAGTTGGAATCAATCCTAAACAAACAATGAGCGTGGTAGATCCTCATCCAATTGAATAAAAACGAAGATAAACAAATTGAACGAGAGAAATAGATAAAAGTTTCTTCCGTAAGTCAGCTTCTGCCTTATAATATCAGTTGTTAAGCTTGGTTAAGCCTTGAGTTGTGGCTTCTTCTAGGTGGTTAAGTTATAATATTAGAAGTGTTTTTTTGAACACCTTCCACCCAGTCCTGACGGGTTAAGTTTTATCCATGTTATGGATTATCAATACTTGCAAACAAATGAAATAAATAAAATCAGTCGACACTAGAACTCAATAAACCAAACAAGCCAGAAATTAAATAATGAAAACCGAATCAATTAAAGAATAAAAAGGGAGAAGAATAACACCAAGAAAATTTAACGTGGTTCAGGCTATAGAGACATACTCTGGAGACAGAGCACACAATAATTGACTGTGATGACTGATGAGGAACAATACAAGATCAAGTCATTGCCGTAGAGTTTTCCATCGGTCCATTCTAGTACCCCTGTTGAGAAACAGTTAAAAAAGAATCACCATGCCTTTTCCTCAGAAATTGCCTTTGACCTCTCAATCTCTCTATTCTTCCTTTCACAATGTGAAGAGTTCAATGAATATGTCTAATTTCTAGATTACCCACATAGAGATGCTCTAAGTTATTTATAGACCCCTGAAAACAAGCTACTGCCAAAACAATAAGCATAGTTTTGTTAATGGTCTTACTTAATTGTAACAGACTGGAAAAGAATTGTAAAAAACTATAACAGACTTCAATTATTAAATGTAATACTGTTTGGAAGAGATGTAGAATGATAGCTAAAGCTAGTGGCATTCTAAAATGGGTTAACATTTTTTCATCAGTGATTGGATTCTATCCATTTGTTTCCCTTTTCTTGCATTTCAGATCTTGCCTTTCGGAATTTATAATTATTTTGCTTATATAAGTTTGTGTTTGAATATACACAGGCATTATTTTACTCAGCTTTACGCTGTTCTCGTGAGATGCTGATAGTGAATGATACAACTAGTAGTCTGGTGGCTGCCGTTACTAATCGTTTGAGTGCACTCTCCTTTCACATGAGAGAGTACTATTGGGTTAACATGAAGAAGATTAATGAAATATATCGCTACAAAACGGAAGAGTATTCTACTGATGCTGTCAACAAGTTTAACATCTATCCAGAGCAAATTCCTTCATGGCTCGTGGACTGGATATCTGAGGAAGGTGGATATTTCATCGGCAATCTGCAACCTGCTCACATGGACTTTAGGTTTTTCACACTTGGAAATCTTTGGGCCATTGTTTCTTCTTTAGGCTCAGAAAGACAGAATGAGGGCATTTTGAATTTAATAGAGGCCAAATGGGATGATATCATTGGTCAAATGCCTCTCAAGATATGCTATCCAGCATTGGAGGGCGAGGAATGGCGTATAATCACCGGTTGTGACCCCAAGAACACGTAAAATTTTCTGTTCTTTTTTACATTGTTTTATTTATCAAAGAGTAATTCTACAACTACAATGTTTCTGATGCAAACATCCACAACTATTCATGTACGTGTACCATTGAAATAAACAGTCATAGAGTCAATGGTCCATTAACTTGCCATAGATTTTTTTTTATCCAAATGTTTTGGCAATATATTTATGTCTGCTCTCTTCTTGCCTCACGTTGGAAATTACAATAATAGTTTCTTGTTCTTTTTTACATTTTATTTTCGAAAGAGGAATGCTACACACACAACCTTCTGTTGTTGCAAACATTCCCAACTGTTTCATGCATGTGTACCATTGAAGTTAACAGTCATACAATCAATTATGCAATAACTTGCCATACATTTTTTTTATCAAAATGGTTTTGGCCGTTGCATTATTCATTCTTAATATATTTGTTTGTTATGTCTCTCTTGCATCTTGTTGGAAATTACAATAATAACAACTTTGTCCAACTCCTTGCAGCCCTTGGTCATATCACAATGGCGGATCTTGGCCGACGCTTCTCTGGCAGGTGAGTTTGATATTTTTTTGGACAATATTGTCCTTAAGATGATGATTAGTAATTATTATTATTATTATTGCACGCACCTCCCTCGAGATATGTTTAATTAACACATAGACCCCATGTATCTTGTCCGCAACTCACCTACAGACTCTCCTCTATTATTAAAACTAGAGGGAGGATGTCATTCAAACAAAATTAAGGGAAGACCTGTGCAATATTTCCAACAAGTAACAGTAATGAGTACTCATTTAAAAATAGAAGGGGTGTATATGTTATTTTAGCATATCTCAAGGGAGGCAAATGCAATATCTCTTTTTATTGCTGTTATCATTGGGAAAAATATAATATCATGTGCCTTTCTTTTTATTTGTTTTCTATACTGATTAAGAAATTCAAACTTGGAAGAAGCCTATATTAGTTGTTTTCTTTCATTCTCTCTTTTTCAATTGTGCTTGTTATGTCAAAATCCAAGAAGCAGTTACTTCCTGATTTTGGTCTATTGAAGCTTTATGATTATGGAAGAATGAGGCCTTTTGTCTTAATGAGCTGACATGATGTCTTCAAATTACAGTTCACTCTAGCATGCATCAAGATGGGTAGGTCAGATTTAGCACAGAAGGCAGTTAATTTAGCAGAGAAAAGGCTTTGTGAAGATAGATGGCCAGAATATTATGATACTAGAAATGGAAAGTTTATTGGGAAGCAATCGAGGTTGATGCAGACATGGACTATAGCTGGTTTCCTTACTTCAAAGATGCTTCTAAAGAATCCAGAGAAAGCATCTTTATTGTTTTGGGAAGAGGATTTTGAAATTCTTCAGAATTGTGTCTGCATGCTTAACAAAACTGGTAGAAGGAAGTGTTCACGTTTTGCAGCAAGATCAAAGATTCTTATTTAATAATGACATGTCTTCATCTTCTACAGTCTCTGACTGGTAATACAGTTGTAACTCTGCATGGAGGAGTAGAGTTGTTTATTGTTTTGAATTTGAACTTTCTTTGAACTTTGAAGGTGGGTCACACACACACCTCATCATTTAATAATACACATTAGTGTTGTTGATACTATAGTACGATGATGGACTTCACTTTTCAGAATTTCATCTGCATAACATAGTTCTGTAACATCATTAACTTTGTGGGGGTAATTCATTCCACGTAGATTGTTATTCCCTCACTGGTTTTTTACTGTAACTGCATGTGCCATGTGGCTTCACTGTGTATCTGACTACAGCAATAATAATCACATTGTTTTTCTTGCTTTCAATAAAAGAACTTGCATATTTATTTCAGTTAGAATTTTACATATTTCTATATTCATCACTGAGATTGTATCTGCTTGTAATGTCTACTTGGATAACAGTGTTAAAAACATCAATGGTTTAACCATGGACTAGAAGTATATGAAGTTCATTATTTTAGTCCTTAAAGTATATAAAAACTTGTCTCACTAGTTCTTAACATTTAAACAGTAGGGATTAGAGTGATATGGCTTCTTATAATTTAGATAATACTACTTATTTTTATATATTCAATGATTAAAGTGTTGTAACAATAAGAAACATATAAGCTGTAACATTATCTAGTAAATAAATTTGCAACATTAATAAGATAAAAAAATGGCAAGACAAGATAGATCAGAGATAGATTGTGATTGATGATTGAAGAGCACAGAACAGGCAACCATCTATTAGTACTCAGTCTTACATGCATGAACAGTAGCTTTCTTTGCCATCTCAAGTTAACTTCTGAACAAATTTAGGCAAACAAAAGCACATAACCTTTCCAAGGTCCAAAAAGAACACCAAAAATAATTAACTAAATTAAAATAAAAATAAAAAAGGGGAACAAGCAACAAGCAGCAACAACCTGTCGTTTACATTACACATTAATTTTAGTATTGCCACAATCTCAACTTTATCAATGCTCATGACATGTTTGCTCTAAAAAGTTGAATTCTAGTATCACCAAGTCTTAGAGAGTAAGTAGCTTTTTTGTAATCGGCCCAAGTAAATGTTCTGAAGAGAGAGGGCCTGTGAGGTGTAACCAAAACTGGTGGAGCAACAATGGAAGCATTTAGAGGTGGAGCCCCAAAATATGCCATTGACATTCTAGTTTTGTATGAGTTTGTCACTGCCCTATGTCTCACGCTTACAAATCTTCCATTTGTCATAACCTGTGTGTCATCACAATACACCCACAGAAAATCAATATACCATTACCACCTTTTTTGTGTTACAAAGTTTGAATTGTTACATGTTATCAAGCCATTATTTGTTCACATTCATTATCTTTATGTAAAATGTTAATAGTTTGATCTCAATTTTATATAAATGAAATAAGATAGAAATAATGAAAAGTTACTTATTGTAAGTTTTGTTTCATTTTTAGAGGATATAAAATTGATTTTGGAGGTGTAAAATTGTTTTTTCTCTATAATTGTTCTTACTTTTTTCTTTGCGACAAAACAATTACGTAGTTCTAACTTGAAGTTGGAATTTTGAAGTTTTACCTCAACAATTCATTTTTGCCTTTGAATCTATCGGATTAGAATCTTTCATTTCTCAACAGAAAGGAATGACTCCATTGAGATATACACAAAGAAGATATTAGTGAATCCGTGTTTAAAAATAATTTTGAAAATAGATTCTATCAAATTCTTAATGGAGTATTATTTTCAAAAAATGAAGATAACTTCAACTCAAATTTATTGGTCAACCAACTATATATGTATTAAAATATAAACAATTTCATATTTAACCTACTTTTAATCAAAATCAATTTTTCTTTTATAGAAATCAAAATCAATTTTGATCGCTACAGAACTGAATACACTTAATAGATTGATGTGTCCCATACAAATATTTATTCCTAGTTGGATAGCTAGCTATAGAACATTTAGTGTGATTATGAACAGAGAGAATTGATAATACTGAAATTTCAAAACAATAGACATTAAATCAATAATGCATGTCATTTCACTTCAATTCCTATCAAGTTGAAATCTTTTTGCCCTTTTTCATGCAAGTGTGTTGATATATAGATATATAGAACAGGCCCCTATTGAGTGTGAGACCCTCCCTTTTATTATGGTATAAACAAAATGAATCTGGTTGGGGGTCAGTTCTGACATCAAGTGGTTCCAGCCCCCTCCCGATCGCAGTTGCGGGGGATCGAACCGTAGTCCTCTCTACTAAGTTCAGCGCCAATCACCACTGAACCAACTAACGATTGGTACAAGCACATGCATTATGATGTCACATACAATATATCTTGTATATTTTGATGTTGAAATAATAATATAATATAAAACATAACATATGAAAAAAGAGGTGTATGAATAGTAATAGTAACATACCTCAAGGACATCACCTACATTAACACAGAGAGCAGAGGGGTCAGGGTTAACAGGAATCCAGAGACCATGTTGAAGAGAGATTTGAAGACCAGAAACGTCATTAGATCTAAGAATGGTCAAAATCTGAGGGTCAGAATGCTCCCCAAAGCCAACATTGTTGGAATGTGACTTGTCCTTAGGAGGGTAGTGATTGAGCCTAAGAACTGAGTCACTTTCAATATCCTTTATTAAACTGCTGAATACCTTTGTATCAGGGACCCCCAAACCCTCTGCCATTAACTCTAATATCTCACATGCAACCTCTTTCACTGCTTCTGTATATGAACTCACTCTATACCTATCATCATCATCATATTCATATTATTAATAACTGTTAACATACCTACCTACCTACCTACTTAGCTAAAACATAAAAATAAATAACAGTACTCATAATAGGAAACATGTTAGTAGTTGTTACTATTATATATATTTAGCGGAACACTCTGGTATACATCTGATTTTGATATGTATCATTATATCACTCAGGTGGATGGATCATTCTGATAAATTTAAAAATTAATAAACATAATTCATGAATCTATCAGAATTATTAACCTCAGCATAATACTGATATACTCCATCCGTCCCTTATTACAAGTCTCCTTTGGCATTTTTCACGCATATTAAGAAAAGTTGGTAGTGTAATTAATATGTACTTTTTTGGTGTTACAATTACTAAATTATCCTTAGTGAAAAGATGTATTTGTATTTGACTTTTCGAATTTCAATGTAAAGTAGGATTATGTTTGTAAAAGTATTAATAAATGTGTCTAGGGATTCGAAAATGAACTTATATTTAGGGACAAACTTTTTTTTTTAAGAGGGGCTTATAATTAGGGACGAAAAAAGTATATATCTAAATAAAATGTGTATTGGTGTTTGGCTAGAGGCAATTAATTACTAATTTGTTAATTATTGATTTTCCTTAGCTGGTTGTTGGTGGTGACTAAGATAGAGAAGTAACTGAACTCAAGCTTTGTCAGTGACACTAGTACTCTATCTGCCTCTTTCATTGACTACTCACTGCTGCATTTCTTTTTTCTTATTGTAATTTCTTTTTTCACCTTTCATTTACTCGATATGTCATGCTTCAAACCTTGCAATGCTGTTATTATCTTATATCTTACTTAATGTTATAAAATCGACTTGTACGGCTAATATTGCCCCCACTTATAAACACTAAATATGTTAATGAGAACATTGTAAACTTTTTTTTGTCGTCAATAATGATAATATTGATTATCTCAAGTGGTATGATAAAATTTACATAGCCGTTGAAAACAAGTAACTAGTGTAACTAACTAGCCTAACTAACTTTTACATTTAATAGGTGTAACACCATTTTGCACCGGTAAAGAATACAATTTTTTATTGCTAAAGATCCTTTACAAAAATAAACATATATACAACTACTATATGATAAAAAAAAAATAGTATGATCCATAAAAAAAAAAATACATATTGTGTTGATTTATAGAGGGGAGACATTGAAACTTTGAAACATATCTATTCTGTTCTTTGCTGGGCCAGATAAAATACAACTCATAGGCAGGTGTAGAGTGTTTTAAAAACCCGACCGGTCATTGAACCGGTGAGGGTACTGGGTCACTGGTTCATTGGTCGAACCACCGGGTCACTGGTTGAACCGCATGCATAAATCGAATCAAACCGAATAAATCGGAGGAATGAACCGGTCTCTTTAATAAAATTATATAGCTATTAAACCGGTTGAACACGATGACTCGATCTCTTAAAAAGTTAATGACAACTAAAAATTTAAAAAATTTAAAATGTCATAATGTCGCAACTCACAAGTTCTTAAATTCAAATCTTAAATATTGTCATCACGCACTATAAAATAGTACAAATTACAAAACCAAATAGATTTTAAACAAAATCTAGTTGCAACATAATCTAATCGCAACATAAACGAAACAACAAAGTCTAATAATAAATTTAATTCCAAAGAGACATATTTGTTTTAGTTTAGTTTTTTCTATTTACTTTTTTAAAAAAATAATTATGTAAAAAAAAACGACGTAATTTTGATTTGAAAAAAAAAAGAAAAGCAGACGCAATCAAACCGGCGGTTCTGGAAAACCGTCGATTCGCCAGTTTTTAGCGGTTCGCTCCGGTCTAACTACATGTCCGGTCCAACATTTGAACCAGACCGGCTACCCCTCCGGTTCGCGGTTCAACCGATCCGACCAGCCGGTTCGGTCCGATTTTTAAAACAGTGGGTGTAGTAGTTTCAAAACAAAAAGTTAAAACTATTCGATCAACTAAGATACTAAGATAAGATCATCATGAGAATAATATATCTGTTTGAGTCAATAAAAATTGATATATTTCGGTCAACAAAGTTGAATCAGATATATTAATTTGTGTTGATCAAATTTTCTAAATATTTAGAAGGGAAATGCCTATTTATCTATACGCTACCAATTAAGAACCTACTATAGCATGGTCCATAATAAAATAAAAATATTGTGTACATAAAGATAAATAAATGTGTGCATGATCTTGTCACTTATAATAAAAACTATAGTCTTATATTACTATGGACACCCTCCAATATCATAGAAAAGCCATGTAACACCTCTGTTTCTGTATACAAGGCTCTTTTAATAAATTAAAACAAATTAGTAAAGTTGAATAATTTGCTCTATACAATATTAAGTTTGTTAAAAATTTGTATTATGATCTCAAAATTAATGATATAATTAAACTTTAAGTCTAAAATAAAACAAAAAACTTAAAAAGGTGGAAAAAAAATTGAGGGTCTACATTATTATCTCACTTTTAACTTAAAAAATTATTGTAGTTCAATTCAAGTCTTATAAAAAAATAAAAAAGACAAACAAATTTTATTTTGCTTATAAAAATAAAGACACAACACAACTTTTAAAAAAGTTCTTGCATATATAAGGAGAAAGGTACTTATATTATATAGTTCTTATGACATACCTGAAGTTAGGATCATCATTGGATATAGTTTTGGATATTTGATCAATAGAGGAAGTATTAGCATTGAGAAGAAGGTACTCAACCTCACCAATGTCACCATTAAATCCTATGTTCTTACTACCATAAGCAGGTGCAGCTTGTTTCTTTTGACTCATTGGTTTTGCAAAGAAATTAAATCCTGCTTCTTCCATTTTATCAATAGTTTCATCACTAATACCATGGTTTATCACCTTGAAAAAACCATATTCTTCACTTGCTTTCACAATTTGTTTTATTACTTCACACCTTTCACCCTTAAGGTCCACTATAGGAATAACATCACTTGGTAAAATTGTTTCATTCCTAATTGGTTTTAGTGATGACAACACCATATTTTATTTTATTTTCTTCTAAGCTATAGTATAGAACTTTGAGAGTTAGATATAAATGTGTATATATTTTTTAGTGTTTGCTAGGTTGGTACTATATAAATAGATGAGAGGAAAGAGAGGAAAAGCAAGAGAATATTTTTCAGCAAGAGTATGTAAAGGATATGAACAAGGGAAGTGAAGTGAGTGGGATGGATTATTACTAATTTACTATAATGAGATATATTTATAGGAAAGTGCTAACGGGTGTCCTCAAATAATCTTTAAGAACCTTAAATGGTAATTTTTTATAAAAGCTTGTGAATTCAATACATTGCAAAACACTACTTTTTAGGTTCATAAGAAAACTTATGTATTTTGTCAAGAATATAGGTCAAATAAATCAGTTTTTTAATGAACCTAAATTTTTTTTTTTCTTATAATAGTAATCAGATGAAGTAATTCCTTTATATGAAATTCTTAAAGAGTTCAATTTTCGATATATTTAATGCACAAACTTTTATAAAAAATTACCATTTAAAATTATTAAAGAATGTCCTGAAACACTCGTTATCGTGACCCATATTTATATATATAATGCACACTAGCAAGAATATGAGTGGATGGGGATTAGAATAATTTAAAAATGTCAAATACACATATTACCACAATAATTGACCTATTTACAAAATAAATGAAACTTTCAATTTCCAATTCAATAGAAAAAGAAATTCTGTCATATTTTATCTTCTCGTTAATATTATTTGTATAACTTTTAAATCAATATTTTTCATTTTTCATTTACATATAATAACTATGATTTAAGACAAAAACAAAAACAAAAATAATAATAATAACTATGATTACACCAATATTTATAAGGGTATTTTAGTAAAAGTAATATTCTTTCTATTTTATTCATATATATTTTTTTAAAACAATATTCAATAGTTAAATAACTTGATTATGTGCAATGGAGGGAATAATAATATTTATATGATAATATGATATATATTAATTGCACAAATTTGCTTAACTAATAAATCTCATTATATAATTAAATAAAATATGAAGAAACATATCGATCAAATGATAGAAAACAATTTGTTTATTATGAAAGATTAATCTCCTCTGACACATTAAAAATAAAATTTTATAGCGAGAGGATGGAGATGACAGGTTCATTATAAAACAGAAAAAGTGTCTTAATTAAAACTTAAATATTATTTATAATTACTTTCTCCAAAAGTACTAACATAAGTCAAATTTTAGGAGTTATTTTATTTATATATTATTTCATGTGGATTAGGGGATTTGGTATGCTTTAAAAAGAAAGTACAACTAGCAAAATTCTAAGTTAAGGACATTGACTTTCTACACTCTGTCAGAAGGACTGATTATAGCTTTTTCACTTTAATTAGTACTATTTTTCCCCCTCTAATCTGTATAATGTCTTTCTTTGACACAAATCTTCCTTTTTAGTTAACTTTACTACTGTCCTTTTGACTAATCACTTCACTTTCTCTCCCCTTTCCTCACCAACTTTCACGTGTGAGCAAAAATGTTTTTACTTTTAATTTACTTTTTTATTTAAAGGAAAAATGTCTCTATAACGAGAGCAGATTCTCTACAGTCCACCATATAGCTTTGATATTTACTGAACTGTTTTCAGTGAAAGTGTATTGGAGAAGATCTATTCTTCTTCAGTACGCATTGTAATATAACTATCGTCCAAACACGTTTAGTTGCGGAGTTCTGATAGAATCTGGTAGCTTATATATAATTATTAAATTAGTAATATAATGAAGTGGAAAGCAACATGTTATAAGTTTCCACAAATATACATTTGCTTTAAATATGGAGGTCTCTCGTGCCAAAATAGTGGACATTTGGAGACAAAGCCTTGATGTTTATGGTTACCCATATATACCATTTGCCAGATAACAATCTCACATGTCCTTATCATATTCAAGTGCCATTGAGTAGTAAGTACTTTAATGGGTCACAATATATACCATCTTCAAATTTAAATGTTACACATAGCTAGCTAGTACTACACGTTTCAAATGTTGGTTTATACTTCGTTTTCTTCATTGCCCTATTTGTGCCCAAATCCATAAAGCATCAATATCTTTGAAGATGCAATCTTTGCATTTATGATTCTTCTTCCATTTTGAATATTTGAATTGCCATGTGAGTGTAATATCATTAGATGATGGTGAATATGTAAAAGGCCCCCATTTCTAGAATGCAATAAATTTGCTTTTGCATACTCATTCGGTCAAAGTAAAAATAAATTTCTAAAAAAAATTAAAATATCTTCTCAACAATTTTTTTTTTTGACTCAAAAATAATGATATTCATTCATTTCAATAATTGATAAAGTACATCAAATGCAAATATAAATTCAACAAAGCTAAAAACGAAAAGAATGAATCAGCGAACAAACTCACAACATCCAAGTTAATAGCATACAACGGCAAAATGCCTACAAATAATATGATATAACTAAAGTCACCGGAATGTCTATGCTTCCGGATCTGCAACATTGACGCACAAATCATTGATTGAATCTGGAATTGTTTGAAGTAGATCTTTCAATATGAACTGAAGAACACCGCAACAAGACGGAGAATCACACAACGCCGTACCAAGACGACGATCAACACGACACCGCACTTAGACGACGACAACA
Organism: Trifolium subterraneum; assembly: GCA_951799995.1. NCBI lineage: Eukaryota > Viridiplantae > Streptophyta > Magnoliopsida > Fabales > Fabaceae > Trifolium > Trifolium subterraneum. Next base: position 4,747,913 of record OX637464.1, read on the forward strand.
CAACAACAAAAAGAAATTAAAAACACAAACTATGTAAAAACCACTTATTTAAAGAAAAAAAACAACAAAAAAAGATAAAAAGGGATTATTGTTAAAAATGCAGAGGGTTCATAGTAGGTAATTTTATTAAAAATGCATATATTCTTTGTAGCAATATCTTTCATAGAAACTTGTTTAACAAAAATCAAAAGATATTATTGTTTTATGCTTGACCAAAACATAAGAGATTTTTAAAAAATAAAATTGAATTATTTGAATGATACTTTTGTTGAATTGAAAAGTTAGCCGATCAAACCCACTGGATTTGGTCTAGTGGTGAGAAGTTTGGATAGTATGTATAAAGATTTATGTTTGATCTAAACAAAAAAAAAAGTTAGCTGGTCGAGATTTGACTATTAGCTATCAAACATCTTATACTTGGGGAGACATCCATACATTGATTAGCCTTCGGATATACATATGAGTGACTTTTGCAGTCCACTCTATCTCATCATTCTTGTAGTTACTTCATTCGATCTTTCTTTAATCCTCTAACACAAAAATCAAATCAACCTTATATCCTAAATTTTATCTATATTAAACAAATCACATGAGGGAAGACAAACATTTTGAAAGGGACGCTAAATATGTTGGTGTGGTGTACAATAATTGACTAACTCATTGATTTGAAAATACACTCCAACTAGTATAATGCTCTAATTATAATATAGGCATAATTTTTTTTTACTATAATAAGGGCACACCTAGATAGTCTACGACCAATTAAAACAACAGAACATACCTTTAGTTAAATTTACTATTTTATTTTGTTGGTTGACTGTGTGGTTAATTAGAGATAGGCATGCTTTTTTCCATGCAACATTTTATCCCATACTTCAATGTGCCAAATATTACTATGTTAGGATACACTAATTAATTAATTAATTAAAAGTAAAGTAAGATAAATTAGCTTAATACTATGTGCAAGAAAGTTCCTCTCAGTTTCTCAATCCATAATAATAATAATATATCACGTTTTATATGTTAGTGGGTCTAAACTTGGAGCAAATACACATTTTATTTTTATGGGGTATGTGCTGTCATATTATGTGGTTTCAAATTTCAATTCAACGACACATGGTTCCCTAAAGATATACATATATATATGTCTTTTTGTATTTAACCAAAAAAAAATAATAATTAGAGTGGACACGTGTCAAATAGTCATGTGATCTTAGATATCAACGGGACGATGATTGAGCAGTGAGTACTTTACATCTCTCTTTTTTATCATTTAAAATATTTTCCGTTCCTATTTTCTACTTTAGAAAATATTCTTTCCTCATCTTTGCGGATCCCATATTTTCTACTTTAGGGTGTGACGATGATGCCCCAATCCAAGATAGATAAGACCTTAATTTAAGCCTCAAGAAACGCTTCCAGGTAATTACATTTATCATCCTCCAATGGAACAATTTAGATTGTACTTTACACATTATAACAATTTTGGCTATTTATTTCGATGAAACGGAACCAAATTTGATTATAAGACACAATTATAGCAGGAAATTCAACCTCATGATTAGGTTAGAACTAAGTAATATGATAAAGTCCTAGTATTTGCATAGAGTGGCATCGATTATTTTGCATAGAAGATAGAAAATATTTTCCACCGCAGAAGCCGTTTTAGTAGAGATGTGTTGGGTCAGAAGTACTCTCCATTGCAGTGCTACTGCCTACTGGGGTTAGGGGCCTCCTAGCTTGTAAGTGATGTTTTTGTAGGAATGGGGTCCCAATAGAGTCCTCTTTGCCTATCAATCACCAATCATCAATACATGAGACGGAATTATTATATCACACAAATTATTGCCCATCAAAAGCTATTATATGCGTGTTTATTGCTTGCTCACTATACCTAGTATTATTATATTTAATATTTTCTGGATACATATACGAAACGACAAAATCATCATAAACTCACACACACTAGTGAGAGACCTGAGGTTCGAACCCCAGTTATAATAATTATGGCAGTTTTTGTCAATTGAAAGTCAATTTTGTAAATTTGATTTATAGTCTATCAAGAGTTTATTTAAGATTTGTTGGGTCGCCTTTAGATATTCAATCCTATAAGGTGTGTAAAAGTCTCACATTAGATGAGATGAAATCTCAATAGTTTTTATAAGTAGAGATAATCATCATCTTATAAACAATTTTGTAAAGTTAAATTAGATCTAATTCACAATTGTAATGCAAATTATCGACCTCAAAAAAAGTGAACAATAAAAATATTCTCATGGAACAGTATGCATTAGGTTGGAGGCTAATGTTTCAAACAACTTGCAACGTTTGGTTTATGGAAAATTACAGTTCTAACAAGAAAACTGAAGGTTTGAAGGCCAATAAGAGGGTAAAGAGGAACATTGTATTCACTTAGAAAAAGGTGTCATTGTTGGTTGATATAAACATTCTCACTAGAAAGTAACTAGGGAACAATGTTATGTGATTTTTTGCTATAGCTGAGACAGGGTGATGACAGAGAAGAGGAATAACAGGGGTATATTTTGTAAATTCAGAAAGTTGAATCCTTCGCGGTTACAATAAAATTACACAAATAGACAATAGTCTCATTCACGATGAATCGCCCGCATGGGTGATCAGTGTACCCTAAAATCTGCCATTGGTTACAACCATTACCTACTAATAAAGCATCAGTTATACACATGGGACTTGAAATCAATCCTTTTGGCGTTTAGGCAGTGGAAACGACACTCTTTGATTAGGATTTTGTTGTGCATCTGTCTTGTCTTCTTGAGGCGGGTTGGGCTCGGCATTGATAGCTTCTTCGTCCTCTGTTTCTTCTATAGGTTCGGCAGATCTTTTGTTTGCAAAAGCAAATTGGTAGTTGGGACTAATTAATGTGTCCTGATCAGGTGGAAGCGGAAAACCAGGTCCTGCTTTAGACGTTGGTAATGGTATCTTGTTGCGGTTTTTCGCCAGCTCCAGAAGTACCTGACAAGCAATTACATTCAACATATTATTATCGCTGTCCTTATAATAAGAAACTTTTGTTTTATCACTTTTTTAGTCCAAATTATAACGAAAAATAACTCATTTCAAGATGCATGAATTACTAGAATTCTTTTTATACATCACATAGTGAGAATAAAACATTTAATACTAGAAGTATATAGTAATATATTTCAGACAACATCTCAATTATATAACATTAAATAAGTTAATTGGTTTTGGCAATTTTTGTAATATTTTTCTTAAATTAGGGACGAGAGGGAGTATCTTTCAGGATAAGATGCTATTTATTATTGGTTAAAGAAAAAGAGCATATGGTATTGGGTCACTAAGCGATGATTCTGTCCAAGTATATGCCAAAATCAGCAAAAACAAGTGACTCTTAAAAATTAATGCATGAAGTTTTCTGCAAGCCATAGTAAAACTGCACTACAGAAAAGAAGATAACATGAACGATTTACAACTTTACATGCATAATATAAGCCAATTTAGTATGATAATTTAATAAACAAATTGTAACAACATCGCATTAGAAACAAAATTCACGCACTTAGTCCTTGGTAGGTTTGTTGACAATTGGCGTGAAACAAAATCTAACGTTCAGACACAAAATAATAGATGATTTATAAAACAAATATTACCTCACGAGGGGGTGGTTGCGAGAAACTGGAGTTAACTTGAGATTGAATGGCAAGCTTAACATCATCAATATCAATTGTAGACTTGCTAGCATGCTCTGAATACACTTGGGCGTCTGTTAACACATCAACAACATAGCGATACCCTAGCTCAAGAAACTTGTTTACAACACTAGGTTCATATTCCTCAACGCCCATTGATTTCAACAAAGACTTGATAATCTTTGCATCCCTTGGCATTGTCAAGTCTTCTTCATTATCTGCCATAGAAGATGCCCCGCTGCACTCATGAAAAATAGAGCAATTATGATTGATTTTAAACAAATCAGTGGTTGCATTACGACACGTGGATACATTTCATTAGTTTCAAAAGTTTCAACATTCAATATGTGGGTTCTATATCTGATAAATATGAAGAGGAAGACAAATGAATTTTTCCAATGGATGTTTGGTAAAAACGATGCAGTTTGTGTTATGAAAAGTTGGACATAACTAGAAAATTCTTGAAACCGGATTGAAACAGATTCTATCTATCAAATCAGAAACACGCAGAAGATAGATTGCAGAAAATAAACAATGAATACACAAGATTCTTGAAACCAGATTAAAACAGATTCTATCTAGCAAATAAGAAACATGTAGAAGCAAGAAAGATCGCAGAAAGTAAACATTGAACACACAAGATTTATCGAGGTTCGAGCCAATATACATCCTAAAACCTCATAATGTTGATTGTGATATAAAAAGTTTGACATAACTAAAAAGATTACTGAAACCGGATTCTTCTATCTAGCAAATCAGAAACACGCAGAAGCAAGAAAGATTGCAGAAAATAAACAATGAATACACAAGATTTATCGTGGTTAGGAGCAATTTGCATCTTACAACCTCGTTGAACCCGTTTCCGACATTATGATCAATCTGAATGCAGCAGCAGCAATGTTACTAGACTTTCTTGGAAGGAAAATCACAATCCCCCTCACTTGAACACTCTATTTTCTCTCTTGATTAATGATTCTATGAAATATCACTCTTCTAAACTTTCACAAGGATGCATCAGTTTATATACTACTCATATTACAAAGTAGTTACAAAGTTAGTTATAACCAATCACACTAACTAACTTAACTGACAAACTAATCAAACCTAACTAATTAACTAACCCGGCAGAACCATGAGATTTGAAATGAAAACCAAGATATTCAATACCATTAAAAAAAAATCATAGTTTTTCAAGATGCTTGAATCTATCCAGGGTTTATTTGTATTGACTTATTTGAGCTTATCTACTTGCATAAGCACTTGTGAGACTGTTTGGGCGAGTTAATGAAAACATCTTTTGACTGTTTTCAACTTATTTTCATAAGCTCTCCAAGATAGCTTAGAAGCTTTATTCAATTTTTCTTCTGTTATTAAAATAGCTTGGACATGATAAGTGCTTATGCTATAAGCACTTAATTAAGTTGTTTATCAGATTCCAAACAAGGCCTAACTGATGTTCATTTAAATTTTCCAAAGCTAAAGAAGCACAACTATAACAAAGCTTTTTGAAGGTTTTTGAAGACAAAAATTGTGAAGATTCATGGGTAATTAGCAAAGCTTGGGTCAGTCTCAATGAGTATCAAATGGCCAACACAACTGATCAAACGCAGAACCAGTATCAACAATCAGATTTGCCTAATTTTAATCACAATCAACGCACGCACACGACCAAAAACCGGCGCTGGACTCGGCCTAGTAATGGGATTATTAAAATTAACAGTGATGCTAACCTGGCAAGAGAGGGAAGACGGGGATTGGGCACCGTTTGCCGCGACTCTGAGGGTTCTCTCGTGGCTGCAGCGACCTGGGAACTTCCTGGCTGTTCAGATCCAACTATGGCGGAAGCTTGTGCTCTGTATAAGGCTATGAACTTTGCGCAAGAGTGTTGTTTTAGAGAGGTTGAATTTGAAAGTGATTGCAGCAGAGTCATTGACATGGTGGTGAAATGGCAAACCAGCCCTAGAACTTATTTGGGGAACTTCATTTTTGGAATTAATTGTAATAAAAGTTTTTTCAGAAAATGTGGTTTTAGGCATATTAGAAGAGAAGCTAATAGGGCTGCCCATATGCTGGCCTCTGTAGCCCATACTGAGCCCAACAAGGTGTGGTTAGAAGAAACACACCCCCTGCTTGTACCCATTTTGTTCAAGGACCTTGTCTTTTAAATAAAATTTCTTTTCATTCAAAAAAAAAAAAAAAAATTTATGAAAATCAATCTAGTTTTTTTTTTTTTTTTGAAATTTTAATTTTTTGACAAAGTTTGATGAAATTTTAATTTTTATAGTTTCAAAATTCAAATTATGAAATTAGAAGGCTAAAAATTTATTGTACTATTTGGCCTTTTATGAGTACACTTTTGCTCCATCGAAGAATTTTCCTCCGATTTATTGAAACATATATATATTTACTATTGAAACATATTTTTGAATAGTATGTTTTTGCCTATGTAAATAATATAGCTTAAACCAACTAGTGTAAACGAGTGGTAGATACTTGAGAGTCGAGACTCTTAATCATTTGGTTTTGGTTTTGGGTTCGATTTTTAGCCGGTGTATATGTAAAAACATTTGTTGAGAGATATCAATCTCTTAAATGGATCTCAATATCTTGAGAAAATTAATCTCTACAGTTATGTGGATGATACTTTTAGTTTATCAATGTGCTTTATCTAAATCTCAAGTTCAAATTCTTCCGGTACTAATTCATGTGTTTGTCATTCCATAAAGATATTTAGCTTGACTTTAATGGGTCTTTTCAATAGTGGATGATGAATTGACCACCTAAATTAATTGGTTTTTAAATGATATTCTGATTTTTTTTTAAAAAACACTACTGTTTTTCACTAATTATGAAATTACAATTTTTAAAATGCTATGCAAACAATTATCAATTAAAAAAAATCAAGAACTAACAAATAAAAAATGAAATAAATTAAAAAGGCTAAAATGGAGCTATTATAACTTAAAAATGAAAATCAAGTAGTTGAAGTAGAAGTTAGGAATCAAATTTTATTTATTTATTTGTTTGTTTGATGAAAGGAGTAGTAAGTGACGTGTATTAAGGAGAAGTTTTTTTTTGTTTTTACCACTAGTTTAATCTGGTTCAGACGTTAGTTTTGGCATCAAGGAGTTTCAGCCTACTCTCAATCACAATTGCAGGGGATCAGCGCTAATTACCGCTGAACCAACTATCGAAACGATTGGTTAAGGGTGAAGCTTTGTTACGCAACACAAGTTAAGTTACAAGTGTGTGACAATAATAGTATCCATCCAAATGAAAACATGGATTGCCATTGGATAGATTCTCATCATCATCATCATCTCATTTGATGAGATTACGTGCACTCTAACCGTTCTTTTTCTTTGTCCTCTTCTTGTTACTACTATAGACACACCTTCTTCCTTCCACAACTACTAGTACTACTACTACTACTACTACTTTGCAGTTAGTTAGTTAGTTACTTACTTAACGGTATGAGACTCAGCGCGTAACATCCACTTTCCGTTACAATGACGTTTGTTTCGCTCTTCCTCACCGCCACTAAACTCGCCGGAGCTTTAGCCACTCTCACCGTCGCCGCCAATGTCTTCTCCTTCTCTCGTTTCCGCAACAAAAACCTTAGCCGTTTTCGTTCCCCTATTGATGAATCCTCCGATACTCTCGCCGATTTCAACAATAACACCACCGGTAATCATAATCAACTCACTAATTACGATTCATTAATTACTGTACTTTGCAATTAACTTCACTTATCTTATTTCAATGCAAATATTCATGCATGCATTCTCATCAGAATAATAAAATACTAATAAATTTGATTGATTAAGGCCCTACTTGTATACACAACTTAATTAGGTGTTCGTGTCAACAAATCCCAGCTCAACTGACAAAAAAAAGTGTTGAAATTACTAGGTTGGACGCCATGACAGGGTTCGAAACCCGATCCCTCCAACTTAATAAAGTCAAGATGTTTTTGTATAATCTATACTTGTTTTCATAAGCTATCAGAGAGCTTATAGATATAAGCTGAAAATGACTTGTGAACATGTCATTCATAAGTTCTCCCAAACAGTGTCACAAGTGCTTATGGCAGTAGATAAATTCAAATAACTCAATCCAAGTAGGCTCTAAGTGTATATGTATTGACTATCCTGGAGAACTTATGGAAATAAGCTGAAAACAATGTATGAACATGTTATAAGTTGTTTCATAAGTTCTCCCAAATAGTCTCACAAATACTTATGTGAGTATATAAGCTCAAATGAGCCAATCCAAACATTTCCTATTTTTTATTTTTTACTTTTTTTGCAGAAGGAGAAGATGGGTTTTTCTTTGGGCTGGCCACAGCACCGGCACATGTTGAGGACAAACTTGATGATGCTTGGATTCAATTTGCTGAGCAAGAAAGTGTTGTTGGTGCTGAGCAGAAAGTGGACGCTTTGATGGGCTCTGCCACTGCTGACGGTGGGTCTCAACAAGCTGTATCAACTCCACAACATGCTAGGAAGGGAAACAAGAAGTCTCTTAAGGTAGCTATGGAGGCCATGATCAGAGGATTTGAGAAATACATGGAAGTAGATGAACAGGAAGGCGAAGAAGAATGCATTCCTAATGTAACTGCTTGGCATAATGTTCCTCACCCGTAAGCCCTCACTTTTTTTTCTTTTTCTTTTGATGTTATTTGCAGTCAAAATTGGATCTTTTAGACATTTTGGGTTGGAAGGTTGAATTTTTTATTGAAAGTAATTATTGTTGCTAAGGATAGAATTTCTGTATATTTCTGTTATGGTTAGGAATTTAGTAACTACTGGTAACATTTTAGTTACTGAATAGTGCTCATTTTATTGATGTTCAACTCAATAGTACAGTACACTACGAGTCTTTTTCATGGAAAGCAATAAGAAAGTACAAATGGAAGTATTGAGATATTTCTAAAGAAAGAAAAGAGTTGTAACAGACAGAAGAGAATAGAATAGAATTTGAGGGAGAAGTCCTATCGAGTACTCAATCATTGCATGCCTTTTCCCTTGGTACTTTTGCCTACTTATAGTATGTAACCCTTGAGGAATTGATTATCCTTCCTTGCCCGAGTGCTTGCCTTCCTTACTTGAATATTTGGATCAGGTAACACCGCCCCATGTGGCTTAACCAGATTTGTCATTTTGTGAGTACTTGTGTGAGTGCTGCTTGTACCAGGTGTAACAATTTCTCTGTCTTTTGAAGACTTCACAGAAGATTCTAGTTATGCAAAATACAGTAGCCCCCTAACTCAAGTTGGTGAGGAGGAACCAACTCGATTATGGAAATAGATGTCTAAAAATGTTTAGGGGGATGACGATTGGTGAACAAATCAACCCAGTTGATTGTGAGTGCCTATAGAGAGAAGAGAAGGTGATGGACACCATGAGTGATGTGTTGAATGAAGTGATTGTCAAATCTGTTTATGCTTGATATGCTCATAGAAGACATCACTGTGACTGATTTGCGTTGCATTCTAGCTATCGCAATAAAGCTTAGTAATGCACAATTGGTTAAGTAGCTAGCATAGCCAAATGATTTCATGATGTTTTTATAGGGATCTTTCCAATAATTCCTTTTTCTTAAAAAAACATTACATGACTTTCTTGAATCGAAAACGGAAAAGTTTAACATTCATCGTAGATTACCTCATCATCTGTGTGTGTGTGTGTTACACTGCAATATTATTGCTAAGTAGAATTTAAAATCAATGCCTGATTTTCAGGGAGGAGAGGTTAAGGTTTTGGTCTGATCCTGATACAGAACTAAAATTGGCCAAGGGTACTGGTGTTACTGTTTTTCGTATGGGAATTGACTGGTCAAGAATCATGCCCAAGGAGCCAGTAAATGGCCTTAAAGAATCTGTAAGTCGGATTCTGACCTTTTCTATTGATGATGAGTTATAGAACTACACATGGTCAAGCTTATATTAGTGGATGGAGCTCATGAGTCATGAATGTGTTTTTTCAATTTTCATAGTTTTATGTCAAACTTTACTAACCAATACAACTGGCAAAAGAGATTGTTTTTTGTAAGTAATTTACCTGGCATTCGTTTTTAGGTCAACTATGCTGCATTGGAGCGTTATAAGTGGATTATCAATAGGGTTCGATCATATGGAATGAAGGTGATGCTCACTCTTTTTCATCACTCACTTCCACCCTGGGCAGGTGATTACGGAGGTTGGAAGCTGGAAAAGACGGTGGATTATTTCATGGACTTTACCAGGTAGTTTTTCCTTTAGTGGCCGTTGTCTGTATGTCATCAAACTCTAGCTTCTGAGGATGACTCAAGTTTCAACTCAGATTGACTGCGATCCTGTACCAGTTTTATTGAGTCAACCAATCTTATGTAGCATATTTGTAATCTTAGTTGAAACTTGAATCATCTTGTTATCTAGTTTTATTGAGTTACTAATCTTATGTAGCATGTTTTTGATTTTTTTCTTATATTTCCCAATCAATGCAGGCTTGTTGTTGACAGTGTATCAGATTTAGTAGACTATTGGATAACATTTAATGAGCCTCATGTCTTTTGTATGCTTACTTATTGTTCTGGCACCTGGCCTGGCGGACATCCTGATATGCTGGAGGCTGCTACTTCCGCACTTCCTACAGGTGTTTTCCAGCAGGCCATGCATTGGATATCTGTTGCACACTTAAAGGCATATGATTACATCCACGAACTCAGGTGAATACTTGTCATAGAAGTTTCAGAATTTATGGCAAGGGTCAGTAATATCATTATAGTGTAACTAGATTTTTCTTCCTTCCCACCCTTTCTCATTTAGCAGTCTGAACATTTGAAGTTGATCACTTTACTTGGTTGCTTTTCTAATTTTACAATTGTACTAACAATATTAACATTTTGGCAGTAACTCATCAAATCCAATAGTTGGTGTTGCACATCATGTGTCGTTTATGCGACCCTATGGTCTGTTTGATATTGCCGCTGTTTCATTGGCTAATTCATTGAGTCTCTTCCCATTCATTGATGAAATATCCAAAAAGCTGGATTTTATAGGCATCAACTATTATGGCCAGGTTTGATTTATTGACCATGATAATGCATTCAGCATGATACCATACATGTACTCACAATGACGATTCTAACATGTATTTCAGGAAGTGGTTTCAGGTGCTGGCCTAAAGCTGGTGGAAAATGACGAGTACAGTGAATCTGGTCGTGGGGTATATCCTGATGGCTTATATCGCATGTTGCTTCAGTTCCATGAAAGATACAAGCATCTAAATATGCCCTTCATTATTGCTGAAAATGGAGTTGCAGATGAAACTGATTTGATCCGCCGGCCGTATCTCTTGGAGCATTTGCTTGCTGTTCATGCAGCTATGATTGAGGTTTTGAATCTGATTTTTTGTTAACGTTGAATTATTTTTTCATAAATACTAATCGCATCTTATACCTTCTTGTAATTGTTCTACAGGGTGTGGCTGTGCTTGGTTACCTATTCTGGACTATTTCTGATAACTGGGAGTGGGCCGATGGATATGGCCCCAAGTTTGGACTTGTTGCAGTTGACAGAGCAAATAATCTTGCACGGATCCCTCGCCCTTCTTACCATCTGTTTTCTAAAGTTCGTACTTGCTGTCTTCATTTGTTTCTGTTTAATTTTTGCAATTTTTGGGTGACATTTTTAACGGGCTCTTGATTGCAGGTTGTGAATACCGGCAAAGTTACACGTGAAGATCGTGAAGAAGCTTGGAATGAACTTCAAAGAGCTGCTGAAGAGAAGAAGACACGACCATTTTATCGGGCTGTGGACAAAAATGGTTTAATGTTGGCAGGTAATTAATTATATACTCTTTTACTTCAAAGTTCATACTAATAATTGTTTCTATTGATTTGTGGGGACTGGGGAGCAACTTAGTTATCCTCTATGCTTGATATGATATGAGCATAAAGCTTTAAATATAGAATTAATGCCTTAGCAGTCACATGTCAACAAGTTACTACTACCTTTGACAGCAGTTGCTTAATGAGCTTTGTTTTAATCAAGATCAAACCAATTATAAATACAACGGGTTCTGAACTACACCGGTCTTAATTATATAAGTCAGACACTACACAACTAATACAGTCTTGATTGTTTGGAGATGAACTTTGAACATCATCTATGTTACATAAAATTATGAAAACAGACTGTGCTTAGCTTTAGTTGCAAAAATGTAGTCCCTCAACCAAATTTTTCCCAGCGCATATTTGGTACTGCGTTACTAGGGCAGTTAACATGCTGTGCTGTGGATCAACTCTTGAACACATAACTTCGAATGAATTGTTTGTCGAAACTGAATTTTCTGTTTAACAAACACCCACTTAGCCTAAAAAATTAGAATATTGCTTCTAGCTTTCACAGAACTTACCAAGTTTTCGTGGCTTCTCATTCCTGTAGTACTGAATTTGGGTTTTGGCTCCTTCAGCAATGTCTATAAGACCTTGAATAAAATAAACAAAACAATAAATAAAGATAAAAGTATTTGTATAGATAACATGGAAAACAACTTTTTTTGGTTTTCACCACTTCCTGTATAAATAATTGAAAGCAGATAACAAAGTAAAATTATGCAAAGAAAAAACATTTTCTGATACCAAACAAACTCTAATGTGCAGAGGTAGGAACATGAATACTAGATTTTTCTTATGGTGGTTATATATATGGATAAATGTATGACAAGTCTCCTTGCTTGTGGTAACAGGTGGACTTGATGAACCCATACAGCGACCTTATATAGAAAGAGATTGGCGGTTTGGTCATTATGAGATGGATGGTCTGCAAGATCACTTAAGTCGCTTCTCAAGATTCACTATTCAACGTTTCTCCCTCAAAAGGAAAAAGAAATCTCAAAAGAAGGAATTGGTTCTTAACCCTCTTTGAACTTAGCCATCGATAACTTATCAAATCTCATTGATCCATTTACTAATCAAAGTAACGTGTATACATACTTCAAAATGCGCAGCCAAATTGGCTCAGCTTTCTAGTATACGATACTCTCAAAGTAGAATGATATTCAATGTGAGGGAATTTTGCATATGGATCCTTGGCAACTGACTTTAGGTGCAGTGTGCCGTATTGATCCATTTTGGAGAATTTCTTGCTTATTGGAAACGGAAGAGAATTGCATTCAGGACTGCATTATATATCAAGGTTGTAAAGTTTGTCTTCCACCTTTGCTGCATTGTTCATATATATTATGATGCAGATGAGTCGTAGTGACTTTTAAGATGCTTTTAGTTGTGCTCATCTGCTATGCTTTCATTCATGCCTGTAATAAAACAATACACCAAAAGTATTTGTTTTCAAGATGTATATAGTTTATCTGTTGCAATCAACACTAATACTTATATGAAAAATGTGACTGAATTAAAAATATTTTCCAATGAGTTCATATTGAAGATGTAAAGCTATTACTTATTTTCATAGGTACGATACAGATATTCAAAGCGAGCTTTTAGTTTAAATGGTGATTAATGAATATAATAAGGTGTTGCAATTCATTAACAAACCTCCTTAACAGAATCAACCATGATTATAGAATGGATGTAAAAAGGGATTTGGATTTGCTGCAGTGAAAGATTCACGCAGTTAGCACACGGGGTGACTATTAGATCAATATATGCATTGAATGCATGGAACTGATGACCGCAGTAGATACAAATCTGTACCACTATAAAAGTAGGAACTGTAGCACTGATATCACAATCCACTCACTTATTGGCACTATAAAAGTAGTAATGCATTTGATTTTGGGACAAATTAAAGAAGTCAATTTTATTAAAAATATGAATGTTTTTCTGTTTGTCCTACAGTTCCTATGTTTCTTTCTTCTAACTACCACTTCTTCCTTGTTCATTAAAGCATCTGAAATAAATGTTGGAAGTGAAACCTTTGAATCTGATAGAATAATTGGTCTACCTGGACAACCTTCAACCCCCTCAGTTTCACACTTTTCAGGTTACATCACTGTCAATGAAAAGCATGGAAGGGCCCTTTTCTATTGGTTCTTTGAAGCTCAATCTGGACCCTCCAATAAGCCTTTGCTTCTATGGCTCAATGGAGGTCTCTCATCATTTCATTTGTTCACTAATTAAGCTTCTCATATTACTATCATTATTACGAGGGGTCGAACTTCGAACCTCCTTCGCACTCTTTTGGAGACATGTTCATATTTATATAACATATAGTTTTTAGGTATGTTTATAAAGATCTAGTTCTAGTCATATCTTTTTTTACTGATGCTACATTTCATTTTGTAATTTTGGCTGTGAGTTAGGACCTGGATGCTCCTCAGTTGGATTTGGTGCTGCTGTTGAGATAGGACCTCTTTTAGTCAACAAAAATGGACAAGGACTATTATTCAACAAAAACTCTTGGAATCAAGGTTTATTTCTATCTTTGGTGAAGGACTATTATCCAATAAATGCTCACTTCAAAATTATGACTTTATGCAGAAGCAAATTTGTTATTTGTGGAGTCCCCTGCTGGAGTTGGCTTTTCTTACACAAACACTTCTTCTGATCTAACCATTTTAGATGATCCTTTTGTGGGTGAGTTTCTTTTGCACATGATAAGATAATCTAATTTTGTTGATTTTGTTAAAGGTCACTTTATTTAACTACAAACTTCTTGAATCAGCTGAGGATACTTATAATTTCTTGGTGAATTGGCTACAAAGATTCCCACAATTTAAATCTAGGGACTTTTTCATAGCAGGAGAAAGCTATGCTGGTTAGTGTTTTAGCCTATGTTTGATATCACGATGGATACACCAGAATGACAGTGAACCACCGTGATTTCACAGAAGCTACACTTTGTAGCCTTTGAAAAATCACGTTGGATGACTGTGATTCTGACGTACCTACTGTGATACTGATACCAAACATAGGCTTAACTTCACTTTAATTATGTATACTAATTAAGCATATATAATATAAAAATATTTTCATTGCCTATATTTTTCAGGCCGCTATATCCCTCAGCTTGCAGAAGTAATATTTGACAGAAACAAAGATAAAAACAAATACTCCTTTATTAATCTTAAAGGTTTTATTGTAAGTAACAAACATCCTTAAACATGCACCCCTAAATGATTTCATTGCCTAAATGAACTATGTATATATTTTCAGGCAGGGAATCCAGAAACTGATGATTACTATGATTATAAAGGCATGGTAGAATATGCTTGGAGCCATGCAGTTGTATCAGACCAATATTATGACAAAGTAAAACAAGTTTGTGATTTTAAATCTCAATGGTCTAATAAGTGCAGCCAGGTCATGAGTGAACTCTTCAATGAATATTCAGAAATTGACATATTCAACATTTATGCCCCAGCATGTCGTTTGAACAGTACATCCACAGTAACAAATAATGGCCCTCAATCACTTACAAAGGTATGTATAATTAATGTCACATAATCTCTAGATTCTAAATGATAGAGCTGTATTAATTCAATGGATGGTTAATGAATGACATTAAAAAAATGTAAGTTGTGACAGCTTATTATATTCATTAACCATCATTTAAACTTAATTAACTCATATTTAAATTATGTTTTTGCAGGTGAAAAATGATTATAGGATGAGAATTTTGGGGGGCTATGATCCTTGTTTTTCTACATATGCAGAAGAATATTTCAATAGGGTAGATGTTCAGTCATCTTTTCATGCAAATAACATAGCATGGAAAGGTTGCAAGTAAGCACTACAATTTGAAGGATAATTATGTATTAGAAAATGAATAGAATATCGAATATTAATTTCCACGTGTCATATTTCAGTGAGTCCATATTCATGGCTTACAACGTCAATGTTTTTTCTGTCCTACCAATCTACACCAAACTCATCAAGGGTGGCCTTAAGATATGGATTTATAGGTACTATCTCTTTCTGTTACTCCCTCTATTTTTATGTTTTCAAGCTAAGATTAATTAATTTATATTTTTATAGTATTAATGATAATTCACATACTAAGCTATTTTAAAACTAATTATAAATTGGCCATTAACAATATTTTGCTCTTATCCTAACTACATTAAATTCATCCATAATATGATTTATAGTTGGTTTTGAAAAAACGATTTATATTATAAAAAAAAACGATTTACATGTTTTTTAAATCACAAATATAATATTATAGAAAAGGCCAAAAGATTAAAAATACAAAGAGTATAAAAGATTGCGTACTCAAGTACGTATTTGAATGAGAGATCTCTTCCCATTTAAGTTTTTGGTACTTGGTATGGATATTACATTATATATGTAGGACGTCGGAGTTCAAACTCCGTTCATCCCATTTATTCATTTTAAAGTAGAATTTGTAGCGACTAGACTACTTAATTAAAATAAAAAAAAAATCAATGTACCAAAAAAAAGCAGACAAAAACGATTTACACATGCACAACAGTTATAAACTAAAAGAAATAGCACTACAATATTGTCCAAATTGTACATCAGTGAGTGAGTGCTACTAGTGCACTATCTATAATCATTAGTTCTTTAGAAAAAAACCATAATCATTGGTATTATTTAAAATTTATGTGACCACATCATTATATATCGATTTTATTTACATATATGGACCCCATTACATTTATGGTCCCAATTTCAAATGTCATTTTCTTTCTTTCTTTCTTTCAATTAACAAAATGTAATTATGTCAAAAAAAATAATTAACAAAATGTAAAGTGTTTATGACTTTATTTATGTTTACATGATTTAATAGTTGTATAGAAATGTTAGCTTTCGGTGAAAGGGCCATTCACTTTTTGACTTGTTGAATTGAATTAATGTATATAATATATGTTTGTAATTTTTTTTATATATATATATTAGTGGAGATGCAGATGGTAGAGTACCTGTGATAGGGACACGATATTGTGTTGAGGCTTTAGGATTACCTCTAAAGTCTACTTGGAGGCCTTGGTACCATCATAATCAGGTCCTCTATTTTTATATTTTTACTATGCTCTACCTTGTAATTAATTTACATTTTATTTTATGCTCCAATATGAAAATAACATTATATTTACTAAATTATTATGAGCAGCAACTATACTTAAATTTTGCAATGCAGGTTGGAGGAAGAATAGTGGAGTATGAAGGATTGACATATGTGACAATAAGAGGAGCTGGTCACATGGTGCCTCTCAACAAACCAACTGAGTCTCTTTCTCTTATTCATTCTTTCCTAACTGGAGATCATCTCCCTACCAAACGCCCGTGATCATATTGATTCTGCATTTTCAGATTTATCATTGTCAAAACATGAAATCTATATTAGAAGTCCCACATTGGTCAGAGATATGACAAAGATAGCCTTTATAAAGTAGTGCAAACCTCAACTCTCAAGCTAGCTTTTGTGGTTGAGTATATGTCTCTCAAATTCTAATATGTCAAATAACTGATTATCCCAAAAGCTTAAGCCTTTAAGAAAGGCTACATCAATGGTTTTATGTTATTTCTAACACGCCCCCTCACGCAAGAGCCCACTTGGGCTTGAAGCGTGGATAATGCATAGGCTCACCTACCATATGCTTAAATTCCACTTTTTAATTAGAAAGTGAGGGGAGCGGGGATCGAACTCTAGATCACTTAGTCATAGAGGCTCTGATACCATGTCAAATAACCGATTATCCCAAAAGCTTAAGCTGTTAGGAAATGTTACATCAATGGTTTTATATTATTTCTAACATGCTTGTTTGTTTCTTAACAAATAGATTCACTTATTGATATGTGTGTAAGAGCTAATTCGGTTGGCAGTATTGGAATTGTTAAATTAAATATCTTTTATATATTCTGGTTCAAACTTAGAATATCATTTTTATGTAAATATTTAGGTAAGGACAAAACTTACATGCATTTTCATACATGCATTTCTTACTTTTTCTCTCACAAAGAGGTAGTTTTTTTTTTATTAAAAAATAATTTTATTTTATTTTTTCAAAATGAAAAAACACAAATAACCACATCTTTGTGAGTGGAAAAGTAAGAAATGCATGTATGGAAATGCATGTAAGTTTTGTCCTTTAGGTAATATCAACATTGTTAAATCTAATATTTTTTACATCTGATTTTATACTCAGGACTAACTAGGTATTTTTATCTGTTATTAACGACCAAAAATAGTTCTACAAAAAAAAAATCTGAATTTTTTCAAAAACAATACTTTTGGTATGAATATTCATACCAATTCATTTGTTTTCCGATGGATCTGCTAATTTTGTATGTGGATTGGTTATGTGTTTGTGTATAATTTGTTAGAATGAAGAGTGTTTTGGTAGTTTGTGTATTTTGAGGGGGCATAAGTATAATTGGGGGTATGAAGTAATGTTCTGAGACATAAATTACGGTTGAGCCCATTCATTTTTCTTTTGTGAACTGAGCCCATTATAATATTAATGTTTATTTTGGAAATAAAGAGGCAAGCTAAAAAAAAAATACAGAAAATTAAAAGAATCCTTTTAATTTAAATATAAGGTGTGAATATATAAGGTGTGAACTGAGCCTATAAAAGAAAAATTCTTTTATAGGCACAAACTTACAAACTTAAATAAAAGGTGTTAGGCTTAGACACACTCACACAAACAAATAAATTAAAAAGAAAAGAAATAAAATGATGTTGATTGATGTGGTTATATTATTTTTATTTTAAATTTTGGGATTTATGTGTGAATTACAAGAAACCACCTGAACATCTCCGGGCTTCTGAATTAGAAATTTAACTCCTTCATTCATACAGGAATTCTCTATAAATAAGAGAACCCTATTTTTTGGAACTCATTTTAGTCAAGACAAATGGTCCCACCTAAATGAACTAGTTTCATCAACAAAAAGGAAACCATTAAGGCAGAACACAGTTCAGATGAGCTAACAAGATTCACATATTTGGGTTTGTGCTTATGTGAAGGTCTTAGTCATCCAGGAAAGGCTACAATTCTACGGTATGCAAACAGAGCGAGAGAAATAAATTAAGGAGCAGAACAAAAAATTCTAACACTATTAGTGATATTTAGTCCAATTTTGGTAAAACCATCAACAACTTAATTTTCCTCACGAAGGATTTGAAGATTTAGGAAACAGATTCCCTGTTGTAACTGCGTTAACACAGTTACAACATCAGCCGTTCGATCTCCATCAATGGTTAGGATTCTCTTAGTGATTATGTAATATAAACCGTCCGATATAAAATCAATGGCCGAGATTAAATACAACGTGTTACTGTGTGTTATTTTCACTACAGCAAATTCGGATCCGAAGATTTACATAGTAACTCTCAAAATATCCAAGATTGTCCTTGATTTACTTAATCAAAGAATAACACAAATGATGAACACTGCACCCTAAAAATGAGGGAAACAATGGTGACTAACTATCAATTCTCTTATAATCACACTCTTTCAATAATTAAATAAATAAATAAATAATAACATGAACATAGTGCAAAGCTCAACCCATTATATTCTTTGTATTTTAAAAACGATTTTTATGATAATTTAATTAAGAATAGTAAAAATTATTTCGAATAATAATAATAACAACAATAATAAGTTACTAGATTTCGTCTAGTAGTAATGTATTTGAATAATATATTAGAGGTATTAAGTTCGATTATCGACTACATTGAAAATCTATAATAGTAATAATAATAATAAAAATAATGCTTTAGACAATTCAAGCTCACTACTAGATATGTTAGGCTATATAAGCCTCACTTCACTACCTTGAGGATGACAAATATATACTACTTCCTTCTGTTGTTATTATAAAAAATAAAAAAATCTTTTTTAAGTTTATTAAATAACTGATATATTTAATCAATATTATAGATAAAAAACATCAATTATTCAATAAATTTTATTTTTTTAATTTTATAATAGAGACTAAAGAGCATTAATTTATTATATTATATACTGAGTCTAAATTGAATTTTTTAAGATATTTTTTTACTCAAGTTTTTTAGGCTTAAAACTCTTGTATGCTACTTGGGCCGGATGATTGTGATTTTGTACTCCCTCCGTCTCAAAATATAAGCAAAAGTGAGTCAAAGAAACTTGATGTATTTGGTTTAAAATTGGACCAAACACATTTACTTTTGTTGACCAACTTTTACTTATATTTTGAGACGGATGGAGTATCAAATAATTACACAAAATTTGGGGCATGTTTGTTTAAGTTTTTTGTAGAGATTTTGAAGAAAATCTAAAGTTATTTTCCGTTTGTTTACGATCATAAAAATCTTGTTTTTTTAGAAAATGGTTTTCGAAAAAATAGATTTTGAAGAAAGCTATTGAAAATAGCTTTTCATTTTGAAGAAAAAATAGATTTTCTTACTAAAATGATTTTTGAAAAAATCTGAAACAAACACCACTAAAATAAAGTGTTTTTTTTTAAAAAAAAAAACTCAAACAAACGATCCCTTGATGTCACCTAGTAATTTGTTCCTTTTCTTATTGGTTAGTAGTGTTTTCTTAACGGTTTCTTATTGGTTACAAGTGGTATTTTAATTTCTACACATTGTCCAACTCCAATAATGACCCCATAATAGAAGTATTTGTCCTTTTTGGATAATTCATTAAGAAGCAAACAAATGAATAATTCCGAGAGGTACAAGTGGTTTTCACTTTTCATATTATCTTGATAAGGGACTACAAACCAATGAGTGACAGAAGGATTAATCACAATCTTATGATAAAGAAAATTGACATGCACAATGCTAATGCATTGCACCATTAGTGTAGTTGTGAATATTGTAGCCAAACAAGTTGTGTTGCCTCATGGGCTATGGTTTTTTGTGGTGATTGGGTAAGGCCCACTCCACCAACAAAGTCTACATTGTCATTTGTGAGCAACTTTGCCCACCCCATTCTCTCAATGTGTAGCTCAATGACATGTTTGAACGTTGAAGATATTCTTAGAATCGAGCATTGAATCTAACTCAACTCTACAAGATTGATTTATAAGGTTAAAATTGTCTCACTTATAAACATATATTTAGGTCATCTCGTGAGCGATGTGAGACTTATGTGTCGTCCAAACAGAAAAAATACGTACATTTTTTCTCTTTTAGATTTATCTATCTGAATGTGAGAAAAAATGATGCTTCATTTTAAAAAATGATGCTTCATTTTTTCCCGCTTGGATTGATAAATTTGAAGTGGTGTGACTTTTTAAAAAAAGGAGGTTAAAATGAACTCTCTTAAAGATAAGTCACAGTTCATCTTTGATGCTACCCGTTTAAGGAAATAACCATTAACATTTACCTATATAAAAAAGAAAAAAATTGTCCATTGTATTGGGTTAGAGGGGGAAGTCGAGGGATCAATTATATTGGGTTTAATATCAACTACTACGAGTGAGTTGAACTTCACACTTTAACTCAAAACTTTAAAGCGTTAGGTTTGTGGGTCCTCCTTATAAAGTATTCAGCGTATAATTTTTTAAGCAATGTGAGACTTAATCCACCTCACACTTATCACAACACATTAATACCCATATTTCTAAATAAAATATTTTTAAATTTTTGTTCGAAATTACACATCCATACATCACATTATAAAAAAAAAAAAACACATCCATACATCACAAATGCGCTATTTTTACTTTAAGGGTTAAGAAAGAGATGAACACTTATTTGCATATCTACTTGTATACATTAAGATGGATAATTTTGATAGGTCTACAAATAATATTTAATATTAATAAATACATGTAAACCTATTAAAATTATTCACCTCAACAAATATATCGATATGTATTTAAATAAGGTGTCTAAGTAAAAATCCACCTAAAAAAATCCACTCTTTGTCATTTTCTGACATGAAAGTCCCCAATGCTCTCAACCACTCATTAGCACTATAAAAGTAGTCAATGCATTTACATTGATTTTAAGCCAAATTAAAGAAACCAATTTTATTACATTTTAGCTATAGATATGAATGTTTTTGTATTTGTCTTCCAATTCCTATGTTTCTGTTTCATTCTTCTAACAACCACTTCTTCTTTGTTCATTAAAGCATATGAAATAAATGCTGGAAAAACCTATGAATCTGATAGAATAATTGATCTACCTGGACAACCTTCAGCCCCATCTGTCTCACACTTTTCAGGTTACATCACTGTCAATGAAGAACATGGAAGGGCCCTTTTCTATTGGTTCTTTGAAGCTCAATCTCAACCCTCCAATAAGCCTTTGCTTCTTTGGCTCAATGGAGGTCTCTCATCCTTACATTTGTTCACTTATTAATCTTCTTTTATATATGTCACCATTATAATATTATCATTATTATTATTATTTATATTTATATAACATATAGTTTTTATTTGTATATGCTTGTTGAGATCTACTGAGCTTATATACCGATATAAACACTTGTTTGACTATCTGAGAGAAATTATGAAAATAACTTATTACACAACCATTATTAGTTGTTTTTAACTTATTTTCATAAGTTCTTCCGAATAGGTTATGAAAATAAATTATAGTTTATATAAAATTAATTAGCCTTAATACACTTGCTTTAAAGCTATTTATCCAAATGGAGTCTCACTAATCTACCTTTGATTTTGTCTGTAAGTTAGGACCTGGATGCTCCTCAATTGGATATGGTGCTCTTGTTGAGATAGGACCTCTTTTAGTCAACAAAAATGGTGAAGGACTATCATTCAATCCATACTCTTGGAATCAAGGTATATCTACTTTTATGTTTTCTTTCCATTTTTGGACTATGAAGTGTATATATATATATATACTCCTATGTTTGAATATCTATGTTGTATCCAATTATTGATGTACCAATTAGTGTTGCAAATATTGTCAACTTATGCAGAAGCAAATTTATTATTTGTGGAGTCCCCTGTTGGAGTTGGCTTTTCTTATACAAACACTTCTTCTGATCTCACCATTTTAGAGGATCATTTTGTTGGTGAGTTTTCTTTGTGCAAGATCAATCTAATTTCGTTGATTTTGTTGAACTGACCATATTTTATTGAATCAGCTGAAGATACCTACAATTTCTTGGTGAATTGGCTACAAAAATTTTCACAGTTTCAATCCAGAGACTTTTTCATAGCCGGAGAAAGCTATGCTGGTTAGTATTTAATTATAACATAACTATGGTCTGTTTCTGTCGCACACTTAGCACTGACACTTAAGATTAAAGACATATTTAGTGTGTGATAGGTGCCATGTCTGACACCATTCACCAACATGGTATCGACACATGTATGATTGTATCTAATTACTTTTATTTTATTAAATTATTATCGGTATCAATGTGTTAGTATCGTATATCTTTCGGTACTTCATAACTCTCTACTAGAGTATAAGTATTATATAACCACATTTTGATTGCCACTATTTTTTCAGGCCACTATATCCCTCAGCTTGCAGAATTAATCTTTGACAGAAACAAAGATAAAAACAAATACTCATTTATTAATCTTAAAGGTTTTATTGTAAGTAACAAATAGCCTTAAAAATGCACCCTTAAATGATTTTATTTCATAAATGAACTATGTATTGATAAAGATATATTTTCAGGTAGGGAATCCAGAAACTGATGATTACTATGATTATAAAGGCATACTTGAATATGCTTGGAGTCATGCAGTTATATCAGACCAACAATATGAAAAAGCAAAACAAGTTTGTGATTTTAAAAAATCTGAATGGTCTAATGAATGCAATCAAGTCATGAGTGAACTCTTCCATGATTACTCAGAAATTGACATATACAACATTTATGCTCCAGCATGTCGTTCAAATAGTACTTCCTCAGTAACTACTATTAATGGCCCTCAATCATTTAAAGAGGTAGAATATATTAATATCACAAATCTATAGATTCTATATGATAGAGTTGTGTTATTTTCGCGCACAAATTTGATAATAAATTTCGA
This sequence comes from Trifolium subterraneum, assembly GCA_951799995.1. Taxonomy (NCBI): domain Eukaryota; kingdom Viridiplantae; phylum Streptophyta; class Magnoliopsida; order Fabales; family Fabaceae; genus Trifolium; species Trifolium subterraneum. The sequence goes on from OX637464.1 coordinate 4,771,534, forward strand.
TAAAAGTTTAGATGGCTAAAGTTTAAATACATGGTTAATTGCGTTTGGTGGATATAACAAGTTGTCGCAACTCATTAATCATCAATTGCACACAATTTTAACTATCATCAACCATGATTTTTTAGGTGTAAATTTGATGGTTAATAAATATAATGTATATTTGAAATTCTGAAAATCGTGGTTAATAACGTTCACTAAAGGTAATTAACCACATATTTGAACTGCGTTGACCTTTTAAATTATTGTTGAACTTTCATGTTAAATTTGTGTTTCAAAATATCATTTCTAAAATGATATATGTCAACTAATTAAGTGATTTAAGTTGAGGTAAAATTTGATTATTGCAGGTGAAAAATGATTATAGATTGAAGAGGATGAGAATTTTTGGGGGCTATGACCCTTGTTATTCCAATTATGCAGAAGAATTTTTCAATAGGGTAGATGTTCAATCATCTTTTCATGCAAAAAATACTATAAGAGATAATAGTAACATAACATGGAAGGTTTGCAAGTAAGCAATACAATTTCATGGATCTCTTAATTAATTTTTTTTTTGGTACTATTAATTTATCTTATTATTATTATATGGAGTATTGAATATTAATTTCCATATATCTTTGTCTCATTTCTCAGTGATTCCATATTGAGGACTTACAACTTCTCTGTTTTTTCTGTCCTACCTATCTACACCAAACTCATCAAGGGTGGCCTTAAAATATGGATTTATAGGTATCTATTAGTTATACTTCCTCCATTAATTTCTAAATAAATGTTGTTTTAGAAAATTTAAAATTCAAATTGATTATTGTTGTGTTTTTCATGTTGAGATTATTATATTTTGTTTAACTTTACTCTCAAATTAAAATTGTGTACTAGCTTATCGATGAATTTTTGGTGTAAGAAGCTTTCAAGTCACTATACTTCATTATTTTACATTATCAGGGCAAATTATATTTTCTCTTTAATTTATATATTATAATTTTTTTCTCGACCCATCTGAATTATTTTCCTAGTTCCACCACTGTATGGACCTAAATGCAATTTTTTTGACAAAATGAAGTGACAATTATTTTTATGTTTTTTTTTTCTTTGACTAAATGTAAGTAACATTTATGACATTATGGTTACATGCTTTTTAATTTAATAGATGTAGTTAGTTACATTTATTTACATAGAATTGTTTGTTATCTTTCGGTGAAAGGGTCACGTATTCATGTGTGTCTACACTGCATGCAATAGCGGTTGCAATTGATGAATGAGATGTTATATATGGTTGAATAGAATAAATTCATTAATTAATTAATGTGTTTATTTGTTTGTACTTTGTGGAATGAATTAATAGTGGAGATGCAGATGGTAGATTACCTGTGATAGGGACACGATATTGCATTGAAGCTCTTGAGTTACCTTTAAAGTCCACTTGGAGGTCATGGTACCATAATAATCAGGTTGGAGGAAGGACAGTGGAGTATGAAGGGTTAACATATGTGACAGTGAGAGGAGCTGGTCACTTAGTGCCTCTCAACAAACCAACTGAGTCTCTTTCTCTTATTCATTCTTTCTTAACTGGAGACCATCTCCCTACTACACGTTAATGTCAGGATGATTCATTTTGGAATAATAAGAACGTTAATCGGCCAACACCTTATATATAGGTTATGGACCCCCAATATACTAGATATACTGCATATCGACTTTTCTCTCAATCTGAATAGTTCTAAAAGCATAAGAAGTCCAAATAGGAACAAGCAGGAGCAGGAGTATTACTCAAAAGTATTACAATTATATGATATTCTTACTATTTGTGTTTCAGGAGTAATACGTTATACACCAACATTTAGTTCATCATGGATTCATTTATCCATATATTTCTAATACTGATATTTGATAAATTAATATGTCGTTGATCCTGTTTTATATACATGTTTGTATGGTTATTTGACTTCCGCCCTAAAGTAAAATTATAAATCTAATCTTTGTTGTTAAACATGTCTTATCAAATTAAATATTAAATTAATTCCAACATGAGCAAATATAATAACGCCCGAACGATCAAGTTTATTTTTTAAAAAGAAATTAAATGGATTGTTTTCGGAGAAAGGAGGTTCGGAAAGTAAATTAAACTTTTCGAGATTTTGCTTCAAGATCTGAACTATCAGACACGATACAATACTGGCTCATATTCAGCCCAATTCACCATCAATTGTCATTCCATTTTTACGGAGAAAATAGTCATTTAAATCGCTGTGCAACTCGCTAATATTTTGGAAGCTATGTTAAATGCTAAAATGAGTTTTGCCTACGAAATATAAGAATAGCAATGTGTCAACTTTCCATAATACTTTGAAACTGTTCAGTATGTGTAGAGCGGACATCATGGGTGGATTAGCCAAAGAAAGCTTGCCATGATTCATTCTTGCCTTCATTTTTCATAATGTTAAGCATTTTTCTTATTTTGGTGTCTGACTCAAGAAAAAAATACAAATTAGTCCGTCTCTACAATCTGTTAGTTATTTTAATCATTGAAGTTAAAAATGACCATTAACTTTACAAAAGAGTTGATAGAACCTTTTTTTAGAACACGTGACACGCTGAATTGGTATATTTGTGGGAGAAGTGGACCGATGATCTAACCGGAGAAATTTTGTGGGAGTGGTGTTTATTACTATATTATGAGCGGAAAATATGAAAGTGATTGGATTAATGCTAAATGTGATGGATTTGGTGTTAAGACTTTATAACCATGGTCTTGGTCACTATAATTTTAGGTATATGTCTATTCATTATCATTTGTAGTTAAGATGTTTGTTTTCGGTTAATTATTGTGTTGTTTTCGGTTAACAACTTGTACAGTACAAATGCATGCACACAGTTGGTTTGGTGTTTATTATTCTCTTGGGTTATAGTATTGTTTTGTCTCCCTTTTTAAATGTCAAAAGATCGATTTCTTTTTTCGTTTGAAATCATTCATCATAATTTGATTAAAAATATTAAAATGATTTATCTAAAACATAATCAGGTTTTTAAGAATGATTTACCCATTTGATGATTTTTAATATGTATATCATGGCATTGGACTATTGGTAACTTGGTAAGGGTAATGATAACGATACTATTAGTAATGATAATGATAATGGTAATCGTAATTGAAATTGATAATGATAATTCCAAAAATGGTATGAATCGTGATGTAAAAGTCATAACTTTTGCATATTCATCTTCATGAAAATCTAAAGGCACCAAACCAACCAATTATTAGTTGGTTCAATGATAATTGATACTGAACTTTATAAGAAGGATTACAGTTTGATCCTATAATTTGGAGGGGTTGAAACCGCTTGATGTCAAAATTGACCGCCGAAGCAGATTTAAGCGGTTCAATGAGCTGAATACTAAAGGTGAAAAAAATAAAAATAATAAAGTCACCAAACCAATCACATGAACGAGAACGACCTTTTAATTATCATGATTTGATTTTTCAAACCTACTTATAATGACCATGAATACTGTGTAAATCAATCAAACCCTCCTATAACTTTGGTTATATATATATATATATATATGCATGATCAAATCATCAAAATCATGACAGACACACACAAATTAAATAGATCCTAAAAACATGTTGCTTCACATTTTATTTATTGCTTTTTTGCTCTCCTCCCACATAACAATCTCATACTCTTCTAGCATCAAAAATAAAATCCCAAAATCTGATGTTGATCTTTTGGAATTTAATCTAAATTTAGAGTTTTTAGAGGCAGAATTCTTCTGTAATAGTGTTTTTGGTTATGGATTAGATGTTCTTGCACCAGAATTAGCTGAAGAAGGACCCCCTCCCATAGGAGCCCAATTGGCCCGTTTGGACAACCTTACTAGAGACATCTTCATACAATTTTGTTTGCAGGAAGTTGGACATATAAGGTTCTCTTTAGTTTCTAGTCTATAAGTGCAAGTATACTTCCTTTGGTTTCATACCTAATAAAAATTTCTTTATTTCAGGTTGATTGAATAACTGATGTATTTAATTCTTATTATGGAATAGATATATTAGTTATTTAACTAACCTGAAAAAATAAATTTTGTTTATATATGAGACCGAAGGAAGTACTACAAAAATTTAAATTAGCTAGAGAAATATAGTGAACTAGCTTTAACCCCACAGTTACAGCAGGCTGTTCTAACTACTGTAACTGATCTCGACCGCCCGATCTCTGATCGACGGCTGAGATCATTTTGTTTTATAAAATTTTATTTTAAATTTAAACCGTCTGATCTCAAATCAACGACCACAATTGATTACCGGGTGACACTGCGTCATTATTTAACAAAAGTAAATCCGGATCAGAAATCTAAAGCTAGAAAAAAATATCAAATCATCTCTAATTTAGTCACTAAATATCTCATGAATTACTTTCACTACAAATAGCATTGCTCATGAATTAAATATCTCATTTTAAACCAAAATAACAAGTAATTTGATAGTTTTTAGTCCAATTAATTTCTCTCAATTATTATTTTTCATTTATAAAAATATTTTAATCGAACTCGTGCAACGCACGGGTTTATTCCTAGTATTTCTTTAAACTAACATATTTATATATGCTTGTTCAATTGCTAATTTTACTCAATATTATAATTAAAGGACCAAACCTATGTGCAGTTCCATATACACAGTTCTTACTGTGCTAGATACATGGAGGTGTTTATTTTAATTTAAAAGCAGTTTTGTTTATTTTATTTTTTAAAATTAAAACAAAATGTAAAACTACATTTTTGTGAGAGTAACAGCAAAAACTACATCTAAAGAAATGTATATAAGTTTTTGTCCTATTATAAATTCAATTGTTTATCCGTTATTTTCTAACAAACAAAGTCAAAGTTCATTATTATAAATTATACCGAATGACTTGAAATCGTCAATAATAAACTATAAACTAATATTTGCACTAATATTTGAACTAATATGTGTGCCGAGTTTCTTATAGTCATTAATAATAAACTCTAAATATATTTATATTAATATTTGTAGAAATATGTATACTAAATTACTTAACATTATTAATTATATATTTGAATTAATATTCTACCTATAAAATAATTTTATTTTTTGTGTGGGGGGCACCCTCAGCCCCACCCTAGTTCCGCCTTTGCCTGCTATCAACCTAGAGAAACTCGCCAAACCCTAATTCACTCGTTTGTCAATTGCAACTGATATACTTTTTGCGTAAAAAAAAAGATATATTTTTAGTTTGAAACAAAATTTTAACTTAACATGTAATATTGTTAGGTATAAACAATGTCATATGAAGAAAAAATATTACCCATTTTATTTTATTTTTTTTCTTTTTTCACCACTAGTATCTGGCTCACTGAACCATTTAATTTGGTTCGGATGCCAGTTCTGACATCAAGTGGTTCTAGCCCCCTCCCGATTGCAGTTGTGGGGATCGAACCGTGATCCTTCCTATCAAATTTAGTGTCAATCACCACTGGACCAACTAATGATTCATTATCCGTTTGATTTTTTTTTATAATGATGAGGGCCTAAGCCCAACCCATTTGACGATTTTTTAGCTAGAGATGAATTAAATATGAATTTTTTAGTTTTTTGCACATAAAAATTCACGAATAATTCATTTTATGTTAAAAAATTCTAAATATTTATCGGGGATGTTCTTATAATATTATAAACATGAATATAAAAAAACAATTCAAAAATGTGAAAATATACAAGAGTTTGATTAAAAGTAGAAACTAAAAATATTGACGGAAAAAAATTCTGAACTAAAAAATGTGAATAAAATAAAATCAGGAACTAAAATGAAATTATGGAAAAACTATAACAACCAAAATATAATACGTATATCATCGAATGGTAAGGGTAATCTAAAGGTATTCTTTTTTTTGCAAGAATTCCAAAAATGGTATGAGTCGTGATGTATATGCCAGAACTTTGCGTATTCATCTTTATGATAATCTAAAGGGACCAAACTACATGAATGACCATTATTATGAATTTAATTTTTTAAACCAACTTGTAAGTTAGAATGACTACGAATAAATGGGTAAATTAATCAAACTCTCCTATAACTTGGTTATATACTTAGAGTTTAATTGTTATGCACCGACGGTGTAAAATAGTTTTACACCATCGTCGAATAAATAACCATCATTTTGCCATGTCATGTCAAGAAAGTGAGGTAAAGTGGGGTGATGTGGCGGAAAACATGGCTGGTATTGGTTGACAGTGTAAAAGTATTTTACACCGTCGGTGCATATCAATTAAATTCATATACTTATATATATACTGTATATGCATCATCACCATTCATCACATACAAATTAAATAGATCCTAAAAATATGTCGCTTCACATTTCATTGATTGTTTTTTTGCTATCCTCCTACATCACAATCTCATACTCTTCTAGCATCAAAAATAAAATCCCAAAATCTGATGTTGATCTTTTGGAATTTAATCTAAATTTAGAGTTTTTAGAGGCAGAGTTCTTCTGTAATAGTGTTTTTGGTTATGGATTAGATGTTCTTGCACCAAAATTAGCTGAAGGAGGACCCCCTCCCATAGGAGCCCAATTGGCCCGTTTGGACAACCTCACTAGAGACATCTTCATACAATTTTGTTTGCAGGAAGTTGGACATATAAGGTTCTCTTTAGTTTCTAGTCTATCGGTGCAAGTAGAAAATGGATTATCTCCTTCAATATTTCTCTCCATCTCTCTCGTAACACTTTATCTCTCTCTTAATCTCATTCTCTTTCTTGATAATTTTATTATTTTTTAATGAAGAGAGAGTGAGATTAAGAGAGAGATAGAGTGTTAGTTAGGAGAGAGATGTAGAGGGATATTGAATGAGAGGATCCAAATCCGTGCAAGTATACATCCTCTGGTTTCATACATAATAATTTTTTTTTTTTCAGATTTATTGAATAACTGATGTATTTAATTCTTATTATGGAATAGATATATGAGACTGGAGGAAGTACTACAAAAGTTTAAATTAGCTAGAGAAATATAGTGAACAAGATTTAACCCCACAGTTAGAGCATGTTGTTCTAACTACTGTAATTGATCTTGATCGGCGGCAGAGATCATTTTGTTTTATAAAATTTTATTTTAAATCTAAGTCGCCCGATCTCAAATCAACGAACACGATTGATTACTGTGTGACATTGCGCTATTATTTAACAACGGTAAATCCGGATCCAGAAATCTAAAGCTAGAAAAAATATGAAATTCATCTCTAATTTAGTCACTAAATATCTCATGAATTACTTTCACTACAAATAGCACTGCTCATGAATTAAATATCTCATTTTAAACCAAAATAACAAGTAATTTGATAGTTTTAAGTCCAGTTAATATGTCTCATAAGGTAAAAAGAAGAGTTGTAAAGTATAGTTTTATTCATTCATCCCATTTTGCAGGGCTATAAAGAGCACAGTAAGAGGTTTTCCTAGACCATTGTTAAATATAAGCAAGGAAGCATTTGCACAAGTGATTAACAGTGCATTTGATAAACCTTTGTATCCACCTTTTGATGCTTATGCTAATCCCATCAACTATCTGCTTGCAAGCTATATAATTCCTTATGTTGGGCTTACTGGATATGTTGGAACTATTACTGAATTGCAAGCTTTTGTGTCTAAGAGGGTAAATTGAAGCCTAACTTATCTAAATTTATTAATGCTTTATAATCTTGATGGAAGTGTGTGTTTTATATTATACATATAACAAAAGTATCACTATTAAAATAAAGTTAACAACACATAAAATAATTTAGTAATTTTAAAATATCTAACAATATTTGAGATGGAATTAGAGATGAATTTTTCTTATTATGTGCAGCTTGCTGCGGGCCTTTTCGGAATAGAAGCAGGACAAGATGCAGTTATTCGAACATCGTTATATAAAATCAAAGAGAAAAAGGTGTTTCCGTATAAAATAACTGTCGAAGAATTTACAAATCGAATTTCAATTCTTAGGAATGAGCTTGGAAAAAAGGGCATAAAAGATGAGGGTCTAGTTGTCCCTACATTTCTAGGTGCTGAGGGCAAAGTTTCAGGAAATGTGCTTGCTGGTGACAATAATTCACTTTCATATTCAAGGACTCCAGAAGAAGTATTAAGGATAGGATATGGTAGTGGAGATGAACGTGTCCCTGGTAACTTCTTTCCTAAGGGAGCAAATGGTCGTATAGCAAGATCTTACTTACATACTACAACATAATCAATATAGCAGCCTCTCTTATGCTATGGCTTAAAAATTATATAAACTATGTTGGGTAATAAATGTGTTCAAGACAATTAAAATAAGGTGTGGGAGTTTGTAGCATCAAATAAGACATTTCCAATAAATAGTCATTAATATCATTATTATTTTTAATAATTTTCTTTTGTCGTAATTACACCTTCAAACTAAAATTAAAAATTGAGATATACAATTTAACTACTTTCTTCTTTATGAATGGAAAGTAAAACAAGGAAGAAAAAAACTTTTCCCTCCCCACACGAGGAAATTAAGACAATAGGACATGAATTTTAACCTTTGAAAGCAAGTCACAAACCAACTTCATACTGTATTTAGCTAATCAATCGACACATCTATATCATTTCTGGATCAAGATCTGCTGCAATAAGTAAAATAAAATATATTAGGACTGAAAAAAGATAAAATAAAATATATTTTATTTTTGCCGTTTCTTACCGACATAAAATAAAATAGGCTTTTGTACCAAAAAAATAAAATAAAATAAAATAGAATAGGCTTAAAAATATATTCCTATAAATGAAAGCAATAAGTATGATGTTGCCATTCTCTTTTATCAAAAAATAAAATGTGTAACTTATTTGTTGGTAACTATCAAAGACATTATTTAGAATAGAGTACGAATTTTAAATTTTTTACTTCGGTACATTAAAAATATATGAGTCTAATCACTAAACTACTTAATCATAAATAAAAGAAAATGAAAGGAAAATGTCGTTTACTATCTAAAGAATAATACCACTAACCATACATAAAACAAAAAGTGATTATAATTTGTAAATGGTAAATATTACCATACAGAATTCTTACTAAATAACTTTTTTTTTTTCTTCTAAAAAATAAGAATTGTCCTTAAATGAACAGAGGAGAGGAGAATATGTCACGAAAAACAGAATAATGCCTTCTGAATAAAGAGAAAATAATATTCGTTTACATGATATTATATTAAGTCAAAAAAATAAAATAATAAAGAGAACCGATTTTCTCAATTTTTTAAAATATATATTGAGATGTTCATTTACATAGTTTTTAGGTGTATAAATAATACTCGTAAAAAATTTAAATATAAAGATATACATTTTTAGAATTGGTAATATTAATTAAACATTTATATATCAAAATCATAGTAATATAGATGTTATTCCTTTTAAGAAATTGAGAGAATATGCTTATCAACTTTCGTAAAACAAATGTCAAAAAAAAAAAAGTACAACAAAACCTTAGATACTTATATATTCCAATATCCCAAGAATATATAATAAAACAGATGACATAAAAAGATTACTATAAAACATTTTCCATATAAAGAGGCTTGATAAAAGTTAAAATCCACTCAACCTCTTAAACATATCTCTAGACTGTTTGGTAAGAAAAGAAGAACCTTGAACTGTTTGGTCCCAACATAAAATATTAGTTACACACAAATTGGTCGGTGCCATACATGTATTTTCATGTGTTATAAAAGGTCAATTTAGCCAAAGTGCTTAAAACTTCAAAATTTATCTACTTCTTTAATGTTCTAGTTCTCCCAATAAACACCACCAACACAAAAACCTTTATTTGAATACACAAAGCACAAACAATGCCTTCGGTAACCGAAGAGTTGAAGTCCAAAGCAGAGGTGTATTATGGTGACAAAGTTTGTAGGGAGAAGTTCTCTTTATTGCTTGCAGAAAAAGGTCTACCAGATGGATTATTAACCATACAACAAGACATTGAAGAATGTGGCCATGTGAAGGAAATAGGCTTTGTTTGGCTCAAGCTTGGGAAGAAGATGCAAAGCAAGTTTGATAACATACTTGTTTGCTATGATTCAGTGGTAACAGCTTATGTTGAGCCAAACAAGATCAAGAATCTTACTGGCGTGAAAGCTAGAGATTTCTTGGTTTGGTTCACTTTGAATGAGATTTATGTCAAACCAGTTAAGGGTGGATCATTTATCACCTTCAAGTCTATAGTTGGTTTGTCCATGTCTTTTCCAATGTCATTGTTCCAAACTGGGAAACTTGAAGGCAAGGAAGAACAAATTGTATAATTAATTAGTGCAAAATCTGATTATGATGATTATTCATATCAGATTATGCTTGATGTGTTGCACTTGTGTATATATTTATTTACTATTTGCTAGTAGTTTATTGAAAATTGGTAACCATAAGAGGTACCAGAAAAAGAATATGCTGAGCAATATTTGTTTCGCCTAGAATATGCCTAATAAACTGTTTATTGTCCCCTTTCCTAATTGTTCACGTAATCTTGTTATTTTTTTATTTTTGACACACGTAATCTTCTTATAAGGGATGTGTCATGTGTGTATTTCTTATGCATGGCATCAAGTATTGACGAGTGCAAGGGTCACCGTCAAGAGCCGAAATTCTGTTTGAAAGGAGCATTTGCGATGGAGACCCTACATAAGTTTATGACAAGGTAATATGTGGTTCATAATACTTCTTGGATCATAATTATTGTGTTTAGTATAATGTTTATAAGCACGACTAATTAAAGTTCAAGTAGTATCAAAATACTGTGCTTGAAATAAAGTCTTGTTAAAATTATTTTAATACACTTTTTAATTGATTAATTTATAAGATGTTGGGATGAAAGAATTCTTCTTTTCTATTAAGTGTCCCCTTACCAAGGTAAACTCAAGGGACATAGTTCAAAATGCAAGGGCTTTAAACACAAACAATTAGTAAAGGGAAGCAAAAGGTAAGTGTACCCTTACCTTGTTTGAGACTTTATTTTATTTTCATTATATTAAAACCCTCTAATATGGGGAATTTAAAAACTGCATTGGTTGGAGGATTTTGAATAAATTTTCAAATTCATTATTTCTCTTTTAAATAATCTCTACAACAAAAATATTCATATGTATTTATATCTCACCCCTTATATCACTCCCAAAAAAGTGAAGAATTATGTTCTTTCCACTCCTCACCTTTCCTCCAAAGTGTTCCCCACCCTTTCCCTCTTTACTCCCAAACAAAGTCTCGATAGTTCTTATGGTAAGAGTCTACCACAGGCAAGTCTAAAAATGGTACCCACTATTTGACATAAAGGCAAATGATATTACAAGTGTAATTATTTTACAACACTAACAAAAAGAATGAGGTTGCATAACTAATAAAAGACATGCCATCCACCGCCCTCTTCTCATCTATATTCTATACAACTTCCAGCTCTCTAAAATTGCAGCAACTAGCCTATTAGAAGGAAAGGGTCCCTCCTTTTGTAGATTTTTTTGGTAGGTGGTAGGGGTGTGTGAAGACTTACATCTTTCGGTAAATATTTGATTTGACAAACCAATTTGCACCAGTTGCACAGCTTTCTTCGGTGTCCATTGCAAACTGGCAGAAGCTTGCAACGTCTACTATACATGTTTAAATACTCAAACCTGCAAATTTATGAGTATTTAGATAGATGCATAATGCAACAAGATGCAAATGCAAAATTCAAATTATTGTACATAAGTGGACTGCATTTCATTTACTGTATGTTCGCAATTTATTTATAGGGCATGCATGCATACGGCTTTCTGATAGGTAACCCTCTTAGTTAGCTAGCAGAGGATTAGGTTGTGCTGTGTATATAAATAAGAGGAAGAGATAAGAGGGAATCTCCCTTGTTATGGATGGGTTATCAGTGCTCCAGCTTGGAGCTGTGGGTAGTGCACATAGATGGATGCAAGGATATCATTGTGGTTGCCGCCTGATTGCGGCATTTAGGTTCCCTTGATTGCAGCCACCAACACCTTCATTGTGTTGGGAGTGAAAGGGTGGATTTAGTCCACATTGCCTAGAGATATGGCCTATGTAGTGTTCATAAAGTTTGGGCATTCTTCACCTTACAAGCGGTTTTGTAAGATTGAGTTAGACCCAACCAAGATTCCAAGAAAAACCATATCCCCATACCTTGTGTGATTTTCACACATGAATTCGCTTACACGCTGTGTACGTTCGCAAATATGAACGTATCATCAACTTAACATAGTAAACAGAAAATGACTTCAACAGATGCAAGGATATCAACCGAGTCAGATCATATCAAGTCAGGGTAATAACACTTACCAAGACTTCGGGTATCATAAGGAAGACAAAGGATAACGTATATAAAACAACTGAGATTGTTGTCCCGGTAATTATGTTGTGTATCAGACGCTTGTCATCTTTGCCAGGCACAAATGCATTTTTCAGTGTATTGGTCAGCTGAAAGAGCCTATAGGAAATCTGCAGGCAACTAGAATGTTAAAACCAGAATAATCAATATAGAGAATTTAGAATCCAACATTGGTGTTTACTTACTGCAACATATATGGAAGTAGTGAGCATGAAGTTCAACATTGGGTAGTCTGGGATCAGGGAAAGCAACAATTTGGGTTGACCATCTGGAATGCCTGACCTGAAATCAACCGATGACAGGGAAAGATAAATTATTTTATTACGATAAAAAAAGAAAAAATTACACGCACAAGTTGCATCGTGCATGTAACTACGCACCCATGTTTGTCAAGGATTTCCCTCTGTTGACATTCATTAAGACATAAAAAAGATTAACAGGAAAGTTGAGAATTTTGATGCGTAACTCCTGATTCATCCCATATGTACAACAAAGCATTATTTATTGGTATGATACTAGAAAATATTTAATAATTTTATGCTATGGTAAATTGATATATAACTGAAATTATATTTTAGTAATATTTATACATACAAATTGGGAAATAATGTTTCTAGAAATTCAAAGTTAAATGTCAAAAAAAGAAACAAAGAATTTAAAGTTCCATGACAAACAAATCAATGAATTTATATGATATCATGCCAAACATGTGAGTTCTATGTGCCCTAATATCCTGGATCCAGGTATTTCATGCCTAGGAATCTAATATCGCTGGCATCTCATTGGGCACCAAACACCCCCTCAACTATATCAAGATAAATATGAATTATATCTAGTATAGCACCAGCAAAAGGTACAAGCAAGAAATCAGCTTCTGAATACCTTAACCAAATATGAATCTGGGATATGTAAGTCTCCAGGGTAACCTTCCCAAGCCACCTAGAAGCAAAGAATCATTAGGAAATTAGTTCACAGTAAATAACCTTAAACAGGTAAAGTTACCACAATACAATACATAAATACTTGAGAGTATGTAGCACAAATGATCAAATTAAGTATGAATACATGTCAGTGTGCATTTTTAAATGTGTGTGTAAAGGAGAGGAGCAGACAGAGAATGAAAGAGATTAATAAAAGTTGTGGTCTACAAAGACAACTTACGCAAAAAGGGTCAGCGAATAGCTACGAAAACTTTGTGTAATATTGCGCAAGCATATGTAAACCCTGTTAAAAATAAATAAATAGCACATTAATCACCAGGAAAAAGGTCTTGAATAGCTCAAGGCCCAAAGAAAGATATATCAAGGAAAAATAGGCATACGTTATGGGAATCCACGAGGTATAGGGATGGTATTTGTTGTAAGTAACTTTGTCCAGCTTGTATATATGCTCAAACCATAAATAACCCGTCTGGAAATAAACTCAAACAGTCAGGGCCACAAAAATAATACAAACTGAAGTGTACTAGTAGTATAATAACAATACCGCATAAAATAACATACCACTGAAGATATTAGCACAACAGAAGCTTTGATTGATATTCTGCGTTTGATTTCTGTTTCCTCCAATTTTTCCATCCATCGTTCAACCTATTATATCATGTGATAGTTACTAACACACTGAACTCAAAGGAAAAGAGACAGAAATTGTATATAGAGACTGTTTGGATAAAATTCTTAAGAAAAACTTGAGGAAAACACATATATTAAGAATCATGCAATAACTGTGAATTCTTTAAACAGCTCCTCATAATCTAATCTAATTTTATATGATTGAGAAACTCCTATAAGCTAGAAGATCATGCCGACTGGACCATATTCAGTCACTTCAAAATCATCACTCAATCACAGAGAGGATGGGGGCGAATGTTAGATTTGTATTAGCTATTTCAAAAATATAAAATGAGAAACTCACAGTTGGATGATAATAAGCATATATCATTCCAATTATCCATATATATCGATCAAGCCCTGAGCGAAAATGCCACTCATGCAAGCGGGTAAAATGTGATTTAGATGGATCAGGATCAGTATAACCTGCAAGTCCAAAAAAATATTCATGTCAGCATGATCTGATGTGCTTTCAGTTGTGCACCCAAACATAAAAAATGTTACTAACCTAGCAGGAAAGTAAATGGACTCCAAACCCATTCAAATACTCCAGGTATCTCCCATACGAAGATAACAATCAAGAAGCAAGCAATAATTTTTGCAGCAATGACTGACCCAATCTCATTGTACTTGTGGAAAATACCGAGTGCCCCATAAACCATAAGAGTGAAAAGAGTGTGCATGGGGCAGATGTAGTATAACATGTAACTGTTGTTAAGTACAACACAACAGAACAATACCAAGAAATTAAGCCGCCACATCATCTGTTCCACCAGAAAAGGAAGATGTTACAGTCAGTACAGACCAAATGTGAATAGCAACAATCTATAGTTCTGGGAATTGGTTTACCTGAGCAAATCTTGCCATGCTAAAATCTTTACGAATATAATAATATGAGAAGTTTCCAAATCCAGTCATCCAAACATATGCAGCAATGAACAAACGGATTGCATTGTAGATTTCAGATGCAGCAAAGTAATGGTACATCAAAAACAATACCTGTGTCAATGTCAAATGGAAGAAATGTAGATTGTTAGTCTCATAAGAGTTGAATAATCAGGAATATATGATGAAAGAAATCTAGAATTCTAGGCCAAAACTGAATGGTCCTTCCTTTATAGAATATATGTGGATCTGAAAGTATTTCCATCATCAAAGATACTACTAACTAACAAAGAGACTACCTCAGAAATATGAATTGAAAAAGTGACCAACCTGCATCCAGCCTTTCCATTCTTCAGTCTGATGCCTATTTAAGTAAAGTATGGATTTCCCAGAAAATGGTGACTTGTCATGATGTATTGTAAATGAAGTTATTGCTGAAACTATGATGAGGAGAAAATAGAGGAAGATGAATAGATCCCTATTGTAACTCTGCAAAAACAGATGATCATCAAGAAAAACATCATATCAGTAATGCGTTAACAGTGCACAAAAAACATGTTTTCCAAATATAAAGCACGGGGAATACAAAATTTTGCTAGCCTATGAGCATTACAATGAGCTGGATAGAGATGTGATATATGAAAGAACATTATGGCGTTGTGTGATCCATGTAGCCGACATCAGTTAGTGGGATAAGGCTTGGTTTGTTGTTGATGAGCAATACAGGGCATTGGGAAGTTGCTTCTAAGATGGTAAACTGAGCCAGTATTAATGCAGCAAGTAACTCACATCAGTTAGTGGGATAAGGCTTGGTTTGTTGTTGATGAGCAATACAGGGCATTGGGAAGTTGCTTCTAAGATGGTAAACTGAGCCAGTATTAATGCAGCAAGTAACTCACACCTTTCTCTTTTTATCCACCACCCCCCCCCCCCCCCCAACGATTGAGTTCAATCTTTCGGGGGAAATGGTCCGACTCCCTTGAATATTTTTCCTAATTTCAAATAGCCACCCAAGTATCCCAAAACCATGAAAATCCGGGGGAGATCTATGTAGATTTTCAAATAGGGGGAGATTATGAAAATTCAGAGAAATACAGCAACCAATTATTATTTTCTTCACTCTGCCATCTGTTTTGCCATATAAATTAAGCAAATGGATATCTAATATTTGGAAGTATTATGATAGAGGTTTGATAGGTACTGAAATCTTTCCCCCAATAACTGTTTAAAACCAAACATAGCAAACAATAGGTGGGTGTCTATCAATGATTTCTCAAATGAAAGAAATATGAAGTGCTACAATAAAAAACACACAACGCAAGTATGTTGAAACATAATGAAGATAACAGTTGGGATCGAACTAAATGTCATGCTGCAATATTTGCTTACAGAACTAAATATTCAATCATGTGATTAGATCTAACAAAAAGGAAGTAACATGGTGAAATTATTAACCTTTTTTGATGAGCCAAAGAAATCCGTGCGATCACACAAATAGTAGTAAGCCAAAAGAAGACCGAATTCAGACCTACAACAGAGAAAGAGTGAAGGAAGTGGAAATTAGTAGTTTGATCCACACATGAAAATATCTTGTCATCATATAAATAAATTGGTTCACTTACATGGCTCTAAGTGTCAAACGGTTTTCAATAAGGAAATGTTCATCCAACAAGAGGAATCTGAAGAAATAATAAATGGCCAAGTACGTAAGTCTTCATTTAAGCAAATACAGAGTATATGCGAGCAAAAAAAATAGCTACATGAATCACTACCGGATAATTGATGGTGAGGCAGTTGAGCTTCGAGTTTTTGGAGTTGGGGACGCTGGCTGTTTACCTCCTCCCTCCAATAAAACTGCTTCCTCTTCATCTTTAATAACAGCACCACTGCCCACTTCAACCAAGTTTATGTCCGAGTGCCTACTAGAATATAGAATAACTTCCATAA
Organism: Trifolium subterraneum; assembly: GCA_951799995.1. Taxonomy (NCBI): domain Eukaryota; kingdom Viridiplantae; phylum Streptophyta; class Magnoliopsida; order Fabales; family Fabaceae; genus Trifolium; species Trifolium subterraneum. Next base: position 4,788,375 of record OX637464.1, read on the forward strand.
GAAATACTAGCAACAAATTCTTAACACCTTCCATTCTTTACACATTGGATAGAAAGTAAACAGTCCAACAAGAATTCTCTCTACCCAAAAGACTTTACCACTTAATTAGCTGATAATCATATTCATCTGCTGCAGAGACCTCTAAAAACATTATATTGCAGCCCCAATAGCAAGTTTCAACCGCAATTTAGAACTACTATCATACTATTAAAATTTTGTTTGTGAAATACTACGTGGTTTAAAAAAGGAAAGAAACAAAAAAATCAAAGTTGCATAATGGTAACTAGTCATCCTATCATAACAATTAAAAGAGCCAGTTATTTCATTAAGTGTCTAACTACTTATCTCCTCAACGCAATGCTGATTGTTTCATAACAATTATAGTAAAATACACGCAATGCTAATTGTTATGATATAATTATTTCATAACAATTATATCATAACAATTATAGTAAAATACACGCAATGCTAATTATTTCATGAAGTGTCTAACTACTTAACTCCTCAACGGATAATACAGCACAAAAAAATTGTACTAGCATCAATGGAAACAACTAAAAATTAACGCTGCAAAAGAATAATCAAATTGAAGAAACTTACGATTTGGAAATTAAAGAATTTTTCCGATACTCCAACATCTCGGAATATATCCATGCTATAATTACCGGAATGATCCCGAGCAAGAACGAGACCTGCAAACATCATAAACAAAATCAGTAACTCGCATCATAACAAATCAGTACAAACACGTAAAATTCGGTGATGCGATAAGCAGAATAAAGTAACAATCCGTTAATTAAGACGAAACAGTGCAAGATCTGAGAGAAGAAGTAACCGGAGACGAACCTGACCGGGAGTAACAGGACTGACAATATTCATTTTGGAATTATCAGCGAAGAGTTCCGATGAAGAGGAATTCAAAGGAATTGAAGCGGCATTCGATGAAGATAGCGATTTGACGGTGATCCACAGTGAGATCTAATGGATGAGAAATGTGAAACCCTAGATTTGTGAAAACGATAATGTGATGAGAATAAGCAAAATGATTAGTGCAATGGAAGTACAACTAACTCACTCACTGCAATAAAAAATGTAGAATTAGTGAAAAGAGGATTTTGACTTGTGTTGCAACCGACAACACGCATTGATTTCTGTAATTTGAATTCAAGTTGTAATAATTACTATCTGATCTGATCTGAGTTCCACTAATAGTCTATGAAGTAATCACCGACACTAGCATTCGTACCCATGTTTAGAGTGAGTTCCCCGCGTGGCCCCACACCCAACTACTCATTATATTATTGCTAATTATGAAATCTGTAATAATCTTCTTTTCTTTTTCATTTAACTTGTCAAAATCAATTGGATGTTAGCACTTGTGCGTACCTTGTACTACTATAGACTATAGTAGTGATATTTAAATCGGTAAGTTTTAGAAACTTTTCAAACTTTGAGGTAATTTCTTTTAGTATGTAGATTAAATTTCAACCAAACTCACACACAATTGTGATTGCTTCTAATCTTATTAGTGTTATGGTATAGGCTTACCCCCGTGACATTTGATTAGTACAAATCATCTTGACCCATAAAAGTTGAAAGGCGAGAAGTTACTCTCATAAGTACCGCATCCGATTCTTTTTATAAAAAATAATGTAGTTAATAAAAGTTGATGTATTTAATTCAAAATATAGTCTAAATACATTATTTTTTATTCATTCAATTGTCTCTTATAAAAAGATCCAAGCTAAAATTCCTCTTTGGATTTTTAGTCCACTTTAGGGTAAGGCCATCAGCTTCATAGTAGGCCTGTCTATCATATATTTGCTTCATGTTTGTCATCATCAGCTTCTCCTGATGAGATTCAACAAATTCTTCACATGAATATTATTTATTGATCAACAATTTTTCAATTTTTGTGCTATGTGTAAAAAAAGAAACAATTAGAAGTAGATCTCACAAAACACATAATAGAACACAATGATTTTGTAAGACCCATCAAATTTTGTTCAATCATTCAGAGAAAGTTGGTTCAGTGAAGAGTATTAAAGAATCTGTTCCAAGACCTTTTTCTTTGTTGTACTTGCTTAGTTGTTGAAAGACATTACTATTACAGGTAGCAAGTAATGTAAAATGTAAATCAAGCCAGGCCATCTTCCATCCAAATCAAGCACCAACCAAATCTGTATGCAAAACTTATCAAAGCAGAAGTACAATAGGCTTCAGGTAGTAAATGGAATGGGAAATTCACTTTTTGAACAGATCTAACATTCACAGACATGAAGCTCCAATCATTATCAACATGTAATTTAATTGCAACAAATGAGTACAACAAGACTCTAAAAACCATTATGTAAAAAACCAGAAGAAATCTACCAACAGTTTCAAGGGGTCAGAAGATATTATGCATAAGTACTACTGACCTAGAAAACAGTACAAAGAAGAAATCTACCAAGGAGAAATTCTACCAAGTACCCCAACAGTAACTTGTGTCCTAGCAAATGTTTCAACATACAATCCTGTACCAACAGACAAAAACTACAAATCCTAACAATGTTTGTGCGATAAATGATACATAGAACACGAAACAAATACTACATGGACTACTCATCCTTTCTCTGAAAAGGTTTTCAAAGAACAGATGCTGATCTAATTGACCTATAGTTGACTTTCTTAAGTCCTCAAGCAAAAGAATAGACCCAACTCTATTTTTTCGAGGGTCTCTCATCATCTTCTCCACCATCATCGTCATCCGAATCATCTTTATCTGACCTCTTCCTTTTTGGTGGAACCTCGGCCTTCTCATCATCGTCGCCTTCATCTTCCTCCTCGCCATTTTCCTCCGGTTCAAAATCACTAGACGCTTCCTCTTCCTCAGCGTTGCCTAGAGGGCGGACAAGGTAGTCTGTTCCCAAATCCTCCTAAAAACAATTTATACTCATGAGTAATTCAGATGCAACAAAAGACTAACAGCAAAATTTAATTATACAGGTAACAACAAATTGCAGCACAGCAATTGAGTAACACGATAGTTTTAATTTAACTGACATGTCTTTAATTATACAGGTAAAGAGATTCATGATATTATATATGAATATAATGAAATTTCTTTGATGTCTAAAATCTAAAATCCCTAATAAGTTCAAAGTATAGTAGCAATTAATAATAAAAAAATTCAGATAAACTAAGATCTATACCACTGCCAAGCATAATTTAGAAGCATACTAAGATCTATACCAAACATACTGCATAATTCTAAATCAGAAATTCTATTCAAGCCTGAGAAAGTTGCAAGCTCTTAACAAATTAACTGAAAAAGCTGAAACAAAAACCCTAACCCTAATTTAGAAGTCTCGAAATTGAAAAATTGAAACGAATTTAAAGAAAAATTAAATCTATGAAGCAAATTGACGAACACAAAACGATGAACGAACAATCTAGAATTAAGATTAACAATTTCAACAAATTAGAAATTTCATAAATCAAATATATAACTGAATTACCTCGTTCTCTTCCTCGTCATCATCGTCGTCGTCATCGTCAGGGTCACCGCCACGCTCACCGTCACCTGCTTCTTCTTCTTCATCTTCTTCTTCGTCTTCGTCGTTTCCACCTTCAGGAGCATCATCCTCATCCTCCTCTTCATCATCATCATCGTCTCCATCGTCGTCGTCGTCGTCACCATCGTCATCCTCATCACCGTCGTCATCTCCGCCGTCTACTTCATCGTCTGATTCATCTTCTTCATCATCTTCACTCAAAACGATGATCTCTTTTTCATCAACTTTCTCCTTTGGTTCATCTGTGACCTTCATCTTGAAATTCAGAAATAATTGAAATTCTATGTTTGTTGAAGAATGAAAAATCGATCGGAAATCGAGCACTTGGAGAATAGAGAAGAACACTCTTCTTCTCTTCGTTTCGACAGTTACTCTGAAAACATGATCTGAGCCGTTGAAACACGAATTCACGCGGATCGATGACGTGTTATTCAATCGGACGGTGTTGGTAGTACAGGAAATAGAGTGTGATTACTCACTGCGGCTCCCGCTACTCTTGTTTTAACTGTCACACGTGCTACTCGTGTTATGGTTTTCATTAAGTTAAAAAAATAATTACGATTTTTTTCATGAAGACGAAATTACAAAAATTTTATAAACTCACACACATAATTTCTATATTTTTTACCAGTTAAGTAGAATTTGTGGACATTTTCAATATACTTAATATTAACTTTAATGACAATTTGTATTCACCCTTATTAAAAATTTTGAATAAAAAAGTTTAAAACTTAAATTTGACTGAAAATATAATTCTTATTTTTTAAGTGTTAAAAATATTTTTTATTCCTTTAAATTTATAAATTGTTATCATCTCTATAATTCTCTTTACAATTTGGTTTTTTAAATTTCGTTACTATTTTTTTTTTTGTCAAGTAGTTTGGTGGTTACAAGTTACATCTTAAAATGTCTTGTGAGTTTAACTCAATTGATAGAATATTGCATAATATATGCAAGTGGCCGAGGTTCGAACCCCAATCATTTTCCTTATCCACCTTATGTGTAAAATTTCTAATCATTAATCCACTTGACAAAAAGGTAAACTAACATAAACTTCCGATTACTAATTTTATTTTAGTCATATTTTCAATCCAACCTTTAATATTTTCACAAAATGTTTGATTTTTTTTTTTGTTGACAAATCACAAAATGTTTGATAAACAAACATACTTTGGTAATCGCACATTGTTTTTCAATGAATCTTTAGATTTTTACATTTATTAATCGTTATTTCTATTTCCCATATCAACTTTTCAATCAACTTTGGTAAATGCACAAGTCTTAATGACACTAAATTAAACATCATTTTTGCAATACAACATGTAATTTTCAGTCAAATTTTGATATTTCCTAGAAATATTTGACAAATACACGAAATTTAATGACACACTCCATCACACGACATTTTCCAATACATTTCTAATTTTTAAATTTCTATAATTATATTATCAATTGTCCTTCTAATCAATTGAGTCTGAATCCCTTTCATTTGTTAAATTTTCCCGTTGTTAACCATTTGATCCCACGGATATGTGACACATGAAAATTAAAAAATTTAATGGCACAATCAAAAGCATGAATATTTCTGAATTAAGCGTGCGTTGGGGCACTGTTTTAGTATTTCATTTAAAGAATTTTAAAGTATTATATTTAAATGGATCATTGTATCTAGATTTCAACCGCGAGATAAGTAAAGTATGATCAAAAAATTATTTTTAATTACAAATTGATATTATTATTCTCTCCGTATCAAATTATAAGTCACTTTGGTAAACAAATTGTACCAAATTATAAGTCGTTTTGCATTACGAATGAAACATTTAATGTTACGTTATTTTTTCTATGATATCCTTAACTATTTAGTACTCTCTCTTCTTTTAATTCTTCAATTTATCTTCCATATACCGTTAATGAAGGATAATTTTGTAAACTAACTCATCCTTTATCTTTTCCATATAACATTAATTACATTAATTCCACTGAAATTAAACTCACAAATAATTGTGAGATCCCGGGTCACGACGTCCGGCCTAACAATTTCGACATTTTTGTCAGTTGAGCTAGGTCTTATGAGACACATTAATTACATTTTTTATAATTTGCGTAATTTGGTCAAAACGACTTATATTGTAGTACGAAGGGAGTAATTAATAGTTATAAATATTAGAGATAAGCTTTGACTAAAGTGAATGCAAAAAGATTTGACTAAAAGTAACCGATTCCTACTATAAAATGGTCACACCAGTTTTCAATTCTTAGCAGAAATTTCTTGTTTCATTCCATCCATCCCTCTCTTCATCTTACAAACTTGTGTTATTTTCTCCTTTCTCTCATTCTCAAAAACATGACAATGTTGAAGCCATTAGCATTTCTCATTCTCATTGTGTGCACAACTTTTGTTGTAACTGAGTGCAGAAATATCCAACCAAATGATGCCAATCTGATAGAACAAACATGCAAAAAGACTCCAAATTATGCAATTTGCATTAAGTACCTTAATTCTGACCCTAAAGCTCGTTCAGCAGATGTTACTGGTTTAGCACTAATCATGGTTAATGTAATGAAAAACAAAGCAAACATTGCTGTAAACAAAATCCATCAACTTATTGCAAAGAGTCCTCCTGGTCAAAAGGCGGCACTAAATTCATGTGCATCTAAATACAATGCAATTGTGGTAGCTGATATTCCATCAGCCATTGAAGCTTTGAAAAAAGGAAACCCCAAATTTGCAGAACAAGGTGCAAATGATGCTGCTATTGAGGCCAATAGTTGTGAGAATGGTTTCTCAGGGAAATCACCACTCTCTGCTGAAAACTTGGATATGCTTACTGCATCTGGCATAACAGCAGCTATTGTTAGAAATTTGTTATAGCTATAAATGTTTCATTATGTAATTTACATTTTAATAAATTCATAAAAATTGATATTAGATCATACTCTGTTCTTCCTTTTTGAGATCTTAGTTATACTCCTTCCTATACTGACACTAACATAAAACCTCATATTAGTTATACATGCTCAATTAAAACCATACCATTACTTTCCCGGTGGAACAATTTCTTAGTCAGATTTTACTTACCTCACAGCCGAATTACGGATTACTAGGGTTCTCTTCCCCTAGGAACCGGAGGGTTAACACAAAAAAAAAAAATATCATTACAATTAAAATTAGAAGAAACAAATTGTTTCTTTCTTTCTTATTCTAATAATTCTTATCAGGTCACATAGTCATCCATTCGTGCCAGGATGCCTGTCCGAATCCGAAATTTCGGTCGCTAACCATGAAAAACCGGTCAGTAACATTTTAACGATGGAATTACAGACCAAATTATTTTAGTCAATAACATGTAACTTATATAGGAACCAATTTTAGCGACCAACTTAGTGAGCGTATTTAGAGACTGATCTAGTGACCAACATTCATCCATTTTTCTTGTACAATTTTGTTGTTGTCAATATATAAGAAAAACAGAATTAATTTCAATTTCAAAGTTATTGCCTATTACCAAAGGTTTTATTGGACATTACAAATAATTAAACAAATTTGTGACAATGAACCAACATAGATTTGAATCAGATCGATTCTTTTTTTAATCTTTATTCGTCCAATTCCCTCGACACCAGAGGATGTTTTGATGTCTGTCTTCTACAAGCTATTTTAATTCTTGAAGCTTCTATCTAGTGTCCATTGAACGGAGAATTTTGAGCTAATCAACTTGCATCAAAGAAGAGCGATCTGTTCATTCAACTTGTAATTTGTAAAATTGAAAGAACTTTATCAGATTAAAACATCTACATACCACACATTAGTAAAATCCCTATAAATAAATTCAAACCAAAGAAATAAACTCTATACAAAATCCAGCAGTACTGAGAAGGTATCAAAATTAAATTGACACGAAATTATAACCAATAATTTTATTTAAATTGATTGTGTATTTTTGTAAACACTACTAGTAGAAAAAGCTTATTAAAGATCAAAATTTCGGATGCTAAGCATTAAAAACCGGTCACTAGTCACTTTAGCAACTTAATTAGAGACCAAATTATTTTCGTCGCTAAATCCTTAGTCACTAACATGTACCGAACAATTTAGTGGTTGATGTTAGTGATTGGTCGTAGAGACTGATTTAGTGTCCGAATTTAGAGACTGAATTTAATCTAAACTATAAACACTCAACTGTAGATAGGGATGACAGGAAAACTCAAACCCAGTAGACCCACCCGAACTCAAACCCAAGTCAACGGGCGAAACCCGAATTGACTGGGTTTGGACATGAGTTTGGGTGTTTGTTATGGGCGTAAGTTTGGGTATTGTAAAACCCTCACCCATGGACACCCATTGCCATCCCTAACCGTAGAAGTTTATGCTTTAAAGTACTGCTTCTTCAAATAGTTTTCCTTCCCTGGTTTGAATTTGAAATAGAGAAATGACAAGGTTCAGTCCATTAGAATTAGAGAACAAAACCTTCGGCAGATTAATTTACCATGTCATTGAAAACAATTTCAAGCAGGACAACAAATTCATTTAGAACTCAATCTAATTACAATTGCATAAATAAGCAGTGAATCACACAAAAACTGTCAATATTTTCAATAATACCAATAAACTGTCAAATAACCGATTATCCCAAAAGCTTAAGCTGTTAGGAAAGGCTACGTCAATGGTTTTATATTAAGCTGGTAGGAAAGGCTACATCAATGGTTTTATATTATTTATAACATAAACATTCTATAACATATTAGATCCGCTCATTGCCGTCAAAAAAAAAAAATTAGATCCGCTCATGTTGCAAACTAGCTAGCTCATATTACAAATGCAGTTACAATCAAATTGCCTACCCTAAAAATCTATATCCAAAGTTAACATAGGTTAATTAGTTAGAGTAACAATCACCGGCATAAATATTGCTTGCTACTCCCTCCTCCAAATTATTAGAAAAACAAAATTAAATTTATTAACAAAACATAAAAATTTAAAGTATGTTATTGTCTCTTTTCTCTAAAATAAGTTATATCGAAAAATTTCATAAACTATCAAGCTAATTTTTTTTAGTTGTTATTATTTTGATATTGGTGTTTCTTTTGTTTTTCATGTTTTTTATACAAAAAAAATTAATTGCGCAAAACCAATTTTTGTTTTTAGTATTTGTGTAAAACTTTTTTTTTTTGAACAAAGTGTAAAACTATTTTTAAATAGAATTTAATTTATATGTTAATTTACACACGAGTCTAATAATATATCAATATATTATGTATTGTGTTTAAAAACGCATGACTTGTCACATTCATTAAATGATATGACAATACATGATTAGATATGTATAAAAATCCTTACATCACCTCAAAGTGTCGGCAGATACCGATTAATCTATTTACTTAAATTAACATCAAATCAAAATGTTAATTTCATTTAATTCAAAGCACATAGTATTTATTTACTTAGTGAGTTACGTGATAATCTTAATATCGTTTATTTCAACCAATATGATAATTAGTTATGATCTTCAATTTGGCCTACCCTTTTCTATGGCTTAATTTTATGATGTGGAATGAAATATAAAAAATATTGTGTGTGGTGCTTATTATCATCATCAAGCAATTGCGGACATATTCTAAGGTAAACATAGGAATAACAGAGTATGATCTAATCTTAATTTTTATTAGTAATTTATTAAATGTAAATTACATAATAAAACATTTTTAGTAAAATGATTATAGCTATAACAAATTTCTAACAATAGCTGCTGTTATAACAGATGCATCACGCATAACATTGTTTTCAGCAGTGAGTGGTGATTTCCCTGAGAAACCACTCTCACACCCTTTAGCCTCAACAACAGCATCATTTGCACCATTTTCTGCAAATTTGGGATTTCCTTTTTGCAAAGCTTCTGTAGCTTGTGCAATATCTGCTGCCACAATTGTATTGTATTTCGATGCACATGAATTGAGTGCCGCCTTTTGACCAGGAGGACTCTTTCCAATAAGTTGATGGATTTTGTTTAAGGCAATGTTTGCTTTGTTTTTCATTACATTAACCATGATTAGTGCTAAACCAGTAACATCTGCTGAACGAGCTTTAGGATCAGAATTAAGGTACTGAGTGCAAAGTGCATAATTTGGAGTTTTTTTGCATGTTTGTTGTATCAGATTTGCATCATCAAGTTGGATATTTCTGCACTCAGTTACAACAAAAGTTGTGCACACAATGAGAAATGCTAATGGCTTCAACATTGTTATGTTTTTTAGAATTGGAGAAAGGAGAAAACAACAAAAGTTTGCAAAGATTAAAAGAGGAATGGATGGAATGAAACAAATTGGCGTGACCTTTTTATACTAAGAATCTGCTTACTTTTGTTTCGTTAATTTGATCTGAAATTGTGCTTTAATTTGCATTCATTTCAGTCAAAGCTTATCTCAAATATTTATTGATCATTAATAATTTAATATAACGTTGTCATGAAAAATCATTAATTATTAATATAATTTTTTCATTAAAAAAAGTTAAGTATACCTTTTCAAAAAAGAAAAGTAAAAGAAGTTAGGTACTCCCTCTGGTCTTGTATATAAGTAAAAAAAAACACCCTTTAAGGAAATGGATAAAGTGCATTGAGTAACATGAGAAAAATTATTTCATTTCCAATTTTACCCTTGCTTTTGAGTTTGTTTATGATATTAGTAGTTGCATGGATTGGTGGAGTAGAGTAAAATTATGTTGGAAACCGCACAAAATAGTGTAATCATTATAGGTTTATAAAAAGTTGTAATAATTGTAGTAATTTTTGCTTATATAGTAGAAACTCTTTAAATTAATAATGTCAGGACCAAATAATTTATTAATTTAGAGAGTTATTAATTTATCGATAAATTAATAATTATTAATTTAAAGAATTTTTAAGTAATTATACTATACATACCAAACAAAAAGGCAAATTAGTTTATGCCTCTTATAAAATTACGTTGCAGCGAACCTTGGGACTCAACGTAAATTAGTAACTATTGTGTTCATATGCATTGGAAATCAATAACTTACTCCCTCCGTCGATATTATAAGAAAAAAAAAAACTACTTTTTCTTGTCCCAAATTATAAGAAAAAGAACCAACTTTTACCATTTTCAAGGTTTACTTTTACTTATTCTCATAAAATTTACTCTCTCTTCTTTTCCCCGTAATCAATAACCAATCAAAATTCTTTTTACATCTTCCAATGAAACTTATTTCAAGAAAAACACAAAAAGTCATACTTCGAACTATCACATTTTACTTTTCTTAATAAGTGTGAATTTTTTTTTTGTTGCTTATATTATAGTAGGACGGATGGAGTATGGCGTAACTGCTATCTTTGGAGCCTGTTACGCGAAAGGAAGTACTTATGGCATCGAACACTCTTCACAACGTTATGATACAATACAAAAATACAACACCTAAGCTATTGCATGCAATAAGAAAAGTTAGAGATGAGCTCCAAATAAACTTGAACTTTAAAGGAAAACAAATAACTATTGAATCATATTTCAATAGAGTGTAATATATTTTTTTTCCAGTTTCAATGAATTATTAATTTACGATTTTCTCGGGACCGAAAATTATAAAGGGGTCTCCCGAAAAATTATTATCTTAATATTTTATCGAGTTTTTCAATTTTTTACATTGACCCAAGTCGGGACCGAACTAATTTATTATTGTAGAGAGTTTATTAATTTACCGAATATTAATTTAAAGGGTTTCTACTGTATTTGAGACTTTCAATTTTTTTGTTCTGTTGTTTATATTCGAGACCTGAGGAAGTATATCTTTGGACTCTCCTAAAGTTGACTAACTAAAGTTGTTCAAAGTTGCTAATGAACAAAGACACTTTGGCCGGTGACATACATAAGAGAAATTTTACTTTTTAGATTTATTGAAAATCTAATGTATTAAAAAGTAAATAAAAATACAAATTGGGTTATTAAAAACCCAAAAATATGGTCTTGTCAAGAAGTAGCCGCCACTCTCCTTTCCAATCCTAATTTTCTTGAGTTTTTTCTTGTTCATCCATTATAGAGGGGTAATTTAAAAGGACATGTTTACTCCTCCTTTATATAGTAGTAAGCTTTCATTGTGCAAGTCTCAATTGCAATCAAACATTCAAACATGTATGCAAAGCAATCATATAGGAGTAAGTTTTTATCTTACTGGTATACCACTCTCCAAACACAAGTAAGGAAAAGGACATGAAAATGTGTTATATTAGACTTAGGCTTCTTCCAAATCATATCACCTTTGAAAATGCAAGACTCAGTCCGAGAAAATAAGCCTGTGCATGACAGGCTACATTCGACTTAGGCGTCCAATTTCTTGAAAGTTTATGCTTTGCAAAGTCTAGTTCGACCAAGTTTATTCCCACCCTAGTACTTGCTAAACTATTTTTTTTTTCGTGAACCCTTTAGTTTCAAGTGAAAAAGCTGATAATTTAGAGTTCGGTTAAAAGTTAAGTAAAATCTGAAATATAATTTTATCTAAAAATTAAATTCAGATTCTTTCTAAAACTACACCAAACTATATATGCTTATTAGTAGTTTTTTTTTTCCTTTCAGTGGAATAGATATTAGTAAAGTGTACAAAGGGCAAGTAATCCGAACCAACTTCAAGAACTATCCAACAAAAGATGCCAATCTGATACAACAAACATGCAAGAAGATACCAAATTATGAACTCTGCAAGATGTCAATAGTTAATGTAATGAAGACCAGAGCAAACATTGCCTTAACAAAATCCATCAACTTATTGGAAAGAGACCTCCTGGTCAAAAGCTGCCACTCAATTCATGTGGCAATTATGGTAGCTGATGTTCTAAAAACCATTGCAATGAGGCCAATAGCTGTGAGAATGGCTTCTATTTGCAATGCTATGCATTATGGATCTGTCATAACAGCATCTGTTTGCAGATTATTGTTGCTCTAGCTAATTTACTCAACTTTCATTATGCAATTTATATTTAATAATTAATAAATTTAATATTTGATCATACTCAATCCTTCTTTTTATATTGCAATATTAGTTATACTCCTTCCTATTGTAAAATAAAAGAATAATAAAAATCAGAAGAAACAAATTGTTTCTTTTTTATTCTGACAATTCTCTTCTCATCTAGTAAAACAGTCATTCATGCAATGCAAGAGGATGCCTATTTTTGCCCTGCTGCTCATGAGTCACAACCACCTCTGCAGTATCTAACACACTGCTATCACGAACATTATCAGAATGTTTATAAGCTGAAAGAAGGTAATATATGACTTTAAATGTGTAGTGGTCGAACTCACAACACATGTAAGATGAGTAGTGGATCACTCGCATTCATCAGGGGTATCAAATAAGAGAAACTGACAAAAGACACAATGTAAGAAGCTAGGAATTAATAGAATAAAGGGATGAAAAAATTAAAATTGAAAGATTACTAATTAATCCAAACTATATACACCCAACTATAGAAGTTTATGCTTTAACAGAATATTTTTACTGGTTTGAAATAGAGAAATGATAAGGGTCAAAGTTAATAGAGTCAACTCATATTAGATAACAAAACCATCTTTTTCCTTCGAAATGTATAAACTCATCCGATTAATTTTCCATGTCATTTAAATCAATTTCAAACAACAAAATACATTTAGAACTCAATCTAGTTACCATGCGTAAATAAGCAGTGAAACACAGATAAAAAACTGTCAATATTGGATCAGCTCAATATCATAGCAGCTCATGTTACAAATGTGGTCAAAATCATATTACCCTACAAAAGCAACCACCCATGAGTTCATGATTCAATAGAATTATAAATATCAAGAAAATAGAAAGCCTCTACATGAACCTTTAATTTCAACATAAATAGACAGTGGAAGCAGATTATGGTTGAGTGTCAGTGGAGTAGATTCATGGTTAAGAGATGATTCAAAATCTATAGATCGAATTTTAGTTGGTAATGTTGGTGATATGAAGAGGATTCTATTTCTAAGAGTGTTTGTTGGTTGATAAAGTTGAAAATGTGAATTTGCAAAATTGGGATCAGAGATAAGAGAAAACCATAACTTACAAACACACTTCAAAAGTAGAAGAGATTTCACTGGCAACCTGAGAAGGATTTGTGTGACCAAGTCGAATGGCATATACGATGATATCTTCTTCTCCATGCGGCAAACAGAGTTTCATTATGGTTAGTCTATTTTTTTTTTTTTTTTTTTAGTCTATTTACCCTTTTTGTTTAATAATTTTTTCTACCACTAGTATGTGACATATTGGACGCCTAATATGGTTTCAATCAGTTTTGTCATCTATTGGTTCTAACTCCTGATCTAATAAAAAATATTTTATTTGTCTCATAAGTGACCAATCTACTACTCTACTACTAATATATTAAAATCGATTACCGTTACTATATCTTTCATTGTAATTTCAATAAAAAAAAAAAAAATATAGAAAGAATATAAGATAAATACAAAAAAAAAATGATATGTTTAAAAATAGAAACAAAACAAATTATAGATTTTTTGGTTTTCACCACCAGTTTAATCTGATTCAGGAGTCAGTTCTGGCATCAAGTGGTTTCAGCCTTCTCCCGATCGCAGTTGCAGGGGATCAAAACTAATTATAGATTGGAACAAAATAAAACAATTTATACTCATAAAAACAATCTATCAAAAGAAAATCTATTAAAAGAAAAGAGTGAATAAAATAGTCAATAAAACATAAACATAATTTTACTTATTTAAATAAGTTCGTATAAATAAATAATTTTTTAAACAAATTAAACTAACAAATGATATCGGGCTTATTTAAACTAACAAATTAAACATAATTTTTTAGACAAAACCAGGTTGGTTCAAACTCCAAAGACAACTCACCAATACATACCTTTTTTTTGTTTGTAAAAACAATTAACCAACAGGTTTGTTTTCTTCTTAATCATATACTATTAATCAACATATGTTTCTTCTTAAAGAAGACGACGACGAAGACAACAACAATTCAATTCCATGATCAACATATGTTTCACAAGAGTCACGTCCACAACACTGAATATTGTGTCCAACTGAAGAAAAATAGGTTGATGGGTACAAAAACGATGGCAAGGACATGAAACAGAAATCAGAGTAACAGAAATAGTAATGAACAAGATCTACTGACCTAAGAAATGGGTGGAAGATAAAATTCAAGTCTGTAAAATTTGTCCTACCGCAAGTTTTAACCCGCTATTGAGTATATGCACTTACCTGATAAATAAATATGGTAATAAACCTAGTGATACTGCAACATAACAATACAATATAGCAGCAAACACTTCCATGAACTAGTGTATCACTTCTCTAGAATGTGCTAAAGGACAAAGGGTGATATATTGACCTAATTGATTAGTTATCCAGCAAAGATGAACCAACTCTTCTCAGCATCATCATTGCTATCCCTTCATCTTCATCCACACCATTTTCCACAGGTTCAAAATCACTAGATGCTTTCTCCTCCTCAGTAGCGACTAGAGGGCGGACAAGGTACTCTGTTCCCAAATCCTCCTAAAAACAATTTGTGTAAGAAAGAGTAACTCATGCAAAAAGTCATACAGAAAAAATGAGTTAAATATTTACACAGAGATGTACATTTAGGTAAGTCATGTTTTGGAGTTCTGATAGATAAAACTTAACTTTCAAAATATAAATAGTCCAAACTATGCCAATAAAGGAACGACTCCATTATATAATTTTACTCTCCAAGTCAAATAATTGTGTGCATGTTTGAATTCACAGCAAGTTTGACATAATCACGATGTACCAGCATAATTCTGGCAAAAGTAACAGTTTGCAGCTTAAACAAAATCATGGTGCCACCGTGATTTCGCTGATCTCACCGCCAATCCAACATGGGCAAAAGCAAGTAGAAAAGTGAGATGAGAAAAGAATTAGTTTCTCTACATAGAAAAAGAAACATCAGATCCTAACTTGAGTTGAAATCTCAAGAACACCAAATATATAAAATAATAATCAAATAAATCATATGAATTCAAGTCCAAGCTCTCCTAGCATGTATGGAACAAACCGAACTGATGCTAATAATTCTGAAAAGAAATCCTATGAAAACTGATCATAAAAAGAGAAAAGGACAATGCGAGCAAGGAGAATAACTATAAGTCCCTCACATCAACATGAGCATACAACCATAAGTTCCTTCAATTAGGAATGAATAATATTATAGATATCTAGAGTAGTAGTTTTACAGTAGGATTGCGTGATTTGTTTCGGTTTGAACTCATGTTATTTGTTTTTATTTGAACTTATGTATTTGAAATTATGTGAATTGTTTCGGTTTGAACTTAAGTTGAATTGTTTGAGTTTTGAATCTTAATTTTTATGTTGAGTTAGTTGTCATGATTATGAATTTGGTTATGAATTTAGAAGTTATGATCCTCTGTTTTGGTAGTATTTTGCGTTATCTGCTACAATTCTTCGAGTTACTATCTATTACCCTCCTCCTAATCTGATTTACGTGTTTGACAACATTGTGTGCCGCCATTCGTCGGGAAATTCTTCGACGACCTGTTTTACAGGTTCATCCAGTGGCTGTCAGCGACAAGTTGCCGCTGTCAGTTGCCATTGAAAAAATATTCCAACAAGTTGGAATACTTTTCCAGCGCTTCTGCATCTCTTTTACGCAAGCCTCCTAAATGGCCTAGTATTTGTTCTCGACAGACCTTTTCGGGTATTCATTTTCCAACGACACATCTCTTCTCCGGCATGTTTCATCAGTCACCACTGGCACCACCGTGATCATATTGTTGTCACCAGTCTAACCACCAGAATGACACCTTCATCTAAGCGGCCATGTGCCCCCACTCGTCAGGAAATTCTCTGGCGACCTGTTTTATGGCTAGTTCTCCACCGAGGTGCCATCTTTTCAGCATGTCTTCAAATTCTCCCCTATATCATCCTTCTGGTGTGTTCAGAATTCTTCTGCAATCATTAACTCGCAGTTGGTCGATATTTCCATCCTGCTTCGATCATGTTGTGCACATTCATTGTGCTTCATACAGAGTTTATCTTTCCCATTGGTGTTTCTCTCTATGATTCAACATACTGTGCATTCTCAAGTGCTTCAGAATCCTTCGACGAGCACAATTGTCCTTGTTTCAGAATCTTCCTGTTGTTTATAGTTTCTCTACATTACATCAACCCTTTATAACAAGCTAAAAGCTTAGTAAGCTTTAGCTTGGGAGGGAGTGTCAGAATCAAAGGATAAAATCCTAATATTAATTATTAGGATTAGAATTAGCAAGTCATATCAATCAGTATTTGTTCTATTTGCTATTATAAATATAGGTGAGTGTAGTTTGATTTAGACAGACAGAATAACAAATTCAATAATGTTAATTTTTAAAAGATTTAAACAAATATCTACATAATCAGGTGTATAAAACAAAGACTTGTTCTAATGTGCACAAGTTACAAGAGTTTTGCAACATGCACAAATTAGTTAATAGTTCAAGGGCCAAGAATCAGTGTTGCAGAGAAATTCTATATAGACACTACAATAACTCATCATATTTAGACACCAAATTAAAACCATATCATTAAAACTAAGTCAGAAGATACAAACTGCTTCTTTCTAATTCTGATATTCTTATCTAGTAATAGTTCTTCATCCATGCAAGAGGATGGCTATTTCTTCCCAGCTCATGAGTCCCAACTCCTACCTCTGCATTATCTAACGCACTGCACATTTCTACATGAACCTCTTCAGAATTTATATAAATGAAACTGATCAGTTAAAGGGAGTGTGAGAAAATTGTTAGTGTTTTAGTGTAAGCTGCAAGAAGGTGATAGATGATTTTGATCGTAGTGGTTGAGCTAAGCACATGTAAGATGACTGAGAAGTGGATACTTGCATTCATCAGTGTATCAAATAAGAGAATGTGACAATAGAAAAAAGGGATGCAACAAATTAGGAATTAATAGAATAAAGGGATGAAAAAAATAAAAATGAAAGATGGCAAATTACTCTAAACATAGGTTCACAGGTCACTCACTGTTTCCTCTTCTTTATCTGCTTTATTCATTGAATAAAGTGTTAAGACTTTAAGTTGAAATTGTAGCACACTTCAGGATTATGGGGTGATTCAATTTTGATGTTTCTTCTGATCTAAAGTCTTATAAATTCATGTGTAGCTCATTAATTTGAAATTAGTTTTTTTTTTTCATGGTTTGAAACAGAGAAATGGCAAGCGCCGAAGTTAATAGAGTCCGCTGAAATTAGACAACAAAACCTTATTTCTCCTTCAATGTGCATAAATTCATCAGATTAATTTAGCATATAAAACAATGGCTAATTTATACTTTTGATCCCTTAAGTTAATTTTAAGTTTCAATTTAATCCCTTAAGTTTTTTTTGCTTCACTTTAGCCCCTTAAGTTACAAAGATCCTACAATATGGTCCCTAAAGTTTTCTCCGTTTCATTTTAGCCTCTGAAGTTATGAATTTTGAATACTTTGGTCCACTACATTACAAACATTAAGATATTTTGGTCTCTAATAGGAGGACTAGATTGTCTAAGTTTTGTAACTTAAATGATCAAAGTTTCCAACAATCATGACTTATGGGACTAAAATGAAACGAAACAAAACTTAAAGGACCAAATTGTATGACGAAATAAAACAAAAAAAACTTAAGGGACCAAAGTGAAACTTCAAATTAACTTAAGGGACCAAAAATGTAATTTAGCCTAAATCAATTTCAAGCAGCGACAACACACATTTAGAATTCAATCCAGTTACACGTATATACATAACAGAGAATCACACAAACAAATATGTCCACATTTCCAATATGCATATTACAAATAGTTAACTGTTGTAAATAAGTAGTAAATATTTTATTACTTGAAGCAATCTTTTATTTTTATTAGTAATATGTATTCGGCCCATGGCCCATTAGGTTAGAATAGCCTATATAAACATATTAGTGATTGTAAATTATTTAGAACGTGAAATATAATAATATATTCAGTTTTCACATGGCATCAGAGCTCTCGTTCTAGAGGGTCTCGCTTCCGCATAAAAAAAAAAAAACCCTAGCCGCCTTTATTGCGCTTTTTTTCCTTCTGCCTTCATTGCAGATTTTTTTTTCCCACTGCCTTCATTGCAGTTTCAGCAAACAGTCACAACATCACTGTGCAGTTTTTTCCTAGTGCCCAATCACTATTTATCCAACGTACTGTTCACGTGACACTGTTCACGCGTGTACTGTTCATCGTGTTGCTGTTCATAAAAATAAAAAAAAAAACAAAATTGGAGTTTGTTTGCTATTTTTGTTCTCCTTATTAAGACAGTCACATGACATCAGTCAATATGTCAAAAAAAAAAGGATTTGTTCCACTCAACCAAGATGAAATAAAGAGGTTGAAGTCTTTTCTTAGTAAATTGGAGACACCAACAACGGTTACAACTTCTCTGGCATATTCAGGTATGTGTCCGTTTCCACTTTCTTTTGGTAAGTCTCAATTTTCTTTTGGATTTAATGCTTCAGATAAAACCCAAAACCAATATTGGATACTGGATTCTGGAGCCATGGACCACATGACACCCTTACCTACACTCTTTTCCACATATTCACCTTGTCCCAGCAACAAGAAAATATCCACAGCAGATGGTACCCTTTTAACTGTAGCCGGCCAAGGAGATGTCCAAATAAGTCCATCTATAATCCTACGAAATGTCCTTCATATTCCCAAACTGTCTACTAGCCTAATTTCCATACAAAAACTCACAAAAAACCTCTCATGTAATGCTATTTTTTATGACAATGCTTGTGTTTTTCAAGATAAGCACTCGGGGAGGACAATTGGAAATGCAAGAGAATGGAATGGTCTTTATTATTTGGATAGCCAGAATCTCCCCGCAAATTCACTCAACAACAACTCATTTTTTTCAGAATCAATTAAGACCAACAGGGATAAGGTCTTTCTATACCACTATCGCCTTGGTCATCCTTCATTTAGAGTCATGAAACAAATATTTCCTTCCTTTTTTAAAAATTTAGATGTTGAGAGTCTTTGTTGTGAGGTGTGTGAACTTGCTAAACACAAGCGTGCCTCTTTTCCAGTTAGTAACAAAGTGAGTACTTCTCCATTTAATTTAATTCATACTGATGTGTGGGGTCCTTCAAATGTTCCAAATATATCGGGTGCTCGATGGTTCGTAACTTTCATTGATGATTGCACTCGGGTTACATGGGTCTACTTACTAAAACAAAAGTCTGAAGTTACCTCTGTGTTTCTACATTTTTTCTCATTGGTAAAAAACCAGTTTGGAGTGAGTATTAAGAGAGTCAGGTCTGATAATGCCAAAGATTACTTCAATCACGGACTTAATTCTTTTTGTCAAAAAGAGGGTATTATTCATCAATCTTCCTGTGTTAAAACACCCCAACAAAATGGGATTGCTGAGAGAAAAAACAGGCACTTATTAGATCAAACACGTGCTATATTATTCCAAAACAAGGTTCCTAAGAAGTATTGGGGAGAGGCAATTTTAACCGCATCGTATCTCATAAATCGTTTACCTTCTAGTGTCCTTGCCTCTAAAACTCCTATGGAGGTTTTATCCTCATTTTATCCCGATGTGTCCACCTCTTGTAATCTCGTTCCTAGAATATTTGGGTGTAAGTCGTTCGTCCATATCCATAGTGATGGTAGAGGGAAACTTGATCCTAGAGCCTTAAAATGTGTCTTTATAGGGTATTCTTCCACCCAAAAGGGTTATAAATGTTATCATCCACCGTCTCATAAATTCTTTGTCTCCCGAGATGTCACCTTTCATGAACAAGAGAGTTACTTCGCTCAAACTCATCTTCAGGGGGAGAGCACAAGTACGGAAGATGAGTCTCTTATACTTCCTGAACTTAATTTTGGACCAGAAGTGGAGGCTGAAACTAAAGTTGACAATGTTGAGACTGAAATTGATTCTGAGAAAGATGGAAATGTTGATGTTGATGTAAGATATGGGAAGAATTTAGTATACACAAGGAAAAACAAAACCATTCCTGACTCTACTCATATCCATGAGTCCGATCCAACATTACATGAGGTAACTTTCCTTGATCCTTCAAACTCTAGTGATTCAATTTCAGAATTTTCTCATGCTCAGGAACCAGAATCTAGCTCAACCATGCAAAGGGAACCAGAACCCGTCCAGATAAAACATAAAAAACCAAAATCCAGAGAAATAACACCAATACACTCTAAAGACTCACATCTCCCAATTGCCCAAAGGAAAAATACTAGAACCTGCACCAACAAGCCACTTTACCCTCTATCTAATTACCTATGCTTTGAACAGTTATCACCTACTCATAAAGCCTTCCTCACAAGTCTAAACACTACCACAATACCTACCTCCTTATCTGAGGCATTGTCTGACAGGAAATGGAAACAAGCCATGGATTTGGAAATGGAGGCACTTGATAAGAACAATACTTGGGAGCTGGTTTCTCTACCAAATGGAAAGAAACCGGTAGGGTGCAAATGGGTATACACTGTAAAATACAAGGCTGATGGATCTATTGAGAGGTACATGGCAAGATTGATAGCCAAAGGGTTCACTCAGACTTATGGAATAGATTACTCAGAGATATTTGCTCCAGTTGCAAAAATGAATATTGTTAGGGTGATATTATCTTTAGCAGCTAATTACAATTGGAACTTGCAGCAATTTGATGTAAAAAATGCCTTCCTTCATGGAGAACTTGAAGAAGAGATCTACATGAATGTACCCCCTGGATATCGTGAAGATATTTCTGCCAATACCGTATGCAAGTTAAAAAAGGCTTTATATGGGCTAAAGCAATCACCACGAGCTTGGTTTGGAAGATTCACTAAAGTCATGGTTGGTTTGGGCTTCAAACAAAGTCAAGGAGACCATACTTTATTTGTTAAACACTCTGAGTCAGGGGGAGTTACAGTGTTATTGGTGTATGTAGACGATATTATAGTAACAGGTGATGATGAACAAGAGCAAAAATTGTTAGGTCAACACTTGGCCAAGGAATTTGAGATTAAGACCTTGGGAAAATTGAAGTATTTTCTGGGAATAGAAGTGGCTCATTCTAGGAAAGGGATTTTCATATCCCAACAGAAATACATTACTGATCTTCTACAAAAGACTGGCAAGACAGCATGCAAGCCTGCATGTACACCAATTGATCCAAATGTAAAGTTGGGGAATGCAGAAGAAGATATTGCGGTTAATAAGTGTTGGAAATTCCGCCTTCATTGCGGTCCGCCCCCATCCGCCTAATTGTGGCATTTGGCTTGCCTTCATTGCAGCCTCCAACACCTTCATTGTGTTGGGTGTGAAGGGGTGGATTTAGTCCCACATTGCTTAGAGATATGGCCTGTGAAGCGTTTATAAGTAAGAGGCAATCCTCACCTTACAAGCCGGTTTTGTGAGGATGAGTTAGGCCCAATATAAAATCTCACATGGTATCAGAGCCTATCCTATTGTTGGGCTTCCCGCATCGTCCACGCTTCAGGCCCATTGAGCCTGAGCGTGAGGGGGTGTGTTGGAAATTCCGCCTTCATTGCGGTCCGCCCCCATCCGCCTAATTGTGGCATTTGGCTTGCCTTCATTGCAGCCTCCAACACCTTCATTGTGTTGGGTGTGAAGGGGTGGATTTAGTCCCACATTGCTTAGAGATATGGCCTGTGAAGCGTTTATAAGTAAGAGGCAATCCTCACCTTACAAGCCGGTTTTGTGAGGATGAGTTAGGCCCAATATAAAATCTCACAATAAGGAAATGTATCAAAGGTTGGTCGGCAAACTTATATACCTATCACATACTAGACCGGATGTTGCTTTTGCTGTAAGCTTAGTGAGCCAATTCATGCACCAACCGAAGGAGATTCATTTACAAGCTGCACTCCGAATTGTTCAATATTTGAAAGGAACCCCGGGTAGAGGGATTTTGTTCGAACGAAATGGAAGTGTGGGACTTGAAGCATATACTGATGCTGACTATGCAGGGTCAATTGTGGATAGAAGATCAACTACAGGATATTGCACTTTCTTAGGAGGGAACCTTGTGACTTGGAAGAGTAAAAAACAAAGTGTGGTATCCAGATCTAGTGCTGAAGCAGAGTTCAGGTCAATGGCACAGGGAATATGTGAATTACTATGGTTGAAAAGTATCTTGGAAGACTTGAGAATAAAGAGTGATGAACCAATGAAACTCTATTGTGATAATAAATCTGCTATTAGCATTGCCCATAATCCCGTGCAGCATGATAGGACCAAACACATTGAAGTTGACACACATTTCATCAAAGAAAAATTAGACAGTGGTCTAATCTGCACTCCATATGTCTCTTCCCAAGGCAACCTTGCAGATCTTCTAACTAAGGGGCTGAACAGTAATAACTTTGAAAGAATTGTTTCCAAGCTGGGAATGATCGATATTCATTCACCAGCTTGAGGGGGAGTGTTGTAAATAAGTAGTAAATATTTTATTACTTGAAGCAATCTTTTATTTTTATTAGTAATATGTATTCGGCCCATGGCCCATTAGGTTAGAATAGCCTATATAAACATATTAGTGATTGTAAATTATTTAGAACGTGAAATATAATAATATATTCAGTTTTCACATTAACCAACAAACATTTCATGACAGATTGGATCAACTCATGCAGCATACTACTAGCTCATGTTACAAATGCATTCAAACACATGTTACCCTACAAATGCAGCCACTCAAGAGTACATAATACAATGTAATTATAAATATCAAGAAAATGGTGAAGGAGAATATTTCAAAACCTCATTCTTTTTGTTTGTGTCATCTACTTAAACTTGCTCGCGGTTGCCAGGGAGCGAGAGTAGAGACTCTGTATACATGACCACTTGAGATCCACGTGGATCGTCACAGTAGCAGCAATGCCCTAACATTTGTCCTTTACCATTATACTTCACCAATCCAGTACCACCAATTGTTCCAATAATATCACCATTTTTTGTAGAGTATATAGGGGAAAAGTAAGGAACGGCACCAATAGGAAAATCAAGAGTCTTAGTCCAAGACGAATGCACTTTGTATTCTTTCATCACCCATATTTCAACTTCACCATGCCTCATAGCCCATAGACTGAGAAATTCTCCAAATACCCACAAACCAATATCTGAGACAATATAATTGCCAACAAAAGCATATGGAAGAGTTATCTCTAACAGTTTCCTTTCCATTAAATCAAAGGCAACAATAACATTCATAATACCATTCACCCGTGAATCACGACGAGTGACGTACCAATGAATAGCCCCATTAAAGAGCAACCCTGCTTTGGGATAATGATAGGCACCCACATAAGGGAAGTGAGTATCCTCAATTTCTTTCCATGTATTATCTTTCAACGAGAAAATCTCCAAATGTGATGAAAAACGAAGAAGTTCGCCTGGATCATAGGACAATAAAACAACCAAGTAATCATCTCTTGACTGGTCATACCCAAAACCATATAAATAACGAAGAAAATATACACCAAATTTGGAATCAATAGGAGACAAAGGTATTTGCTTGTGGAATCCAGTGGATGGATTCCAAAGGTAGTTGTTTGTAGAACAATGCAGAAATATAAACCCTCTACATGAACCTTTCATTTGAAGAGGAAAATAAGATTGAGGAAGCGATAAATTAGGGTTCGGTGAAGCAGACTCATCGTTAAGCAAGGCTTCGAAATCTATAGATCGAATTTGAGGAGGTACTGCTGAAATGGACACAATTCTAGTAGAGTTTGTTTGGGCAAGTTGAAAATGTGAATTTGCAAAATTGGGATCAGAGATGACAGTTAACCATAACTTACAAACGGACTTGAAACGTATAAGAGATTTCACCGGCAACCACAGAAGGATTTGAATGATCAATTCAAGAGGCAGATACAGCATCGCCTTCTTCTCCATGCGCCTTCCTCCTTTACCACCTTCTTCACTCTGCTGCGAAAAAACCTAATTTTACAAGGAAACAAATGAATTAAAGGCTATTTATTCAAAGAATTAAAGAAAAAGGTAAATAAAGACTATTTTAGTATATTTAACATGACTAAATTTTTTTTACTTCTCTTCTTTTCTTTCAACTTTTCTTCTCTTTTTTCGTTCAATTTTACATTTCAAATTTCGACTATATTTCTTCTAATCTAATATTTCACTCTCTCTTTCTCCATTAATATTTTTTTTTTCATCTCTCTAATTATTATCTAATTTCTATTATTTTCTTCATATTTTCACTCATAGCAAATAACATCCAACGTTTATCATGGTTTACTATAATAACATATATTGTTGTGCATGATTAGTGCAAAGTTAGAGAGTTTGATTTGAACTTGTATCGTTGTCCACTAATAAATATAAAAGAAAACAATGGACAAATATTTGTCACTAATAAATATAAAAAAATATGGGACAAATATTTGTGACTCAAGAGGATTAATTTGGTTCAAAGGTATATTTCGATCACAATTTTAGACCAACATTTAACAAGCCTATCATGTTTGGCAAAATAATTGGTACTCACAGATATAAGCACATAAAATCCACAACATCCACAGAGTGATATTTTAATAAATTCCTACATATAAAATAAACAAATAGTTTATAGAAATACTAAATTAATGTTGGTATCTATACTAGATTAATGTTGGTATCCATCTATACTAAATTAACGTTTATATTGTAGCACTATTTAGGATCATTAGGTGATTTAATTTTGATGTTTCTTCTGATCTAAAGCCTTATAAATTCATGTGTAGCTCATTAATTTGAAAATAAATTATTTTCCCTGGTTTGAAACAAAACCTTCTTTTTCCTTCAATATGCATAAATCATCAGATTAATTTACCATATTAAACGATTTCAAGCAGTGACAACAACAACACACATTTCAAATTCAATCCAATTACACGTATATATTATAAATAGTAGTGAATCACACACAAACAAAGCTATCAATATTTCCAATAAGCATATTACTAATAGTTAACTAACAAACATTTCATGACAAATTGGATCAGTTCATGTGGCATACTAGCTCATGTTACAAACGCATTCAAAGACATATTACTCTACAAATGCAGCCACTCAAGAGTACATAAAGTGATGATACAAAATAATTATAAATATCAAGAAAATGGCGAAGGAGAATATTTCAAAACC
Source organism: Trifolium subterraneum (assembly GCA_951799995.1). Lineage (NCBI taxonomy): Eukaryota > Viridiplantae > Streptophyta > Magnoliopsida > Fabales > Fabaceae > Trifolium > Trifolium subterraneum. The sequence continues at coordinate 4,814,150 of OX637464.1, forward strand.
TCATTCTTCTTGTTTGTGTCGTCTTCTTAAACTTGCTGACGGTCACCAGGGATTGAAAGCAGAGACTCAGTGTACATAGCCACTTGGGATCTATGTGGACTGTTATAGTCGGAGCGATATTCTAAGAGCTGTCCTTTATCATTATACTTCACCAATCCACTACCACTATCTGTTCCAATAATATCACCACTTTTTGCACTATAGGGTAAAGGCAAAGAATTTCATCATGTATATAATATAGATATAACAAGAGTCTTAGTCCAAGATGAATGCACTTTGTATTATTTCATCACCCATATTTCAACTTTATCATAATCCATAGACTGCGAAATTCTCCAAATACCCACAAACCAGAATCTAATTTTGGAAGAACAGTGCAAAAATATAAACCCTCCATAAGAACCTTTAATTTTAGGATGCAAAAAGTGAAGCATAATGATTGTTAACAGATGATTCAAAATGGTGATATGTGTAGCGGCAAATTGGAAATGTGAATTTGCAAAATTGGGATGAGAGATTAGAGTTAACCAACCATGATTTGGATTCGCAGATACGGTGGTAGTGTTGTCTTCTTCTTCTTCTTCTTCTCCATGCTCCTGCGTTTTTCCTTCACTCTGCTCACAATTGGAAATTCTGTTGGTTAGGTTTTATATTTTGTGGTGGTGGCTGTGGCTTCTTCTTCTCCACCGGAGCAACAATGATGATGTGACAGAGTCACTATTATTTTATAGATTATATGCCACTGTGGAACACTCCTTAAACTTATTAATATCGAAAGTTGTGTATTTGATACTTTTAAAATTGTAAAAAATTATCTTTTTAACGTAAATTTTATTTTTAATTTCTTTTTATTGTATGTTTAACAAGTATTCCCGAACACGGTTTAACATATTTTTTATTTTATTTAATAGTATACATAACAGTCTATACATCAAATATATTTGAGTTGGATAAATATTCCAAGGTATTGTAGCACTACTTGTTAGAAAGGTATGAAATTCAAAGTAATATCATGTTCTTACTATAGTAAATTTTGGTTTTTATATACAAAAATATGCTACCAAGTGCTTTAAATTTTAATTTTTCCAAAAGTAAAACATTTCATTTATTTCTCTTTTGGTTTTCTTAAGGCCCGTGAGTAAACTATGTAACTATGTTCTGTAAGTACAACTCAGTTTATAGTTGTAAGATATTGATTTGTTGGAGTCTTAGTTTAAATTTATAACTAAATTTCAATTTCAATGCATCAAGCCAATTGCAAAAAAATAACATTCATAATCGACAATGGTAATTGTTATAATGCGACGTCTTTTGGCATCAAGAACTTAGAGGCCACATACCAAAGGATGATGAACAAAATGTTTAAGGGAAAAAATGGTAACATGCTAAATTATATATGAATGACATAGATCGTAAAATCAGCTACAGAAATTAGTCAGACCGCAACATAAGTAATGTCTGGCTAAGAACTATTTCTACTAGAAATTAATTACGAGTACTCCGGAACAATTTATCATTGGTGATGCTCATTAACCACTTAAACTTAATGTCTTGGTTAATCAACCATATTGTCCTTTAATAATAAATAACAATTTTGATAGGAAAGAATATTGTAATTCAATGTTAATAATTGAAATGAAAAGAGAGTTTAGAAAACCTTGCCTCAAAAAGAGAGTTTATAAAAGCTACATTTTGTTTGACATTTTAGCAAATGATAACATTTTAATTTTATATAGTAGTGTTTTATAAATAAGATTAAAAATTGAATAAAAAAAACTATAATTCACTCTATTCCATCTATTTTCGAAGTAATAAAATAGTAAGACACTTATTACACTCCTTCCTAGTTTTTTTTCATGGACAGACCACACACTACACTACTATCATTATACAAGACACTATAACATCTAACCTCACTCTAAAATGTTCGAAAAAATCTAAGCTTAGGAGGAACAATTTTTTATCACACTTTACTTGTCTCTCAGCTAAACTCCAGATTACCGTGACCCCTAGGAACCAAATGTTAACACCAAAAAACAAACAAACTAATTGTACACTATATGTTGAAATTGTCACAACAATACAACTTTGAGTTTGAGACAAGTTCAACCTGCCTATGAATTTATCATTAACATGAACATACAATCAATCAAATTGCAGGACGATGCCTAGATTATTAAAATATCTACACAATAAGGCATGATTAAGTGCATACATAAAAAAAAGTTTTACACAACCAGAAACTTTTGTATGAAACAAGAGATCTTCCAACAATTTCAGAGTGACGCTGTGACAGAAATAGTAATGAACCTTACCTGATAAATATAGTAATAAACCTAATAATACAACAACATAACAATACAATATAGCAGCAAACACTTGCATCGTCCCTTCTCTAGAATGTGCTAAAGCACAAAGGGTGATATATTAACCTAATTGATTAGTTCTACAGAAAAAGAATGGACCAACTCTTCTCACCATCATCATCGCTATCCCTTTATCTTTCTCACCATTTTCCACAGATACAAAATCACTAGATGCTTTCTCCTCCTCAGTAGCTACTAGAGGGTGCACAAGGTACTCTGTTCCCAAATCCTCCTAAAAACAATTTGTGTAAGAAAGAGTAACTCATGCAAAAAGTCATACAGAAAAAATGAATTACATATTTACACAAAGATGTACATTTATGTAAGTCGTGTTTTGGAGTTCTGATTGCAAAAACTTAACTTTCAAAATATAAGTAATCCAAACCATGTCAATAAAGAATCGTGTTCATCATATAACGTACAATCCATGTGAGAAGGATTTAACTTTCTCTCCAAATCGAATAATTGTGTGCATGTTTGGATTAACAGTGAGTTTAACATAATCATGATGGACCACCATAATTTTGGCAGAAGTAACATTTTGCAGCTTCAACAAAATCATGGTGCAACCGTGATTTCGCTAATATCACCGCCAATCCAATATGTGCAAAAGTGGATGACACCAGAATTATTTTCTCTACATAGATGACAGATCCTAACTTGAATTGAAATCTCGAGAACACCAAATATATCAAATAATAATCAAAATCAATTTTATATTTCTAAACTCACTTTTAGCACTCACGAGAATTGAAACTTGTAAACATAGTAAACAAATAACTCATATGAACTCAAGTCCAAGCTCCCCTAGCATGTTTGGAAAAAACCGAACTGATGCTAATAATTTTGGAAAAAAAAAACCTATCAAGACTGATCATAAAGAGAGAAAGTGACATTGCGAGCAAGGATAATAACAATAAGCCCCTCGCAAGTCGCGTCAATATGAAAATACAATCATAAGTTCCTTGAATTAGGTACCAATAATATTATACATACCTAGAGTAGTAGTTTTTCAGTAAGATTGGTGATTTGTTTCGGTGATCTGTTTCGGTTTGAACTTATGCTATTTGTCTTTATTTGAACTATGTGATTTGTTTCTTTTTGAAATTAAGTGACTTGTTTCTGTTTGAACTTAAGTTGAGATGTTTGAGTTTTGGATCTCAATTTTTATGCTGAGTTATTTGTCATGATTATGAATTTGGTTATGATTATAGAAGTTATGATCCTTCTACAAGTTATGATCCTCCTCTGTTTTTGTAGGATTTTACGTTCCATGTTACAATTCTTCGAGTTACTATCTATTACCGTCCTCCTAACTTGATTTGCCTGTTTGACAACATTGTGTGCCACCACTCGTCAGCAAATTCTTCGACGACCTGTTTTATAAGTTCATCCTGTGGTTGTCGGCGGCAAGTTGCCACTGTCAGCCGCCATTGAAAAAGGTTTCCAGCAAGCTTTCATACCTTTCCAGTGCTTCTGCATTTCTTTTCCGCAAGCCTCCTAAACGGCCTATTGTTTATTTTAGACAGCCCTTTTCGGGTATTCGTTTTCCAACTACACATCTCTTCGCCGGCATGTTTCATCAGTCACCGCCGGCACCACCATGATCATATTGTTGTCACCAGTCCAACCACCAGAACGACACCGTTATCTAAGCAGCCATCTGCCAACACTCATCAGGAAATTCTCCGGCGAACTGTTTTATAGCTAGTTCTCCACCAATGTGTCATCCTTTCGGCATGTGTTCAAATTCTCCACTATATCATCCTTACGACGTGTTCAGAATTTCTTCTGCCATCATTCACCCACTCACAGTTGGTCAACATTTCCGTCCTGCTTCCATCATGTTGTGCACATTCGTTGTGCTAAATCTAGTGTTTCTCTATCCCTTTGGCGTGTTTCTCTCAGTATGCAGTTGTGATTCAACCAACTGTGAATTCTCCAGTGAGACCCATTCCTAAACACCCCCCATAACCACATTCAGAATCCTTCGACGAGCAGAATTGTCCTTGCTACAATCAACTCCGATTGCACTACAACTTTCCAGCTACAGCCCCTGTTGTTTATATTTTCTCTACATTATATCCACCCTTTATAACAAGCTGAAAGCTTAGTAAGCTTTAGCTTGAGAGGAATGTTAGAATCAAATCCTAATATTAATTATTAGGATTAGAATTAGCAAGTCATAATCGGTACTTATCCTATATGCTATTATAAACAGAGGTGAGTGTAGTTTGATTTAGAAAGCCAGAATCACAAATTCAATAATGTTAAATTTTAAAAAGATTTTAAAAAATATCTACATAATCAGGTGTGGGTTAAATGCATATGTAAAACAAAGTTCTACATAAAACCATAAACTTTTGCATAAAACAAACACTTCTTCTAATGTGCACAAGTTAGAAGAGTCTTTGCAACATGCACAAATTAGTTAATAATTGTAGGATTTAATGACTTATAATCAAAGGGCCAGGATTCACTGTTGCAGAGAAATTTTATGTAGACACTAACAATAACTCATCATATTTAGACAACCAATTAAAATCATATCATTAAAAATAAATTAAAGTCAGACAATTCTTATCTAGTAACAATCCTTCATCCTTGCAAGAGGATGCCAGTTACTTCCCAGCTCATGAGTCCCAACTCATACCTCTACAGTGTCTTAACACACTACACAGCGCTACATGAACCTCGTCAGAATTTATATAATTGAAACTGATCAGTTAATGGTGGTCTGAGAAAATTGTTAGTGCTCTACCAGTGTGTGCTGCAAGAAGGTAATAGATGGTTTGTTATGTGCAGTGGCTGAACTAAGATGAGTTCACATCACATGTAAGATAACTGAGAAGTGGATGACTCACATTTATCATTGTATCAAATCAGAGAAAGTGACAATAGAAAAGGATGCAACAAGTTAGAATTTATAAAAATGAAACTGAACAGTTAAAGGTGGTGGGATAATTGTTAGTGTTCTATTGTAAGCTGCAAGAAGGTAATAGATGATTTTGATGTGTAATAGTTGAGCTAAGCATGTGTAAGATGAATGAGAAGTGGATCACTCACATTCATCGGTGTATCAAATCAGAGAAAGTGACAATAGAAAAGGATGCAACAAGTTTGGAATTAATAAAATAAAGGAATGAAAAGAAGAAGAAAAAAAAATGAAAGATGACAAATCACTCTAAACATAGGTTCACGGGTCACTCAATGTTTCCTCTTCTTTGTTAAATTTAAGTAATATAAAAGTATACACTTAACACCCAACTATAGAAGTTTATCCTTTAAAAGAATGCTTCCTCTAATAGTATTTCTGACTGATATACAACTCTGCAAATTTAAGTAGAGAAAAGGACACCACGACATGTAGATGTGTGACATTTTAACAAAAAAATCTATCTTATTTTTGTTAGCTTTATCCATCAAATAAAGTGGTATGACTTTAAGTTGAAATTTGTAGTACTATTTAGAATCATGTGGTGATTTAATTGTGATGTTTCTTCTGATCTAAAGTGTTATAAATTCAAGTGTAGCTCATTAATTTGAAATTAGTTTTTTTTCCCTGGTTTGAAACAGAGAAATGGCAAGGGCTAAAGTTATTAGAGTCCACTGAAATTAGAGAACAAAACCTTCTTTTTTCCTTCGATATGCACAAACGCATCAGATTAATCTAGCATATAAAATAATTTCAAGCAGCGACAACAACACACATTTAGAATTCAACCCAGACATAACATTGAATCAAACAAACAAATATGTCCACATTTCCAATATGCATATTACAAATAGTTAACCAACAAACATTTCATGACAGATTGGATCAACTCATGCGGCATACTACTAGCTCATGTTACAAATGCATTCAAACACATGTTACCCTACAAATGCAGCCACTCAAGAGTACATAATACAATGTAATTATAAATATCAAGAAAATGGTGAAGGAGAATATTTCAAAACCTCGTACTTTTTGCTTGTGTTGTCTACTTAAACTTGCCCATGATCACCAGGGAGCGAGAGTAGAGACTCTGTGTACATGACCACTTGAGATCCACGTGGATCGTCACAGTAGCAGCAATGCCCTAACATTTGTCCTTTACCATTATACTTCACCAAACCAGTACCACCAATTGTTCCAATAATATCACCATTTTTTGTAGAGTATATAGGGGAAAAGTAAGGAACGGCACCAATAGGAAAATCAAGAGTCTTAGTCCAAGACGAATGCACTTTGTATTCTTTCATCACCCATATCTCAACTTCGCCATGCCTCATAGCCCATAGACTGAGAAATTCTCCAAATACCCACAAACCAATATCTGAGACAATATAATTGCCAACAAAAGCATATGGAAGAGTTATCTCTAACAGATTCCTTTCCATTAAATCAAAGGCAACAATAACATTCACCCGTGAATCACGACGAGTGACGAACCAATGAATAGCCCCATTAAAGAGCAACCCTGCTTCGGGATAATGATAGGCACCCATATAAGGGAAGTGAGTATCCTCAATTTCTTTCCATGTATTATCTTTCAACGAGAAAATCTCCAAATGTGATGAAAAACGAAGAAGTTCGCCTGGATCATAGGACAATAAAACCACCAAGTAATCATCTCTTGACTGATCATACCCAAAACCATATAAATAACGAAAATATGCACCAAATCTGGAATCAATAGGTGACAAAGGTATTTGCTTGTGGAATCCAGTGGATGGATTCCAAAGGTAATTGTTTGAAGAACAATGCAAAAATATAAACCCTCTACATGAACCTTTCATTTGAAGAGGAAAATAAGATTGAGGAAGCGACAAATTAGGGTTCGATGAAGCAGAATCATCGTTAAGCAAGGCTTCAAAATCTATAGATCGAATTTGAGGAGGTACTGCTGAAATGGACACAATTCTAGTAGAGTTTGTTTGGGCAAGTTGAAAATGTGAATTTGCAAAATTGGGATCGGAGATGAGACTAAACCATAACTTACATACGGACTTGAAACGTATAAGAGATTTCACTGGCAACCACAGAAGGATTTGAATGATCAATTCAGGAGACAGACACAGCGCCGTCTTCTTCTCCATTTGTCTTCCTCCTTTACCTCCTTCTTCACTCTGCTGTGAGAAAACCTAATTTTACAAGGGATACAAATGAATTAAAGGCTATTTATCCGACGAATTAAAGAAAAACGGTAATTAAAGGCTACTTTAGTATATTTAACGTGACTATCTTTTTGTACTTCGCTTTTTTCCTTCCAACTTTTCTTCTTGTTTTTCTTTCAATTTACACTTCAAATTTTAACTATATTTCTTCTAATCTAACATTTCACTCTTTCTTTCTCCATTAATATTTTTTTCATATTTTCACTCATCAAATAATGCCCCGAGTATAACCATGGTTTACTATAATAACATATATCGTTGTGCGTTGATTAGTGTGAAGTCAAAAGCTTGATTTGAACTTGTACCGTTATAGGAAAAACTAAATTAATGTTGGTACTTGATATCTATCTATACTAAATTTACATTAGTATTTCTATAAATCATTAGGTGATTTAACTTAGATGTTTCTTCTTATCTAAAATCTTGTAAATTCATGTGTAGCTCATTAATTTGAAAATAAACTCTTTCCCTGGTTTGAAACAAAACCTTCTTGTTCCTTCAATATGCATACACTCATCAAACTAATTTACCATATAAAACAATTTCAAGCAGTGACAACAACACATATTTAGAATTCAATCCAATTACACATATATAAATAGTAGTGAATCACGCACAAACAAAGAAATCAATATTTCCAATAAGCATATTACTAATAGTTAACTAACAAACATTTCATGACAGATTGAATCAGCTCATGTTACAAATGCAGCCACCGAAGAATACATAACATGATGATACAAAATAAATAAATATCAAGAAAATGGCGAAGGAGAATATTTCAAAACCTCATTCTTCTTGTTTGTGCCGTCTTCTTAAACTTGCTAACGGTCACCAGGTATTGAAAGCAGAGACTCGGTGTACATGACCGCTTGGGAACTACATGGACTGTTATAGTCGGAGCGATATTCTAAGAGTTGTCCTTTATCATTAGACTTCACCAGTCCACTACCACCATCTGTTCCAATAATATCACCACATTTTGCACAACATATAGGGTAAAGGCAACGAATTTCATCATGAATAGGTATAACAAGAGTCATAGTGCAAGACAAATGCGCATTTTGTAACCCATATTTCTACTATATCATTTCTCATAGGCCATAGACTGAAAAATTCTCCAAATACCCACAAACAACCAGAATCTGCAAAATAATGGTTAAGATCATCTAGAAGAGGCATATCTAACAGTTTCGTTTCCATTGAATCAAATACGGCGATAACAACTTCCGATAATGATGATTGTTAATCGATGATTCAAAATCTATATATTGAATTTGAAGAAATGGTGATGACAATTTAACGAGTGGTGGAAAGATGAAAATGTGAAATTGCAAAATTGGGATGAAAGATGAGACAGATACAAACTTCATAAGGATTTGGATTCGTAGATACGGTGGTAGTGTCGTCGTCGTCTTCTTCTTCTCCATGCGCCTGCGTTTTTCCTTCACTCTGGAAATTATGTGTGTTAAGTTTTATATTTTGCGGTGCCCAGTTACTATATTGGGTTTTATATGACAAAATCTTAACCAGTGTCCCGGACATTCTTTAAAACTTTAAATAGTGAGTTTTTTTATAGAATTTTTACGAACATGCGTAAAGTTAACGTATTAGAAATTGTATTGTTTAATTTTTTGAATAAAAACTTACTTTAAATAAAATGCTTAATGAATGTCCCGGGATACTCGTTAGCAAGACCTTATACATATATATATATTAAATGTTACTTATTTGATTATCATCATCCTACGCTAAGAAAAATTTGTTATACCATTATTCTTTTGGTTAATATTTCCATCGAGATGGAAGTCAACCTCAAAGGTTAACTGAAAGAACGACGGTACAATAAGTTAGAAATGTAAAAGATTTATTTGTTATATAAGTACTCTCAAATACATTTAGTCTAAAGTCATTAGATCTGGTCATTTAAATAGTACTTTCTCCGGCCTTGTTTATAAGCAAAATTTTTTTTTTTTTTGAAACAAACAAACTTATTGCATTTCATTAACTATTAAATGTTCAATACAGAGGGGAATAATCTCAAATCTATGGAAACTAGCCCAAGAATTGGCCGCCCTAGCAAGAGTATGAGCAAACGAATTCGCTTGCCTCCTAATAAACTTAACCTCAAAGTTTACATAAGATGACATAAACAGAATAATGTCATTAACAATTAAATTAAATTCTGAATTGCCCGATCTTCTCGAATGGATAGCGTCAACCAACAATTTCGAGTCACTTTCAAATTGAACTCGCCCAAATCCACGATGTATAGCCTCTTTCATAGCATTAATAGTGTCCATGCTTCGCCTTCCACTATGGAAAAAACAGATTGCTGCCATTGAGTCAAGTCAGCCACAAATTGACCATTGGTGTCGCGAAAACAAAGACCCATAGAAGTAATACTGGACCTAGCTACAAACGCAGCATCAACATTACATTTTATCCATCCCACACCTGGTTTCTCCCACCGAACTAGCCTAGGATCCGCAACAGGAGCAATATTATGACGCCGCAGCTGATGGACGGTAAACCACTCATTCCAGACAGCGAAGGCCATTCTTCCAACTTGGCTCGGGGACTGAACATTGTCATTCCAGATCTTGTCGTTTTCGGTTATGCCAAATGCACCAAAATAAAGATGATACCCTTCCTAGCATTGCATTGTCCTTGTTTCTACACATTCCAAATACCCTGCCTGTGGCTGTCCCATTCTGGTACGCCGGATTCTCTAGTAACTGTGACAGCCCTGCAGCCATCCAACACTCACGGGCTGTGACACATCCAAAAAACACATGAATATCATCCTCTACCTCATCATCGCACATGGGACAACTTAGTTCACAATCTACATAATGTTGTGCCAATCGAACGCGTGTCGGGAGATTCATTGAATAATTGATGAATTTAGCTTAAATATATACTAGATACATCAATTGTTTAATGAAGTTAAAAAGTAGTAATTTTTACTTATAAATAAGGCCGGGGGAATATGTTATAGGTTGTGGTTCGATCCTCCAAATTTTTTTGACATTTTAATTTCAAAAGATTCAAAATCCGAATTTTTCACTTTTAAACATTGTCATATTGCTTAATAAAACATTCAAACAATAAAATGAAAATCAATTTCATTTTGATCATTTTAAAATATGCAAACGATAACCTAAGTCTCAAAACATACACATATTGGTCTTTACTTTTTGAACTTTGATAAATAAACCATTAGATGCTCGCATCTCCACAAATTCTCCAACCTGCAATCTCTCAACATTGGATACTAGTATTACATTGGAAAAAATATATCAATCATTTTCCACATTAACACGACACAACTCACAGTCGAAAATTCGTAATTTCATGTGGCGAATTTGTGGCATTCAGCCCAAGACTGCCGCAGCAGAGAACATCAGCAACAATTGGCAGAAGCCACGGCTTGATACCATAAACGACAACGTGGATTTAAGCTTTCCGTAACCATGATGGTGAGTTGGTAGTTGCACAAACAGGTTGGATTCATGTTAATATGGAATTCAATAATGTTAAATGCATATGTAAAACAAAGTTCTAAACAAAACCATAAACTTTTGTATAATACAAAGACTTCTTCTAATGTGCACAAATTAGAAGAGTCTTGCACCATGCACAAATTAGTTAGAAGAGTCTTGCACCATGCACAAATTAGTTAATTGTTGCAGGATTTAATGACTTAAGATTCAAGAGCCAGGATTCTTTGTTGCAGATAAATTCTATATAGACACAAACAATAACTCCTCATATTTAGACACCCAAATTAAAACCATATCATTAAAATTAAACTAAAGTCAGAAGACAAAAATTGTTTCTTTCCTATTCTGATATTCTTATCTAGTAACAGTCCTTCATCCATGCAAGAAGATGCCTATTTCTTCCCAGCTCATGAATCCCAACTGCTACCTCTGCAGTGTCTAACACACTACACAGTGCTACATGAACCTCGTCAGGCGCAAAAAGGCAATAATAGATTATTCAGATGTGTAGTGGCTGAACTACGCGCATCTAAGGTGACTGAGAAGTGATCACTCACATTCATCAGTGTATCAAATCGGAGAAAGTACTATAGAAAAGGATGCAACAAGGTAGGAATTAATAGAACCAATGCATTAAAAAAACAAAAATGAAATATGGCAAATAACTCTAAACATAGGTTCACAAATCACTCACTGTTTCCTCTTCTTTGTTAAATATAAAGCAATTAATGTAAAAGTATACGCTAAACACTAAAACTATAGAAGTTTATGCTTTAACAAAATGCTTCCTCTAGTAGTATTCCTGACTGATATACAGCTTTGCAAACTTAGGAAAAGAAAAGAACATCATGACATGTAGATGTGTGACATTTTAACAAAAAAATCTATCTCAAAACCTCATTCTAGCTTCTTGTTTCTGTTGTCGTCTTAAACTTGCTTACTATCACTAGGGAGCGAGAGTAGAGACTCTGTATACATGACCGCTTGGGATCCACGTGAATCGTCGCAATAGGAGCAATGCCCTGACAATTGTCCTTTACTATTATACTTTGCCAATCCAGTACCACGAATTGTTCCAATAATATCACCATTTTTCTTAGAGTATATAGGGGAAAAGTAAGGAATGTCATGGGAAAAGCTACGAATGTCATAAATAGGAAAAACAAGAGTCTTAGTCCAAGAGGAATGCACTTTGTATTCTTTCATCACCCATATTTCAACTATACCATCCATAATAGCCCATAGACTGAGAAATTCTCCAAATACCCACAAACGAATATCTGGGAGATGAAAGGCAAGACCATCTGGAAGAGATATCTTTAACAGTTTCCTTTCCATTAAATCAAAGGCAACAATAACATTCTCCCAACCAGTGAGGAACCAATGAATAGCCCCATTAAAGAGCAACCCTGCTTTGCGATTTTGATAGCCACAGCTATAGCGGTGAGTATCCACAATTTGTTTCCATATATTATCTCTCAACGAGAAAATTTCCAAAGGTGATGAAGTATCTTCGGCGAAGAATGCATCACAGTACAATGAAACCAGCAAGTAATCATCTCTTGAATGGTCATACCCAAAACCATATAAATTACTGTTTGTACCAAACAAACTACGAGTATTAGGAGACGAAGGTATTTGTTTGTGAAATCCAGTGGATGGATTCCAAAGCAAATTGTATGCAGAACAGTTCAAAAATATAAACCCTTTACATGAACCTCTAATTCGAAGAGGAAAAAAAGATTGGGGAAGTGATAAATTAGGGTTTGGTGAAACAGAATGATTATCGTTAAGCAATGCTTGGAAATCTATGGATCGAATTTGAGGAGGTAAACCTGAAATTGATAGAATTCTACTACGAGTTGTTTGTGTTGATTCAGAAAACTGAAAGTGTGAATTTGCAAAATTGGTATCGGAGATGAGAGTAAACCATGACTTACAAACGGACTTCAAACGTATTAGAGACTTCACTGGTAACCTAAGAAGGATTTCAGTGTTCAATTCCGATGGAAGATACAGTGTCGCCTTCTTCTTCTTCTTCTCCATGGTTGTTCCCTCGGGTAAACCTAATATTTTTTACGTGTATTTTTTATCACCGGTATCAGGTGGTGTGGTTTCGGTCACCTCCCGAATGCAGTTTGTGAGTAGAGCTGGATACGTAGGCTGACCAGCTCGTTTAATTCGTTCTGTATAAGTTCGTACATTAAACGCGGCGAACAGACCTGTCAAAAAATATAAGCGAGTTATGATATGTAGATCCGAGTTCAATTCGCGTAAGCCTTTACGCGGATTCAACGGTCGATTTGCGGACTATTACAAAAAAAAACATTTTTTTCAAAAAATAAACTATTTTTTTCCCACATTGTAGTTTCTATGGATGTGAACTATTTTCATATCATAAAGCTTAAAATAAACTAAGTATATTGTTAATAATTTTATGTTATAAGATACTCTCTCAGTCCCAAATCTTTAGTCCTTTTACCTTTTTTATTTTGTCCAAAATTTTTAGTTCTTTTAAGAAACCAATTCACAATTAGTAATACTTTACTATTTTTACCCTTACTAAAACTAAAACATTAATTAAATCTATTTTCTCTTTCTTAATAAAGTAAGGATAAAAATGACTTAATTTATCAATCTTTATAATTTCTTAATCTCCGTGCAAAATTCTAAAATGACTAAAGTTTTGAAAAGGTGAGAATTAATATAAAAGAGTTTGTTTGATGCATAAAATAAGACGGAGATAAGAAAATATTAAAAGAGTTGGATAAGGGTATACATGACTGTGACAAGATAAATATTATCTGTTATATATTTGATGCACAATGCACATGTGTTAAGAAATATGATAATATTATTTTATGGTTACCAGTTTGGTGACTTGCAAGTTCAATTTTTAAAGTTTAAAGATAGTTTTAAAGCTATTTAGTTGCGGGTAATTTAAATGATTTAGAAAATTCATAATGATTGTGTTGTTAATCATAAAGCTTTTGATATTGTTTCAGTTATTGATCAAATAAAAATTCATGTTTGTTGGGATAGTTCAAGGTGAAGTTAAATAACTTAGTCTATGACTTAAATTTGTAGTTCCATGAATTAGCAATGAATAATATTATAGAAGTTGTGAACCTTATCCGAGTTACAATTCTTCAAGTTACCATCAATTACTCATGATATTTAGACACCAAATTAAAACCATATCATTAAAATTAAAGTCAAAAGATACAAATTGCTTCTTTGTTATTCTGATATTCTTATCTAGTAACAGTCCTTCATCCATGCAAGAGGATGCCTATTTCTGCCCAGCTCATAGAGTACCAACTCCAAACTATACAAGTTTATGCTTTAACAGAATGCTTCCTCTAGTAGTATTTCTGACTGATATACAGCTCTGCAAAGTTAAGAAAAGAAAAGAACATCAGGACATGTAGATGTGTGACATTTTAACAAAAAATCTATCTCATATTTGTTAGCTTTATTCATTTAGAAGTCAATCAAGTTAAACACATAAATAACACTGAATCACACAAACAAAGCTGTCAACATTTCCAATAAGCATATTACAAATTTTTAACCAACAAACATTTCATGACAGATTGGATCAGCTCATGTGGCATACTAACTCCAATTACAAATGCATTCGAAGACAGATTATTATTCTACAAAAGCAGCCACCCAGCGATACATAATACAATATAATTATAAATATTAAGAAAATGGTAAAGGAGAATATTTCAAAACCTCATTCGTCTTGTTTGTGTTGTCGTCTTAAACTTGCTTACTGTTGTCACCAGGGAGCGAGAGTAGAGACTCTGTATACATGACCACTTGGGATCCCATTCGACTGCAGTTGGAACAACACCCTGACAATTGTCCTTTACTATTATACTTCACCAATTCAGAACCACGAATTATTGCAATAATATCACCATTTTCTGTAGAATATATAGGTATAGGTGAAAAGTATGGGATGTCATAAATAGGAAAAACAAGAGTCTTAGTCCAAGACGAATGCACTTTGTATTCTTTCATCACCCATATTTCAATTTCACCATTCCTCATATTCCATAGAGTGAGAAATTCTCCAAATTCCCATAAACCAATATTTGGGATATTACAGCCAAAATCATCTGGAAGAGGTATCTCTAATAGTTTCCTTTCCCTTAAATCAAAGGCAACAATAACCATCGACAATGAACCACAACGAGAAACAAACCAATGAATAGCCCCATTAAAAAGAAACCCTCGTTTGGGATAATGATAGCCACTTGTATAAACTAAGCAGCCGGTAATAGTATCCTCAATTTATGTCTATGTATTATCTCTCAACGAGAAAATCTCCAAATGTGTTGAACTATCAAGAGATAAGGCTGGATCATAGGACAATGAAACCAGCAAGTAATCATCTCTTGAATGGTCATATCCAAAACCATATAAATAACTATATCTAGTAATTTTTTTATCCCTGGGAGACAAAGGTATGGTCTTGTGAAATCCAGTGGATGGATTCCAAAGCAAATTGTGTTGACAACAGTTAAAAAGTATAAAGCCTCTACATGAACCTCTGATTAGAGTAAGAGAATAAGATCGGAGAGGAGATTTGAGAAGTGAGAAATTAGGGTTTAGTGGTGAAGCAGAATGATTATCGTTAAGCAATGGTTGGAAATCTATTGAACGAACTTGATGAGGTAAAACTGAAACGGAGAGAATTCTACGTGATTGTGTCGCGGCAAGTTGAAAGTGTGAATTTGCAAAATTGGTATCGGAGATGAGAGTAAACCATGACTTACAAACGAACTTGAAACATATTAGAGACTTCACTGGCAACTTGAGAAGGATTCCAGTGATCAATTCCGATGGAAGATACAGCGTCGTCTTCGTCTCCATGGATGTTCACTCTTCTACTACTTTTTTTTTTTTTTGAACAAGCACTCTTCTACTACCTTTGTGACTTTGCCTCGAGTAAACCTAATTTAATTTTTTAAGTGTATTTTTTGATTTAGTATATAAACCTTCCCGTCATATTTATAGTAAAAAAAAACGAGTAAAATGCAAAATGTCCCCTTGAAATTTTAAAATTCGTCAAATACCTTCTGAAATTTGAAAATAGGCAAATACCCTCTGAAATTGTAAAAATTCAATCAAACTTCCCCCCTGCTCCGTTTACCTAGTCTGTTTTGAGCCTTCAAAAGCGCATTGTTTGAGTCTTCAACCTCTTTTCAATCAAGTGAACAACAAGGAACCAAAACAACAAAATTATCATCACCAAAATCATCTTCATCATCATTATCATTGCTTTCAAAATCATAACCAAGAGGTTATAACCACCCAATATACCAATCTGAGTCACCAGATTCAAAATCAGACAAGAAACAATCATCACCAACATCATACTCTTTATCAATTCTTGTCTCATCCATCTTTTTATCTATTTTCCTCATTAAAATAGACGGAGTAAACGGAGCAGGGGGCAATTTGATTGACATTTTATAATTTCAGGGGGGTATTTGCCTATTTTGAAATTTCAGGGGGGTATTTGACGAATTTTGAAATTTCAGGGGGGTATTTGGCATTTCAATTTCTCCATTTATTCATCATTTAGGAGAGATATAAACACAATAGAAGATTTGTGGAACCCACTTTTTATTCACTATATTAAAAGTGGGTCCCACTAACGAGTGGGTCCGACAAATCTTATATTGTGTCTATCTCTCTCATAAATGGAGAATAAATAGAGGAGTAATAAATGGAGTGAATGCAAACTAAAAAATATCCGATTACACCCAAATACTCTTAAATTTTAGTCATAATACCAATATTGCACTTGTTCATATAAATTCTTTATAAACCTTTTTTCTTGTGTATACGTGAACTCGTATTCATACACTCATACACAATCTCAATTCACGAGTACCATCCTTGGACTACAAACTTCTATATAGGGATGGCAAAAATATCCATACCCGCGGATATCCGCAGATAAAATCTGCCACGGACACAGAGCGGATAGTTTAATGGATATCCACAGGTAAGATAAATGGATATTTCAACTACCCGATAATTAATGGATACGGATGCAGATTTAATGGTATCCGTATTCGCGGATATCCGTACCCGTTAGTAACTAAGAATATTATATAAATATTGTCAGTTATCAAATATATAAGAGCCTTTTAATTGTTTAGAATTTTTTGATGAACTTTGTTTTGATTAGAAATGAAATGTATGAAATTTTTTCTAAAGAGAAGTGTATAGATATTATTATATTTTGGTGAAAAGAAAAAAAATAAATGTGTTGACTTTTGTTGTTAAATTGAAAGTGAAATGTACGAATGTTATTATGTGATAATAATCTTTTTTCTTATTTCTTTAAAAAGAAGATAAACAAATTTCAAGTAATTAAAATAATTTTTTTTACAAGAATCACAATTTTTTTAAAAAAATTATTATCCATGGATATCTGTTAATATCCACGGATACTTCAAAGTTCATGGATTACCCGCTTGACGAATACCCGCATGGATATGGAGCGGATATGGATATCATATTTATCCAACGGAGCGGACACGGATATCATATTATCCGCCCCCACGGATATCCATTGACATTCTATAGCTAATGGACTAAATATTTTCGACCTCCATTATAGTATTTATCTAGTTTTTTTTCTACAGTCAATCACCGTTGGTAGAAGTCAATGTTTTCTATTTGTCCTTGAACTAGATTAACCTACGTATAGTAAAAAAAATTCTACTTGTAGGTTAACTTAATCTAATCTACGTGAACCTACTTTTTCAACAAAAAAAAAAACTACATGAATTCATTTCACGTTCATCCCTAAAACTCAATAAAACCAAGAACATTGAGGTTTGTTTTCATGGAACTTTCTTCTACAAGGATGAGTTTGGGAAATTAATTATTTCATTAAAATAATAGGGTTCAGGGATTTCTCACCTTTAAAATGAGAGAAAAAAATAAAATTAAGAGGAATTGAAGGGAAGAAATTGGGGAAGAAGATGAATTTTGAAAATTTAATTTAAAATAAGGGTATTTTGGTCTTTTTAGGGTGTAACTAGAAAAAAAAATACTTTTGTGGTGTTTAAAGAATTTTGTTAAGTGTAATTAATTTTCTTGATTTAATATAAAATATGAATAAATTTATAGAAATAACACTTCTTTTTCTTTTTCTTGGAAGTCACATGCATCTTTTGAAAAGTAAGGGTATAGTTGGAATAACAGTGTTAATTAGTTCAAAAGTAGTTAACTTTTGCTTATAATAGCGACCAAAAGTCACATGCACCTTTTGAAAAGTAATAGTATATCAATAGAGGAGGGTGAAACATGAACATTATTGCAAGTCATGAATGAAGCTAAACAGATGGGTTTTGAACGAGTTCAATTTGAAAGTGATTCTCAAGTGTTGGTTGAAGCAATTCGTACTAAGAGGAGAGACAACTCAGAGTTTCTTTCACTCGTTAATGATATTCTCCTTGTGTTTTCTTGTGCAAACTTTGAAGTTAAGTTTATTATGGGACAAGTGAATTTGGTTGCTCATACGCTAGCTAGGACGGCCAATTCTTGCACTAGTTTCCACATATTTGAGATTATTCCTTCATGTATTGAATTTTTGGTGATTAATGAAATGCATTAAGTTTGTTTTGTACAAAAAAAAAATAGCAACCAAAATTTTATGTTTGTTTGCTTATAAATGTGACCGGAGGAAGTATGATGGGTGGATTTGAATATTCCCTCCCAGTTTTAAGAGTTTGTTTGATGCATAAGACACTATCTACGATGGTGGTACTAGTACTAATACTTATAGCTACCTCCATTGGAGCAAAACATAAAATGATAGTAGTATCTAATAGGTACTGCTTCTTAAATAAGTATTGGTACCTACTCCCTCCGTTCAATTTTTTAAGATATACTTTGACTAAATGCACTATTCATCTATCTTGCTTTGACCATATTTATTTTAATAATATACAGATGTAAATATTAGAATATAAGATCTTGTTTGATTTGTTTTGATGAGTATTTTTAAAATATCAAGTTTTTATAATTTTTACAAATAGACAATTAAATATATTAGTGATCAAAATTGTACATTGACATACGTGCAATGGTCAATTAGGTCTTACATTTTGGGACATATGGAGCATATGATTTCTGTGGGGTCCATTTAAAATAATGTATCGTAGAGTTATTGGTGAGATATGTTATTGGTACGACCTATTTAAAATTTTTGTTGAGTTATTAATGAGATGTGTTATTAGAATTTATCAAGCACACAATCCCTCTAATCTAGCACCTCTTAAAATGTTCTAAATAGGTCACACTAATAACACATCTCACAAATAACTCTAAATTATTACAAAAGGGGCCTACAAAAATATTATAGGTATCATTGCTTATTGTAGAATCAGTACTATGAGGTACTCATTTGTGTTTTGTTCCGACGGAGTTCCTATAAGGTACTGGTACTTAAAGTTTAGGGAAACAAATTCCCGTGGTAAGTATCTTGGAGTTCCACTCAATGGTTGTGCATAGGAGAGATGATTACCAGTATATTATTGATCAGGTAGGGACTAGATTTCGGCATGGAAAGCAAACCATTTAACGTTTGCAAGGAGAGTAACCTTAGCAAAAAGTGTTCTTGAGGTTGTTCCTATTTATCCGATGATGACGGTTGTTATTCCGAAGTCGTGTCTTGATGAAATTCAAAGAATATAGCTGACAATTTATTTGGAGGGAGGTTAATAATGACAGGCAACATCATGCGGTGGGGTGGAACATGGTCACACAACCAAAGCTGAATGGAGGATTAGGATTTTTAGAAGCATTTTTCAATATCTTAGGGGAGGAAGATAAATGGAAGCGAATATGGCGTTTGAAGGTACCAGAGCGTGTGCGACATTTTATTTGGTAGGTTAGTCACAATAGATTATTGACAAATGCTTCTAAAAGTAAGATGGGACTTGGTAGTGCTATATGTGATTACTGGGACAATATTAGTGAGGATGCCTTGCATGCTTTCAGGGAGTGCCCTCTTGTTATGCCTTTATGGTTGCAATAAGTTCATAATAGTGATAGAGAGAAGTTCTTTGATGGTGAATTAATGCAGTGGATAGACTTTAACTTGAGACACTCATGTTATGTAAAGCTCACGACAATGTCGACTGGCCAACATGTTGGGCAATAACATGTCATAAAGTTTGGTATTGGAGGAATAAAGAGCGGTTTGATGGATCCTTCATTAGACCGAGACAGCCAGTGCAAGTTGTTATGAATATAATAATGCATGATTACCAAGCTGCACACAGAGCTAAAAGTATTGTTATGCATTCAAATCGTATTACGATTCTTGTTGGGTGGAAGCCTCCTCCGATGGGATGGATGAAACTTAACTCACATTGTTCATGTAGAGAAGATGGTAAGATTGGTTGCGGTGTCATTAGAGGAAGTGAAGATGAATGGTTAGGGGGCTATGCTAAGAATATTGGTATAGGGAGAGCTTACTTAGCAGAGCTTTAGGGTATGTATGAGGGGCTGCATTTGGTCCAAAGAATGGGATTTTGAGCTGTTGAAATAATCGTGGATTCTAAGGTTGTAGTGGAGGCTGCAAAAGGAAAACATGGAGGAAGTATCGCGAGTCGAGCTTTGATTGAAAGGATTCACCGGCTAGTTGAGCTTGATTGGGAAGTGATAGTGTCCCAAATCCCATGCATATCGAGAGAGTAATCAATGTGCAGATGCGCTTGCAAACATTGAATGTGAGATAATTTTAGATAAGCACTTTTTTAAATCGTGTCCTGCTCAGATAAGTCATTTGTTGACTGCTGATATGTTGGGAATCAATGTCCCTCGTGGAATTTCGTTGTAGTTTTGTTTCTTTGGGCTTAATGCCCCCTTTGTAATCAACCAAAAAAATAAATAGTAAAGGGTATAATAGAAAAAATAGCATTAAATACTTCATTGATAATGTAAAGCGACTTATAATTTGCTACAAATTTTTCTCTCAAAGTGACTTATAATTTGGTACGGAGGGAGTATAATTCAAGGGCCGGGATTGAGTGTTGCAGAGAAATTCTATATAGACAGTGACAATACTACCTCATATTTAGACAACCCCAATTAAAACCATATCATTAAAATTAAATTAAAGTCAAAAGAAACAAATTGCATCTTTCTTATTCTGATAATTCTTATCTAGTAACAGTCCTTCGTCCATGCAAGAGGATGCTTATTGTGTGCCCAGCTCATGAGTCCCAATTCCTACCTCTGCAGTTTCTAACAAACTACACAGTGCTATCATAAATTGTGATATGAACCTCGTCCGAATTTATATAAATAAATTGATCAGTTAACGGTGGTGTGAAAAAAAATTGTTAGTATTCAAGTGTAAGCTGTAGAATTGTAATAGATTATTTTGAATGTGCAGTGGTTGAGCTCAGGTGAGTGCACAACATATTCATTCGGGTATCAAGTCAGAGAAAGTGCCAAAAGAAAAGGATGCAAGACTCTGAATTTTAATGCTTTAAAAGAAGTATTTCTTACTGAGATACAACTCTGCAAACTTAAGTAGAGAAAAGAACATCAGGACATATAGATGTAATCTATCTTATTTTTGTAAGCTTTATTCACTGAATAAAGTGTTAGGACTTTAAGTTGAAATTGTAGCACTATTTACGAACATGGGGTGATTTAATTTTGCTGTGTCTTCTGATCTGAAGTCTTATAAATTCATGTGTAGCTCGTTAATTAGAAAATAATTTGTTTCTACTAGTTTGAAACAAAACCTTCCTTATCCTTGAATAATAAAGATAAACTCAACAAATTAATTTACCATATCAAACAATTTCAAGCAATGATATCAACAAACATTTATAATTCAATCCAGTTACACATATAAAAACATATATTACAAATATATTCAAACACATATTCCGCTAAAATATGCAGCCAACCAAGAGCACATAATACAACATAGTTATAAATATCAAGAAATATGAAGGAGAATATTTCAAAACCTCATTCTTCTTGTTTATCGTCAGGGAGCGAGAGTAGAGACTCGGTATACATGATCACTTGGGATCTACGTGGATCCTCGCAGTAGGAGCAATGCCCTAACAACTGTCCTTTACCATTATACTTCACCAACCCAGTACCACCAATTGTTCCAATAATATCACCATTTTTTGTAGAGTATATAGGGGAAAAGTAAGGAATGGCGCCCATATAAAAAATAAGAGTCCTAGTCCAAGAAGAATGCACTTTGTATTCTTTCATCACCCATATTTCAACTATACCATCCCTCATAGTACATAGACTAAGAAATTCTCCAAATACCCACAAATCAAAGTCTGCAAGATAAGGTATAAAAGCATCTGGAAGAAGCATATCTAACAGTTTCCTTTCCATTAAATCAAAGGTAACAATAACATTCACCGATGAATCACAACGATAAAGAAACCAATGAATAGCCCCATTGAAGAACAACCCTAATTTAGGATAATTATAGCCACTCTTATAACGAAAGGGAGGATCCTCAAGTTTTTTCCATGTATTATCTCTGATCGAGAAAATCTCCAAATGTGATGACTTATCAAGTAGTAAGCGTCTATCATCATAGGACAATGAAACCAGCAAGTAATCATCTTTTGACCGATCATACCCGAAACCATATAAATAACTACTAAAATTGTACTTAACAGGAGACAAAAGTAATTTTTTGTAAAATCCAGTAGATGGATTCCAAATGTAGTTGTGTGAATTACAATTCAAGAATATAAAGCCTCTACATGAACCTTCTATGTTAAGAGGAAAACGAGATTGGGGAAGTGATAAATTAGGGTTTGGTGAAACAGAATGATTATCGTTAAGCAATGCTTGGAAATCTATGGAACGAATTTGAGAAGGTATAGCTGAAATAGAGAGAATTCTACTACGAGTTGTTTGTGTTGATTCAGAAAGTTGAAAGTGAGAATTTGCAAAATTGGGATCGGAGATGAGAGTAAACCATGACTTACAAACGGACTTGAAACATATTAGAGACTTCACTGGTAACCTAAGAAGGATTTCAGTGATCAATTCCGATGGAAGATACAGCGTCATCGTCTTCTTCTTCTCCATGGCTGTTCCTCTTCTCTACCACCGCCACCTTCTTCTTCACTCTGCTGTAAAAACCTATTTTTATATTAAGTTACTACGACAAAGGTAAACTAAATTGGAAGAATAAAAGCTTATCAAAAAATAAATAAATTTTTGTTTGGAAGAATGAAAAAAATTAAAAAAGGTAATAATGGTTGTTAGTTTTCATCCCGCCGGTTTAACTCAGTTGGTAGAAATATTGCACTATATATATATATATATATATATATATATATATATATATATATGCAGGAGTCCGCATTCAAACCACAGACCCTATACTTATTCACTTTTATCATAGTTTTCGGTACAAAAAAAATAAGGTTATGTTACCCGGTGTGGTGGCACATTTGTTGTGAACATTAGGGGTGTAATGGATTGCAATTTTAAAAGACTTTTTTGATAAAAAAATCTTGGAAATTTTAGAAGATTTTGTGAGATTTTATAATTGTTATGAATATGTTAAGAAAAAACATATATTGAAATAAATATCTTTTATACTTTTAAAAAGTTGATTATAATTATTAAAAAAAATAAAAAAATATTGATTGCATAAATTTAAAAATAAGGAAATTTTACATTTTTTTATAATCATTTTTCTTTTTCCTTATTATTGGAAGATGTTAATTCTTAAACGAATTTCAGCTATTCTAATGACACGATGCAATTTTTTAACAAAAAAATAATATACAATATTACAATATCTTGACAAAAAAATAAAAATACAATATTTTGACAAAAAAAATAAAAATACAATATTTTGAATTTTTCTATTGTATAATATAAACTCTTATATATCATCCCTGAAGTCTTAATTGAAAGAAGAAGAAAAAAAAAGTGCACGGACTACTTAAGATGGATGTTCAATTAAGTCTTTGTCGAGTAAAAACAATTAAATTTGGTCTAGTAATAAGAGGTTTAAATATTATGCTAGAGGAGTTTGATCTTTAACTCTGCTCCATTGTAAAACAAAGGAAAAATCAGTATATGTAAAATGGAAAAAATAATGTCGTTTATTATTTTAATATTGAAATATTTCAAATAATAACTCCATAATAAAGTTGATTAAAAAGCATACAGTATGGGATTTTGTGACAGATGGACACGTTGGATAATGATGTGTGTAAGCTTTGTCAATTACTTAGTACTCATGAACTATGACAAAGTTGGACCGATTATCCCGGTGCGTGGGTTACGACAAGGAGACCCTCTTTCTCCTTACTTGTTTATTCTGGTCGCGGAGGGTTTGACTTCTCTTATTCATCAGGCGATAGGGAGGGGTGATGTTCATGGAGCGAGGATTTGTCGTGGCGCCCCAGAGGTGTCTCACCTTCTGTTTGCGGATGATTTTTTCTTGTTTTGCAGGGCAAGTGTCGTAGAGGTAAATCACCTTATGAGCATTCTACATACTTATGAACTAGCCTTTGGTCAGGAAATAAATTTGGCTAAGTCCGAAGTATTTTTTAGTCGCAATTTGTCTCATGCAGCTAAAGAAGATCTGGCTAGTATTCTTGGAGTCCACCATGTTTTAGGAACATGCATATATCTTGGTCTGCCGTCTATGATAGGAAGGAGTAAGAAAGCGATATTTTCTTACATTAAGGATCGTCTTTGGAAGAAAATGAATTCTTGGAGAGGGCGAGCGTTGTCTAAGGCTGGAAAGGATGTTATGATAAAATATGTGCTTCAAGCCATCCCATCATATGTGATGAGTATGTTTATCCTTCCCTCCTCACTCATTGATGATATTGAGAAAATGTTAAATGCGTTTTGGTGGGAGGCGAAAGTAATAACAATAGAGGAATCCACTGGTTAGCTTGGGATCGACTTGCATGCCCTAAAGCGAAGGGTGGTTTGGGGTTTCGTAATTTTGAAGCGTTCAATATGGCTATGGTGGCGAAACAAGCATGAAACATCATTCAAAATCCAGAGTCATTGGCGGCTAAAATAATTAAGGCAAGATATTTCCCACGTTCTTCGTTACTTGAAGCATCTTTAGGTTATAATCATAGCTTTGCTTGGCGTAGTATTTGGAAGGCTAGACAAATTCTCTTACATGGGTGTAGGTGGCGAATTGGTAGTGGTGACAGGATCCGTGTTATGTATGATCCATGGCTGAGAGGGAATGGTGATCGCTGGGTGTCCCCGCCTCAAGTGGAATGTGTGTATGATTTATTTGTTAAATACTTGCTCCTTGAGAATTATAAAGCATGGGATATAGCTAAGATTCGTCATTTGTTTATCGGACCGGTGGTGAAAGAGATTATTGCAACTCCTCTGATTTTCGGTTAAAGAGGACAAAGTGGTTTGGGAGGAGGAAAGGAACGGGTGCTATTCGGTTAAATCTGGGTACAACCTAGTCATGAGATGTATTTTTCGCAGCGATAAGCACCATGTGGAGGGTAACTTGAATGATATTTGGAAAGCTCAATCTCCTCACAAAACGCGACAATTACTTTGAAGGTTGTGTAGGGGGTGTCTCCCGACACGGGTTCGATTGACACAACGTTATGTAGATTGTGAACCAAGTTGTCCCGTGTGTGATGATGGGGTAGAGGACGATATTCATGTGTTTTTCGGATGTGTCGCAGCCCGTGAGTGTTGGATGGCAGTAGGTCTGACATAGTTATTGGAGAATCCGCGTACCAGGATGGGACAGTCGCAGAAAGAGTATTTGAAATGTGCAGAAACGAGGACAATGCAATGATAGGGAGGGTATCATCATTATTTTGGTGCATTTGGCATAACCGAAACGACAAGATCTGGAATGACAATATTCCGTTACCAAGCCAAGTTGGAAGAATGGCCTTCGCCGTCTGGAACGAGTGGTTTACCGTCCATCAGCTGCGACGTCAGAATATTGTTCCTGTTGAGGATCCTAGGCCGGTTCGGTGGAGAAACCAAGTGTGACATGGATAAAATGTAATGTTGATGCTGCGTTTTTAGCTGGGTCCAGTATTACTTCTATGGGTCTTTGTTTTCGCGACACCAATGGACAATTTGTGGCTGGCTTGACTCAATGGCAACAACCGGTTTATTTCATAGTGGAAGGCGAAGCATGGACACTATTACATGCTATGAAAGAGGCTATACATTGTGGATTTGAGCGAATTCAATTTGAAAGTGACTCAAAGTTGTTGGTTGATGCTATCCATTCGAGAAGACCGGACAATTCAGAATTTAATTTAATTGTTAACGACATTATTCTTTTTATGTCATCTTACGTAAACTTTGAGGTTAAATTTATTAGGAGGCAAGCGAATTCGGTTACTCATACTCTTGCTAGGGCGGCCAATTCTTGGGCTAGTTTCCATAGATTTGAGATTATTCCCCTATGTATTGAACATTTAATAGTTAATGAAATGCATTAAGTTTGTTTGTTTAAAAAAAAAAGAAAAAGCATACAGTATGTAAAAACAAGTAAACAAGTTTTACGCAACAAATTTTTTTGTATAAAACAAGAGATACGAACAATTTCACAGTACCAGAAATAGTTAGTAATTAACAAAATCCACTGATCTAAGAAGTGGGTGGAAGATAAAAATCAAGTCTGAAAATTTGTCCTACAACATATTTTATCCCACTATTGACTATGCACTTAACTTACCTGACAAATATAGTAAACCTAATAAAACTGCACCATAACAATACAATATAGCAACAAACACTTTCATGAAACTAGTGTATCCCTTCCCTGGAATGCGTTTAAAGGACAGAGTGATATGTTTTTGACCTACAATTGACTTAGTTCTCAAGAAAGAATGGACCAACTCTATCGTTTAGAGGGTCTAACATCATCTTCTCCTCCATCATCGTCATCTGAACCGTCTTTGTCTGACCTCTTTCTCTTTGGTGGAACCTCGGCCTTCACATCATCATCGCTGCTACCTTGATCTTCCTCACTTTCGTCTCCGTCATCCTCCACTTCATCTTCTTCCACACCATTTTCCACAGGTTCAAAATCACTAGATGCTTCCTCCTCGTCAGCAGCGCCTAGAGGGCGGGCAAGGTACTCTGTTCCCAAATCCTCCTAAAAACAATTTGTGAGAGAGCAAGTAAAATGCAAAAAGACATACATAAAAGTTGTATTGCATATTTAGATTAGATTGATACCCACAAACCAATATCTGCACGACAATGACCAATACCATCCAGAAGAGGTATTTCAAACAGTTTCCTTTCCATTAGATCAAAGGCAACAATAACATTCACCAATAAATCACAATGATAAGTCAACCAACGAAGAGAACCATTAAAGAGCAACCCCACTTTACGATAATTATAGGCACCCCTATAAGGAAAGCGAGTATCCACAATTTCTCTCCATGTATTATCTCTCAACGAGAAAATCTCCAAATGTGTTTTAATCTGACTTTTTATTTTACTTCTCAAATTGGATGGTTAGTAATTAGTTTTGTTAGTTTTTGCTTTGAGTGGGAATCGAACACCTGGCGTCCTTATCACTCCACTCCCTATCTCATCCACCTCAGCTACCAAGCCATCCTTATAACTGGATCTGTCCAATTACTAATGACAGATAACTTAATTTATTTTATAGCATCACAAATTCAAAAATGTTAATTATTAAAATATTTCAAAAAATATCTACATAAATCATGTGGGTTAAATGCATATGTAAAAAAAAGTTCTACAAAAAACCATAAAAACTTCTGCATAAAACAAACACTTCTTAATGTGCACAAGATAGAAGAATCTTACACCATGCACAAAGTTAGTTAATAGTTATAGGATTTAATGACTTATAATTCAAGGGCTAGGATTCAGTGTTGCAGAGAAATTCTATATAGACTCGTATTTAGACACCAAATTAAAACCATATCATTAAAATTACAGTCAAAAGATAAAAACTGCTTCTTTCTTATTCTGATATTCTTATCTAGTAAGAGTCTTTCATCCATGCAAGAGGATGCCTATTTCTGCCCAGCTCATGAGTCCCAACTCCCTACCTCTGCAGTGTCTAACACACTACACGGTGCTATCGCAAATTGTGATACGAACCTCGTATGAACTTATATAAATAAATTGACCAGTTAATGGTGGTGTGAGAAAATTGTTAGTATTCTAGTGTAAGCTGCAAGATTGTGATGATTTTGAATGTGTAGTGGTTGTGCTCAGGTGAGTGCACAGCACATTCATAATCATCGGGGTATCAAGTCAGAGAAAGTGGCAAAAGAAAAGAATGTAACAAGTTAGGAATTATTAGAATAAAGGGATGAAAAAATTAAAAATTAAAGATGACAAATTATTAATCTAAACATATGTCCATAGGTCACTCACTGTTTCCTCTTATTTGGTAAATTCAATTTAAATTAAATAACATAAAAGTATACACTATTATAAACCCAACTATAGAAGTTTATGCTTTAAAAGAATGCTTCCTCTAGTAGTATTTCTTACTGAGATACAACTCTGCAAACTTATGTAGAACAATTTCAAGCAATGACAACAACTCCACATTTAGAATTCAATCCAGTTACACATATAACATAAATAACAGAGAATCACACAAACAAAGCTGTCAATATTTCCAATAAGCATATTACAAATAGTTAACTGATAAACATTTCATGACAGATTAGATAAGCTCATGTGGCATACTAGCTCAAGTTAGAAATAAATTCAAACACATATTCCCATGAAAATGCAGCCACCCAAGAGTACATAATACAATGTAATTATAAATATCAAGAAAATGGTGAAGAGAATATTTCAAAACCTCATTCTTTTTGTTTGTGTCATCTTCTTAAACTTACTCATGGTCGCCAGGGAGCGAGA
Source organism: Trifolium subterraneum (assembly GCA_951799995.1). NCBI lineage: Eukaryota > Viridiplantae > Streptophyta > Magnoliopsida > Fabales > Fabaceae > Trifolium > Trifolium subterraneum. The sequence goes on from OX637464.1 coordinate 4,843,128, forward strand.
TCAAAGACTCTGTATATATGACCACTCGGGATGCAGGTGGATCGTTGGAGTAGGAGTAATACCCTAAAAACAGTCCTTTACCGTTATACTTCACCAATCCACTACTACCATCTGTTGCAATAATATCACCACTTTTTGCACAACATATAGGGTAAAGGCAACGAATTTCATGATGAATGTAATCATGAATAGGTATAACAAGAGTCTTAGTCCAAGACGAATGCACTTTGTATTCTTTCATCACCCATATTTCAACTGCAACATTCGTTGTAATCCATAGACTGAGAAATTCTCCAAAAACCCACGAAGCAATATCTATGAAATAATGTTCAAAATTAGATGGAAGAGGTATCTCAAACAGTTTCCTTTCCATTAAATTAAAGCCAATAATAACTTCCACAATTGAATCACGAGGAGAGACGAACCAATGAATAGCCCCATTAAAGAACAACCCTAATTTGGGATAATTATAGGTACTCCGATAAGGGAAACTAGTATCCTCAATCTCTTTCCAGGCATTATCTCTCAACGAGAAAATCACCAAACGGTAAATATTATCTGGACCATATGATAATGAAACCAGCAAGTAATCATCTCTCGAATGATCATACCCAAATCCATAAAAATAACGATGTGAAACATACTTTGAACCAATGGGAGACAAAGGTATTTTCTTGTGAAATCCAGTGGTTGGATTCCATATGTAGTTGCTTGAACAACTTTGCAAAAATAAAAAGCCTCTACATGAACCTTTAATTTGAAGAGGAAAATAAGATTGTGGAAGCGATAAATTAGGGTTGAGTGAATTAGAATGATCGTTAAAAAATGTTTCAAAATCTATGGATCGAATTTGAGTAGGTTTAGCTGAAATGGAGAGAATTCTACTACGAGTTTGTGTTGATTCAGAAAATTGAAAGTGTGAATTTGCAAAATTGGGATCGGAGATGAGAGTAAACCATGACTTACAAACAGACTTGAAACATAGAAGAGATTTTACTGGTAACCTGAGAAGGATTTGAATGATCAATTCAAGAGGAAGATACAGCGTTGTCTTCTTCTCCATGCGTCCCTTCCTCCACTACCGCCACCACCTTCTTCACTCTGCTACAGAAACTTAATGTTGCAGTTGCTACGAGAAAGGTAGAGTAATTTGGAAGAATAAAAAATAAATAAAGTAATTTAGTTTTTGTAGATAGAAAACGACCGGATAAGTCGACCTGCGGTTATCCTCGTCCTCGCCCGGATAAGCATCAGGAATGTGGACTCACCCACTATTCCAACTTTTTTTTTTTGTCAAATAGGTTAAGGATCATTGTAAAAAAACTCCGGATTTTTTTTCGAAAGTAGATTTCGACCTCTTTTCTTATAAGCTCATTTAATTCAATTTTGTACATTGGAAAAAATCTGCTTTTTACGGTTCATAGATTTATTAAAAACGTGTTTGATTCAACTTTTGATTAAAAAAAGTATAAAAGGCTAAAAAAGCCGGGACAAACGGAGCCTAAAACTTGGGAAAAGGCCTTGATGTGCCAACAACATCATGTCTCTTGATTTCTTTTTATTTGTTTATTGACAATGAAAATGGATTCTAAAACTAATTTCTCAAGTTTTTAAAAAAGGAATCTGTTAAAAATGTTATAATAAAAAGTGTGATTAAAAGTTCTAACTCTACACACAACCAATCAAATCGTACAATGTCATTTGTTACGTGAAATTTTGAAATATTTCAAATAATAACTCCATAATAAAGTTTATCAAAGAAAACACCATAACAAAATGTGATCAAAAGCATGTGTAGAAACAGTACAATGAACTACAGAGATATAAAACACCAAAAAAACATATCTATAAAACAAAAGAGATGTACGAACAATTTCACAGTACCAGAAATAGTAATGAACAAAATCTACTGATCTAAGAAGTGGGTGGAAGATAAAAATCAAGTCTGAAAATTTGTCCTACAACATGTTTAATCCCACTATTGACTATCACTTAACTTACCTGACAAATATAGTAAACCTAATAATACTGCACCATAACAATACAATATAGCAACAAACACTTTCATGAACTAGTGTACCCCTTCGCTGGAATGTGTTTAAAGGACAAAGGGTGATATGTTTTTGACCTACAATTGACTAGTTCTCAAGAGAGAATGGACCAGCTCTATCGTTTAGAGGGTCTAACATCATCTTCTCCTCCATCATCGTCATCTGAACCGTCTTTGTCTGACCTCTTTCTCTTTGGTGGAACCTCGGCCTTCACATCATCATCGCTGCTACCTTGATCTTCCTCACCTTCGTCTTCGTCATCCTCCACTTCATCTTCTTCCACACCATTTTCCACAGGTTCAAAATCACTAGATGCTTCCTCCTCGTCAGCAGCGCCTAGAGGGCGGACAAGGTACTCTGTTCCCAAATCCTCCTAAAAACAATTTGTGAGAGAGTAAGTAAAATGCAAAAAGACATACATAAAATTGAATTACATATTTATAGATTAGATTGATAATATAAGTTAAGCAACAAAATGATGCACATTGCAAAAATTTGTATGACCTGCCTACATAAAGATTCCCCGTTTATGATTCTTAAAGCAAAAACTTAACTTTCACAAGTAAAAGGTAATCCAAAATATGCCAATAAAGGAACGAGTCTATTTTATAATGTAAATGTAAATTCCATGTGAAAAGGACTTATTTCTCTCGAAGCTCAATAATTGTGTGAATGTTTGGCTTGATAGTGAGTTTGACAAAATCACAATTGGCCACGGTGATTTCACTTATCTCACTACCAATCTAAACATGCTCTTTTCGCATCTATGAGGTAATAAGAACTAATCACCAAGTTTTGTCAAAAAAAAAAACTAATCACCAAGTAGATAAAAATGTAAATGAAAGGAAAAACAAATAGTGTGTACTATATAATTGAACAATACATGATTCATCATATATTAAACTTACCCGAATATAGTTCCATAAAAACACATACAATGAATAGGGTTGATTATACAAAATTGCTTTGTTAAAAGTGATTTAAACATTATAAAAAAAAATATGGTTGATAACAAAATAGGTAAAAGTGAGTTGAGTTGAGTTGACACTAGAGTAATTTTCTCTTCGTGTATATGGAAACATCAAGTCCTAACTTAAGTTGAAATTTCATTTTTTTTGAAACAGAGTTGAAATATCTTGAAACACAAAATATATCAAATAATAATCAAAATCAATTTTATATTTCTAACCTTAACTTTCCTATCTCAAGAATTGAAAAGTATAAATATAGTACACAAAATATAACATGAATTAAAGTCCTAACTCTCCTAGCATGTTTAGTACTACTAACCAAATTGATGATAATAATTCTGAAAAATAAATCACATCAAGAGAAAACGACATCACAAAGAGTAATAACATAATATCACAAATTCACAAATAACAGATGAACTACAATTTCTAAGCAAGTAATCACAAACCATCAAATCCATAGAAAAAAATTGAAAATAAAAAGAAACCCTAACTCGGAACAGAATTCCAAAATTCGAATATAAAAAATAAATTCAAAGGAAAATCGAACTAATCAAGTAAAATTAACGAATAATAAAAAATAAAAATCAAGAAACCAGATTAACAAACAAAAAAAAAACTGAAAAAAAAAATTAACAAATTAGGGTTTTGATAAGAGATTAGAAATTCTTTACCTCTTCCTCGTGCTCCTCCACGTCGTCGTCATCATCGTCTTCATCATCATCGTCATCTTCATCATCGTCATTGTCATCGTCGTCGTCATCATCATCATCAGGATCACCACCACGTGCACCTTCATCAGCTCCACCTTCTTCATCTTCCTCATCATCGTCACCACCTCCAGTACCTTCATCATCATCATCCTCTTCCTCCTCTTCATTGTCTTGTTCATCGTTGTCATCATCTTCATCATCTTCACTGTCTTCTCCATCATCTACTTCAACAACAGAGTCATCTTCTTCATCATTCTCGCTCAAAACGATAACCTCACTTTCTTCCACTTGCTCCTTCAATTCCTCTGTTAGCTTCATCATCTTGAAACTCTTTCGAATCCAAAAAACTGAAGAATTTTTTTTCTGAAGATTTTGGTTTTTTTTGTTACAAAAAAATTGAGCAGGCAGAAGAAGAATAGAGAAAACACCCTCTTTCCTTCGCTAACGCCAGTAGGTCTGAAACAAAGATCTGAACCGTCGAAAAGCGAATTCACGCGGATTGATGACGTGGAAAATGTATCGGACGGTTGGTATTAGAGATTTTGTATCTCAGCGAAGATAGTGTGTGTTTAATCGTTGCGGCGCTCTCTCTGTGTGTGTTTAGTAGTCACGTGTGTCACGTGCAACGCTAGTTAGGGTATTACTGTATTAGGGTTTTGCGGTCACTTCTCCGAATATTCCAGTATTTGATTCTGTAAAAAAAATTGCTTTTTCAACACCAAAATAAATTTGTTTCTCAAATGAAAAGCATATTTTTTACTAATATTTAGATAAATATACTTTGAATTTTTTTTTATGAGTAAAACTTCAATCATAAGAATTACGTGTATACTCAATTTTTCTTTTTAAATAGAATATTCTTTGTGTGCAAATTGTATCGACTAATCTTTCGAGTCTTGTAAAACTCAAATGAGTATCAAATTCTCCTAAAGAGTTTTAACATTGCTTCATGCTTAAATCAAGAATCTAACTCAGAACCTTAGTTAAGTTGAAATAGAAATAGATACTATTAAGACAAACTATGATATTATTACACCAATCAACCATGTATAAGAAGTATTACATCCGCCTCTACCTAAAAACCAAAATAAATAAAAAAACACTTGTTCCAAGAAATGACAAGTGAATAATGATTAAGACCTTCCACCTCACGAAAGCAAAAAACACAACTGCTATCATGAGGATCAATAATGATAACCCTAGTAGCTAAAGCAGCTCGCGTTGACAATTTCGATAGTAACAATCTCCAACAAAAGTAAACTTAACGCATTTACAATGGTGGGTTCGACTTCATTCAATTCAAGCATAGTATTTTAAAGAAAAATAAATGAAGTACCTTAAAACGTGCACTTAGAAAAAAGAGAAAGCTAACATGTGTTCTAAGAACACATTTTAAAATACTTTATATAGAAAATTAATCTTAAAAATTGTGCATTCAACTTTTACAAAATCAAAATGTTGTTTTTTCGAATACAAAACTTCTATTTTAAACTCCATGTTAACAAAGATCATTAAAAAATGCATAAACAATAATCAAACTCTAATAACCTCTTTCCTACACTATAAATCAATCTCTAATAAACTTTTTCCTACCCTATAAGATGGCCTAGCACATTGCTTCTTGTTATAATTATAATCAATCAATAATTTTCTTTCCAAAAGTTAACAATGACAAATTTTAAGTCTTTAACTCTCATGTATGAAAAAAACTTAAGAGATCATTAACATAATTCTATCAAGTTTTTTTCACACGAGGCTGCAAATCCAACTGTAAAGAACTAAAACATGAATACTGCATGTCATGATTTGATTTGGTCAACTGAGGCATGACTTGAGGTATTCGTGTTTTGGTTCTTTATACCAACACTTTGCTTATGCCTTCAAGCTATTGTTGTCATAATTTCAATACCAACAACTCACTCCAAAAGCACTTTCCTAGCACAAGATGGAAAACTATCACCTAATAGAAAACACTAAAAAAAACACTAAACTGCAATATTTGCCTCCAATCTCACAAAGCAAATGCAAATGATGGGTTAAATAAGATCCATCAGCTAAAAAGATTGTGGAAATGGGGACAAGAAAGCCTTGAGCTCTTATGAAGTGAAATACAGAGCAATTTTGGCACCTGTTATACCTCAAGCAAAGCTTTGGGGAAAGGGGGCCCAAAATTTGCAGAAGATGGTGCAAGATGCAAATGCTGCTGCTAATGAGGCTACTTATTGTGAGAGCGAGTTCTATGGGAAATCACCACCTACTAAACAGAACAATGCTATGCATGATGTATCAGCTGTTACATCAGCTATGAGCAGACAATTACTCTAGCAAAACTAGTTACTCAAATCATGCTCACTGTTTTTCAGTGAAACAACAATATCAAAATCATTCAATTTAGTTAGAAAATAAATGAGTGGAAGATGTACAAAGAAACAAAGTATTAAAAGTAAAAATAACAAAAAGAGATAACCTAAACTTAAAAAGATAATGATGCATTTTAACACTAGATCGAGGGTAGTATTGTCAATGTAATATAAATTTAAAAAGCACACATTCCATCTCCTTCAAATAAAAAAATGGTCATAGGAGAGATTTTGCTCTCCTCTCCTAGAAATTAAACCAACACTCCCCAACCAAACAGACCCTAAGACTCAAATGAACAAGAAAATAAGAAAAAGGAAAATAAGATAAAAATTCAGGATGATCCGCCCAAATCAATCCTGATCCTGGTGGTGCTGCTGGTCATCGACGACAGCCTCAAACATGTTATCAGAAAGTTCATCATGCTGTTGCTGAGGAGCTGCGGGAAACTGCTGCTGTTGCTCGACGGCTACTTGATATTGCTGAATAAACAGTTGTCGCATTTGCAGCTGCCTTTCATGGAACTTTGTTAGTTGTTCCTGCTGAAACTGCTGAAACCGCTCCCAATTCCCATCAAATTGTTGGTATAGCTGAGGTGGATGCATCTCTCTATGATGCTGAGCAGCAGCCCATATGTCAGACGACTGATTGAAATAAGAGGGAATTGGCATCTGCAGAGTGTTGCAGATATCTTGGACAAAATTCAGACAGTTCAACATAAACTGATCATAAACTGGGGGCACACGGGCCTGCTGCTCTGGCTGAGGTTGTGGTTGTTGCTGCTGTGCTGGTTCCTGTTGTTATTCATCTTTATATCAAAATCAATTTTATATTTCGAAAATCACTTGTACCATTCACAAATAAAACATATAAATTAAAGTCCTAACTCTCCTAGCATGTTTGGTACAAACCGAATTGATGCTAATAATTCTGAAAAAGAAATCCTATCAACGGAAAAGGACATTGCAAAGTGTAATAACATAGTATCACAATTCACAAACAACTAGTCTTGATTGATGACAGTGAAACTGCAATGGCTTTGGAAGTAATCACAAACTAACAAATCCATACAAAAAAATCGATAAATAAAAAATGACTAAACCTCCAAATTGGTCAATGACTTTGTAAGACGCTCTCAAATAGGTTTCAAAAAGTCTCTAATTCTATCAAATTTTATTCATATTAGTCCTTCTGAAAATATGCTAGGAACTAAATTAATAGTGTGTGGATGAAGTTAGTGATCAAATCGATATTAAGTGCCTAATTACATGAATTAATTTGATATATTAATAAAGTTACCTGACTTTTTGAGATATCCAATATCAAAATAGTGTATTACAAACTCAAAGACCAAATCAGTGGTTTAATCACATATTTTAGCGAAGAAACCCTAACTTAAAACAGCTTTTCAAAATCAGCAAAAATTAAATGATAAGAAAATAATCAATGCAGAAATCAGATTTTACATAGCATAAAAACCATAAAAATTTCAATAAATTAGGGTTTTGAAAAATCAATTAACAAGTTATTTACCTGTTCCACTTCTTCCTCCTCATCCTCATCTTCATCCTCATCATCATAGTCATCGTCATCGTCTTCAAAATCATCATCGTCGTCTTCAGTATCATCTACAAAATCATCATCTTCGTCGTCAGTATCGTCTACATAATCCTCAGTGTCGTCGTCGGAATCGTCATCGGAATGATCACCACGTGCGACTTCACCTCCTTCGCCTTCTTCGTATTCGATTTCTTCTTCACCGTACTCATAATTTTCACTCTCTTCTCCGTCATCTACTAATTCAACATTCTCATTCGAAACGATCACTTCGTTTTCCTTCACTTGCTTCTTCAATTCCTCTGTTACTTTCATCTTTCAAATCCAAAAACTGAATCAACTTTTTCTGAAGATTTCAAAATTCGTTGCACGAAAGAAGAAGATTAGTGAAAACAGTCAAGTTTACTAGTCTTTTTCGCTTCGCTAACCCAGTAATTCTGAAACACATATCACGCGGATTGGTGACGTGGAAATGCATCGGACGGTTGATATGAAATATTTTGTTTTCAGCGGAGATAATGTATTTTCATAGTCACGTGTGTCACGTGCAACTGTAGTTAGCGGGAAAAGTAAATTTATTTTTTTGCGGGAAAAGTAAATAAATTTACTTGGTGATGGTGAGGTAATTAATATTTAGATATTTCTTAGTCAAAAAAAAAAGTTAGATATTTCCTTTTTTCCTGATCAAAAATAATATTTTTTTTTGACTAAATTATTTAGATTTTTCTTTTGAAGGAAAATTATTTAGATATTTATTTGCCCATAAATAAAAATTAGATATTAACTTTTAAATTTAAATAAATATACTTTAGGGTTTATCACAATTTTTTATTGAATTAATCGATTTTTTTTATAATAATCGAACTTTTTTATTTTGTACTAATTATATCTTACCTGTGAAAATAATTCTTTTTGAGATTAATTGATTTTATCATTAAGTATCGTACTTATTGTACTTTTAGTTTCAAATAATTTTGTTTTTTCTGCATGTTATCAAGGTTGTCAAACTTGAGTTTTTATTTTAATTTATTTTTATTATAGGGGTAGAATCGGCTTCTAAACTCCTACGAGTTTACCTTGTATATATTAAATAAGTATAAACATGACATTTTTTTTTCCTATCGGTATACAATTTATTGGACCTCCTAATCTGATTTAGGAGTAAGTTTTAGAATTAACTGAGTGGATACAATCACATCCCTATCACAATTAAATGATCGAACCATAATTCTTTCTCATAATATAAATAGATCAATAATTTAAACTGTTTCATACTATGAGTATCAAAAAATCAAATTTACCATGGATTTAATACAATTTTCATATCTGTAATCACACATGAAAGATTTTATGTGTTAACATGCAATTTTGACAATTTGTCATTATTTTAAAATAACTAGACAGATATTTCATGACCCTCTTAGAAATGTGGGTCTTTAAGTAGAGAAAGCAATCTTCCATGATAATGATAATAATTTCAAAAGAAGAAAACAGGTTTACCTACCATTAAAGAAGCAAGTGTGAATGTAACTAACGCTGCATATATTAAAATTACTTTTTGTTCATAAATATTAGTCTAGTTACCAGCTCAAATCTCTTGAAAAAGATTTCAAATTCAAATATTCTTGATGAAAAAATAAAACATGTTTGAGAGAAACTCTTGTAGATGATTTGTCATATTTTTTAACGAAGATAAGTCATCTATAAAAGTCTGTAGACATACATTTAACATGTATGTTTTTTTTTTCCTATATCAAATACGCTCATAATTAATACCCCTTCTAGTTTTTAATATACAAAAAATATCATTTTTAGATTGAAAGATTGATATAACTAGTCCGTAATACGAACCAAATTAAATTCACAATAAATATAAAAAGAGAAATGCTACTTGTAGCGAAAAAATTGAACTTATCACAAATGATGTGGCATTTATTTACTGGTGGAATTTCCTCTTCCAAAATTCTCTCTCAAATTCTTGGCCGGTCGTTTCTCTCTCTCTGTCTCTTCCACAATTTATTTCTCAAAGCTCTTGTAACCAGTTGAGGTCTCTTCCTAATACCTCTTAAGGCCAGCCAATTTTCTCATTTGGTTTTGATTTTTCCTTGCTTGAAAGAACTATCAATATGGTGTTTTTAAATTAAGTTTTTGTTTTACGAGTGTATCAATGGAGATCATTGAGTAATTGGTTTCTATGGAAGAGATAGTTGATATCCAGAATTGCAAAATTGAAATTGCAAACGTTGATTTTGAAGGTGAAGCGGTGGAGTTTGAAGCACAAATCATTGAGAAAAAACACAATGAAGTGTTAAAAAGCAAAATTCCAATTTATTTTTTAACTGAAAAAAACACGCTATAAAAAATAAGCCTTTGTTATTATTAAAAAAAAAAGGCTTCGTGATGATTTCGTGAAAGGTGCTTCGCTATATATATCACTACTCATATAAAAAATATACCTTTTCTTATATTTAGGATTGGAGAGGGAGTACATACCAAATACATAATTCTTTAAAAAAAATTTAAAAGTAAATTTTTTTTATATTAAAGATTAGAGGAAGTAGCATGCTTAGAGATGAAATTTGAAAGTTAAATACATTGGCATACAATAATAAATATCAACATATTAAATATATAGTCTTTGTAAGTTTGTTCTAACCATCTATAATTGAATGATTGATTACTACTTATTATTCTTAATACATGTATAAAATACAGAAAGATTTATAAAAAATTGCATACCTACAAAGTAATTAATTTCTTACACACAATCATATATAAAGCAAGATATTTCAATATGGCTGAGATCTTATATATAATAGGGGATCCGAATCCTAAAAAGATGATATGTAGTTGTATATTTTTTAATTAAAGTTATACTTATTAATTTTATATCATTAAAAGTTGATTTAGAAAATAATACATATGTAGAAAAATGCGTACAATAATCAAACTCTAAAAGTAGTACCTTTTTCCTACACTATAAAATGGCCTACCACATTGCTTCTAGCCACAATCAATCAATCATTCTCATTGCCAAAATCAATCATTCTCATTCTGAAAATCAACAATGGCAACAAATTTTAAGCCTGTAACACTTTGCTTATACCTTCAAGCTATTTTTCTCATAATTTCAATACCAACAACTCACTCTAGAAGCACTTTCCTAGCAAAAGATGAAAAACTATCACTTATAGAAAACACTTGCAAAAAAACACCAAATTACAATATTTGCCTTCAGTCTCTGAAGGCAAATTCCGCTAGCTCTGTTGCTGATGTAACAGGGCTAGCTCAAATCATGGTGAAAGTGATGAAAGCAAAAGCAAATGATGGATTAAATAAGATCCATCAGCTACAAAAGTTGGGATATGGAGCTAGGAAAGCTTTGAGTTCTTGTGGTGACAAATACAAAGCAATTTTGGTAGCTGATATACCTCAAGCTATTGAAGCTTTGGAGAAAGGGGACCCTAAATTTGCAGAAGATGGTGCTAATGATGCTGCTAATGAAGCTAATTATTGTGAGAATGAGTTTTATGGGAAATCACCACTTACTAAACAGAACAATGCTATGCATGATGTTTCAGCTGTTACAGCAGCTATGGTTAGACAATTACTCTGAGTATGGTTCTATTAGTTAATTATTATTATATATTGTATATGGAACTTAATAGTATTATTAATTATGCATATATATGTCTTCTAATCTAATGTAGAAAGAGTATCTCCAATGGGAGAGCTTATATGTCTTATAAGCTTTAGTATCAAATAAGTATCTATAGTTTGGATAGTATATCTTAATTGTATCTCTCTTCTTTTAAGTGGAACTCATGTAGTTATATCTATATTATATTAGAAAAATAATAAAAATGACTTAATTAATAAATAATTTGTGTTTAATTTCATGTGTGGAACAAATAAATTAGTGTTTAAATATAATGATATAAAGTTATTTGAGATATTCATGTAATTTTTTAGAGTTTTTTATCGGAGAAATTTGATACTTAATATGCTACAAATAAAAAATATAAAACGAATGATGTGTATATATGAAATTCATTCAAAAGTCAATTCAAAATGTAACTTCATTACAATCTCCGACTTTCAAGCGTGTTTTCAACTTCAAATAGACACAAATGTGTTAAATGTAAAATCCAATCCTCGGTTGATTTTTCTTACACTTATGTACCTAAATAAAAAAAAATTATTGTCCTAAAATCATTGTTTAGAAATGAGAGATACGTAATACATGTTCGAGTTTTTGTTTTAAGTTCGAACTCTCCTCTCACCATATTAAATATTTGAGAGATTTTGTTTTATGTTTGAGTTGTTGTTTTAAGTTATTGTAAGTTCGAATTCGATGTTACTTCTCTACCGTATTGAATATATTGACAGATTTTATTATTTTTTTAAAAAATTATACTAGGTAATGATCAATTGAAGAGATTTAAAGGTTAATTTAGTTCCCATTTAAAGTAACTATGTAATATGTATACCAAAACCATGTTTAAAGAAGAAAATCATCATTTTTGAGATTACTTGCATTGTATCCAAACATACACATATATCATTTTTTTGTTTCAATTATTAGGAATTGGCAACTGTAGATAGGTATGAGCCGTATGCTTGTTGTGTTGAGATATTAATCTCGATCTTTTTTTTCTTTCTTTTTATCCCACTTCAGTAATGCTTGTCTCATTCCTTCTTTACTAAATGTGGGGCATAAACGATAAGGTTGAGTGAACTTATAAATAATCTACCAGTAGAATTGATTAATTAGCTTGTCTTTTTCTGATGATTGTTGCAATGTTTAGCCTGAAGATTATTGTTATTAATCATAGTAATAGATTAATTATAAAGTGACCCTGCACCTTAAAAACCTTAATTTCACTTTGGCCCTACCTAGTAGGCATTAAAATTGCTGTTAGGGGATGTCCCACTAACAATATGTTGATTTGGTCTTACATGGTAGACATAATTGTTTTCAAATAAGGTAGAAACTCTAATATCATTTTTTTAAATGACAATTAAGTTCAACCAAAAAAAATAGACAATATAATTGATCGTCTTACAAAACAAACTCTCAGGTCTCAAGTCAATACCATCAGATCAACTTAAGTGGATACTTCCATTTATTTTTTAATGATAATTTAGTTGGTAATTTCTTTTTTAAAACAAAAATTAATGTATCTGAATTATATTATGAATGAGATACATTAATTTTTGTTGACTTAGTTGTCTTTTATAAAAACTAGTGTGGAACCCGCGCCAAGCACGGGTAATTAATATTTTTTTCAGTTTTAAATATAAGCATGTATCATGTCCTATGAAGCATAAACACACATACAAATATTGGACACGACATGGACAATAACACGTTTACATCGATAATAATTTGAAAAAATAATAGAATTAAGTGTAATAATAAGTGTGTTGTATTTTTTGAATAAATTTTATTTCAAAAGTTTAGTATCCAAATTAGCTACCTTGCCACATGCTGCATTTTTTTTTGCTTTCACCACCAGTTTAATCTGGTTTGGGGTCAGTTCTGGCATCAAGTCGTTTCAACCCCTCCCGATCGCAGTTGCGGAGATCGAATCGTGGTCCTCCCTACCAAGTTCAGCGCCAATCATCACTAAACTAACTAACGATTGTACCATGAATTATTTGGCTAAGTCAAGACATGGCAGTAACGTTTGCTACTTATATCCTTTGACGACTCAACAAAAAGTCTCACTACTCATGTTTCCCAACTAATGTCTCCTATATTTATGCTTTGAGTTGATTATCATAAGAATGAAGTTCCACGTTCTCCAATTTTTATGCAACGGTCATATTTATTTTAGCTATCAGAGAAGTTTTCTTGATACAATTTGATAGATCAGAATAACATAATCACCTTCGATGTATAACAATTTGGGTTTTCATCTTCCTGACAATATTCTTCATGTTGTTTTTGTAACCTTGGTTCCACCAAGAAGGGTATGTTAAATCACGGGGGATTAGCGTAATACGCGGAAAATTCTTGAAGACAATGTGATCAACACGTCTCAGACTATTTCGTGTTTATTTGTTTTGCAGGTCTTGGTGTCACAATTAGACAAAAAGAAGCATCATCTACAACAAAGTGTCGGTGTCTGACACGGGACACAGCTAATCTGAGGAGTGTCCGTACTTCATAGATCCTGACTCATATCCGCATGTACAACAATATTTGTACCCTACAGTACACGTACCATTTGGGTATCAGAGTACTCATACTCGCACTCATTATCCTCAATTTTACTAAGAATAAATTGATCAATTAAAAAATAAGATATCATTTTAATATAATTAAAAACTTTTAAAAAAATTTAATGTTGACTTTTGAAAATTATAGAAAAAATTATTATTAATCACGCTAATGTTCATATATATCTTTGATGACATATTCACATTGTGTTTACATTATGTTATAAATAAACAATTTTTAATTGCAAATGTGTAATAGTTTAGTAGTGTTGTATTTTTCAAAATTGATATACATATATTTTTATATAATAATATAAATAAAAAATGTAAATATATATAATAAGCGAGTATGGGGAGAGATGGATGCTAAGGTACACATACCTATTCATTTTTGCGAATAGTTACCAATGTGTGTGCTCATTTTTTGCGGATACCTACTGTATATGGGTCCACTTGTCATCCTTGAGAAAAAAAACAACTTTTTGGATTCATTTAAAGTCGCTTTCAGCATGCAATATGAACTTTATAAAATAAAGAATGGATTAAAATTGAAAACATAAAATTTAGAGGAACTAAAGTTCAAAGGAAATTTATGGAGGGACTAAAAATAAAAGTTAATATATTTTATGGAACATCGGTTTCCAATTGTGAACTTTTACATTGTTCTATCCCTTTGTAACCTAGCTATTTATGTTATCTCTTTTTCAGTCATTACTCCGTTTTTAAATGTTTGGATATGATGTTTCTAAGATGGTAGTGAATGTTTTAGCGTTTTGTTGTTCTGGTGATTTTTTTTATGGTCTTGTTAATGCATTAACGATGTTAACTCTTTTCGAGATATACAGTTTTAGAGCTGTTAAAATGGGTTGGCCCATATGAGTCAGCTTGTCAAGCCGAAATAAATTTAGAGATTGGAACTTAAAAATATTAGCCCGAAATTTTTCAGGGGTATACCCTTGCCCGAAAAAGCTCAAATTTAAATATGGACTTTTTAGCCTGGCCCAAAAATACGTGTAGTGACATGACCATTGAACACCAGCTCAACCGATTCTTTAAATTGAAGGACTAAGTTCAAATAAAAATTACAATTGTCAAAATCCATAATTTCTTCTTCATCTTGTCATTACATCTTATCTCTTCTTCATCTCACTATATTTCCATCCGTAATTGCTGCATCTTAGACCCATATTTCCATCCGTAATTCCAAGAAATCCCCGATAATTTCGCGTGGGCACAATTTGCATTAGACGATTTATTAAATTTAACGTGGGCTCATGGTCAAGGTTCGGCGGCGGCAGATCCGGGTCAAGGCGTCTTTCCACGCACACACGTTATAAATTTTCTTGGAGTGAATCAAGAAGAAATTAATCAAAACCAAGAAAATGAGGGCGTGCAATTATTTGGACCACGACATCGGCAAGGTCATCCTCCATAATGTGGCACTGGATCACATAAATTTTAGTATTAGTGTAATAATGTAATAAAATATATTTCGAAATGTATACATTATTTTAATTTTTTCATATTTTTTATTATTAGTAGTAATCACCATTAAATATTTAAAAAAAAAAAACCAAAATACTGCAACATTATTGTACCTGCGCAAAAAAAGGAAAAAAGTACAGGTTGGTCATTGGCTACACTGGCAATGTCGCCACCTGTATAGGCATGGCTACACTCTCGGTGTAGCCATGTGTGGTCCCCAGCCATGCAAGAATCTATGTCAAAAAGCAGGGGTATTGTGGAAATTGTTTTCAAATGGGGGGTATTGTGGAAATTTTTGTCTATTTTGAGGACATTTTAAAAAAAAAATCCCTTTTTTGCGTATACCTACTGTGTATAAGTCCATCCTTGAGCATGCAATATGAACATTATAAATAAGAAAAAAAATAGATTATAAAATTGAAAACATTAAATTTAGAGGTACCAATATTCTTCAAAGAAAATTTATAAAGGCACTAAAAATAAAAGTTGGTATACTTTATGGGATAAAAAACATATTTAACTCTAAACTTAAATTTAGAAGGGCCGTTTTTTTTTTTATATTTATGTTGACTTTTAAAAATATATAATAATTAAGATTTGAATGTAACTGACACATTTTTTATTTCACATTTAAATATATATCGAATAATTTATTTTATTAATTATAATTTGTTTGTAACGACTAATGTCTTATGTCACCTTTATTATTATTGAAATGGTTAAATTATAAATTAATATTTTCTTATAACCGACAAAAATATAATGTAAAACGTAAACTTAGAATACTTTTTATTTAATATTTTGTAGAAGTATTTAACTTGTGATTGAAATAGTAGATTTTAATGTTTTTTTCTTTACATAAATGATGAATTAATAGTCGAAAGCATGAGACACCATCATTTTAGAGGAATGAGAAAGGTAAAGAGACCATAATTTTAGTGCTTGGCACGGGCTCCATACGAAGGACCAATATATTTTTTTGTCAATGGATACTTATTTCATTTTTTATGAATTTACATAGAAGACAATAATATAAAAATATTTATGAATTTACATAGAAGACAATAATATAAATATTAAATAAAAATATAAGACAATAATATAGGTAAATTGACGCATAATGTCGTAAAGAAAAATATTTGAAACACAAATTTATATTAAATTGAAATTCTAATCAAGAAACATCAAACAAAAAATCAAAAGAAACATATTCATCTTCAACAACTTTTTCTTTATTTTAATAATCCTTTTGCCCACTTGGACATTTGTATTGGAAGTTACTTATGTCTCGTCTAATGAAAACTTTCTCTTCTTAACAGAAACAGTGAAGACACGCTACAAGTCAACAACATCTTCCCCTTTCACAACTTATGAGGTTTTAGTGCTTGTTTTTGAGAATTTTTTCTTTATATCCTATCAATAAAAACTTAGATTGACACATATATTAGGTCAAGTTATTACACACACACACACATACACACAGACAAAGTATGAATTTTCATTATTTTTTCTTTCGAGTCTGAAGTATGAAATTTATAAATCCAATTAACATAGAATATTATTATATAATAAAATTACAAACATCGATAGAACCAACATCTAATGAGGATATCTTGTAAACAATACAGTTTGAAGTTGGTATTTGAACTTGCAGATCAATGTCCTTCGCACAAAAACTCTAATTTGGTCTCCCTACGTAACAAAGAAAAAATCATCATAATCTAGATTTTTTAACAAAAAATTAGAAGTTTTTTATTTTTGTAATATTAAATCTCCCAAACACGCACAACTCTTACAATCAATATTCATGATTGTTTTCTTAGTGATATGGCAATAATAAAACCGTGCATAAGAGACATATCTTTCATTAAACTGAGAGAGAACAACAAAATACCAATTTTTAAATATTGATGAAAATAAAATGACTTTGTGGATTTTGGTGTGGCAAAAACACTTCTATTTATAGTGAATCATAGAAGCACAAAATTAAATATGATTTTATGATAATTAATATAATATTGAGACGTTTCTTTTACTAATTATCAATTTATGTAACCGGCAATATATTCATATGTAACATTTACGGTTATGTTAAAATATTTAGTATAATAATTAAAAATTGTACATAACAGAAATGTTTTTCATTTTTATATTTAATAAAAAATGTAACGTCATCAAAATATTAATTAAATTAGTAAATAAAATTCATATCATAAATTGGTAACATACAAATATAATTTTTTATATTTTAATATTAATAGAAAATGTAACGTCATCAAAATATTAATTAAATTATTAAATAAAATGCATGTCATAAATTTGTAACATACAAATATAAATTTTTTATTTTAATATTTAATAGAAAATATAACGCCATCAAAATATTAATTTAATTATTCATTAAATAAAATTCATAAAATTCAATTATTAAATAAAATGCATGTCATAATTAATTCTTAAAAAAAGTACACGTGGCACTCTCTTATGAATAAAGTCTCATTTGTTTATAATATAGATGTAACTTATAAAAATTAAATATAATAATTCAATAAAATATAAGTTATAAAACTTATTTCATGTCATAAGTAATAATTAGAAAAGGACACTTGACAAACTCTTACGAATAGACTCTCATTTGTATATAATATAGATAGATTTTGTTTTATAAAAATAATAATAAGTATATTGAGACAATGATATGTAAAAAACATATAATAATGCAAATAATCAACCAATTGGTAAACAAAATTATTAATTCAAACCATCCAAATTAAAAACAAACAAATGCATATTTAATTTAGTGCATACTGCACAATGCTTACAAATAATAATTATTCAAAATCACATGGAAAAGTAATTAACGATGAATCCAACCATTGACAACTTCAATCCTTTTCAATCTTGATGTTCTTGAACACGACTTTTGAATTGCAGTTGTTTGAACCCTCGCCGTCAAACGGAAAAAACCTTTTGAAAGAGGTAATATTGGTTGAATAAAAAGTTAAATCAATAGCTTCATTAGCATGTGACTTCTTTGGAGACGTGGCAGTATCGTCGAACTTGTCCAACAAATCCTATAAACGTTAAGATATTCTAAAAATGTCATATGAGTTTTATCTCGTAAATAAAACATGTAAAAAAAAAAATCAAAGATACTTGTGCAACTTCAACATTTGCAAATTTGCCTTTGTTGATTGTTAGTTAAATTTTAAGAACCGGCAACACCTATATCCTATAAGATAGATTAGAAAACACAATTAATCATAACTAATAAATATATTTACATGTTTTTTATTTTATTTTGTTCACATATATAAAAAATAACGAAAAAAATGTAATGCATATACATCAGTGTTAAGTTCTGTCTCCGTGAACTTCAGAATAATTTTTTCGTTATTGCAAATTCTCTTCACTCTATACGATGTTTCAAACTTAGAGTCATTGTTGGTATTAGATTCAACCTTGAACAGAAACGTAGATTCAATCAAACTATAAATGTCTTTGGGCACAACTCCGGACAATATTTCCTATACAAATACAATAATTATGTTAAGATTTAAAATAATTTTATGTATTTGTTTGCACCATTACAGACTTATTCAAACACATTATCCCGACAGACTCAATCATTTCAGATGCCGGTTTTTTGAACAACGTTGCCGCGTCGCGGTCAAAAATTACGAATGTGGCAGAATCAGTCGAATCACACAAAGACTTTGATGTAGTACCTAAACAATAATTAAAAACAAATGTTATAGTTTTATTTTTATTTTTACATGGTTGAAATGTAAATGAAAAGGTACTTATTATGTACAATATAAGTATGTTACCTTTGAATAACATTGTCCACATGTTTGTGGCATTTAGAGCAATAGTGCATACCCTCGTCTAGAATAACTTTTTTGTTACATTGACAGACAGTGTACCACCACCCATATGTATCAAGTAAGTATTTGATTGTTCCCAACATGACAAAAGATTATTCCTGCATATAAACAAATAAAGAATTATTAAGTTGTTTAGACAATTAAAACAAAATATGGTTCCTACATATACATTATTAAGTCGAATATAAATACTACAATCCATTAAGTGAAAAAACTAACCCCACATCTTTCTTTCAACCCCTTGTTATCCTATATGGTTGATCTTTAGGAAGTCATCTTCTTCACTCAACACACTACGATCTTGAATCAAGCAAATTCCAGGGGACGGAGAATCATTTTTTTCAATCATCCTATTGTCCAAGTTGATCAATCCAACATAAATTAAAAATTCCCCCGTTACAACCAATTGAACAAAAGTCAACGAACAATTTATATGCATACATTTTCTTCAAATCATTGGCACTTATGAAATCAGGATTAAACATCAACTTGGTTGAAAACATAGAATTTTGAATTGTTGCAGAACCTATAAAAGATACATACAAACAAGGATAATTAATAAGTTAAAATTTTAACGCAAAATAAAATTTTAACGAACAAACCACATACCGTGGTTGATTTCGGATATTGAGTTAAATTTGGGAGCCATTTTTGATAAATTAGCAAATGCCTTTGTGATTTTCTTGTGACAACTAACTTAGCAAATGACTTTGTGACTATGTTGTGGCAAACAATAGAGCTATTTATAGTCATACATATAAAAACGTAAAAAAATATGACTTTATGATAATTAGATATAAAAACGTTTTATTTCATGTAACTTATAAAAATTAAATATAATTATTTCAATTTTATGTAACTTATAAAAATTAAATATAACTAATTTAATAAAATGTAAGTTATAAGAATTTCATGTAACTTATAAAAATTAAATATAATTAAATCAATTTCATGTAACTTATAAAAATAAAATGTAACTTATTCAATAAAATGTAAGATAAAAAAATAATTTAATGTCATAATTAGAGATTTAAAAAAGTACACGTGTCATGTTGATAAGAATCACCCCTCATTTGTATATAATATAGATATAGATATAGATGATCTTGCTAACTAGTGGCCCACTAGTTAAGATAACAAACTATGCAATTTTATATTGAAAACAACACTTTGTACTCCCTCCGTGCCATTTTATAAAATTTATTTTGACTAAATGATAGTACTATTTATTTATTTTGTGTTGACCATTTTTTTTTAATAATATATATATATATATATATATATATATATATATATATATATATATATAAATATTAGCATATAACATTTTGTTTTGATGAGTATTTTCAAAATACCATAAGTTTTTATAATTTTTACTAATAAAGAATTAAAAATATTAGTGATCAAAATTGTGCGTTGGCATACATGCAGTAGTCAAACTAGGTCTTATATTTTGAGACGGAAGGAGTAGGAGTATTTGTGATAGTTGACTAAAATAATTAATGAGAGGAGTTGACTAAAATAAATGCACAATTTCATATGTCAAGCTAATGATGCAATATATAAGTGTATGCTTTGTAAGGATGAATTTCATCAACCCCTCTCGAGATGACAATATTGAAGCCAATTGCATTATTAATCATTCTCATCTTATGCACTACCCTAGTTGTAACTCAATCGAAAAATGTACAACCAAAACAATCCAATGATCTAATAGATCAAACTTGCAGAAAAACACCAAACTATGCACTTTGCATTCAATACTTGAAATCAGATCCAGAAAGCTCTAAAGCAACTGTGAATGGTTTGGCAATAATCATGTTTCGTATAATGGAAGGCAAAGCAACTGAAACCAAATACAATATACGTAGACTTGTTGCAAAACTTGATCCTCGTGATCCACAAAAGGTACCACTTATTGAATGTGGTAATCTATATGACTCAATTCTTAGAGATGCTTTAATTGGCGGTAGTGATTTGCTTAGACCTCCTACAAATCCCAAAGATGCAGAATTTCGTGGAAATGATGCTACGTATAAAGCTAATTTATGTGAGCTTAAGTTCCATGGTGGGGGTACCTATAGAACACCACTTACTAATGACAACAAAATTATGAAAAATATAGGAGTATTAGCAGCAGCTATTGTTCGATTGTTATTGTAATTTTCTGCTTTTCATTTTGGCTCCGATAATCAAATTTAAAATGTTAATGAATAATTATATTTTTAAAAAATGATTTGTTAGTTTCATAGTTCTTATCGATGTAACACTTTTATCGTTTTTAATGTGGAATTTTGTTTTTTCATATTACACATCACGTCTAACACTATTACATTTGATGCGAGAGTAATTGGTGGTACAAATAGATAGACTTTGACAGTATTAATATATTTTACAATGAGTCTAATTCACCATCACAAAATCGGATTAATTCTACGATAATAGGTGTTTCACTTTTTATAAGAAACAACTTAAATAATCGATGTATTTAGTTAATGAACCTAAAAAAATAATTGTTTATGTAAAAAAAACCTAAAGGTACAGTAACAAAATAATAAATGGTTGACCATATAAATCTATTTATTTTTTTTAATGACAATTTAGTATTAATAATTAATGATTACTAAAAATATTATTGAGATGAGTTGACTAAAATAAATGCATAATTTCAGGTCAAAATGATGATGCAATATATAAGTGTATGCTTTGTAAGTATTCATTCCATCCACATCCACCCCCCTCTTTGATCTTACAAACTTGTGTTTTAGAGATGACAATATTGAAGCAAATTTCATTATTCATTCTCATCTTATGCACCACTCTAGTAGTAACTCAATCCAAAAATGTACAACCAAAAAGATCCAATGATCTAATAGAAAAAACTTGCAAAAAGACTCCAAATTATGCCATTTGCATTCAATACCTAAAACCTTATTCTAATAGCTCTATAGCAAGTGTCAATGGTTTGGCAATAATCATGTTTCGTATAATGAAAGACAAAGCAATAGATACCAAAGGCAAAATCCATACACTTATTTCAGATATTCTTCCTCGTGATCCATTTGTTCCAAAGGCACCACTTATTGAATGTAATGGTTTATATGAATCAATTATTGTAGCTGATGTTATAAGAGCCATTGATGCTTTGAAAGGATCACCAAACCCCAAAGTTGCACAATCTTTTGCAAATGATGCTAAGAATAAAGCAAATATATGTGAGCTAAAGTTCAAAAATGGGGATTCACCACTTAGTGATGAAAACAATGATATGAATGATGTAGCAAAATTAGCAGCAGCTATTGTTCGAGTATCATAGCACTAACTATAGCTATTAATTTACTCAAAACATTGCAACTTAATAGTAGTATTTAATAAAATTCATCTTATGTGCAGCCGCACAGCTCCTTCCCCAACCCTAATTTTCATATTTTTAGGTTTCGTTTGAGTTTTTTTTTTGTCGGGTTGTTTTCCTCGCGTCGTTATGCGAAGTTGTTTGTTTTGATTTTTCGTCTTGATACAGTATTTGTGTTTATTTTTTGTCTTGGTATGGTGTTTGTGTTGAGGTTTGCTTTGATCGGAGCCGGAGGCACCTGAATCTAAAATCCAACATATGACCGAGAGATATCAATATAGATACCGGTGTGTGCGACAAATGTTGGAATATGATTTTTGTTTTTGATAAACTAAAGGTATCCTCTGCGCGCAACTACTGGCAACTACAAAAATTAATCCCCTCGAAATAACTAAGATTCATTTAAGGAATTGACATCTTACAACAAATGTTTTTCCATATGCACCAGCCGGGATCAAATACATGACAAAATAGTTAAGAGACCTAGATATCTATCACTTGTGTCATACAATGTTGGTAAATGTTGGAATATGATTGATTATACGGTGGACCACCTTCACAAGTGGTCCACCGTGGACAAGTGATATACCGAATATGAATTTTACAAAATTCACTGTTGGATTGAAAATTTATATAGATATTGGTTTCTGCGACAAGTGTTGGAATATGATTTTTGTTTTTGATATACTAAAGGTATACTCCACTCGCAACTACATAAATTAATCCCCTCGAGATAACTAAAATTCTTATAAGGGATTGACCTCTTCCAACAAATATTTTTCCATAGACATCGACCGGGAATGAAACACATGACCAAATAGTTAATGGACCTAAGTATCTATTACTTGTGCCATTGGTAAATGTTGGAATATGATTGATTATACGAGAACTAATATTGTGAGACATTAGCATTGAAAAAGTACATTGAATAAAGGTAGAAACCAAAGAAAATGCTAAAAGATAGACAAAAAAATCACTGTTTTAAACATCAAATCAAATGACCAAACCCTCAAAATAAGGAGAGGATGCATCAACAAGCTGAATACAAGAAGTGACGGTCAGTAGAAGGTGGTGCACACTGCAAGATCCTTTGAACCAGCTTTGAGATTAATGTCCGATTGAGTGTTATGTGGGAATAAGACATCCATCCTTGGCACAAGCTCAATAGTATCGTGTATACATATTTATTCATTACTCAACCATTTATATGCTTACACGTTTCTTTTTTGTCACACCCTTAATTATAACCGCATAGACTAATCTTTCAAGTTTTATATGATTCAAATAAACAATCGACTCTCCTTAAGAGTTTTAAATAATACTGTTGCATGTCCAAATTAGATATTGAACTCATAATCATAGTTAAGTTAGAAAAAACCCACATCATAACATTACAATTTCCAATATCAATACTTGTATAAAAATAGGATTTGGATCACCTCTTGTGGAATAGGAGTGCAGTTTTAATTTTGTGAGTGCGAGGACAAAAAAACAAAAATGATGATGAGAGAGAAAAATGGATCTGAATCCTCTCCAACTCATCCGCTTCTACTATCGTGGTGTCATCATCTCAACCGTCTATTTATGTGTTTATCAAAAAAAAAAAAAACCGTCTATTTATGTTTTTTCTTTCTCTTTAAAACTATTTCTTTTACTATCCGCCATCAGATGAAGAGCAACAAGAATAACTGAATAGAAAGTACAATAGAAGATCCAATTTCGAGAAAAACAAATAAAATTATCATGAGAGAAAGAATAACAGAGGATCCCAATTCCATAAAAATATCTATCTACATTATTTATTGCATGGCCACAATCTATAAGCACTTTATCATTTGCACAATTTTCATTTCAGTTTTCTAAAAGACATGACAAATTTTAAGCCACTAGCATTAACTATCATCTTGTGTTTTTTTGCTTCAAGTCACTGCACAATTATCAATCCAAAAAGCAATAATGGAAATTTGATTCAACAAACTTGCAAGCAAACTCCAAATTATGCAATTTGCATTCAATACCTCAAATCTGATCCAAGAAGTTCTGATGCAGATTTAACAGGTCTAGCACTAATCATGGTGGATATAATCAAATCCAAAGCAAACACTACCTTAAACAAAATCAATCAACTGATTAAGGGGAAACAAGAACCTAATCAAAAGGAAGCTTTGAATTCATGTGCTGGTAGATACAAAGCAATTTTGGTAGCTGATGTTCCAAAATCTGTTGCAGCTTTGAAACAAGGGGATCCTAAATTTGCTGAAGATGGTGCAAATGATGCTGCAGTTGAAGCAAATACTTGTGAGAATGGTTTCAAAGGGAAATCACCACTCTCTGATCAGAATATTGCTATGCATGATGTAGCAGCTATAACTGCAGCTATTGTTAAACAATTGCTCTAGATTCTTAGCTAGTAATTTATTTACTCAAATATATCATCATCAATACATCATCATCATGCAATTTATTAGTATTATGTATTATATCATGTTTACAATATGTTATTTGTCTAATCAAAGTTTTACTATGAACTTTGCATTTACCCCTTTCACAAGATTCATTCACAGTCTCTTTGTTTCTTATTTTTAGTCTATGTTATTGTAGATATGCCAGAATCACGGTGATCCACCGTGATTTTAACTATTTTATAATTGAGTTAATATTTTATTTTTTTGGTTTTCACCACCAGTATCCGACCACCGGACCGTTTTAATCCGGTTCGGGGATCAGTTCTGACATTAAGTGATTTCAACCCCTTCTCGATTGCAGAGGATCGAACCATGGTCCTTCGTACCAAGTTCAACATTAATCACCACTAAACCAACTAACGATTGATTGATAATTGAGTAAATATTTTGAATTATTACAAACAAGGGCAACAATGTCTTTTAACATAATTGGTCTTGTGTTAAGTAATTTGTCTTAATCCTACTTAAACTTGTATTTATTAATTGTGGGGTATAGAACATTAATTAGGTGTGTTGAAGCTACTAGAACTAGTGAGGTTCAGAGAACCAAAATAGTTTATAGATAAAAATACTGATTTAGGTTGGAGTAACCTTATTGAGTGTAAAGATGTTTGGTTCTGTTTCTATTTGAGAATAGGGGACCCTTTTGTTTAGGTTGCAGCTGTTGGCTATAGGTCACCCCTGGCTCCATAAGTTTTCCTTCCTTTGTCTTCTTATGATTTCAACCACAAGAAATGAAACACTCAATTATAAAAATGGTTGGTTCTGGAGGGTTGAGTGAAGAATGTGAAGTCATAAATTAATAATAATCTTTTATAAACTATTAAATATTAAACTAGTTAGTTGCATTAGTTGCATTAAACTATTAAATATTAAACTAGTATTCCTCCATAGTAATTATGTTATTTTCATGGAATAATTTTCTATTATAGTTTAAAGTTTTAGGAAATTTTTTTTAAAAAATATTGTCAATATAATTTAATCATATAGGTAAATATTTAAAATTTGGACCCTAACGGCTGTCTGACTCTGCCTCTAAACAAGTTGTTCTCAAAAAATTAAGAAATAAACAAAAGCATTTCTAACATTATACTTAATTTGTCATTTTAGTTAAAATGTTATTGTCTATCAAAACATATATTAAACTAGTCTAAAAAATTATGTATAAAAATCAAATCAACCATTATACTATTTATCAGTTAAAACTCAAAATAATGTCTAGAGAATAAAGTGTGACTAAAACGACAAAAAAAAAATTATATTTTAATTTCAATGGCTAACCTAAATAAAAAGGGAGTTTCACTCCAAATATGAGACACCAAAGGGGAGTTTAGAACACCTACAATTTCAACACCGAATATGACATGATAGTACTGTCTTTGTTCAAGATGTGATGAATATGCTTTCATCTTTGAAAAATAAGACTGTCCTTATATACTAAGACAATACATGTAATCATAATGCATACTAGTACTAGTAAGATATTCGTGCATCCGCATGGGTTGCGTCGGTGCGTTACACGCGATTCTTCACGTGGGATACATATTTTAGGTTTTTTTTTGTCAAGTTGTTCGATAGCTAAAAATTCCACTTTTAAGATGAATAAATGGAGTGTCTGAGGTTCAAATTTCAACCCTGTGCATATGTGATGCAATGTGCTATCAACTGAGCTAATTTACGGAAAAAAAAGTGTTATGAAATCTCATTAAGAAAGTAGTAGTGTAAAATCTGAGTAAGAAAACAGTTATTGAACACAAAACATAATCTAGAAGGATCTATAATTTGGCATCTTAGAGCCACATGGAAGTAGGAACAGAATAGGTATGTGACACTATCAACAATAAACAAGCTATCCGTGACATGGAAGAGGATTTAACCTTAAAATCACACTATGTCGACTCTTCAAAAGCCCATGGTTACAAAAAGCAACAAACAGCTTACATGTGACAATCATAATCATAATAATAATATATAAAAAGACAAAAATTAACATTGAAAAAGAACAACAAATTAAATAATCAAGGGCCCAAATAAATTTTCACATTTTTTCAATTGGTAGGAAAAACAAAAAACAAATCACAAACCAAATTTTTTGAACTATTTAACCAACCAAACTAACACCTTAAATAGCAACCAAGTAAAAACATTGATCATTCATTCATTCTACAAAAAACAACACAAACATTCTTAATTTCTAGTCTCAAAAATGAAGAGAACTTCAAATTTTAAGTCCTTTTTTTCTCTTCATATTCTTCTTCTTCTTTCTTGTATTCTTTTTCAATTTCAACTTACACAATCCTTTACTCTTATGAAAGATGAAGATAATGATTTAGTGGACCAAATATGCAAACAAACACCTTTTTATGACCTATGTAGCTCCATTTTACATGCTAATCCTTTAGCTCCTAAATCTGATCCTAAGGGTATGGCCCTTATAATGGTCAATGACATTCTAGCAAATGCTACTGACACATTGAGTTACATTGAAGAGCTTATTAAACAAACAACAGACAAAGATTTGGAACAACAATTGGCTTTTTGTGCTGAGTCATATATTCCTGTTGTGAAATACATTCTTCCACAAGCAGCTGATGCTATAAGTCAAGGTAGATTTGGGTTTGCAAGTTACTCTATAGTTGATGCTGAGAAGGAAGTTAGTGCTTGTAACAAGAAATTCTCAGGCTCAAGCTCAAGTTCACTCTTAGGTGATAGAAATAGCATTATGCAGAAGTTAGTGGATGTGGCTGCAGCCATTGTAAAATTATTGTTAAATGGTTGATTTGGTTATTCTTATTCATAAATAAATAGATGATTTAGTTGAGTTTTAATCAAATTATTATAATTCTATATTTTATATACTTTGTTGCAGCTGTTTGTAGACCACTAGTTTTCTAACCACAATTCTTTCTTATCTCTTTATTATGTATGTATGACCTTTGTCCGCCTTTGAAAACCAGACCGGTGATTGAACTGGTGATGACATCGATCCAGGTCCGGTTTAATGAACCATGGTTTCACACTTTCACCAATTAGAGAAGTTACATTGAAGACTTGGTTTATTTGTCTTGGATTTGACTACACACTATAAGCTTAATTTTTCTTAAGTACCATATATTTTGTGATTCAACCTAGTAAGGTCGGATTGGATTTGATGCAGTAACTACGTCACGCAGTTACTCATCCTAGCAATTCGATCTTTGATCGACATCTCAGATTGTTTATAGTAATCTTAAACGTTTGACATTTAAAACAGCGTGTTACTGTGTGATCTGCTACAACGGATAATCTTCATCCGTTAGTTTCACTAGTCTAAGTTTTTTTTCTCCTCTCTTTTTCTAGGTAGGGAGTGGAAGGTGTTATAGCACATAGGTGTCGATTTCCTATTTGATAAAGATGGTTTTGTCAACTTCACAAGAAAATTTGTTTGTCGGGTCAGAGATAGAGTGAAGAAGTATCACATGTGGAATCACATGCCTAGAGCTATTGCTCAAGAAAAAGTATCAATACAGTCCAAAATGGCATGATTGGTATCCAACTGAAACTGGCTAGGGTCACACCAACATTGAAATGAGAATTTAGGACATGTTTTGATGGATGGAAAGGGATGGTATGGAACTGGGAGTTGGAGATCAGAAATAACATGTCATCAGTTAATATTTCTTGAATTTTTTTAAATGGAAGGACTAAAATCAAATCAACAATGTGTACATTATCCCTTTTTATTTTAAATTTTTAATCCAAGTTATTTATAGTGTCATTGTAAATATAGATATTCTTCATTATGGAAAATCTGTTATGATATTATAGGATGCAAATAAAAGATGACAATGTTGAACCACATGAAACCAAATAAAAAATGAAAACATATTAGTCTGGTTAGCAAGAACCAAATGCAAAGTGATGTAAAATTTGCTGCGGTAATAAAATTTCTGATTCTTAAAGGAGTTATCAATTTGATGTAATAAGGTATTATTGATATTAATCGTCTCATCTGAAATCAACTACCGTGATTGATTATATTTATAGTTAATTTTGTGATTGTGTAATATGAATTTTCTGATTTTCGATCACAACAATTAAGATTTGAAATTGTGTCATTGTGTGATTTTATTACAACAAAAAAATCTTCGTCCGCTTAAATGTAGTTTAGCGTGCTAAAAGCGAAATGAATTGAGTTTTCTTTTTTTTCTTTATTTTTATCAAGTAGTTTATTAGCTAAAAAATTTACCCTTAAGCCACTAGACTTTGCCTAATAGTGAGGAGTTTGTGTACTATGCATCAGGTTTTAAGTTCAATCGATAAAAAAAAATATTACCCTTAAGATGAATCTTCCTTTTTTTTTTTTTAATTACTAATGATTTAGATTTTATACATGACTAACTAATCACCCATTCGGTCTTGATTATAAAATAAAATAAATTTTAAAAAAGGAAATTAGTTAGTCAAAATGATTATATACAAAATTATAATTATTAATTAATTTGTCTTTTTAAGTTCAAATACTAGTCTATCAAGAATATTTTAAATTCAGTAAACAAAAGAATATTTTAATTCAGTCAATAATTTTTACTCGAAATAATCAGCATATCAAATTAATTAATCAGCTAATTAAAAAAAATCAACATTTATATTTATTATTAGTCAAAAGTCAAAATCAAAATACTGCCTAGAGAATAATGTGTGCGACTAAAACAACAAAACATTAATCAATCGTTAATCGGTTCAATAATGATTGACGCTGAATTTTGGTAGAGATGACCATAGTTCGATCCCGCGCAATTGTGATTGGAAGGGAGGTAAAACCACTTAATGTCAAGACTGATCTTCGGACCAAATTAAAGTACCGGTGGTAAAAGCAAAAAAAAAAAAAAATTTCAAAAATAACTTTTCAAGTGACTACAATTTCAAAACTACAATGGGGTTTCACTCCAATTATGGCATACTACATACATGTTTCAAAAAATTTACTGGACATGCATCATAAAAAACATAATATTGATAATTTTTTAATTTTTTCTTGAAGCATGATATATTTTTTATGAACTACAATAAGATTGTTATATACACCTACGTGTAACAAGTTTGTTTGGCCTTATAAACTTAAGGTTTATCTCTTTTTGAGAGGGTTTGGTGTTAACCCCCTCTTTCTTGTGCTCTTTCAAAACATGCAGACACAAAACCCATGGTTTTTTTTTTTTTTTTTATGGAAACACATAACCCATGGTTACAAAAAGCAAGATAAACAACTTACATGCAACAATTATATAATAATATACAACAAGACTATCAATATAGTAAATAAATTCTTTTTTGATTTTTTGGTCAAGATATAGTAAATAAATTCTATCAAAAAATAGTAAATACTAAATAAGTAAATTCCTAAAACCATAAAATATACATTAAAAATTGGTTGGAAATGACCAAAGAAAAGTCACCATGACCCAAATAAATTTCCTTATTTTTTTTCAATAGGTAATTACTAATTACTTCTAGAATTTTTTTGAATACATACATTACCCAAAAAATCACAAATTTTGAACATAATCCGCCGACCAAATTAACCTTAAATATATTTTTTTGAGCAACAAATTAACCTTAAATAGCACCCAAAGTATGAACATTTGTCATTCATTCCACACAAAAACAAACACTTGATTCCTAGTCTAAATAGAAAATGAAAGGAACCTCAACTTTTGTGTCATTTCTCCTTCTTTCTTGTTTTTTTCTCGAACTCACTCAATCCTTTACTCAAATGAATGTTGAAGTTGATGATTTGGTAGATGACACATGCAAAAATACACCCAATGTTGCCCTATGTAGCACAATTTTACATTCAAATCCTCAAGCCTCCAAAAGTGATATAAAGGGTATATCCGTCATTATGGTCAATGACATTCTACAAAATACCACTAACACATTGAATTATATTCAAGTTCTTGTGAACCAAACCAAAGATCTTCAATTACAGAGAAAATTTTCTATTTGTGCTGAGACATATATTCCATTAGTGAAATATGTTCTTCCACAAGCAATTGATAATATAATCAACAAAAACAAATATGGGTTGGCAATTTACTCTATGGGTTATATTGGAAAAGAAATTGATTCTTGCAAAAAGCAATTTGCAGGATCAACTAGTTCACCTTTAGATGATAGGACTAGCATTTTGCATAAGTTGCTTGATATTGCTTCTGCCATACTTAAACAATTATTAAGTGGCTAATTTGTTTCTCTATTCTTTAATTCTTATTCAATAATAAATAAATAGTTGATTTTGGATACAATTAGTACTACTATAACTATATATTTTGTATCAATTTTATTAACCGTTAGTTTTTTTTTTGCCAACCTTTCTTTCTTGTCTCTTTATATAAGTTTACTATTTACTATTAAAATCAGACCGGTCATCAAAATGGTGTCAACGTAGAACTATTGAACTCTAAGATTTGGTTTTAAAAAATATTGCAGTGTGTTTGGTTTCATGTCTAGATCGACAATATTGTGTTCGAAAGACGGTTAATTTACAATATTAAATGGTTTGTTATCACTTGTCAATGTATTATATGTATGATATTTCCCCCATATCTCTATGATGCACTGGTCAAGTTTACTTTCGTCTATGCTAGATAGTTTAACACATGATATTTTTTTTTGTACAGTAACACATGATTTTTTATTCCTAAAATAACTTTTTTTTTGACTAATTATTCTTAAATAACTTAATACTTTTATTTGAGGAAAAAAAATAATATTAGTCAAACAATCCAAAACAAAATGATTTTTCATTTTTTTTCACAAAAGGGCTAAGCCCCAAAAACAAAATGAAACTTTTGGTCCTATAGTGGGTCATGAAACTGATTGATTTCTTCATTCTACCCCCTCACAATGTAGGGGCGAGTGTGCAAATAGTAAAAATTGGTAGAAAAAAAACAATTCGCATCCTAAAATGTGAGGATGCGAACCTAATAAAACAAGGACGAAGGAAGGATGAGAGATACAAAAATATTAGATTTTACAAGCACAAAAAAAATTTATATTAGATTTTGAATCCATTTAAGAATTTGATTGTAGTCACTATTATAAGCACACAAAAAACTATTACTATAAACAAGTGATAATTCTATTGAAGTTACTTCTCTTCATTCTAATATTAGTTGCCTCTTGCATGATGGATCTTAGTATCTTACCATGTTTTCCAATAGTTGTAAAATTGAGTTTTAACACAAGTTTCATGTTAGTGGAGAGGAGATATAATAATATTAGGGTTAAATATGTTTTTGGTCCCTATAGTTTCGCAAAATTTCATTTTTAGTCTTTGAAGATTTTTTCCACACTTTTTAGTCCTTGAAGTTTTGTCGGTCAGTGTTTTTAGCCCTATTTTTCAATCAACTCGTGCATATCATTCAAAATTTTAAATTTTTTTCTGCAGTCGTGTTTAGTACATTATATGAATCTCTCTTACAAAATTTTAAATTTTTTTAACAAGAGATGAATTAAATATGAATTTTTTAGTTTTTTGCACATAAAAATTCATAAGTAATTCATCTTATGTTAAAAAATTCTAAATTTTTATCGGAGATGTTCTTATAATATTATAAACATGAATACAAAGAAGCGTTAAAAAATGTGAAAGTATACAAGAGTTTAATTAAAAGTAGGGACTAAAAACACTAACTGACAAAACTTCATGAACTAAAAAGTGTGAAAAAATCTTCAGGGACTAAAAACGAAATTCTGCAAAACTATAGGGACCAAAAACATATTTAACCCATAATATTATAAAGATAAATTAACAAAGGAAACAACTGGTAACAAAATTAAAAGAAAGGCTTTCACCTTTCCCTTCACAATTGGGAAATGATAGAGGCATTATACAAAATAATAGGTCATCATAGATAGTCATATGAAGCTTCAAAAGCAAAATTTCCTACAAGTCTAAACTTCACCCCATCATTGAGTAATATGCAATGCATACACTTCAGGGGATGAATTACCCAACACATTAAATTGCATTGTACAGAAAATCAGAAATACGTTGGAAGACGAGGAAAAAAAAAACTTGTGTGAGTTGCACAAGGCCATAAAACCGTCTTTATTGTCACGAAATCTGCGGTAACCTTCATCTCATCTCAGTTTTCTAGGCAAATATTCACCTTGTACAGTTCTGCAATGTAACCGTCAAGTAACAATAAGTACCAGGTTTCCGAATCAACGTTTTAGATAAAGAAAGAAAATGTGTTACCAAAGGAGGTTCAATGAAAGGCGTGCATCTCGACTTACTTGTGAGATTCTAAAGAAGGTGTGTGTTGTTCTCTTGAAATTTGAAACAAGTGGTGTTGAAGTTGAACTGCAATCGGATCAACCTCGGCTCCTCTTGCAGATATAGGAGACCCCTGGAAACTTGTCACTGAACTCTTTCCAGATGATGATGATATACCTGCAAAGAGAACACCTTAAACATGAACACCAGTAGGAATGCATTGTTCTCATGAACTTGATTCGCGCTTTCATACTTTACTAGGTAAAAATTGCGTTGTTGATCGATAGTATATACCATAAAATAAAACAAAATTACAACATGAAACACAACTTTCTCAACATTTCAATAGCCTTAACCAAATGCTAAGTGGAAAGTACATAATAGTATGAAAAAGGAAAAGAAAAACAATAGTCTTGAGCATCAATGAAATTACTTAAAAATCACGTGTTTCGATTATAAACAATGAATCAAGTCCAAAATTTTCAACGCATGATGGAGGTCATCATTTTCCAGTACTATGTTTTAAAATGAAAGACTTCACCAAAATGCCTAAAGTTGAATGAAGAACCATTAAAACTGGGAAAGACTAACTGTCTCCAAGTTTATGACAGAAATTCAACCTTTTGAGAATAATCAATTTATATCAAATTCAGCTTATGAACAGAAATTCAACAACTTGACATATGAGTTTTACCAATATGATAAATTTCAATGGAACCACCAAACAAAGTACTGAAGTAACAATCCTGAAAACTACTAAAAGACAAATATTACCTTGAAGTAAGATCACGATACAGAAGACAACGGTGAAAACCATGGAAAACAGGCTACTACTGGGAGACGATGACGATTTAGCAGCTTTCATCTTCTTCAATGCTTTCATACGCTCTACTCTCGCACGCTTCAGCATGGCAAGTTGAGTGATCTCCCTAATTAGCTTTTGGTCAGCAGCATCCAACGACGGACCTCGTGGAGCTCTAGGAGGTTTAGCTGCCTTTTTGTTACTGGACTTTTTACGTTTCTCCTTAACTAGATTATTCTCTACACTTTTCACCGAGTCTTGTCCTGTCAACAACTTGTTAGTCACTTTCACATTGTCCATGTAAACTCCACTTAAATTTGACTCTTTCAAGTACAATACACTGTTCTTATCTTCATCTTTTATAGAATCTCCAACAAAACCGTAGTAAATCTTAGCAAACAATGTCTTTTCTTGTTTAGTATTGCCTGAATCATCTTCAGTTACGAGCAATCCACTTTCAATATCAACTTCACCACCCTCCTCTTTTACAGTTCTATCTTCCATCCCAAACCCTTAAAACCAATAATTAATCGGTTTTTTTTATCTTCTCAGTAACCTAAACTACAAAATTAGTTTAGGAATGGAATCACACTGCATCAAAAACAAAACACAGAATTCAAACTCAATCAATTGAACACATGACTAAAATTATTATGTATGTTTGATTCCACTTCTAGAGGAACCAAAATTGACTCTAGAGGTGTAGAATTGATTTTAAAATGTTTTGAGACTATGTTTGGTATCACCGTGGATGTATCAGAATCTCGTTAATCCACATTGATTTTGCAAAAAGCTTCATAGTTTTTGGAAAAACGCAATGGGGCACCGTAATTCTGACATACCCTTCGTGATACCAAACATACCCGTCGAATCAATCATGCTTTAAAGAAAACACACATATGTCAAAATCAATTTTTGTCACGAAAGAACCAAATAGACAAACTAACTTCAAATATGTTTGGTATCACGGTGGTCATATCAAAATCACGGTAATCCACCAATTTTAGAAAATCACGGTGAGTCACTATCATTCGGTCATATCCACCGTGATATCAAACATACCTATCAATTATAACTAGACATGTCAAAATCAATTCTTTCTCACAACACAACCAAAAACAATTCACTAACAATTTTGTTCAAATTAAAGGGTAATTAGGAAAGTGAGGCCATAAATAAAACCATTGAATTGAACTCAAAAAACAAAAAATGAAGCAATTAAAACATAAATGGATGAGAAAAAATTCACTCACATCATAGAAAATGAATCACATTACAGACTCATATTGATGAACAATGAATCAAAAATGAAATCAGATAAAAGGTTTATATTGTAAGGAAAAAAGTGAAAAAAAATACCTTTGATGAAAAATGAAGCAATCCAAGATCCGATGAGGAGACAAAAAGAGCATAAGAGACGGACACTCACACTATGTTACCGGGAAACTGCCTCACTGTAATCTCAGATATTGCATTCAAATCTCTCTCTCTCTCTCTCCCTAAAATCTCTCTCTAAATCTCTCTGAGTTAATATATATTATTGAATAATAATAATAATAATAATAATTAAGATTAACATGTGATGTCTTCAAAAAATGAGATATATATATATATATATAGCAACAGAACGAAAATACTAGGAAGGGAGGAAAAGAGCAGGAGAGAAAGAGAAGAGTCTTACCACCGACAGTTGGCAACTCAACATTTCAATCTGTTTCTGTCTTTCATTTTCTTTCTTGTTTTCATACTTTAATATTTTTTATCTTTTTTAAATTTTGTCATGTGTTTGTGTTTCCATCAATTAATGTTGTTTTCAATTATGCAACTGCACGTTTATTTTTTAGTATTTCTTTTTGTTATTATAATTTTTTTTAGTCTTTTGACTAGGTATCTTTTTAATTATTTTATTAACTAGAAATAGGAAATCAAATCTGTAAGATTGTGCAGATGTGGAGAAAATAATACAGTATCAAATCAGTGTGCGAAATTATAGAAGAAATTTTCTTAAATTAAATAAAATAAGAAACTTTTACGAGTAAATAAATAAGATTTGTAGTGTGCAATTTCTTTTAATAGTTTTTTTTTGACTATTTTTTATACTTTTTTTGTATAGAAATTTCCTTAACTATACTATATTGCTACATTTTTTACTTTTGAAAAATTCTAGTGCTACTTTTTTTTTTTTTGACTAATAGTGTGATTTTTTTTTCCTTAACTATAATACTATAGACACCACTAGATTTTAAGTTGAGTACTTGAAAAAAAAATTGTGAATATTTGTACACCGACACTTATGTTGAGGTGGACTTGTTTGTGGAGTTGTCAATAGTTTTTGTAGTAATTATAAGAAACAGCAAAAGAAATGAGTTTACACATGTGATATAAAAGATCACTTTTAAGTCTTTTTCTATTTTGTTTCTTTATATTATATTATCTTACTAATGATATCTTTTAAGGGTAATTGAAAAATCCTAAATATAAACTATTTTATCAATTATATTTAATTATTCGTTGTACTTTTTTTTGACCAAAAATTACTCATTGTATATTTGAATATATTGGTCCGATAATTCATAATTCGGCAAAAAATTAAATTTAAATTCTTTTAAACGATTTATTTTAAGAAAACTCATTCATCACTTAATCATTCATAAGGGAATTGTTGTTAAATCTTTAATTTATATACATAAACAATTGCTCTTTTTTTTTTTATTGAAAGCTAATTTTTGTGTTGAGTGCCTCTTTTGAAAAACTAATACATGTGTATGAACATAAATTAAGGTAGGGGTAGGTACCCGATACTGGTATGAGTACGTACCTGGTACCAGTACTTTTTCTCATACGGAGTACCAGCGCAGCTGATTAATTATATTTGTATGTGCTACTAAGTTTTGTTATAATATTTTTGTATGCATGGTTGTTTATTGAAAATATTTTGTTTCCGGCCATTGCAAACAAATGGCTCAATAGTGCGTCTCCACTCTTTTGGTTGCACAATCGGAAATAAGTGGCAAAGCCGGCCCCAAGCGGCTGCAATTTTTTACATCAATATTTTTACATTTTTTATTTAATTAATATTAAAATTTGGGATTAAGTTTTTATGTATTAAAATTTGAACTACTTTCCATAGATTTGAGATTATTTTTTCATTTATTGAATTTTTTGTGATTAATGAAATGCATTAAGTTTATTTCGCTCGAAAACAAAAAAAGTTTTTATGTGCTAATGATGTAAATTTTTTTACGGTTACATCCAATCAAATCACCATAGTTAATATTAACAAGTTATACAATATTGTAAAAAAATTGTTAAATTGTCCTGCGAGTTTAACTCAGTTGGCAGAGACATTGCATTATATATGCAGGAGGCCGGAGTTCGAATCCGGTCATCCCATTTATCCACCTTCATTGTAAAATTTCTAGCCATTAAGTTACTTGACAAAAAGTAAATGATAAATTGTCAAACTTAATACACCTCTAATTTTATGATTTAATTGTCAAAGGGTTTTATTTCTGGAGTGGGTCAAGGCTCATTCGTAAATTGGATTAGGTACCTGAACCAAGTTAAGCTGCGCGGAATCACCACATGGGCGCGCCCTAGAGATACACCGGATCATACCCCTTTAGGACATGCATGCTGCCAAACCTCACTCTTAGACAATTTGCTTACACTTGTCATAGGGACGCGGTAAATGTTCAGAAGAAGGTTTTGGGTCCTTCAAACTCCAATTTTCCATCTATAAAAGTTCACTCATGGTCTAGGGCAATTATGCAATATCTAAACTTTAATACCTTTCACATCCGCCATTTTCTAACTTGATTGT
Source organism: Trifolium subterraneum (assembly GCA_951799995.1). Lineage (NCBI taxonomy): Eukaryota > Viridiplantae > Streptophyta > Magnoliopsida > Fabales > Fabaceae > Trifolium > Trifolium subterraneum. The sequence goes on from OX637464.1 coordinate 4,881,077, forward strand.
TAATGTGTGTGTGCATGTACCACCCCTCCTCAATGAGGTTCTTTGATCAATAGTTTGACATCAACAATCTGAAACAGTCTGATTTAAATTTCGTTTTAGGTCTAAATTTATCGGATTAAACTGAAAAGTGGTTTTATGTCTAAACTTTAGTGTTTGTGTACCGGAGTCTAAACTTCCATGTGGTCAAAAAGTTCGTTGAAATTCTTTATTTCAAGAATTTATAAAAAATTGTTTCCCTTATGATTTTTTTGGTTATGAAAATTGCTTTTGCCTATTCATGAACCGAACCCACATGAAAAATGAGAGGTGGGTAGGACCAGTACACCAAACAAAGTGAGAGACATATGCTGGGTATCTGAAAGATACTTCCTCATAATATTAGAGACCAGTATTAATCAATGTCAAGACCTCTTTTAATGACTATTCTTTCTCTCCACTCTCTATGCTTTCTATCTGTCCTACCATATGAGAAGAAAATGACAGCAAGCATAGAAAGCAAATGAGACCTTGAGAATGAGTTCTTTCCCTTGATATCAGACTTTGTTTGTGTGGCCTAATATAATTTAACCTCAGTGTTTGTGTACCCATATTCTTTATGATTTTATTTTTGTTGTCCCTAAACGAAATGAGAAGCACCATTTTAAAATTCACATACACAATTGTAGGGTCTCAAATTCAAATATGAGTGATTATATTCAACTTAATAATATCGGCATTGTCAATTGAGTTAAATTGAGTTAGATTTGACGGACACATTCTTTGCGACTTTTACCATAAAAAAATATGTAAAACATACTAAGGCAAACCCAAGGGGGTAATAAGGTCACACAAGCCCTTCTTTTAGGCTTCAATTCATCCCATTAGGTTATCTACGTGCGCGCACGGGGGTGTGTGTGAGAGAGACACTTTAGCTGGGTTTACCTTGCCTTACAATTTTATCATTTCAACCATTTGTTTATGTAAAAGTACTGCATGAGATTAAAACGCACCATTGGCTGATGATGCAAAACTTTTTACATATTGGTCCTAATCTAATAGCTCAAAACATTTAAAAATACTGTGTTTTCCTATTAGGAAATATAACTGCAATATTGTTCGTTTGGTTGTATTGAGTATATGTATATTGACTAACATTGAAAACAACTTCATAAAAATAGGGTATGTTTTCTTATTAACCCAGCAGAAACTGTGTTCGGCACTACGTTAAAATCCTTAAAAAAAAACATAAATATAAACAGAATTGGGGGAAGGAAATATTCTAAAACTTGAAGATGGCAGAACCACTTGATGGCTTGGAAGCAAATACATAAAGACCAAGATCGTCCTTCTTAATGACGCCCTTGTCTATCCTAGATTGGTAGTAATGTTCCTGCAATGATATAGAATCAATCAATGAATCTTGTTACTTCCAAATTTCCAGTGTTTAAGGTTGTTAAATGATCATATACCTTCAAATTAAGGATGAATTGTGGAACTATGCTCTCTTTCACCAAAGCAACAGCACAACCACCCCATCCAGCTCCAGTCAGCCTTGCCCCAAAAGCACCATTGTCGCGAGAAATCTTTGTAAGTTCTTCCAACTCCGGACAGCTGATTTCACAATTATAATAAAAAGAAAATATCAATTTTATGTGCTGAAAAAGGAAACTAAATTTTACAAGAATTATTCTTCATCTCTTATTGTACGGTTGGAAAAGGCTCACATGAGTGAATCCAATAATTGACAATGCATACATTTTTCCAACGAAAACAATTAACAATGTATATCATTATTACCTGCATTCATATAAATTACTGCAGCTATAATGACTCTCGTTCATAAGGTCACCAAGTTTCTTTAGCTTCTCCTCATCGCTGAAATTTTTGGGTTGTTAAAATATAAGAAACATAATCCAATCCAATTACAAATCAATCACAAATTATGCAAACAATGTTAGAAGAAACTCAGACCGGTCCTCATCCAATTTACATTCTAGACAAATTGAATGAAATTGAAAATGCACACATCAGTTATAACCGCAAGCTAGATCAGGCACCCACATTAGTAGCAAATGTGGAACATTTTTTAATGAAAAGTAGAAAAGACAAACACATAATTTTACATGCGCTAAATATGTTTCTCATTTCACACAAAATTGGTCTCTTTTGGTTTTAGTCCCTCTAACATCATTCACCTAACATTTCCCCCTTCTTTATTGCAGCCAATTTTATAACTCTGTCTATCTATTTCTAGAGGCACAGTAGTAAAGCCGGAAATTTCTCAGGCCGGTTTGACTAGGGATCTTACATTAACTAGAGATATGGCCAATGTAGTCCTTGCTTCTAAGGTTTGAGAGTCCTCTCCTTATAGGTTGATTTTGTGGGGTTGAGTTGGGCCTTGAAGGCATATTTTAAGAATGTGAAAAAAATAGCTAGGGAAAAAACAATGTTCAATCGGCCTGTTTTAGATTTCAATCATCTGTTACCATCTTTAAGCTATACAGAATTTTCTCAGAAAAAGCATATTAAACAAAGACTAGAGCATACACGATGCTCGTAAAACACAACTATATATGATAGATCCAAGTCCAACAGTCATACCTTAGACTTGATGATACAACATCCTTGAAACCATATACCCTCTTGGCTTCTGAATACACGTGAGCAGCTCTCTAGAAACATGCATCAAATTAAATAATAAAGCATAAAGTGAACAATACATTAACTGTTAAAACCAACGGTAAAACTCAAAAACCACAAGAAATTTTTTAGAATTTCCCAACAGTAGTACGTCATACATGAAATCTTTCCTAATAGGGATTAAAAAAACCAACCTGATTTAACTTGTATTGCTTTGCAGCTTTTATGACGTCCAAGTAAGATGCATTAATATTCAAAAATGAAGTCAGCTTTTCCCCAGTAACAGCTTCAATTTCTTCAGCTGTATATGGTTCTTCTTTCAAATATTCCTGTACCAGAAGGAACATTTTTATAAACAGGAAAAGGTTTGAAATTTTATGAATGTAAAAAATATAAAATGTAAATATAAATTCACAGTTGTAATAAAATTTCTCCATATAAAAATAAGAATGAAAAAACGGATGTTTCACAAGGTTAATTTTAAGGATGACACCATACCAGGTTATATTACCTTTACAGCAAGTACAGGATCAGATGAGTTTTTAGTACCAGCAAATGATACACATAACCCTTCAACATCGGACAGTGTTTTCACTTTTGATATTGCCTCAGCTGGTTTCATTCCTAGCTTTATAGCAAGCACAATCTGGGAAATTTCACAATAGCAATTGTGGGTCAATTACGTATAAATTCATAACACAAAAGGATTAGTAAGTTTCTGGTCCATCTAAGTAACAAGCTTTCAATGTATGCATGCATAAACACTGATTAACTACAACATAAAACGGCCACCAGTATCTGGAATGAACAGGTTTTTTGTTCACCGCAGAATTAAGTAAAGTAATGTCTTAATATATTTGAGTCATCAGGTGATATGAAAGATTTTGAATGAGTTAAATATAACTGTTCAGTCAAACTTATTTTGAACTGCCGGTGAGTGGTTTTGGCAATCAACAAGAATCTATTTATGCATTTCCATAAAATAAATTTGTACTTTGACAAGCTAAAAATAAAAAAGTATGTTGATATAAATGCTCTGCTAATAGTACTTGGGGTGTAGTACAACAACTAACCATAATTAGCTTAAAATGTACTTACAGCAGCTAAACGACATTCAACAACCCTGTTATTATAATTTGTGGCAGCAGTAACAGCCTTCTGAGACTCTGCCAAAGAATGCCCTATAACAAAAGTCCCACCATCAGGCAGTTGCACATCTGTTGCACGAATTGGGTTGAAATCAATCAATTCTGCAAACCCAGTCTTGGCCATGACAGAGATTGCCTATCGAGTAAAAGATGAAGAAAAAAATGTAAAACCAGGTAAAATGTCAGGTCTCAAGAAGAACAACAAAAGATGGCATTTATGCATATTGAATTAAGTCCTCTATACCATGTAACAAGAGCACTCATAAAATATTTATTATACGAGCTGGTTGGAAGTAGTGTAATGCAATGATAGTCTGTGGGGGTGTTAGGCTAATTGCTAAATACCTCAGTTAAACACTTAATCAATAAGTGCTTGTGTATAAACTGTTTCTACTTTCTGCCAACGAAGAGGGAATGAGTAGAAACTTCAAATAAGTTTTGTATAAGTGGTTTTGATAAGATATACCAAGCAACTTAGAAACACTAACATTAAAATTAATATAAAATGACTGACTGAAAGTTGTGCACAACCTGATCCATTCCACCAGATTGCGTCCCAATATGCCGTTCACAATCGCATGTAACTTGTGCAATTTCTTTCTGTCAACAATGTAAGATAATCTATGTTAGAAACAAAATAAAAGAGTAACTGCTAAATATAACAAAGAAAATATTTTCAAAAATAAAGACAAGCTTTCAATAAAAGCACTGTAGTTATATATATATATATATATATATCTGATTTCTAAAAGCAAAAGTTAGTATTGTATAACCCTATAGAAGGCAGACCTTTGGGAAGTTCACATCAAAAGCAGCCATAATAGCAATCGTGGAAGAGCAAACAAATGCTGCAGAGCTTGATAGTCCTGAACCTGTAAAAAGATAAATATGATCCACTTAATCTAACACCGACAACAAACAAAAGTCATGAATCCATCATCTCTAACTAAACAAACATAAATTCAATATATTACTATGTAAATTTGAATACCCTTGGAGAAAAAATAATTTAAAACAAATTAACACACCTGTCGGCACAGTCCCATCAACAAGAACATCAAGTCCAACAGGTTCACCAACATTCACTCCTTTCAATTTTGCGTAGTCATGAAAACCTTTGTACCTACAGAATCATATTATCAATTAATATTGAAACCAAAAAAAGAAAAGCTACATTTTTTTTTATTCACAAACTGACTTTATTGTACATCTGCTTCATTCATATATAGCACATACTCCCTCCATCCCTAATTATAAGTACCCTTTCAAAGATAAAGTATGTCCCTAAATATAAGCTCATTTTCAAATCCCTAGACACATTTATTAATAATTTAATATTTTTCCAAACATAACCTTACTTTATCACATATAGATATAAATCATTTTGCTTATCACTCTATAAATAGCAAATAATTTATCACATATAGATATAAATCTGAAATAAACTCACCCACATATAAAATAATGGCCCCATTTGTGATTCTTCAAGTCCAATTCCTACACACAAAAAACAATATTATTTGACAATGAGTTATAAAAAACAGCAAAATTACATCCTTCGAACGTTTATTAATCTATTTTAATCATGTGGCAACAAAGTTGATTTTGAATGAATTGATTCAATAAAATTTATTCTAACAATTAGTGATTTTTATGTTTGATTTTTATGTTTGAATACATTAATGTAAAACTAAATTGAACAATAAATTCAAGACTAAAAATGAATTAGAGGCAAAAACTTCATGTTACAATCAATTATGGCACTATGAATGTTGTTTTTCAGAGGATTGATTTTGTCATTCAAAAAAAGTAGCGGCACAGTTTGGTGTCCGTTTGTCTTTCATCCCTGTGTAGTTAAAAACATGTGTATAAATATTAAAAAATTAAATTAAATTAAATTTACTCCAAAACATACAAACACGTCAAAATCAATTCTGCACAGCTAAAATCAAATTTGCATACTCCAAAAGTGAAACAAAAATTACACTTATTATTAGTACTATACTATTATTATTGTTATGATGATACGGTCAAAAGGAAAATACGGAGAGAGACATGTTGAACCTGAATAGGATCAGCAGGGTAAGTACACATGGAATATTTATCATTGACATTAGCGATCCTAAGAACCTTTTCAGATTCATTTTTCCTAATAGCAATAATCGTATCTTGACGAATAGCCATAGGCAACACCGAATATCCTTCATAATCAATGTGTTCCCCAATCAAGTTCACTCTCCCTACACAACAAAACAATTCAAAAAACAACAATAATTAATCAATTATATAAAAATTCACAAATCAATCGCGTGAATTTCAATCTCTGGTGAAAATCATCAATGATCCAGGTTCAATCAATGCATTAAACATTGAATTAGGTATTAGAGAAAACGAACCAGGTGAACGAGCGAATAATTGAGGAGTATGACCGAAGAATTCCTTGAATTTGGATTTAAGAATATCGAAACGAAGCTGAGCTTCTTCTAGCGATGAACCTCCGCCGTAGACAGGCTCTAGGTTATTGTAAATCGGGATCGGAAGTTCCTCATGCTTCGCCATTGTTGTTGTTTCTGTCTGAAGTGCGAGTGAAACAGGTGTTTAATTTAGCTTTGAATTTTTTTGGAAGTTTTTATAGTAATTATTATTTTTTTCGGAAAATTTGTAGGAGTGAAAAAGAAAGGATAATATTAGAATTTTGTTAAATCCGATTGAATAGAATCGGTGTTTGTTGGAATGAACGTAAACGGTGAAGACGAGTTACGTGGCAGTGACATTGCTCACGTGAATTCAGCTTCTCATTTGTGATTACTCCTTTTTTTTTTTTTGTCAAGTAGTTTAGTGGCTAGAAATTCCAACCATAAGGTGGATAAGTGGGATGACCCGGGTTCGAACCTCGTCCCCTGGATAAGAGTGATTACTATAAATATAAAAAGGCTTAATTACACTTTTGGTCCTTATTTTTATTTTAAGTTTCAAGTTGATCCCTTATCTTTTAAAAGTTTCAAGTTGGTCCCTTATCTTTTTTTTTAGGTTTCAAATTGGTCCCTTCCGTCAATTTTTTTACTGTTACCGTTAAATCTGGACACGTGTCACCTGTTCAAATGTGCCTCGTGTCCAAATCAGTTTGCCACGTGTCCAAATTTAACGGAAATAGTTAAAAAATTGACGGAAGGGACCAACTTGAAACCTAAAATAAAGATAAGGGACCAACTTGAAACTTTTAAAAGATAAGGGACCAACTTGAAACCTAAAATAAAGATAAGGTACCAAAAGTGTAATTAAGCTTAAAAAAAACCTCTATTGACACAAATAAACTAACTCATATATATACCGTAAAGGTTCGATCTCCCGCAACTGCGATCGGGAGGGGGCTGGAACCACTTGATGCCAGAACTGACCCCCGAACCAGATTAAACTGGTGGTGAAAACAAAACAAAAAAAAAAAATACCTAAAAAAAAAAACTAACTATTACTCCCTTTTTTTTTAATCGTCCAGTTTCGTCAGATTTATCGTTTCTAATTAACTGTCTATTTGGTGTCGTAGGGCTACGATTTGTCAATTGCACCCTTTGTCGATTACTCTTATCTTTTTCAACAAAACTAATTAATGCTATATATTTAGAAAATAAAAAATTTTGATTTTTTTTTGGTACATAACATATAAAATATATTTTGTTTTTTTTACATAATATATTAAATTTATTGGAAACAAAAAGTGTGTGCAAAAAAATATGAATTTATTGGTGGATTAAAATTATGGTATAATAGGAAGATAAGATGCAAAAATACACTTTCTTAATTTGTTGTTACTATCCTAAATGGACACTTATAAAAAAACGGAGGAGTACTATATTAACTTATAAGAGTATTAATCTCAACAAAAAAAAAACTTATAAGATTATTTCATAAAATTAGAGGTACTTACTAACAAGTTTTTTTCATCGACTTATAACTTTTTTTCATATGCTATTTTAAGTAGCATTCAAATTTATAACTTTTTACCATTCATTTTAATTTTAACCTTATAGCTTTTTTTCTTGATGGACCATAAATGTCTATCATTCTAATGTCGGACGCTACAATACGGCAGATGCTATATCTGTTGGGCAAATATAGACGATCTTGGGCATATTATGTTCGGGTCGTGCTTGAAAGTCGGGGAGGAAGATTTCCTCAACTATCAAAGGCCCAATCAAAAACAAGTTTATTACTAAAAAACTATGTTTGGGTCGTGCTTGTGAGAATAAGGGGGGTGTATTGGATTGAGATTTCAAAGGATTTTAAAAGACTTTTTTATGAAAAAAGAATCTTGTGGTATTTAATCAAGATTTTCATAAAATATAAACAAATCTTGTGGTATTAAATTAAGACAGTTATGATTTTTTTTCAGGGCAACAAAATCAGTGGGTATTCAATTGAGATTTCTTATGACTTTAAAAATGTCTCTAGGTATTCAAAAGTATACCGATTTTGATGGATTCTTTTATGGAATGGATTTTGAGAGACTTTTTGTTGAAAATATAAATAGTTTTGTCATCTAACAATCCCACTCAAACCCTCAAGACTTTTCTTTTCTTCTCAAGACATTTTTCTGCCAACAAGATTGGTGTTCATGTTCTTTCTTTTTACAACCTCCTACACTTTTCAATCGTCTTATCGAATGACTATCATATACAATTTCAGTTATCGTTCATCATATACATCCATACACAAAACAAAATAACAAGCAAACTATATATACGCCATTTCAATCATTATATATATGCACTTTGAAAAATTCTCTGCAACTTTTTACAACAAAAAACATAATTATGCAATCATTCATTGTTTAATTTTTTTGTTATGATTCGTAGGGTTTTCTTACCCTTTTTATTGGTATGATGGGTTGAAGGAATAGTTTTTTGTCTGCAACTTTGTTACGTTTTTTTTTATGATCATATACCATTTTTTTATGATCCTCACAAAATAAAAACAAAAATTGATTCATTGATTTTATTTGATATTGATTGGTTGATTTTTTTAAGAAATGATTCATTTTCATTGATTATTGATTGATTCATTATTTTTTTAGAAGAAATTTGTATCGAATTTATTGAATCATTAAAATCTTAAAAGTCTATAAAGTACTTTGAAATCTCAAAAGTCTGTGTTATAAAATCTTACAGATTCTTGTGTTAAAATTTTGATTGTAAAAAGTCTTTCAAAAAAATCTCACAAAATCAATACAATCCCACAAAGTCTTTTAAAATCTTCAAGATTTTTTTTGCAAAAATAGTCTTGTAAAATCCCAATCCAATACACCCCCCTAAGTATACTTGGATGATTTATAAGTTTTGTGAGAATGAAATCACTGTTATGTCCGCTACACTTGTTAACCATATTAAAAAAGAAATAAATGATCAAATTAATATCAATAAGTTAACTTTTTATATATTTAAGGTATCATATGCACAAATTTTTTTTTTTTTGTCTTAGAAGAAGTGGTAATCCACTAAAATTAAACTCACATATATGTGAAATTTTGGGTTTGAACCCGGGTCACGACATCCAACGTAACAATTTCGACATTTTTGTCAGTTTAGATAGGACTTATCGGACTCGCATGCACAAATTCTAATACAAAGCTTTGTTATTAATAAGTTTAATTAGAGTCTGGGGTTTCCAAAATGAAATCCATATAATTATAAACTTTGGTTCAACCCATCAAAATTGAGGGGCATTAAATTCTATAATTTGCTTTTGCAAAACAAAAACACAATGGAGGATACACAGACTCAAATTGTTAAATTGTGATAGTCAAGTTACCAAATGCATTCTTTTGTCAAAACAAAATTACCAAATGCATAATTAAGTCTCAAAATTATCATTAAATATAATAGAAAATAAGTCTCCACATCATATCAAATTTTTTACAATTTATACAATAACTCCAACAATTTGTTTAATAACACTACATACATCATTTGGAGGCCTATAACTTATATACATCATTTGCAGACCTACCGAAAAAGAAAAAAAAACTATATACATCATTTAATAAAACTATATACATCATTGTCTAAAAGACTAATTATGGTTTTACAATCTAAAAATGTACAAGATACAAAAACCTCAAAATTAATAATTCTAATAAGTAAAAGTTGGTTTGTTTGGCAAAAGCAATTTGTTAACAATGGACATGGTGATAGCACATAGATTTTGCACATATCTATTGGTATCCTTTAAAGGTTTCATAGTTGAGTCTCTGAATTTATCATCACATGTCCTAGCTTGTACCCCAGCAGCATAAGCCCTTTGTTTAACAACCTTATAATCACCTTTATCCATAGCATTTAGAGCCTCATGCAAATGTACATTAACTATCATGTTATATATAGCAAGACAATCTTTCATAGCTTCTTTTTGTTTTTGGTCATTGGTAATTTGTACATCACCCTTTTGTATATGATCTAATGTTATAGAAACATTGGCATTGATCATTTGAAGGGTTAATCGAGCAAATCCAGCAATGTCTTCTTTACATCTATGATTAATTGATGATTTTAATGTCATTATACAAAGGTGGTAATGAGGTGATTGACGACATATTTGTTCTAATAAACTAGTGTGTGTGAGAGTTGATTGAATTGGTGGGATCAATATGATTAACATGGTCACCTGAATAAAAATTATAGTAGAAAATCTTGTGTGCTTCATAATCTTTAAAGATTTTTTCAAAAACATGGAATGATAACAAAATTGTCTTGAGAATTAGATAGAGTTAGATGCAATGAATTTTATATGTTGGAATGATACCAAGGGTTTTTGATCTATTTTTAGAACAAATATTTTGGCGCTTTCCTTTTAACTCGCTAATGGGATGAAATACTTGTGGTAAAAATGTTACCAGTTTATATGTATTTAAACATGGATTTAGAGAATCTAAATTTTGGTTGTGGTGACTACATTTCAAGAAAAAATATTCCAATTCAAGAAACCATAAACATCTCCTGTCATTAATCTCTACTCTAGTGTGGGTTGTGATAAATTAGCACTTAAGTGTCTGCTTTAGGAAAGTAAGGGGTGCAAGATGGACATAACTCAAAGGCCAGATGTTATGGTCTACGGATGAATAGGAAAAAACACGCATGCGTGAATTTACATTTTACAGGGATTTCACTATTTGTGGGATCGGAAACTGAGATTTTTACTTTTATAGTCTTGAATATTATTTTTGAGAGAATTGATTTTGCCATTGAAAAAAAATTAGTGGCGCAATTTATTGTCCGATTGCCTTTTATCAATGTGTAATTATCCTATAATTATTAATAAAAATAAAAATATCAATACACTCAAAAAATATAAAAAATAAATTAAAGGATCACAAGTATAATTTTGCTTATAAATTATTATTACCCGAAAAAGTTATTTGTTTTTCACATACAATAACTCTCAAGTACAAATTGCGTACTTGCAAATAACTTTCAATGATTAATTTATTGTACAAATTAAAATTCACGAACATCTACATAAATTTAATTCAGGTATATTTGAGTCTAGATTCACTCCATTTCCTTATCTTCATTTCGTCAAGTTTCTTTAACAAATGTCAGCCAGGTGACAATGAAGCATTTCAATGGCCTAGATTTAACTTCAAAAATCAGATTTCTTTTTATTTAAAAAATACAAACACATATAAACTCCTCTTGTGCACTCAACACTATTCTTCTATTATATGGTTTCAGTCTTCTCCCTCTTCTCTATTTCAACATGACTCCACCACAGCGCCGCCGTATGTTATTGGTCTTCTTATTTCTCTCAAATTCAGTAATTATTTTGGATTTGAAATTTCTTTTCAATTCTGTTGACAAAAAGTTCCCAAAAATCTTTGCAAAATGGTAAGTAAAATTTCAGATCTTTTCCACAAACGTTACAAAAATTATCCCAGCAATAATCTTCAATTTCGTGCAACAAACTACCTAAAATCTTAAAAAGAAGTTCCCAAATCTTTTTCTAGCAACAATCATCAACAAAATTCTGACTTCGGCAAAGTGGAGAATGATGGCGAGCGGCACTGGAGTGGAAGGAGGAGGTGACTTTTCTATCCCAACCGTTGGATATGAGATTTCAGACGATTTGGCAAAATTTGTCCAAATGGACAATTATTACATAACAGGTTTTAGTCACTCAAAACTAATCCAGCCGATACAAAGCCTAATTCATGGTCTAAGCTAGAGACACACAATATTCTAACCCAAAACTTCATTCTTTTGGTGTTTGCTTATTTGCTCGATAGTTAGAGTGTTTGCACCTACACCATCTACTTTGGAGGTCTATCGACCAACAATATACCTATAACAATTCTTAGCGTAATATCTCACATTAAATCATCACATTCAAAAATACTAATACTAATTTATAATATACATATCAAAATATACATTTTGTAAAGAAATTTTGGATGTAAGAAGACATTTAAGGGGTGTAACTACGAAAAATTAATTAAGTTTTATTGTAAGATTGAGCAAAAATAATTGTAATAAAAGATTAAGCAAAAAAAAAAAAGGATAATCCCAAAATTTGATACGATTATGATTTGACATCGTCGTTAAGCCAAGAAAAGTTTAAAATTCTTCTTCACCGGTGCAAAGAAAAACACAAACACTTAACACTCTTTCTCTATTCTCTATTCTCCTCATTCTTCTAACATTCTCTTCTCCGTATTCTCTAGGGTTTTAGATTTTAGGGTTTCACTCTGTTAGCCAAACTGGATAGGCACAGAGGAGACCACCGCTACGGCGACACCAACAACAACGATGATTACTCTTACAACAATAATCGTCCTTCGCGCCCTTCCCGTTTCTCCGATTCTCCCATGAACTACAACCGTCGTAGTCCGGGTGGTTTCCGAGCCGCTCCTCCCCATCGTAATTTTGATAGTCCCCCTCGTTGGTCTCCAGGTAGGGTTGGAGGTGGAGGTGGAGGTGGAGGATTCCGTCCACCTCCTGCCGGAGATGGTTTCCGGCCGATGAGCGGTGAAGGTCCTGGTGAATTTGGATTCAATAATCATCAGTCATCGTCGTTGTCTGGTCAGAAACGAGGGTTTCCTTTCTCTGGACGTGGTGCTTCACCGGGTGAGTTTATTGATTCTGTTTTTTCATGCGAATTTTTTGTTATTAGGTTTTACTTTTAAACGTAGTTCAATTCTTGCAACTTCTATCGTGTAGTAGTAGTTATCCAGGGATGTTTGAAATGGCCGTTGGATTAAGGGTTAATTGAGCATGAGCTAGTTCTACCTAGGTTTAAGGATTGCATTTGGGAAATTTATTGGTAGGAGTTAGTTTTATGATAATCATTTATTGATATTGCAAAAGTTTGTTTCTTTATATTTTTTTTTGGGTTGACCTATGATTCGATTGATCACATAGATATAGACACCAAATACGACACCGACACGTAGATACCGATAGTAATATAGGAAAATGTAAGTGATTGAATGTAATCACATGTGTCGGTTGTTGTACAAGTATTCATTCGACACCTGGATGTGCCTTTAACCTGAAGTATGGCTGCTATACATGGGGTGACATTGATGTTTACCAGCATTAAGGGAGGAATTGAGAATTTTTTTTATGTATAATAGAATATGAATTGTACAAGTTTTGTATTATATCTGTCACACTGGATTGGATATATATATAGATTGGATTGGACAGTTATAACTGTTGGGTAACGTAACAATTTACAGCTTTCAGTACACTGAGTAGCAGAAACTAAAGTGCTAAACTACATACGAGAATTGGTATTCTCTCAAACGGTTATGATTTTATTTTATAATTTACTTCCCAAATCGATGTTATTTATCTGTTGCGTTAATATTGAGCTATGAAGTGGCAGCTAGTGGGTTAAAACTTGGTATAACTGAAATGAATGGATACATCTGTTCCTTTCAGATCGCTTTGACGGTGGAAGTTTTGCCAAACTTTTTGTTGGGTCTGTTCCCCGAACAGCAATTGAGGAAGATGTAAGTGGTCTAACCTTTTTTCCGTTCTTTTCTTGTTTCTTAATGATCTCATGTTTTCCATAACATCAGATCAAATGATATTAACCATAGTCTAATATTTGACGAGTAATTGTTTTATTGTCGCAATCATTGGATGCTAGATTCGTCCTTTGTTTGAGGAACACGGGAATGTCGTTGAGGTCGCCCTAATCAAGGATAGAAAGACAGGACAACATCAAGGTATTTGTGGTTTTTATATTCCAAGACTGTTGTGATTCATATACATTTTATTTCAGGTTCTTTGAGAGGCTGATAGGGAAAGACTCTAAGCTCGTCTTCATCTCAGTTTGATTTTGAAACAAGTTCAGACTTGTTGGTTTTGATTCCACTTTTTTCCTCGGCCCATCATACCTGAAGGAGCCAAGGCATGTAAATCTGTCAGCTGCTCTTTGTATAGCAGATGGGATCTTGGAGGACCAAAAGATCCTGCTCTTGCGGTTGTTGCTGCAGAAGTGGGGGGCAATGCCTAAAAATTGGTTGTAGTGGGAGTGTTGGTAGCTTTAGTTGTAGATTGTTTTGCCAAAATTTTAGAAGTCCGTAATTGTACAAAGGAAACAGACAAAATATTGGGTTGTTACATTTGAATGGTGTTAATCACAATGTATTTCAGAAGGTTTAATGTTTCTCATATTTTGGTGAATGTTAGCATTTATTGAATGGCTTGGGATATCATATATCAGTTTCAATTGAGTAAAATGGCGCGGGACTAAGTTGGGCTGACAAAATATGGATGATAATTGATATCAGTGATTGATGTGTTTGTTGGAATTTATACTTCATTAGCTACCTTATGAATGGATGATCTGTTGGCGATGTGGTTGATGGTTGTGTGTGGTTGTACGTTTGTGACTCTTTATGTTAAATTTAGGCATGTAGTTTTAGTTTTAACGTTATGCATATGTGATGGATGTCGTTTCCTTTATGATGTGGTTTCTGAATGGTGCTTGTTTGGAACAATGATTTTGCTTCTTCGTGATCATAGGTCTGTGATTAGATATAATGTTTCAGTCCATATAGAAACAATTTTAGATGTCAGGAGGTTTAGAAATTCTAATTACGCTGGTTATGCATAATGGCAATCATGTTTTGTCTATGCCAGAGGTGTTCACATATTTGACTGGATCTGCTACATTTAGATACTAGTGCCATTTAGTTATGGCACTGAAAAGACCATCATGGAACGTTGGTTGTCCATGGCACTGAAATTTTGCCAAGTGCTATACTTTTGCCTCTGTTTATTGTAAAATTAGAATCGGTCATACTCTGTCACAATAATTTGTTGAAAGCTTCTACATATCTGGTTGAGTCTGAAAGTCCATCTGGCGTTTATGTTTCAATTTTGTTTATTCATATGAATGCGTAGTCAATGCTAGAATTCAACTCCTGATTCTATTGATTATGAATATCTTAGCAAACCGGTAAATATTTCTGGTGCAGTTGTGTGGACCTATGCAATTTGGTGGTAGTAGTTAACCCTTTACTTTTTCGATGCTAGAGTTCATCTTCAGATTATATTGATTGTGAATATCTTAGCACACTGGTTGATGTTTCTGGTACTGTTGTGTGGACCTATGCAATTTGGTGGTTATAGTTAAGCCTTTACTCAAGGGAAGTTTTTGTTAATTGTTAATTATGAGCTAATCTGTTTTGGTAAGTGTAACCCACAGAGGATACAATGCCAACTCTGATAGGAGATGTGAAATAGAAAATAGAAGGAGTTTATTTTCTCAACTAAGATTATGAACTAGTCAATTATTTATATTGCAATCGTGGCTGTGTGGTGGCTTTTAAGCTTCACCATTATTGCAGATAAATCAGCGTGATCTTGGTTATTCATATTGACGTTCTACATGTCATTGCTGTTTCGTTTTTGTTAATGAGTTTTACACTACCGAATTCTTCATCATATAAAAAGATCCTAATGTATCTTTTTAATTTGATCTATCATGTGTTGCTCTGGACGTTTGGAGTTTTGCCTCCTCACTTATGATGATATTACTTTGACATTTTTCCTATTATTCTATATATATTGTTCCTGTGGGATCTTCTGGTCCATCCAAATTTGATTCTTTGGGGAAATTTAGGTTTCTTTAATATAATATAATTTGGTTACAATTTGAAACTTCATGTATTCTCCGTAGTCTTTTGTTTTCTTCCATTGTATGAGAAAAGTATCAACTAATTTGTTTGATGACTAATGACTATTGGATGCATACTATCTACAAACCCGACCTATTGTATGTGTTTGTTAGCAGCCAAGTATTTTTAAGCAAAAGATGTTCTAAAGTTAGATTTATTGGTTTTTGGCCCATTGACTTTCTGTTGGTGGTTGTTGGGGGCGAGAGTATTATTTAGTGGAACTGGCATAAAACACCTTTTATTGTGCAGGTTGTTGTTTTATAAAATATGCTACCTCAGAGGAAGCTGATCAGGCAATTAGAGCACTGCACAATCAACATACCCTTCCTGGAGTGAGTAGTGCTTCTGAATCCTAAGTGAATAATAAGTAGGGAAGGCAACTTATGATTAGTAATTTTCTGACACATAATATTATCATTTAGGGTATTGGTCCCATCCAAGTGCGGTATGCTGATGGCGAACGGGAACGCCTTGGTAACTATTTTTTTCCTCCTGACATTGTTAGTTTGTAAAATTCTTACTGTCACATGTGTAGTATAGTGTGCATGGCTTAAATAATAAATATTGTCAAGGTATCCCAAATCATAGTAGTAATTTCTACATCTATAAATTATAATGCAACTAGATTTATCTGGCATAACTGCCAATCATGTGCGTGAGAGAGGACCTTATGGAACCTGATGAAATGTTTGAGACATCCTTTTGACATAAGAAAACTAGTCTATTATTTTTACCAGCTGAACATTGGGTATGGTGTCTCTTTTTGAATATTTATTTGTATGGTCTAAACCTTGTGTTTATTTTAGCAGTCAAATTATTAATTTACCCAATTGTATTTAAAGCCGTATGTGATATTCACTTTCCAGTTAGAACAATTTTTGGTTGATAAGGAAAAAAAAGTTAACAATTATATCTTCATCTGAACGTACTCTGAAGCTTACTATTTTGTTGAAATTGGTTAGTTATAGCCTTGATAGGGGAAGAATTTGCGCCTAGGGGTTCTTTCCTTTTTGTAAATGCATCATTATTCTGAATAATTCAAACTGTCTGGACTGACTGTTTTGTGTTGCTGCAAAAATTTATATATGTAGGTGCAGTTGAGTACAAACTTTTTGTGGGCTCTCTGAATAAACAGGCTAGCGTAAAAGAAGTTGAGGAAGTATGTTGCTTGCACCAGTCAAACTCTACACATTATACTGTTATAGCACTATTTGAAGTAGGACAAATGTTTTTGTTTTCTTGCAAATGAGAATGTTTGGAACAAGGCAAATAATTTCCTTGTGACTTGTCAACTTCCCTCCCTCCAAAATGTCTAGTTTTCCCTTAATAATGTGCCATGCTTACTGCTGTTGTGAACATGGAAGTGATTGATTGTTCTTTTGCATCAGGTTTTCTCAAAATATGGGCGGGTTGAAGATGTTTATCTTATGCGTGATGACAAGAAGCAGAGTCGTGGTATGTTTTCTTCATATATGTGATATTAGCTTGAAACTTGGTTGTGGGGTGGGATCGTGTTAGTGAGAATCAGTGTTTGTTACTCTTAAGGTTACAAATTGTTAACTGTAAAGTTTGAAACAACTGATGCATTCGGCACTATTTTCTTAAACCTAAGTTTCCTACAATGTTTGGGGTCGCTTAATTTTTATTCTTGACGGCAGTACCAACCAAATAATATTTTGCCTTATTTTTGTCTGAAGGATGCGGTTTTGTCAAATATTCTAATAGAGATATGGCACTGGCAGCTATTAATGCACTTAATGGAATATATACAATGAGAGTAAGAATTGTTTTCCTTCTTTTGTAATAAGTCCTCCTTATAAAAGTTTTATGTTTATCGTCTTTGGGTGTTTTTGCATAGGGTTGTGATCAACCACTGATTGTCCGTTTTGCTGATCCTAAAAGACCTCGTCAAGGAGATTCCAGGTTTGTTTTCTAGCATTAGTTGATGATTCTTAACCAATAAAATCCCATCATATAATTAATTGCACAAAGCACGGAGCCATGAACTATTTTCACTTGATCCAGAAATTGACTTGTGCTTGTTGTTATGAATATGAAATCATGTCTAAAGCTAGAGTGTTCTTTTATATTTGGCAACTTCAGCAATAGACTCTACCATATTAGCTTTATTGACTAGTTAGCCCATGTTTTACACGTCAGATATATGACTCAAATGCATGCATCTATGAGTAGTTTTTTTAACTTTTGTTTGGTTTCCAGAGGTCCTGCAATTGGAGCCTCAGGATTTGGTCCTAGATTTGATTCACCAGGCACTAGGTATCCTCCCAACTTTACTACTTTTGTCTCTTGCAAAGGGCTGACCATCTTTACCACTTTCTTTTGAATGGTTTGTCTTTTGATTTCTTGTCATGTTACTCAATGCTATGTTTTATTTTTGTAATTACTGTACGCAGACTTCCATCAAATAATTCTGATCCTATGGGTGACCATATGCCTCCCCCTAATGCCTGGCGTCCAATCCATCAACCAAACACGGGGCCATCCTTCAATGCTGGTTTTCATGGCATGGGGCCTCCATTGATACCAAGATCTGGCGACATGGCATTGCCTATAAATGCAGTAAGTATCAATTCAATGTTATTGAAATATGTTTTCCCAAATCAAACGATAATATTTTTCTTCAAAAGCTACCACCACCTGCAATGCTTCTCTCTATCTGTTTTATGCTGAAATGTTGCACTTTTCAATTTTAATTGCCGTGTTGGTTTTGCATTCACAATGGATTTGTTGCTGCATGGTGATTAGTACTCCCATTAAACTTATCTTGAAGTTTGGGCCAATAGATCATGTGCGATACTACTTTCTGTTGTAAATTCTTTTAATGATTAAAAAGGTTTGAATTTGTCTGTTGATAGAGAGATTTGAGCCTGCGAACACACTACTTAGTGAAGTTCTTTAAATACATTTATGCTGCCTTCTGGGTACTGTTGCTAAGTGATTGATTGTCATCATAAAATGTTAAACTGCACTATCACAAGACTGAAACTGCACCGTCTCATTTCTCTCGTTTTGTTTAAAAAATGGAGTAAACTCATTTAGTAGCTTCTTCTGCAAGGTTCTTTAATTAATCACATGACAGACTGTCACTGACAAGTGACAAATAGAAGGTGTCCAAGAATTTGTTAATAATTTGCAAAGGAATAAGTTTCTTTGGGATCCTTCCTTTCTGCTAGTACTGATACAACTTAACAGTCAGTGGTTAATATGTTTGCATGTGCACCACTTGTACACACGTGTGCCCCCATGTTAAATTTGTAATTATATTTAAATTTAAATTAAAGTGGACAAGGAACAAAATGTTGACCCCTAATTGTTCGTTGGATGCATTTTTGTTTCTTCTGTTGTTCCTCATTTTTAATTTATTTATTCTTCCATTATTTTGATCTTCAGAAATTTGTTGCTTACACTATGCTTATATGAATATAGGGCCGTCCTATGACTGGAATGGGAGTCTCCATAGATGGTCGTTTTCAAGCTCAGTCTCCATCAGCAATGCCACAACAGGTATTTTGAGATTATTAGTATGCATGTGAATGATGTGATGTGAGATTAATGAATAACGAGGATTTGCTGTCTCTTTGCTAGCTTGACTCAGATTGGTAAATTTTTATCGTTTTCAGAATTTCAACCAGCCTCTACCGCAAATTCCACCAGGCAATCAACAAATACCTCCATCACAGAAACCTATCCACTCATCTCAGGAGTTTCCACCTTCACACCAGTTATATCCTCAAGCTCCGATGCCCTATCCACAGACATCGACACTTCCATCTCTCAAGCAGCACAGTCAGCCACAACCTCTCTCTGCTGGTCCGCAGGGACCGGGCATGAGTGCACAATTTTCAGTTTCTCAGCCTCAAACTCAGCAGAGCAGTTTGCCTGCTACATTTCCTCAAACCTCTCTTGATACCAGCATTCAATCTACTACAACATTGACTACTCCAAGTAGACAGCAAATTCCTCCCTCCATGCAGCAGCAGCAGCAGCCACAGCCACTTCAACCTCTTCAGCAATCCCCTTCTCAGTTAGCTCAGTTGGTGTCACAACAAACTCAGACTTTACAAGCAAGCTTTCATTCATCTCAGCAGGCCTTCTCTCAGCTTCAACAACAATTACAGATGATACAACCATCCAGTCAAGCATCGACATTGCAGCATCACACAGAAGCTACTAAAACACAGGTATTTTGGACAAAATCTCTGCCTGAAATTCCTTTTAATTTGGACTCTTTTATTTGTTCAACATCTCACCAGGTATGAGATTTCACTAGTTGAACATTGATTGTATTGCCTAATTTTGTTTGGTTGGACTGATTTATGAAGCTTGTTTTGAATCAGTTATAGTACAAAAGTTTTTTGATAATTGCATTCTTTACATGTAATGTGCTCTTTGAATTGATTTTTTTATCTTGGAAGACTTTGGTTGATTGGTTGTAGATATTTGGTCTGTTTGAAGTAATTGATTAGTTTCTATCGTTAGGTTATATTATTTGTTATTCTTCGAGGGTGCATTAGAGGATGCCTTTTATATAACAATCACATGCTAATGTTTATTTTATTCTTGTAGTCTCAATGGGGTGGGACTGTATCACATGCAGTGACCGGCACTCATATGGCTGCACCTGCTGTAGGTGCTCCTTCATCAACATCTGATGCTTCTTCTGTACAAGCAATAGGCCAGAACACAAAATGTAATTGGACAGAGCATTTATCTCCCGAGGGCTTTAAATACTACTATAATAGTGTGTCTGGGGAAAGCCGGGTAATAATTTACTTGAGTTGCCATTTGGTTATGAGTTTGTTTACATTTTATTTGTGGAATTAATTTTTGCTGAAATTAACCTGTAGTGGGAGAAACCCGAAGAGTTGACATTATTTGAACAGCAAAAGCAACAGCACAGGCAGTCTGCTCAGCAGTCTCAAATTCAGTCACAGCCTTCAATACCACCCACCCAGCAAATTCCACAAAACCAACAGATTCAGCCTCAAAGTCATTTCCGAGAACAACAGGTCCAGCCTCAAAGTCATTTCCGAGAACATCAGGTTCAGCCTCAAATTGCACAAAAGCAACAGGTTCAACCTCAAAGCCATTTCCGAGAACAAGTTCTCCACAATACACAAATACAGCAACCATCCTCAGTAAGCATCTCTAAATGATACCTTTCATTCAAAGATGGTTATTATTTATTTTTTTGAAAAGGCATTGAAAGATGATTATGTTAATGACTTTGCTTTCCAATTCTAGTTCCAGGCAGCATATGGAGTTACAGGTCATCAAAATGTTCAGGTAATGCTATATCCTTGTCAGCATGTGTTTAATAACATTAGAAGGGATGTCTGATATGCTTGCATAGTCTATACATGTAGTCACTGTTGTTTTCTGACTTGTTAATTTTAAATGGCTCCTTTTTGGTGTATAATTGAAAGTTGTTTGGCTTTTTAGGAACCTGGTTATAAACAGTTACAGCCGTCATTTGTTTCTGCTGGTGATCCTGGACGTTATTCACAGGTATAATGTTTACCCTTTTCACCTTCCTTTTATTTTATGATTATGACACCTTTTCGTCTAATCATAATTCCTTAATCCATTTCAGGGTATTAATACTACACAAGAGCTGATATGGAAAAACAGGCCTGCAGGTTCTAGTCCTTGCATCAACTCATCTAACCCCAGTTTGAACACATGCACACACAAAACACAAACTAAATGAAATGGGGCAATGGTTATTCATTAAGTGGGAATGTAGGATTATGATGTTTGCATTTTTATCATTTCCAAGAGTTTGGTAGGGACAATAGATGGAATAAGGGACACCAATAGTATTCAAGCAGGGTGGATGAAACTGAAGAGTGCTTTAGGTATCATTTATTGTGGAAAAGTAATGCCCATGCTTGGAGAAAATCTTCCAAACCAGTTTTAAGACTCATGATATGCATAAAACTGAATTTGGGTGGTAAATACTAACAAGGAAAAAGTTCATCATTGTAGAAACAAGGATTTATGATGGATAGGCGGGCACAAAATAAGATAGAATTGTAAATGCAAAAATTAGATAAATTTTCTGGGGAAAATTCACTTATTATGGAAAAATGCTAGAATCTCGTCTTTGGTAGTTGGAGCACTTGTGGATTGTAGAAGCCACAATAAGGAGGGTCGGTCATATGAATAGAAGTCCATTAGTTTAAATTTAAAGTAAAAAGAGATCTGAAGATGCTAAGGCCAAAACATTACGGAGGATTTAGATTTAAATAGTTCATCTCTAGACTTGATTTATGGCTGTACCTTGTAACCTTTGCTATGTTTGTTACTTATATATTTTTTTATTTATTTATAATTCATTGCTAACATATCTTTATATATTTTCAACCTCAGGAGTCTGAACCTCGATGAGTTTAGCGTGAGGCGGTGCACACATCAAATCTGTTGCTTATAGAAGGTAGAGGACCACCACCTTCATTTTGACCCCCGTGACTTGTTGTAACCCATATATTTGCATTCATGAATTACTTCAGTCCTAATTGTTGAGATTTCACCTTCACTGTCTAGCTAGGCAATAAGGGCTGTGAGGAGTCAATACACCTCAGAAGGAAATGATCTACCCAGATCGTTGTGTTATAAATTTTAACTTCACCATTAATTTAGAAACAATCTATAAAGTTCATATGGTGCTGGTGATTTACCTAATGAAATCATAATGCACTTAAGGAAGTAATGTCTCAATTTGGTTATAAAGAGAAGCTACTCAAAGCTCAATTCAAGTAATCATTATTAATTAATTTACTAGTACCTTGTCATCTCGTACACTTAACATAATATTTCCTAATGATGAAATAGCACACAACCATCATACTGCGTTTACATAGGGCATTATCAACCTGGATTAAATTAGTTAATAGTTCGACAGTCCGTACGAATCTGCCCGTTACTCTGTGTAACTGATCCCAAACTTCCCATTTTTATCATTGAATTCTTGAAGTCCTGAAAGAAAGCAAACGGGTTCTCTACGTAGGTTTCGACAATCTGTCTTGTCTGATCATTCCCATTTACTAGAGTCTGGTCTGATGGAAGCAATCCTTCCCCAGAGAGAAGATTAATATAGTATTGGTTATCGAATGTAGCCGGTGTGGCCAGGTCCAGATGTGCAATTCGGTTTCTATTATCTTGTCCTGAGCACAACTGTTGCAATGATGCAACAAATTCAGCGTTAACAAATGGACCGTCTGAGACGCCGTTACTTTGTAAGCGAGATCTAAATGTTGAGCAGCGGGCTTTTCCAATTGTGTGCGCACCTGAAAAGAGTGGAAAAATGAAGAATCAATGCTAATCTTGATCTTCAATAAATGAGTAATATATAAATGTATATTAACATAGAAATGACAACAATTCCCATAGATTATTATTAACCTGAGAGGGCAACCATGTCTTGAAGTGTAAGGCCAACGTTTTCAAACTTGGCAACAAGCATATCAACAGTTGAATTTGGGCCTGGAATATTATTATTTGCCCCTTCCTTGCTAGCTATTATACTATCTTTTCTTCCCATTTGCACCTCCCAAGTTGGTCCTCCCGACTATAATAGCACAATAGTTCATAATGCTTCATTTTAATTAAAATAATGATTTGGGAAAATATAAAATAACAAGGATTGTTAAACCAAAGGAGCAATAACAAACCAGAAGAACCGAATCTCGAGCAGCAGCTGCTAGTATGTCAGCACAAGAAACAGTTTGTGGACAAACAAGTTCTAGTTCAGATTTTATTTCATTGATTACATCAAACCCTCTAAGTGAATTCACGTTTGGTGCAGCAGTTTTCTCACCAACAAAGTTTGTTGTATCATCTAGCAAGACTGAAGCATCACAACCCTGAAAAAAAAGCCAAAAGCACATTACACATTTCATGAGATTTGTAATTTTTATTTTTTTTTAATATTTTTTACGGTTAAATATATTTTTAATCTCTACCATTTATAGAATTGGGTGTTTTTAGTCCACACCTTTTGTAAAAACAAGTGTTATATGGATTAAAAGTACACACTTTTATAAAATTCAGACTCTAAAAATGGTCAAATTTTATAATACTCAAATAAATTTGAAATTTTTTTAATTTTATAGAGACTAAAAACATATTCGACCTTTAAGAAAAAAATCAATATATGAAGGCAAAGAAAGTAAGGCTTGCATTGACAAAGCAATCATGAAAATGAAGTCTTAGCAATGAAGCTGCCATTCTTGGGTCACTAGAGACAGCTTGTTCCACCCAAGAGAAGATTATATTCTCTGCTTCAGGGCAACTGTATTGGTATATGCCAATCCCTAATGGACTTCCATTAATGTCACCACCATAGGCTTCATTCACTTTGGCTGCAAATGTTGAAGTTACTAGACACAATATTATTACCAACTGCATAGCCATTTTTACTCTTCCTAGAGATATTAATGTTAAGGAATGTTTATTGAATTGGCATGGTAGGCACTGTTCTATATATATAGCATAGAAAGGTATAGTGGTTAAGCTCAGTGTGATGAAAAGAAGCTAACTGAGTCATGAAAAGAAATGTGACCAAATCAAATGGTTAAAGACATAGTCAAGCATAGAAGTGGTTAGAGTAATAGTAAGTAGAAGTTTGTGATTACCTAATGCCATGTGCCCTTACGTCCCATTTAGATTCTTTCATCTGCTACGTATAATAGAAGAAGCAATGATGTTTAGTTACTACTTCATTATGAAGACTAGGTCCAAATTTTAAAAAGTTAAGTTCACCATATCTACTACTACCACTAAATTGTTGGCAAGATTACGTTCTTTGACCTTAGGGAGTGTTAAAATAGTTTATTTTCGTCTTAGGGCTTAATCAATCACAAAACTATTCTCGAGTACCTCTAATACTCCTTATTAGCACTATCTCCGTCCCTAATTATAAGACCCCTTTTGACCACTACATGTACGTCAATGCACAATTTTGATCATTAATATCTTTATTTGTATATTAGTAAAAATTATAAAAACTTAATATTTTGAAAATACTTATCAAAACAAATTGAACAAGATCTTATATGCTAGTAATATTTACATTTATATATTATTAAAAAAATACTGTCAAAACAAGGTACATGAATAATACATTTTTGTCAAACAATATCTTATAATTAGGGACGGAGGTAGTACTTTTTTTTACAAGAGCATTAA
The DNA here is from genome assembly GCA_951799995.1 of Trifolium subterraneum. Taxonomy (NCBI): domain Eukaryota; kingdom Viridiplantae; phylum Streptophyta; class Magnoliopsida; order Fabales; family Fabaceae; genus Trifolium; species Trifolium subterraneum. Next base: position 4,906,235 of record OX637464.1, read on the forward strand.
TACAATCTCTTGCTTATGAAAAAATGCAAAACTATCCATCAACAAAATTAAAACAGCATCCTACCAATTGTTAGTTGGTTCAGTGGTGATTGACGCTGAACTTAATAGGGAGGTTTAATCCTCTGCAACTGCGATTGGGAAGAGCTTGAACCACTTGATGACAGAACTGACCACCAAACTAGATTAAACTGGTAGTGAGCCAAAAAAGTAAAATTAAAACACCATGCTACTATAAAAAAATGGATTTTACGTTGATTGTCTGATTTTAAATTAATAGCTTAAATATTTTTATACTCTTATTACTACTTTGTATAAACAACAAACAATTGAAATAGGTTTTTCACGCGGAGGATTTTCATTTTCATAAAGCCAATTCGAATTTGTGGATTTATGCATGATGATTATAATAATCGGGGTTAAAATAAATCCTTTTTATTTTTTGTGGGAAATTCTTTATTTTTTTAAAAATTACAATTTAATGTTTTTAAAGATACTAGCATGTCTAACTTATGCGCCGAAAAAGAGAGGTAGTGAGGAAAATAAATTGCGCAGTTACGATCGTACTAAGTAATGTCTCCTCTTTTATCTATTAGTGAATGTAATCTTGTCATTATGAAATAGTTACCCCAAACATCCTCTTTATATATAGTATAGATATAGATAAAAAAAAAAGATATTAAAGATTTATTTCTTTTATAAAATTAAGATTTATTTCTGTTTTTTTCTTATTAAAAAAAGATTTATTTTTTTATTTGAAGATACTCCTAAATTTCGTGCGGATCAAGAAATGAAACATCCTATAAATTAACTCATCTTTTTTTTTTTGGTATAATAAATTGACTCATCTTTAACCGTTTGTTAAAAAACAATTATAGCATCGTAGAAAAAAACTCAATTATACTCTTAACCAATCAAAATCAGTGCCGTCGTCGTAAAAAGTAAAATCTCTGTCTACACGGCTGCGAAGTTGTTTTACATCGCCGGTGGTGAGCAAGGATTCAGTTACAGTCAATAATGACGGCGGAAAACGGAAAACCGGCAAAGGTTCCGGTAGAAGGAAAACGAAATATCCTAATCACCAGTGCTTTGCCTTACGTCAACAACGTCCCTCATCTCGGCAACATCATTGGATGTCAGTAACTTCTTCTTCTTCTTCTTCTCCTCTTTCTCTTTCTCTCTGAAGTTCAATCGATTGATTTTCTCTCTGTTTGATTTTCTTCTCAGGCGTTTTGAGTGCCGACGTTTATGCTCGTTACTGTCGTCTTAGAGGTTATAACGTTATTTACATTTGAGGTACTGATGAATATGGAACTGCTACTGAAACTAAAGCTTTGAAGGAAAATTGTTCTCCTAAAGAAATTTGTGACAAGTATTCTTTTCTTTCTTTCCTATTTCTTTAAGTTTTTTCCTATTTAAGGTTCACATGGCACGTTTAAGGACAAATTAGATAAATAACCTAATAAAGGGCACTTTTAACTACACTCACACAAGCTTGTGAAAATTGGAGAATCTACATTCAAACCCGGCCATTCCACTACGTCTCTAGTAGTTATCAACTGAGCTACTCTTACGAGACTAAGATTAGAAACTTTACAATTGTAAAAAAAATTGATTGCACATTGATTTTCTTAACTTGTATCATACACTCATTATAATTTTCTATAACTTAATCAAGTGTTTATAACATCAACACGTGTCTTCCTGAGAAAAATTGATTTGGCACAATTGATTATGACCAAAATTTAACTGATTTATGTTTGAGTATATTCATGTAAAAGTGAATTGGACAAAAAAATATTGAGTGTAAAAATCAATTCTAGAATTAGAAGCCTACAATTTCTAGCTTCAAGTAGAATCAATTCTACGTTTGAGAAACCAAACAAATCATAATCAATTCTACACCTCTAGAATCAATTTTGGTCACTCTAGGAGTGAAACCAAATATACACGAAGTAGAGAAAAATAACTATAAAAATATTCTTAGTGGCCAAAGTTTATAATAGTTACTCTCAAGGAACTCAACAAATTTTTCAAAAGCTCTACATTATTTTCTTTATAAAATAAGCTACTTATGTTGTGTAGAGCTTTTTCTAAATTGTGTTTGGCCCAACTTTTGTTTAAAAGGAGAAGTCAAGTTAAAATAAAGCTTGGCCAAACATACACTTATAAATTAAGTGTTTATGTATATCTATATAACAAGAAGGTAAAATATTTTTGTATAAGATATAAGCTATCTTGTAGAGTTTATGGAAATAAGCTGAAAATAACTTATGGACTTGTCATAAGCCTTATAAACTTTCTCAGACTGTCTAACAAGTAATAATCCCACCCTTGGTAACTCTAGTCTTTTGGTGTTAAAAGGCTCAAAGCATTGTCATTGTTGCTTCACTAGCCCCTGGTCATTGGCAATATGATATTTTTTTTTATAAGCATTGGCAATATGATTTGTTTCAGTTGTTATTTTGTGTTTTTGATCTAAGGATTTACAGTTAACTATCACTTGGTAACTCTGTAGATACCATGCTATTCATAAGGAGGTCTACGATTGGTTCAATATAAGTTTCGATAAATTTGGGCGGACCTCTACCCCTGAGCAAACTGAAGTTTGCCAATCAATATTCAAAAAGATGTTTGATAACAAATGGCTATCTGAGAGAACCGAAGCACAGGTGTTCAGTTGTCTTTTTGTTTCCTGTGTTTTTTTTCTTGCAAAGATTCTTTATTATGCTTTACTCAAATAAATGCCTATCAAATTTCAGTTATACTGTGATACATGCGAAAGGTTCTTAGCCGATCGGCTAGTGGAAGGTACCTGCCCGAACTGTGAGTATGATCCTGCTCGAGGAGACCAATGTGAAAAATGTGAAAAGGTTCTAGGTCCAACAGAGTTGAAGAATCCCAGGTGTAAGGTAGTAAACTCCCCGGCTAGATTTTCGCTATGTCTTGCTAATTAGTAACTAATTATATCTTTCCTATTCGTGGAATCATTTCTGTACCGTATGTTTTATTTTTGTTGATGATCTTAGGGTATTGAATGGATATGTATTGAAACTTCTAGTAGCTTTGATTTTTTTCTTCATTGCAGTCTATGTTCCTTGCAGTTTTGTTTTTCCTTTTCAATGGGTTTCCTCTATGGTTATTCTTTTTCATACTTTGTATCGCAATTTTGGAAGCATGCATGTTTATTTATTTGTCATATTCCAGTTCAGTTTTCTAGTTGATTGTGAGTTTAGGCAAGTTTTAAGGTGAGATCTTTTGGCATCTGTGACAGGTTTGTACAAAAAGTCCTCGTTTTCGTGATACAGATCACCTCTTTCTTGAGCTCCCTCTATTGCAAGATAAATTGGAAAAATACATCAATAAGATGTCCGTGGACGGATCATGGACTAAGAATGCTATTCAAATAACAAATACAAAGCTCAGAGATGGATTAAAGCAAATTTGTATTACCAGAGATCTTAAGTGGGGGGTTCCTGTTCCACATGAAAAATACAGTAACAAGGTTAGCTTTTTCATTGGGTCTTTATACATGTTAGTTGTTTTTTAGTTCGGTAATTTTATAATCTATTTTATTTAAATTGGAAGGTATTTTATGTGTGGTTCGATGCACCAATCGGATATATATCAATCACGGCATCCTACACGCAGGAATGGAAGAAATGGTGGAAAAACCCAGAGAATGTGGAGCTGTATCAGTTTATGGGAAAGGGCAATGTGTCATTCCACACTGTAAGTTATTATCTATATTCAATTTGAGGTCTTCATAGTTATTATGTGCAGTGTTGTCAAATAGAAACACTATAGCAGAGCGGAGTTTGATGAATTTTGAGGAATCTTTATTTGCATTTTTTAGCTGATGTTTGTGTGACTATTGCATTTTGCTTCCTTACTTTTCCAACCCAAATGTTTTGATATTTTCAATTTTTCACCACTAATGTATTGTGAAGGTTAAACAACCTTACCTAAAAATTATTTTCCCTGAAAAAGCCTTACCTAAATGTCCTTCCTATGCTCTAATTCTTGCTTCTTAGTACTGAATTTGTTACCTCTTTCGTTGTCCTTATATAATGCCAATGGATCTCAATGTAGCAACTGTTTGCTCAAGGAAGTTTTATAACAAAAGCAACATGAACTAGCTTTTCTTTGCGTGATAGATTGGATTGTATTTTATGGATATTGGGGAAATATTTCTTTGGTAACTGATGGAATTTATTCTTCAGATATGTTTTCCATCTTACCTACTCGGAACCAGTGAAAGTTGGACTTTAATGAAGACTATTAGTGTTACTGATTACTTGATGTATGAATCAGGTTAGTTATCATGTTTGGCAATCAGTGAACAACGAATATTGACAGATATCTAAAGGTTCATTTTGTTTAAGAAAATATTTTAGGTTTTAATTTCTTATGTTCTTTTTTAATTTCAAATCAACCAACTTTTTTCATTTTTAACATCAAAACTATTTTCTAAGACTTGTACAAGAAATGGAGAAAACAATTTTTTTGTATGCACCAATTTCTATACAAATATTAGAATATTAGATAACAAAGAACAAAGTGAAACTAAAGTGGCAGTTTTGTAAAAGAATGTGAAAACAGAAAGTTTTCTGAATCCAAACAGACACAACATTGAACAAGTTATGATGTTTATGACATTTGACCATTTTAAAGTAACAAAATTTTGCTTACGTGATTTGTAGGGAAGTTTTCTAAGAGCAACGGTGTCGGTGTATTCGGTAATGATGTAAAAGATACTAATATTCCAGTTGAAGTATGGAGATATTACTTGCTCATAAATAGGCCTGAGGTAAATCGATTTCAAACATATCTTATTAACACTTATTTATACAGATCTTGAAGATAAAAAATATTCATTTTCTCTCCTGTCACTGAGTACATGGAAATATGGAATGTGTTTATGCATTTGTAGGAGGGATCAGATGCAGACTTTACATGGCCTGACTTGCAAGCAAAATTAAATAGCGAGTTGCTGAATAATTTGGGAAACTTCGTCAACCGAGTTTTGAGTTTCATTGCCAAACCTGCAGGTTGGTTGAGCTCTTTTGTAATTTTTCTCTTGAAATCTCTGCTGATTAGTTGCACCAAATAATTAAGATTTACATACAAGAGTATGTTTCTTGGAGCTATTGACAAATACTTCTCCCTATCATATAATTTGGCAAGCAGAAGATTTATATCTATTCCTTTCTTCATTATTGCCACCACTATTTATTGATGTTGATTTTTTTGGCTACTTTTCGTTGAATTTATATATTTTGTCTTGTAAAGGTGAAGGATATAATTCCATTATTCCCAATGTTCCTGATGATGTAAGGGGTGACTCGCATGACCCAACCAAAACATTGGCCGAGAAAGTTTCGCATGACCCAACCCAAACATTGGCCGAGAAAGTTTCTGCATATTTGGATCAATACATAGAAGCAATGGAGAAGGTTTGCTAATCTCCCTTTTCAAATAGCATGATATTGCAGGGTCTGTTTGATCATGTTCTTATTTTATTTTGAAAACTATTTATAAGACAATTTTTGAAATGTTTTTCATAACAAAGCAGAGAAATCTATTTGGTGATATGATAATTTAAAACCAATTGTAAACGTGAGGAAAAAACACCTGAAATAAGTTATATACAACATTTCCCACCGGAATGCACTTTTTTACTTCTAAGCTGCTACTTACCGCAGTCTGATGGTATTTCTTATTGTAAATCTGTGAAGGTTAAACTAAAGCAAGGATTAAAAATTGCAATGAGCATATCTCAGCTGGGGAATGCATATTTGCAGGTAACTTTATAATTGCTACATTCTCTATTTCTGTTTCCATCCCACCCCAAATATTCATTCATACTATTTCTGTTAAATGGCTGTCTAAGCTGCTTCTTAATGTCTTGTGCAATTTACTTTGTAGAACACTAAATTTTGGCACCTTTACAAGGAAAACCAATCTCTCTGCTCCCTTGTTATCAAAACTGCTGCTGGAATTACATACCTTCTTGCTTGTTTACTGGAACCTTTTATGCCATCTTTCACTCTTGAGGTAAAATAACTCTCTTTCTCTTTTGTTAGTATTTTTGTTTACTTATTTCAGGACATTGTTGATACTTCTTTGTTTTCTCGTCCGGAAGGTATTTAAGCAGCTCAATTTGTCTCCGGAGATACATCTTTCACTTTCTGATGATAAAGATATTGATAGATTAAGAAGACCTTGGGATATCCTAAGTGCTGGTCATAAAATTGGAACACCCAAGCCATTGTTCAGGGAGCTGGTATGTAACCTGCTTTCTGAAATTACTCGTGATTCAAATTTGTTTTTTGCTTTGAGTCACTGATTGATGTATTGAAAATCCTTGACCAGAAAGATGAAGAATTGGAGTTCTACAAGAATAAGTTTGCAGGGAGTCAAGCTGATAGGATTATACGTGCAGAGGCTGAAAAGGCTTCCAAGCAATTGAAGAAAACAACAATTTCAGGTGTTTTATTCCGTCCATTTATAACTAGAATTTTGAGTTTTGGAATGACAGTATAGACAGATGATGGTATTACCGTATTATTATCATAAAAACATGAACCTGGAGAAGAAAAAGCGGAAAAAGTATATAAAAACTGTAATACTTTAAGAAATCTCTAAGTAAATGGCTTGAAAGCTGGACCTTTTATAATCCAAGTACTCCATTTTAACCTCGATGCATTACATGTTTAGATATTTTATTCAAAATTGTTATACGAACATCAATTTGGGACACCTAAATTTGACAACTTTTTGAATTGTTGCACTCCTTGTTATCTGTGTGTATGTTAGTTGTAAGCTTAACAGCTTTCCTGCTTGATTGTTGCAACAGATGGCAAAGGGAAGAAAAACAAGTCTGCTTCTCAACAAGATATTACCATCACCAGGCTTGATATTCGAGTTGGTCTCATAAAAAAGGTTGAAAAGCATCCTGATGCAGATTCCTTATACGTAGAAGAGATTGATGTCGGTGATGAACAGACAAGAACCGTTGTCAGTGGACTTGTCAACTATATACCAGTTGATGAATTGCAGGTTATCTGTTATTTACATATTCCCTTTAATGCAAGTTGCTAAGGTACTGTTTTATCTACTGGTTAATTATTAATAATTAATTCTAACAACTTTCTTCAGAACCGAAAGGTCTGTGTACTTTGCAACCTGAAGCCAGCAGTCATGAGGGGTATTAAATCCCAAGCAATGATTCTTGCGGCTTCCAATGATGATCACACCAACGTAAGAAAAAATACACAATGTTTTCCGATTGAATTGATTATGAGTAGTTTCATTGAAATGTGAGAGTTATAAAGTACTAAATTTCTTATTGCTGTGCACCCCTTCAGGTTGAGTTGGTTGAACCATCCAGTTCTGCTTCTGTCGGAGAAAGAATTACATTCCCGGGACACGAAGGTAACCCTGATGAACTGTTAAACCCGAAGAAGAAAGTTTGGGAAACTTTGCAAGTCGATCTGCGCACTAATGAGGAGTTAGTGGCATGCTACAAAGATGTTCCACTTACCACATCAGCCGGTGTTTGCAAGGTTTCGTCAATACGCTGTGGATCAATAAGGTAGACACACATTAAGTATTGTAAATAAATAGTAAATATTTTATTATTAGGAGCAATCTTTTATTTTTATTAGTAATATGTATTCGGCCCATGAGCCCATTAGGTTAGAATAGCCTATATAAACATATTAATGATTGTACATTATTCATAACTTGAAAGCATGTTTTAGCCCTTATAATCTGACCAACAGATTTTGCAGTTTTTCATGGTACCATAATTGTAGAATTTACTACGTTGAGTAATTTAACTGCGTATTTTAGATGCACTTTGCCATGTGCCAACTTTTTATTAACATTGATTAACTTTTCATTTCATCTCCAGATTTTCTTTTTTGGGCTCTAATGCTCTATATACTTTTCCTATTTAGGGACAGTTTATGAGGTGTTGGGAATTTGTTGTTTGTTTTTGGAATTGTTAGATTTGAGAGTGGGGATCTGAGTCTTCTTTTTATCGTTCTGTTCTATTTTTATTTTATTTTTCTTTTAAAGTAGTTTAGTAGTTAGAATCACATTTTACATGTGGAGAATTTGAGAATCAAATACCGAGACTTCCAATAATATTTTTGAATAACCAATCGTTAGTTGGTTCAGTGGTGATTGACGTTGAACTTTTATTTTTATGAAAGATTGACGTTGAACTTAGTGGGGAGGACAACGGTTCAATCCCCACAACTGCGACCGGGAGGGTGCTGGAATCGAATACCGAGACTTCCAATAATATTTTTGAATAACCAATCGTTAGTTGGTTCAGTGGTGATTGACGTTGAACTTGGTAGGGAGGACCACGGTTCAATCCCCCGCAACTTCGATCGGGAGGGTGCTGGAACCATTTGATGTCAGAATTGACCCCCGTTCCAGATTAAACTGGTGGTGAAAGCCAAAAAAAATAATTTTTTTTTTTTGAATAGGCTTACCAATTTAACCACTCTACTCTTTAACTTTTAACTCTTAATTCGAGTCATCAAACCAACTTTATATCCCTTGCTGGGACATTTGACTTCCATTTAAGTTGGAAAGATCATACTAAAGAAAATGGATTATCTCAAAGATACATCATCATACATGACCGTACTATTACCATATACAGTTCAAAATAAAATGCAATAGGTTTTGGCCATTGGAATTTAGTTTAATTTAGTAGCCTCTGCAATAGGAGTTGTTCCAATATTATTGTGTGATCACTCTTGAATATTTTTACTTTTGCAATATTGAGTTTATTTTCTTGTTAGCTTTCTTTGCAATATCAAGTCCCATAGTTCTTTCATACTCTCCCTGGTCTTTATTATAAGAAGAGAAAGAAAAAAAAGGAAATTACCATTTTGGTCTTTAAAAATGTGTAAGTTGCTTATCAGACAAAAATGCAATTAAATTCTCCACTCTTCAATCCGTAAGTCAGTTTAGTCTCATGCGGTAACAAAAATGTTAACTCGGTCATAAAGTGTTGATGTGGCAAATGAAAGGGGCAAATTGACTACTGATTTTGTTTCGAGGGACCATTTTGACATAGAAAACAACACCCGTTGATCTTTTAAAATCCAAAATATGAAGTTTGTGTAAACAAATTCCTCCCCTATCAATCTTTTAAAAAAGTCCATAACAAGTTCCGTTAAAACACACTAGTTTTTTTTTTCATAATCTACGTTCTGAACTTTATTCTAAGGAGCAAAAACTGAATTTTAAAGGGGATAACAAAGTGATTGGAGGAGACTAATCGGTAACATTATCAGGTAAAACATAAAGAAGAAATGAGGAAACTAATTACATATCCGAAAGAAAAAGAAAAAACAGTTTGTATTATTAAAAAAAAAACTTATGTTTTAATATCATTGCATTATTCTTCCATTGAGCTTGTAGTTTATTGTTTTTTATTTCATTTTTACCCTTTTATTTTCTCTAAAACCTATATTTACCCTTTTAAATTTATTATAATTTCAATTTAAAATAAAATAATTATAGTTATGTTTTAATTTCCGTCAAAAAAATGTTATGCTTTAATATCATTGCTTTATTCTTCCATTGACTATCATATGGAACTTTTACCTACTTATGCCGTCTACATTCAATCACGTGGTCGTTTTAACAAATCTTTTATATTATAAGTTGTTCAGTTTTGCTATTATTAACCCTAATTTTTTCCCGCTCATTTTTCTTTTCATTTTACCCTAACATTAATTCAAATAAAATGTTAAAAAATATCTCACCAAGAATCGAACTCACAACATTTAACCCACCATGTTAAATATTTATTATTATTAATAATTCAAATAATATGTTACAAAATACATCGAACACATTTAACTCATCATGTTAAACATTTATTATTATTAGCTTCCTATTATTATTATTATTAGTATTTTTTTTAAAAAAATTACTATTATTATTATTATTATTATTATTATTATATCTCTTATATTCTAAACTTGCTCCGAAATGCTAACCCCAAACCTATTTTTTTCCTCTCTTTTTCATGCGGTCCATTATATTAAAAAAAAATACAAATTTGTTGGGAATCGGACCTTCATCCATTTAATTTTTTTGTTGCGATGACTATATTAATAAGAGACATGGACAATCTCTTAAGCATGTTGAAATATATCTTTTGTCGACAGTGTATTTACATGGTCAGTTGTATGTTGCTTCAAGAATTATTTAAAGAGAATGATTAAAAATATTGATTATCGACGAAGACGGTGAAAATACGAATAAAACTTCCAATGTAGTCTATAAAGAAATATTTCGTGATATACCATAATTTCTGTTGTACGAACATTTATCCAAATTTATTGTCGAACTAATATTTAATGGTACTCGACGTTTTTATATACATTTTAGTGTTGAAAATTTTATATCTTATTTTTTCATATCATAGCTAATTAGACCCGCATGGGTTGAAGTTCTAGTTGAAAGAAATAGAGATAATATATATATAATACAGGAAAATACTACTTTATCAGCCTTGTTCTATTTTTATCAAACAGAGCTTTACATTACTGACTAACCGGTAATATTATCAGGTAAAACATAAAATATAAATAAGAAATGAGGAAACTAATTCATATAAGGAAGAAAAAAAAAAAAGGAAAAACAGTTTGTATTATAAAAACTAAATAAAAAAAAATAGATTGTCTCACTTTCCTCTATGGATGATCTCACCTCTTACTAAATACCATTTCGAATTGAGATTCATGTTTGCAACAAAATCATTAATTGATTACAATTCATGCCAAGTGTATCTATAGGCGCATAATAAATTTGTTATTTGAGGTTGATTTTCTTTGCTGTCAATTAATTAGGTTGGTGTTGATGGGAATAGAGAGCATGACTATGGAGAGTTTGTAAATTGTAAGTGACAATTCACTTGCAAAGACTATGGAGAAGGACGAGCATTTTGCAAAAGTATTCAATTACTAAGCGTTGGATGGTTAGTTGAAGCATTCGTTAAAGTATTGCATGTATTAAAGAACGGTAGAGCTGTCAAAATGGGTTAGTCCGAATGACCCGAAATTTTTCCGGGCTCGGGCCTTAAAAATCTTAGCCCGAATTGTTTCCGGGCTTTTTAGCCCGGCCCGATAAAGTCCATTTAAAATATGGGCTAGCCCGAATGGGCCGCGGGCCGCCCGCAAGCCCGAATAATTTTAAATAAAAAATAAATATAAGTTATTTATTTTGAGAGTTTCTTTTACCGCACTATGAGTTTCACAAACATTATCCACTACTTATGTAGCTGCGATATTTTTTCCTCAAGTTTATCATTTTTACTACTTAAATAGTGGATTAGTAAAAATAGGGCGCGCGAGAAACTCGTAGCAGATGAGTAAAAATATGGCGCGCGAGAAACTCGTAGGTAGAGGGTGAGTAAAATAGGTCGCGTGAGAAACTCGTAGGTAGTGGATGACTAACAATAGGGCGCGCGGGAAACTTGTAGGTAGCGGATGAGTAAAAATAAGGCGCGCGAGAAACTCGTAGGGCAAAAAAAGAAATTCTCTTGTATTATAAGTCAAGGGATTTTGGCTTTTTTTTTTTGTCGTTGCTGCTAGATATGTGATGCCTAATTTAATTTGTATTATTTTGGATGATTGATAATTAGATGTGTTGTGATTTAATTTGCTAGAAATGCAATGTAGGTTTGAATATTTGAATTTAATTTGTCAAAATAAATTGTCCCTATTTGTTGTTTAGAAAATGCAATATAAATTTAATTCTAACTTGTGAAAAAATTATTGGTCCTCTACATATATGTATAATATATATGTATGTTATTTTTTAAACTTTTTTTTGCCATTTTTAATTTTTTATTGAAAAATTAAATAAAAATCCGGGCTAGCCCGAAAGCCCGGAGCCCGAATAGCATCGGGCTTGGGCCATACTTTTTAGGGCCCGTTTTTCATCCGGGCTTTTTTTAGCCCGGCCCGAAGTAGCCCGAAGCCCGACCGGGCTGGCCCAAATTTTGCCGGGCCGTCCGTTTTGACAGCTCTCCACATGGATTAAAAATAAGATTCGATTATAGTTTATAAAGAGTGACATTCTTTACCTTATAAATTTGTTTTATAGGATTGAGTTAGGTTCATAAGAATATAGTTGAAAGTTGACAATGAATGATACAAATCAAGATTGCATAGCCTCTCCATTGCCACCACCCAAGTATACTAATTTCTCCATTATTGCACACTCTATTATTGACTCTAAGCCGCCGCTTCCTCCAAAATCAACATTAGTGAATGTTATTCTTCCCAAAATATCTTCATTAATTGTTCTACTTTTTAACAATAATTGTAAAATTTCAATGCAAATTTAATATATTGTAAGGTCATTTTAGGAATTGCAATAGAAACTTCACATAAAATCAAGATAAAAAAGTAACTTCTTAATAAGTGTGCAAATGGTTAGTTTTGCTTAAAAAAGAGGTCGGAGGGAGTATATGTTTAACTATTTGACATCTAAGATTAGTATCCTTTGTGTATTTTCCAAACTTGATGTAAAATCGAGTGCTTTCTTTTGAAATGTTGAGAGTTGATTCTCGTTATGCTTTTGGAGGTGTTCTGGACTGGGACTAAGACCCAATATGCTGAGAAAAAACTGATGGATCGTCGAGCAGAACCATATGAGGAACAACCCAACATATACTTGACCAATAATCAAACAAGCCATTTCTCCTACGGAACGTAACGCACGACAACGGAATGATGGTCATTAAACACCCATCACGGCTCCTGAGTCGTTTTCCGACAGCCATTAATAGTCATTACTGCCCATCAACGGCCTTGGGTCAGCGCTGAGGGCTATATATAGATCATTTCCACAACTTCACAAGGTACGTATTCTATATCAGAGAAAACATTTGTTTCACCTCAACTGACTTGAGCGTCGGAGCATCTGCAGTTACACAACCCCTTGCGGATCCACCGGAGAGGAGCAAAGGACTGAAACAACTTACACCGTCGCAAATTGGTCGACTCTGATCAGGTAAGATCAACAGTGATCACGATGCACTGCAGTAACTAAATCACACAGTTACACATTGTAGTTGATCCTATCCATATATTTTAAATTGGTCGATTCATATTGTATCTCAATAAAATCAATAAATCTCAACCATTAATATTAAATTGGACATTCTTTATTGAAAATTGTTCTACTTTTGCATTGATAAAGTTTTGTTGTTAGAAGTAAAATGATATTTTAAACCAAATGTCAAATCATAACTAGGCTTTCCTTGGCTAATGAATGAGTAAAATCATTGAACCAGCATATACTAAATTAGATTAGATAGAGTTTGGATGAACTAAGATGCTTAATTAATATTCCCTTCCACGAATCAAACGAGTTGTATACAAATGACTAGACCTCCCCACACTATTTATTCGATTTCTTTTAAAAGCATAAAATTAATTTTCTCTTTCAAGAGTTGGATTACAAATAGATACGATCGATCAACTTTTTATGTTGAGTGACTTTTGCAATTTGCTAACATATATGCATGCATGGTTGTAAAGTTATGGAATACCAAAAAAGTCACGTTTCTAGCAGAGAATATTCATTCACCTGCAGCTACCACGGTTCAAAATATATATATTGCATAAATTAAAAGGTTCATCACATCAAAATTCTCTTCATTTATTGATCAAATGGCTTTTTTTTCTTTCTATTTTTGTTTTTTATCTTATTGTGTTCATACTACTAGCTAATAATTGTATGCTAACTATTCAAACTTTTTTATCTAATTGTGTTCAAACTATACTAGCTATAATATTTAGATAACTTGGTTTTTAGTCCATTTAATATGAACTAGTTATATATATATATATATATATATATATATAAGGACTAAAATGTAATACACACACAAAAAAATCCAATTGTTTCTCCGATTAATCTTAATAGCCCACGTCATTGTATACCAAAAATAAAAATCCTTGTTTTTCATCGTTCACCAATAACACAAACAACAAATACAATTGAAACAAATCCCATAAATCACAAACAACATACATGCCAATTAATACCAGGGATGGATTCAGAAATTTTATTCGGTGGGGGCAAGATTACATATGATTAATTTTTACTTTTAATTCGTACGTACTATATATATATACATGAATGAAAGGCAAACGAGAAATAAGTTAGATCGCTAAAAACATTCTTTTTAAAATATTATTCTATAAGTACTAAAATAATGATGACATTATTATTAATGAAAAAAAGAAAGACATATTTTCTATGAGGCAGTTAAGTGGCTAAAATTTTACACTTTTTAGCGTGAATAAGTGGATATACTTGATTTCGGATTTCGATTTCTACATATTACATGCAATGTTCTTACCAATTAAATTATGTTCATAAAAAGAGAAAAAAAAGACATTGTAATAAATAATACAAATTTGCTTTAGAATATAAAAAAACTAACATTAAATATATTAATACAAAGATGATATTTTAGCAATAGTCGTACATAAATTTCACACATTAAGTGTACTACTAATTTTTCATAATCATATTTGTGAAAGGTGTTAAAGGATCTACAAATAAAAAGATATAAACTGTAGTTTTTCATATATGAATTGCTGTCTAGTGGGGGCATAACATTATTTTACATAGCCATATAAACTCAATATGTCATTCTAATCAAACACCAAGTATGAATGTAGTGGGGGCAGCTGCCCCCAATTACATAGCCTTAGATCCGTGCCTGATTAATACAGTTGAATTTTTTTAAAAAAAAATCTTATTATACATTTGATCGTTTATTATCTCATTTTACCTATTTTTTTCCTTGAAGAGTAGTTAAAGAACATTTTTGACATAACAATAGTTGATACCATTTTGAACTAAACAATAGATAAATAATAATAACAAATTTTCTAAAAGACCTACACTAAAAGGTGTTACACGTATATTGTAGTCAACCTATACCATTAAAAAAACATTATAGTCAACCTATACTTGAATATAAGTATTCTTTTGCTGTTCAAAAGAAGAAAAAGAAAACATTAACCTCATATAGGAGAGAGAGCATCTCAAATGCTTATAAAAAGAGAGAGAGCTAGCCTCTCAAATTAACCCCATATATAAGTTGGGAGTGATTCTATTCTAATATACATATATACCTTTTAGAAACTAGCTATTTTTTTTTAATGGCAAATCAATAATATAAATAAAAAGTGAGTATAAAGGCTACTCCAATCCATTATAAGGTTTTTTTTTCCAAACCAATAGGGAAAAATGAATCATCATTTCAATCCATTATATGTTTAAAAGGTTAAAAAAGATACAAATGATGAAGAATAATAAGGATGAAAAGCAAACACAAAACAAAAGCAGATTACCGAAAAATAACATATAGCAAAAATAAATTCAAAACCAATCAAAATAATACGGAAGAAAAGTAAGCACAAAATGAAAGCAGATCGCTGAAAAATAACATACAACAAAAAATAAGTTTAAAATCAATCAAAATAATAGGTTGTGATGGATAGTTCAGCTGGTCAAACTAGTTGAACTATGAGTTAATTACCTGGAGGTCCAGGGTTCAAATTCTGGAAAGGTGAAAAACTAACATCCTAATATACTAACAATTTGCCATTAAAAGAAAAAACTTACATTTTTCGTTAACTAGCTATTGACTGGTTATTGCTATATATGCACACTAAATTTATTAATCATATAGGTCTGATTATATAATATAAACTGAATGTGTTCGCAAGCACCAATGTCATTCATTTGGACTGAAAATACCTAAGCTAGAAAATGGATAAATAATAGTAGTATAGAGAATGGCTTCTGCTACTATTACTACTTCTATGCAATAAGGCATGAACAAAATATCTATGTATTGGCAATGCAACATCTCAATGATCTCATCACATTTCATATCTATCTTTTGCCATCAACAAGAAACGAGCTAGCCATGCCTCTTGCTATTTCCCTTTTAAGGAAACACACATCATGATTGAATGGTAGAACCCCCATCTTTGTATATAGCTTATAGGGTAAGATGATGAGAAAAACAATCCATCATCATATACAAAAAGTTAAATGGTACTATACTCAAGTAATCATGTTGCTTACTTTTTCCATACCTCATATATATATTGTGTCATGTCATGGGGTATTAATCATCATAACACAAAGTTTTTAGCTTCTAATTAATCAACTTTCGTCTTCTAATTGTCTTCCATTTTCCCATAAAAAATAAGATATTCAATCATGCAAGTTAAATATTGTAACATTTAAGGCAAAAACCCTAACCCTAAACATATATTAGGTACTTTTTCAACCATGAAAAAGAACAATTCTATGGATCAAAAACAATGTAAATCATGACATGATAAAAAAGAAGAGAAAAGAGTAATTTATAAAAGGAAAAAAAGGAAGTACCAAAATGGGAAGAAATCTAGTTAGAATTTAGAATAAATAACATCATAAAAGGAAATTAACAAGAAAAAGTTAAAAAGCAACAAAATCATCAGAATCTAATAAGGGTACATTCATGATATAATAATTATTATATATAAATAAAAGGAAACTCTAATTAAAAGTCTCAATTGTCTCATATGAACACATACCAACTGAAGTATGGTTTCATTTTCACTACAAATAAGCTTCAAAACACAAAGCACTTCAGAGGCACAAATTCAGAAAGAGTTTTCCATAGTCATATGATTAGTTAAAGAACCTTAAATCTTAATTAAATACTACTAGCTAGCTACCAGATAATATTAATTAATATACAAGTCAAATGATAATTAACTAATAGCATAAATAAAACCCTTTTATCCTAAATATAAGAGATAGTTTAAGTAACAAAAGTTTATGTATCTGGTCTAGACGAAATGCATAAACTTTTTATTGACTTAATTGTCTCTTATATTTAGGATCAGATGAAATATCATTAACCAACCAACAATCAACATACATCTTCATGTTCTTGAAGTTCCTTCTCCAACTCCAGCTCTAGCTCTAGCTCCTCCCATCTCCATTGGCACAACCATGTCCTGAAGAAGTCCTCCATTGTTCCTCACCAGATTATGTTCACCATAATTCTCTTGATTTTGAAGCAACCGACGAAAAGATGCTGAAGAGTCCATAAAATTATCAGCAGAGTTAACAACACTCACAGGTGAAGCAGTGTTGAAGGAGTTGTTATAGTCTAACAAAGATGGCACTGCTTGCTGCTGCTGACCCACATTCTGATTCTGATCAAGAATTTGTTGATACTGTTGTGATTGAGACATTGCAACTTGGTTTCCAAGAGCACCATCACCAACACCATCAGTTATATTGTGGTGCTGGTGAATCTGTTCTTGGAAACCAAAAGGATTATGCATCATCCCAAAGTTAGCAGCACGCATCTTTTCCGGGGAATGGTGGGTGTGGTTGCCTTCATAGCTGGTTAGTACCACGGAAGCTTCAGTGGACGAACGCTCTATACGCTTCTTCACCTCACAACCAAGGGCGGTGCAACGGTAATAGCTCCTATTTTGCATAAAAGCAAGATAAGAAATATATATAAGTTTGATTGAAAAAGTTAAATTAGAGAATATGTGCACTTATACTAATATAATTTACACACAGTCTAAAGAGAATAAAAAACGTATTTTAAACACAGCCTTCGATCTGGGTGCAAGAGAATCAACTACATCCGCTTGCACTCAGATCTAACGGCTTTGTAGTAATCTGCATATGAATCATTATATTGATTTGATTTGATTTACATGTTTAGATATATATACCTTGGATAAGGGCTGTTTTTGACAGGTTTTTGACCATACTTGCGCCACCTATAACCATCATCCAAATGATCAACATCAGTCCTTGTCTTGAAAGTAATTCTTGGTGGTCTTTGCTTAGTGTTCTTCCTCTTCCTTGCAGGTTTCACCCTACCAAACAAACATAAAAGATTAATCATTTTCAGCTAAATTCAGTAAATTAAAACCATATTTTGTTGATATTTTTTGTGTTTCTTTTTTTATTGTCAAACTAATATGAATATTAAAACGGCAAAAAAACACATTGAAATGACACTGACAACAGTAAAAAACCCGGAAATTCCGCTCATCTAATTGAATACACAAACACACATATTTCATCATCATCTTCAATCTCCTTGTCTGCAACTGTAACTGCTCTTTCTTCTTTTTTACTCTTTTTAGTCATTTACAACTTTTATTATGAATTTATGAAATAAATTAAATGAAAATAATAATCTTTTTGTACTCACTGTTTCTGAGTCTGATCTTGTTGATCATTTTGATTCTCCACCAATCTGATCCCATGATCTCCATTTTTTTCATCTGGTTCTTCTACTCCACCTTCAAATCCAAGTTCATCTTCATTCTCTGCTACTGATTTGTTAGCAACACCAGCTTCATGAGAAGACGAAGAAATTGACGATGAAAGAGAGACAGGGGTGGCCGGATTATTCAAAACCTCAGACGTTGCAGCCGGGGACGTTATCGGTAGAGGAGGTAGCTGCAGGTCAGGATCATTGGTGGGAAACCATTCGAATAAAGTTGAAGAAGTAGTGAAATCTTGTGTAGTTAACATGTCCATGTAAACAAAGGAAGAAGCTTTTTGATGATGATTATCACCAGATTGTGATGGTGGTGAAGGAATCATATCAAAGATACTGTGAGATGGTAAAGCTGGTGAGAAAGGGAAATTGATTATGCAACTTTCTTTGTTCTTCTTGTTTGGAATCTCATCCAAAAATGCTGCTGCAGAAGAATTCGCCATGTCTTGATCAATTGGTTTCTCTCTCTTTTCTCACTGTTTTGTTTTCATGAACTGTGTTGTTGTTGTGAGTGCTATATGCTATATAACCTTTGCACATATTCCTCAGCTCTCTCTCTATTTCTCTCTCTCTCTATAGCTCTCTCTCTTCTCACTTATTTAATGAATCCCAAAAAAAAGTGAGACTCTTTATTAATTCAAGTTTTGTGTATGAGTAGATGACAAAAGAGGGGAGAAGATGACATATTAAAAAGGACATTTTGGGGATTTAAGTTTGTTTTAGTAAATTAAGTTTTGGTTCCCTAAGATAATTTTAAGTTTGACTTTTGTCTTTATGCTATTCAGTTTCATTTTCATTGAGTTTGAGTCGGTGATTTTAATCTCAACCGTCAATCTAAAATAGAACGGTTGTAATTGACTGCAATGTTCTGTTGTAAGTGTGTGTAATCCGCATCTATGAAATATTTGTATCAGTTTCTTTTCCATTGAGTTTGAGTCGGTGTTTTTAATCTCAACCGTCAATCTAAAATAGAACGGTTGTAATTGACTACGATCTTTTGATGTAACTTTGTGTAATCCTCATCTGTGAAATATTTGTAAAAATTTCGTTTTCATTTGAGTCGGTGTTTTTAATCTCAACCGTCAATCTAAAATAGAACGGTTGTAATTGACTACAACGTTCTGTTGTAAGTGTGTGTAATCAGGATCTGTGAAATATTTGTATTAGTTTCATTTCCATTGAGTTTGAGTCGGTGTTTTTAATCTCAACCACCAGTCTAAAATAGAACGGTTGTAATTGACTGCAACGTTCTAAGTGTGTGTAATCCGCATCTATGAAATATTTGTATCAGTTTCATTTCCATTGAGTTTGAGTCGGTGTTTTTAATCTCAACCGTCAATCTAAAATAGAACGGTTGTAATTTACTACAATGTTCTACTGTAAGTGTGTAATCCGCATCTGTGAAATATTTGCATCTAATACTATGTCTCGGTGATTAAGCATTTGATTCAAGATGAATTTGACCAAAGGCAACCCAAAAGACTAATATTAAACCATATTTTTTTCTTTCTTTTAATAATATTAATCCATAGTTGATAACTCAAAAGAACCACCTTCCAAAAAAACTTCAAAACCAAAATGCGTTTCAAAAATAACTTAGTGCGCGTTTATTATCACCACAATGATTTTGTCGCACGAGGAGTTATTGCGGTTTTATAAAAATTATTTTATGGAGTGTTTGTTTGATAATACGGTGAGTTTGGCGATAAATCTACCATGATATCAATTATGCACGTAAAGGACGATTTTGTCGCACAGTCAATCATTATGATTTTATAAAAAAAATCATTTTATCCGGTGTTTGTTTGATAATATGGTGATTTTTGTGACAAATCTATCATGATATCAATCTTGCACGTAAGCGATCAAAATTATAGTTTATTAAATAGATATCGAATAAACTATTAAGTTGGCCTCTTACTTTACAAGATAACCTCAAATAGATTCCTGATTTTATTTATGAATATTTCAAAAAATCTCTAACTTATTAAATTGTTACTTACTATCAATTTGATTTTAAGTTAGTCCCTAACATATTCTTTAAATGCTAATATGACTAAAATTTAACAGAATTGTGGATTCTTTTAAAATAATTATAAACAAATTTGATATTTATGGTACATTAAAAATATATTTAGTCCATATTATAGATTAAATACATTAGATTTCGATGTTTTGATATACAAAAAAAATTATATTTTTTTTAAAATTCAGTATACTAACTAATTCGAGTTGATCAATTTCACCCTCTTTTTAAGTTAATTGTTTTAGTTTAGTTTTTGAAGTGTGAAACAAGTTTTTGGATTGGTTGTTGATAATTTGGTAAACAGGTTGGCTTGGGAGGTTTCCCACCATTGCGGTGGTGACCGGAAACCGCCGGTTTAAAGACAGATTTACTGCAAAAAGAGGACCATCGGTGGGTCCAAGTTCACGCGGTTATTTGACTGGTAACTGGATTTAGTGTGAACGGGGTTGTGTGTCCACGTGGGATTGTGAGTAAAAGGTTTTACGCTCTCTCTTCTGTTCTGTTCCACCGCATGTGATGGGTCTCTGTATTTGTGAATTCACATCATTTTCATTTTCGCGGTATTTTTCTTTTTTCATTTTCTCTCTCAATTGCCAAATTCACCCTTCATTTTATTTCTTATCTAACGTTCCTTTATTTCATTTTAATGCCCTTGCGCAATATATGACCATCAATTTCGGAATTTGCGGCACAAAAAATGAAAAGTATATACTTGCCATCAATACCAATTAAATAAAAGCATTTGTTTGCATAAGTGAGTTATCGGGAAGGCCAAAAAACTAGCTTAAAGCTTTTAGCTTTGTTTGGTAACAGTCATTTTACTATGAGTTTATAGTTTATTTTACTAGCTTATAGCTTATTTTCAAATGCTATTTCAAGTAGCTTATAGTTTTTAACTTATAAGCTATAAGCTAGCTTATCAGCTAACCGCTATTTTTACCAAACAGAGTCATCATCTCTAATGGTGGTTCTTATATTTTTAAGTATCGGTTCTTAATAGGTACTACCATTAGAGTAATACATATTTGAGTTTTTAATAGGCATAAATTCTTATATAAGCAATAGTTCTTATATGATTTTTGTGGGACCCATTTAAAATGATATAGAGTTATTGGTGAGATGTGTTATTGGTACGATCCATTTATAACTTTTGAAGAGGTGTTGGGTTGAAGGAATTAAGTGCTTATTAGGTAGCATTATTAAAAAATAATAAATGAATGATGTACACACATGGAGCTCATTTAAGCACAAAAAAATGGAGAGCTCCATTATGGATGCTATTAATTCTGTTGACATGAATATCATATATTATATATGTACTCTATGTAACACTTTATAAATAAAAATGTATTTTTGAAGTTCATTACATATTTAATGAGTTCGGTCATATAAAGTGTTACGGATGGAGTATGAATTAGAGTTCAAACTTCAAATATCCACTTATTTATATTAAGAGTATATTTGATCTGCAAAATATAAGTACTAGACAAAACAATACAATACATTACAAGATAGAATAACACAGAACAAAGTTTAAGGTATTGAGCAAATTTTATCTTTGTACGAGTTTGGTGGACAAAAGTTATTTTAGTATTTTAGATTACTTGTGTTGAGGAAAAAAGCTGTCTCGTGGTTCAGTGTGGGACAAATATTTAGGTTTTTGTCCAGTCTCTTGGCCCTCAGTTTGTGCAGTCCTAGAAATAGTTTTGAAATCAAACACAGTACAACTTAAGTTGTCATGTTTAGTCATTTATTTTTTTAGCAAATCAAACACACTCTAAGGGTAAAATTTTTAACCAATAAATTACTTTAAAAAAAGTATTTGTTTTATGTTTCTCTTCCTATTGGATATGTAGAATATTCCAGAGAACAAAATGAATTGGGTTCAAAAGATTAACAAACTCCACCAAATTACAAATCATTCAGGAGAATTTGAGTTTGATTTTTGATAGAATATTTATTCAGACTTTGTTTATTTATCGGTTGAATTTGGAATTATGAAGACTCATTTTTTAATGGACTAGAGGATTACCACAAAAAAAAAATTCAAGGGAACTCACTTTGTGCATCAAATAGATTTCTCAATGAAGATAAATCATTGTTAAATGAAGGTGAAAAATTCATACTTATACCATGGTAATAAAAAAAATACGGCTTGATTGCATATTTACTCCCTTAAATTTATTTTAAATCTTAAGTTGGTCTTCTAATTTTAAAAAATTTAAAATTGATCCTCTGCATACGAATGTTAACATAAGTCCGTTCTTTCCGTTAAATTTTGAATCAATTTCATCGAACTTTCTGTTAAATTTATTTGAACTTGTACTTATGTTAGAATTTTTCATTTTATTATTTGCCCCCTTTAACTCGTTGACCCATCCAATAAACCAATTTGGGCACATAATACAAAAATGTTGAGAATCTTGCAAATATGCAATGCGACTCATTCAGACTTGCCTCCAAATTCAATCACAACTTCCAACTGCCATCTTATAATTGAAACCACCATCTTTATTCTACAACCGACCCTTATATTTTAACTCAATATATATAATTTATTAAGCTAGCTAAATTGTGTTGTTATTATTATAACCATCAAAGAATATTTGATGTTAAATCCTCTCATTATGGTTTGTGTAAGTTGCCTAGATTCATGCTATATTTTAGAAACATTATCAAACTTAGCAACTCACTCAACATATATTCCCACATTTTAATATTTTAGTTAGCAAATGTGAAAACAAATTTATTAACCAGCCGATTATTGCAATATTTAATTTTATGAGATTCAATTTTAAAAGATCTTAACAAAACCAAATTGTATTTTTAATAATATTATAAAGCTAGTATATATATAGTTTCTAGACTTGTGTCGACATCAATGATTAGCATAATAGACTACTGTTTATCTTCATTCATCCACCATAATCAACCGCTAATTGTACTTGCAAATAGTTTTTAAAGTTTCCGATTAATAGAAAATTTTCAGAAGCAACTATTTTGACCTTATTCGTTTTTAGTTTCGGTTTTATTAAGAAAAGAGAAATTGTATAATTAAAAATTGTGGTGCTAATGATTATCTTATGGCGAAATTATCTTATTTGCCTATTTATTTTTCTGTCTTATCTTCTTTCGCCCCAATTACAATGAATTAGGGTTGTAGAGCGGGTCAATTCTTGGAGATTTCTCCATATTCCGATAGAAAAAACTTGGTGCGAATCGGGATACATAGGCACTCATCTAACTAATGTATTGATGTAATTCCTAACTAATATGGTTGACTGACCGTAGCTGCTAAGTTAGAGATTTCTTTTTTCTAATACCCAGTTGTTTTGAACATTCTCTTGTACTATTTTTATTTTTTATAATATATAATATTATATTTGTCATTAAAAAAAAATTACGGTAAATTTAAAATTTGGCTTGAGCCTGATGTAGTTAGGTTAAGCCGTAGATCTTTGTCAACTGGCTTAAGCTATTGTCTCTCTTTGTTATGTCTTTCACAAAATTTTTTACAGCCCAATTCAGTCTCTACAAAAATAAAATTTAAATTAATCTATGATATTTTTATACTAGGGTCAAATTAGCTCATCTATTATAATAAATTAAATATCAATTTGTCTCCGATATGAAAATGTCATAAACTAATTTAAATTGAGCCATCATAAAATTGAGAAGGATTAAAATGAGTTTTCATTCTAGTTTTTTCTTAAATAAAGATTAGTTATTAATTAATTGATTAATAAAAAAAGAAGTGTTAGAAACACTCTTTTCAATATTTACTCTCATTGAAATCAAAATGTGAGTCCTTCACTTTAAAAATAGGTCTCACATTCATCAATTATTGAATTAGAAAAATGAGACATGGCTGAACTAAAAAGATATGAGATGACTATTTCTCACATAAATTGTGAGTTTATAATTTCTGATGAATTTCACTCAATTATAAAGTGAACACTAGAGAAAACATGCAAAAGAAATGCGAGGATTGGGTTGCGCCATACATATGAAAGAGTATAGAATAATGATGGATTTGCCAAATCAAATACTACTTTACTCCTTTATAATTTGAGGGTATATCTATCAACCAATGTAAACAAGCTACATAAGTGAATTTGTATGTGTTATCCACAACTAACTTGTAACATACTTTTGGATTTATATACGACTTATTCTTATTGATTGATGAGTAAATACTATCAAATTATGAAAAGGTAGATTAAAAAAAACCAAAAAGAAAATATTGCTATCACTGATGTTAATAAAGGCTTATCAAAACAAAAACAAAAAAAACTCATCTTAATAAAGATGTATAGAAGAGTTAGCTAACATTGATTGTATGGTGGTCAATCATGAAATTGTGTTTTATTACCATTTACCGATGATTAGAGATGTCTCTTTCTCTAAATTAATACTAGTAGCTATGTAGTCTTTCTTTTTATGAATTTCGGTACTGTTATATTGAAGAAAAAAATTGATGAATATTTTGCATCAACTAGTGGTATATAGTAATTAAAAAATGAAATAAATTGAATGGTGAAAAGGAGTTGAAAACGCGTAGAAGATGACTAAGAGACAAACAATGAACAATGGGGCTTTAATTGGGAGGCAACAATAAGGACAAATTAATTAAACAACATACATAGTGTTGCGTGCAAGTCTATAAAATTTTAGCGGTTCTACCGATCGTTAGTTGGTCTAGTGGTGATTGGCAGCGCTGAACTTGATAGAGAGGATTTCAATTTCATCCCCGACAACTATAATCGGAAATGGGCGGAACCACTTGATGTTATAACTGATACCAATCAGATGAGACGGTTCAATAGACCGAATATTGCGGTGGAAAAAAAATTAGGGGTTCTATTCTATTTGCGCTTTTTGTTTGTAACCTAATAACCATGCTATGAATGAATCGGTGCAACCCAACAACACGTTCCACGTAAATTTCCACCAATAGTCTAATAAACTGTTATTTATTTCACACAAATTTACTACTAGTACTCACTCCACAAGAAATTATTCAGGTGCTTTTTTATTCTCCCTCTATGTTAGTAGCAGTTAGCACACATGTGTCTGACCATATTAAAATATTTTCAAATGTTTTTTTTAATTATTTATTAAAAAATAATACTTATGTCTTTTACTATATCTGAAAATTTAATTCATCTTGTTAGGATCATTCATTAAGATACATACATGCATATATAATATTATAACCACATATATAATTAATAAAATTACTTGAGGAATATTCTATACACAAAGTTAAGAGTTGTTCTATGATTTTAAGTCGTACTTATATTAACAATTTTTAGAGTGGACAGATGCAAATGATTGATTTAACTAATTACTTGCGTTGGAGCTGATGATAAATCTCATAATGATAATGATGGTGATAATGTGTATGAATTAATGTTAAAGGTAAAATTTAAATAGCAATTGTGTCAAAAAAATAAAAAGAAGATAAAATAGTAAGTAAAAATTGGTTTGATGTATCATGTATTGAAAAAAAATTATTTTATCTTAAAATTGGTTTGATGTATTAAAACTTAATTAGGGTGCTATTTAAATTTTTGACACAAACGCACCCTAAGTTTTATTATATAATTATTTTATTTATTTAATAGCTATATCCAGCTAGCTAATCCAAAAAAAAAAAACATAGTTTTTTAATCAATATCACGTTTATGGATTCTTCAAAACATTACGAAGAACAAATACCGGTATATGGAAGGTTATACTTTATACTCCATTGTGGATGCGTATAATGTCATCAAACAAAGTTAATATAATGTCCATAAATTTTGATTCAATTGACAAATGTTGATATTGTTTGATTGAATACTTTTATTGTCTAAAACTTTGTAATTATGTATTTGAATTTCAGTGGTATTTGTCGCCTCATCTAAAAAAGAAAAGAAGTAACCTGATAATATATATAATTGTACTATACAACATAAGAAAGATTCCAACATTTCCTTTTTACATTAAAAAGTATATTGTGTCATTTCGTGTCTCAATTATTTGCAAGCAGGTATAATTTGCAAGGTATACAATACAAGGGTATTTACTTATACCATAAATAATGTGGACGTTGTTAATTGCTACATTTTTTTATTAATTATAATTCCTGACGTACCATATCTAATTAAGGTGGATATATGTGAACAAGAATATACCATTATACGGGTATAGACGTATAGTATAGTATAGTATACTAGTAGCATGAATGAAGACGTTTTTTATTATTTTACTGGATAAGGGAGAGTTTTTAGCTATCTAGCTAGTACATATTCGATTTGAACGTATTAAGTTTGTGTTTTAGAATATGCCACACTCAAAAAAAATACATATACATAATATTTCAAACTACTTATATATATTAGCCTGTCTAAATACATATACAAATTATTCATGATACTGTACTTGATAGTGAAAGGGAGTCTTTTTTATTTATTGTGAAATTAGTATATAGCAATAGAGTAGAATTGGACCTCAATCAATATAATTAATTGGCCAAGGTCTCTTCTAATAAGGTCAACCACACCTATATTTTGATTGTTTTGGTTGACGATTGTGTTTTAAGATGCATGAACCCTACCAAGAAAAATCTCTACAAGAAAAAAAAATTGGTTTATGTGGTGACAATTATTTGTTCCACTAAGGTATTTTCAACTGTGTTGCCGTATAATAATTAATAATGATAATAATAAGGAGTAAGGACAAAATATTGATAGAGAAATTGTTTGGAGATAACAAAGAAAGCTTCTAAGAATCTTGGGACTAAAATAGACTGATGGTTGGGTTAGATAACTCCATGTAAAAAACTAAGATCGGCTCTCACTTTTTAACCACCAACTTTCTACCTATATACACTAGTCAAGTCTAAAAGAAACTTCAAGTGCAACTACTCTACACCATCTCGAAAGTTTTTTTTTTTAAAACTGAGATAATTTGCGTAAAGTAACTGAGATTTATTTAAAGATAACTTTTATATCACCGACCAAATATCTTAAAAAAAACAACAAAATTTAAAGGTGAAAAGTTTTTTGAAGGAATAAAGTTGAAAGTTAAAATCAACAAAATATATAAATATGACTTTAAAGATTAAAATTCTCATTACCCAAATTAATAGTGTTGAAATCCTTGAAAAAATGAGTATCCTACAAAAAATTAAGGTTTAAAGTAAATTGACCAAGTCTCCCCCCATAAATTAGTTTTTTTTATTTTTAAATAAAGTTTATGTAGGACATAAAAATAAAATTGACCGAATTAGTTTCTTTTAGGTGGTTGGATCATAAAAGTTCGCTAAAATCAGAACCCAAAACAAACCTAAGGCTCACAGAGAGTTGACAACGCGTGTTGAATCCACGCACGCTCTTGCAGGATATGAGACAACTTTTTACCAAGTAAACCAACACAATTTTAATACTACTATGAAAGCGAATGTTGAATTCACGCTCTTGCAGGAGTATTACAGTAGTATTACTTGATGAAAAATAGCAAGAACAGCAATTCCTATGAAAGGGAGATTCAACCATTGCCACATATATGCAGAGAAAGCCGTTTTTTATATAATTCATAATAACTTGGATGACAAAAAGGAAAACAACCTACAACATATGAAAGGTCGATTATACTTTTGACTTATGACACTCAGTCACTCACTATCAATTATGGTCCCCATTTGAAGAGTCTAAGCCCCAAAATATTTATTAGCCTGCTAACCAAATAGTCAATCACACATCATGCTAGAACACAACAATCAAATTCTGTTATGGCACATGAATAATAGTGTTACATTACCTAACTCAAGAAAATTTCAAACCATAAGAGCTTTACCCTTTTTTCATTATTTTGTTGCATCCTATCCTACAAATAAATACTTTATTATTTGAACGTTTGACTTAATAGCATGTCCCCAGTCCCCCTCATTATTTTGTTGCATAATAATTTTACCAAAACATTTCATTCAAAAATTTAGATTCAGTGGGACCCTTTTGAATTTTCAATATCCCTCTAGTCTCTAGGCCAGATTTTGAATTCAAATAACTGTTTACTCAGACAATTAACCTTAACATAAGAATTACTATAAAATTGAACAACTAAACTAAATTGCAAAACAGAACAGTTTTTCATAATTGTTTCCTGGATTTAGCCACTTTGAAGTAAATAATGTAAACCATTGCACATTCATGATTTGTTATGCATGTACATACAATATACAAATTGATTTTCTGATCACTGACTAAGAGTGAATCGCTCATCTTAAAGAAACCAATTTTTTTCCCCAATATAACAAGATAAAAGTGAACTAAAATGCAGTTTTAAAACACTCACGCCATAACATGGAAGTCAGATGACATGAAAGGTAGTAAAGGGCTTGTGATGTTTGGCTATGCCATGTAAGTCCGATGCCCTGAATATTTATTTACTTTTGATCAGTAGATGTGGTGAATGCTGACAGCGAAACAGCGCGCTAAACAACTAGCAACCTCACCTGAGATATAGTAACATAGTCCCTCAAGTCAAGAACTTCCCATCTGCAATAAGAACTTCTAACCTTGCTTTAGCAGTATCCAGGTTTTTCTGTAGAATATTCCAATTTCCAATATAACATTTGCTCCAGGCCATAATTAAAAACATTGAGTCAGTTTCCTTAATACGAACTCCTGAATTATTAATGCCTTCTGAGTTCTGACACTTCAAAATCAGCATGAAGTTCCTGAAATTTTGAGCAAAATATAAGCCTTCCACTTGATAACATACAAATTTAACAACTGAGTTCAAATTTTGTCAACTATAATTGTAAACCTTTTTATAATTGAGTGAACAAGGCATTACTCAATAGAGGTGCAAGGCTTACAGAAAGTACCACACCCAACATAGAGCCAGTGATTTTAGTTTAGGGAAACTTCCAGTTGAAAATTATAATGAGTATCTATAAGAGTAAAGTTAAAAACCTTTCAATCATTTGGAATATACCAGTAGGCAAAATTATTCTTCCTAGCAAAGACAAATGAATAAAGCAAGTTACAAGGTCTACCCCAGATTTTGACAGGCAATATGCATTAGATTTGTACAAGAATCTATTAATCAAGTGCATGAAATACAAAAGTGAAGCGATGCACTCAACATGAACATGAATCCTCATGTTTGAGTGAGTGTATGTCGTCTCTGCAATATGTAGACGATTATTCATTATAGAGAAAGAGAAATGCCTTATAAGAGATGAATAATGGTTGCCTCTATTCGACTATAAAAAGGATTTAGGTCAACCACCTTATAAGAAGCTTTAGGACTTGAAAAAGGCATGGAAAGTGATTGTTCTCACTATTGTTATTAAACACATTCCATCTGTTTTGCAATAAATAAGAAACATTGTAAGACAACCTGAGAGCTTCTTATATTTGCTTACAGTGTTTCTTATCTTTTGAAAATTATGTGACTTGTGCTTAATAACACGTGCATGCCTTTTTCAAATCACGAGACTTCTTATAAGGAGGAGGACCTAGATGCTTTTGATAGTTTAGTAGAGGCCGCCATTCTTCATCTCCTTTAGACTACCATGGTGGAGGAACACACTATTCGAAGGGTACATGTTGAAATACTTTATTCGACATTAGAGAAATAGCTCTTAAAAAAGATACTCAAAAACAATTTAACTGTGTTTTTATGTAAGCCTTTGCAACATGTAGATGATTATTCATTATGGAGAAAGAGAATCTACAGTATACGTTGAGATCCATATTATTCCTCAACCATGGTGGCCTATAGGAGACGAAGAATGATGATCTCATTTATTTAGATTATAAAAAAATTCAGATCCACCACCCTATAAGAAGCCGCATGATAAAGGCGTAGAAAGTGATTGTTCTCACTAGTGTTATTAACCACTTGTCACTAGTTATTCAAAAGATAAGAAGCATTGTAAGACAAGACAACCTAAGAGCTTCTTAGATTGGCTTACAATGTTTCTTATCTTTTGAAAGTCGGGTAACATGTGCTTAATAACACAAGTGAAAGACCATTTTCTATGCCTTTTTCAAATCATGAGACTTCTTATAAGGTGGACGACCTAAATCCTTTTGATAGTCCAATAGAGGTCACCTTTCTTCATCTCTTTTGTATCACCACGGTGGAGGAACACTTTTCTCCAAAGGGTACCTAGAATATTTTATTCGACATGGAGGACAAATAACTTCAAAAAAGATACTCATAAATAACTCTTGTGACGATCTTTGAAACATGCAGATTTATTCATTATAGAGAAGAAGAATCCATAGTATACGTTGAGATCCCTATTATTCCTCAACCATGGTGGCCTAAAGGATCTGAAGAACGGTAGCCTCTATTGGACTATCAAAAGAATCCAGGTCCACCGCCTTATAGAAAACCACATGATCTCAAGAAGGCATGAAAAGTGTGTTCCCCGTTAATGTTATGAAGCATTTGTCACTTGTTTTTCAAAAGATAAGAAACATTGTAAGACACCCTAAGAGCTTCTTAGATTGGCTGTAATGTTTCGTATCTTTTTGAAAGTCAGGTGACACTGCTTAATAACACAAGTGAGAAACCATTTTCCATGTCTTTTTCAAATCATGTGATTTCTTATAAGGTGGAGAACCTAGATCTTTTGATAGTCAAATACCGTTCTTCATTTTCTTCAAGCCACCATGGTGGAGGAACACCAATCTCCAAAGGGTACCTGGTGAAATATTTTATTTGACATGAGGGAAATATAACTCTTAAAAAGTATGCTCATAAAACAATTTAATCATGTTTTTATACCAATCTCTGCAAGATGTAGATGATTATTCATTATAGAGAAAGATAATCCACAATATACGTTGAGATCCCTATTACTCCTCAACCAAGTAAGCGCTCCAACACACTAGGGTCAAGATCAGATAATGACTTACGATCATGATGGATTTGATGCATTAATACAGACATTTCCTTCTCATCATTCCTTTGCCGGAGCATGACAACTTGATCTTCAATCAAATAACCGCGAGCCATGAATCCGCGAAGAGATTAGGTACTTGTCTAACCTTCAACAAAAGAAAAATAAGCAAGGATCTGAATAGAACATAATCGCAAACATAAAAAATTGCAAAAATAAAATTGAACAAAGCCGTGAAGATTATAGGCAATTGTCTAACCTTCACTACCAGAAAATTCAAAGAGCAGAATTCTGAACGACCAAAATCCCAAAAGCAGAATAACACAAACAAATTTCAAAAAGGGGAATCATGAACAGACCGAAATTGAACAGGTGAGTGATTGTTTAGGGATTCAACGATCTAACATTCCATAAGAAATTAGAGCATGTATCGAACCGAATCATAGAAAAGGTGTGTGAGAACGAATCATGAATCTTGGATTAGGTTTGCCGATCAGGGGCATAGGTTTTCTTCTGTTGTGAGCTTGAAGTTTGAAGGAAGGTGGCCATTTTAAAGAACGGGCATAACCTAATTGTGTTTGAGAATAACGAATGGGCCGGGTAATACTTTTATTACACAAAAACGGCCGTTTTAAAACGGGTGTGGATTAGACTAAAGATTGGGCTTATCAACTAGATATTATGACCAGTCCTAATAATCACAATGCAACTCATTCAGTTGTACAGTTGTGATCCAAACAGTTTGGCACAGTTCCAGGATCCAGCCTATATTATGAAAATGTGGAACCCATAGCCCGGTTTCAAAATGATAATAGTAAAAGTTATGAGATGTCATGGAGCAAAGAGCTTGCTTCATGATCCTGTCAAGAAAGAGGTTAATGATCCAAACAAAAATGTCAAATTCGTACTATCTTTTTACCGTAGTCAATATCTTACTCCTTTTTACAGATTCTACCTTGAATCAAATTCAAATAAAATTTCCATATTTTTAGCCCATTATTAAAATTTCACCAACCATGTATAGCTAGAAAAATTAAAAAGTTCATGTAATGGAAAAGTAGAATGTAGAGAGATATAAGGCAATAAAACCTGAAGATCCCTTTGTTGAGGAAGAAACTTCATTTCAACCAACTTGTATTGCTGAAGCCTGCAGAATAAATGACAATTGATTCACAAAATCTTATGAAATTGAAAAGTTTCTTTGAATGCATAATAGAAATTCACAAACATTAATTTTCTAAGTGCAAGCATAAGCTTTTAATTATAAAATTATGGAACCTACTTTCTTTGTAGAACTAAACTAACACATGTCCACAAGTCCTAGCTCAACTGCCAAAAAAATGTCGAAACTGTTAAGTCGGACACCATAGCCCGGGTTTGAACCCCGACTCCCTCACTTGTGTGTGAGTTAATGATGGCTTTGTCCTTTTGTCTATGTACCCAAAAAAACTAACACATAATGACTACCAAAATTGATGAAAGGATTAA
This sequence comes from Trifolium subterraneum, assembly GCA_951799995.1. Lineage (NCBI taxonomy): Eukaryota > Viridiplantae > Streptophyta > Magnoliopsida > Fabales > Fabaceae > Trifolium > Trifolium subterraneum. The sequence continues at coordinate 4,939,037 of OX637464.1, forward strand.
GTTAATTACATGGAATTCTGCACATAATGACTACCAAAATTGAAAAACTAATATGTAGAATCAAAGTTTGAAAAAAGAAATCACATTCGACATTAAAAATAGGAAGATACTCAAAATAGTGCATTGATTTGGTATGAGTAAGGGAAGAAGTGAATTACCTAAACTTTTATGGAGGAATGAAAGAGTCTGATTGAGTGAGGTAAGGTTTGAATATCTTCTACGAACTCGCCACTTTGGATCCCTCCTTCTTCGCTTCATGGTGACGACGATGCACAGAAACATTCAATTGCTGTTTCTTTTTTCACCCTACGCGGTTTTCCTACACCCCCCAAATTCTGTTTTACACCCTCGAGAACTGTGAGAGTGGAAAAAGAATTTCACCAACTCAATTGTCCTTGTGGGATATCTGTTGGTTGGGCCCTTCTATTTGTTTTTTCTGACCTTTGCTCTTTGAACCCCACATTTGTGTTTACTAATACTCTTCTATTGAGTTATATAATTATAATCACAATTTAACAAGCACATTGTTCATGTTAAATTTATAGAACTAAAGTTCAAACAGAATAAATGAAAACAATGTTCAAAAATATATTTAACCTTATAATTTAACTCTTTGCCCCTTTGAAAATTCACCTAACCTATGTGTCATTGGCCTACATCCTCTTACCACCTTAACTATGAAAATTTCTCTTCTGGCTCCCTACCATTCTTTTTTACCTTCAATATTTCAATTTTATCCCTACAAGAAACTTTGGTTCGCAGAAACTCAATTTTTTAGTGCAAATTCAGAAGAATTTCGATTTTTAAAAACCGGAAAAAAAAATTCAAGGCAAAAAACTTCGATTTTTAAAAACCAAAGTTTTTTGCCAAGGCAAAATTGTAAATTTAGAGGGTAAAAAAGATACACGGGATCGGTTAAAAAACTTTCCTTAACTATATACTAACTTCAACGTTGAATTGCATGCATGTATTTTCTGTTAAGCATCACCAATGTTGTGTATTTTCATTGATCCACCATCTGAAATTTTATTCTCTCTACATAATAATAATAATAAAATAATAATAATAATAATACTCCTTCCGTCCCAAATTTTTGGTCCTTTTAGCCTTTTAGTTTTGTCCCAAAACTTTAGTCTTTTTAAGAAACCAAGACACAATAAATGATACTTTACCATTTATACCCAACAAAAACTAAAACATTCATTAAATGAAATTTTCTATTTCTTAATAAAGTAATGGTAAACATGACAATTTTTATTATTTTTTAATCCACGTGCAAAACTTTAAAAGGACTAAAGTTTTGGAACAGAAGGAATACTTTTTTTCATTGATGCTATCAGCATTGACGATGTTAGAACATCATGGTAGATTAATGATCCTAGCTAGATAAAAAGGTTTTAGATAGTATCATGAACTTAACTTAGTAAGCAGGATGATTGCATCCGAAGTTCGAATCACCATCATCTTACTTATCCACCACTAAGTTACTTGGAGGAAAAAAAGTTCTAGATAAAAATGTTCTAACATCATGGTAGGATCCACTATAAAATTTATGAGGCAGCCAAACGAGACCCCTTTTTCTTTTTCTCTTTAATTATCGTTTTATTATGTTTTCTTGGAGCTTAATGGATAAGTCATTACCCCACCATGTGGTTTAGAACGGCGTTTAAATAATTTAATCAGTTTTTTCAAATTTTATCCTTTTCGTTTCCTTAGTATTGTTGTACCTACAAAATATTTTATTGTGAAAATAATTACAGAAAATATCTTTTTTTATCAAAGTAATCACAGAAATCTGGAACATATATGAGGGTCTGGTTGGTTTGATTACACGTAAATATCACACTTATGGTAATTTGGTGAACGTTCTCTTGTATTTTTTCCGTTGTTATATTAATATATATATATATATATATATATATTATATTTGTCATTAGAAAAAAAGGACGAAACATGGATTATGGTTTTTGGATTCAGTAGGGGATTGAGTCTGACGGTTAACACATCTGTTTTATATAAGAAAAAATTATGCATTTGATACGAAATTAATCGAGAAAAATTGATGATTTATTGGTTACAATTCGGATCAAATATACATGTAATTTTTTTTGACTAAAAATAAATTTCATTCATTCAAATTAATAGAGTACATCGATCTATTTTTTTTTTACTAAATATACATTTAAGTTTTAAACCAATTTTTTTTATATATATCTTAAGGTGGAATGAGTACATAATTTGGTTGGATTTAAGAGTTCACTAGAAAGAAAGTCCATACACGATTATAAAAAACAAAAAGAAGAAAGAAAGTCCATACATTTATTTACATATATTACAATCTTTGGATTTGTCTGTGATAATTTTGTCATTTAAAAAAGAAAACTTATTATATATACTTATGTCTTAAGATAGTATTGATTTTGTAAAGAGTCCACAAATTTTATTTCAACCAACAAAAATATTAAAATTATTAAATTCGATGTTATGATTGCTCTTTAAATTTTGGTTTCTCTATTTTGTGTGTCTAAATTTCATGTGAGTTTCATATGATAAGGTCGTTGGAAGAAAGATATAATCTTAAAAATGGCTATGTATAATACTCCTACGAAATAATAGTTTAAGTAGTGTACGGTGTACAAGTTATGGATAACATTATAACAGTTATGGATTTTAAAAATTCCATTGTTGAATCGAAAATTTATATTATATAGATCATCCATAATTTTTTTATAGAAATTATTTAATATGTTATTGAGACTCATCAAGATTTATCTGTGGCTTTGATGACACTAAAGTCGACATTGATTGGATTTGTACTAGATCGGAACTACTCTTTCAACCTAAGACAAATGAACACCGCACAAAAAATGGAAAAATAAATACACCGCACAAAGACGGAACAACAAAATACACCGTACGAAGACGGAGAAATCAAAATAAACAAATATGTAACAATTTCACTTATTTATTATAACCAGAGAAGAAAAATACAATTTGGAGAAATGATTGAGAACAAAATTAATTAACCTTAAATCACTCCTCTTAAATAGACAAAGAAGAAAAAGAAAAGTAATAACAGGGATAGAACAGAAGGAAGTAATGGTAAACATTTTGAGAGAAGCACATGAACCAATGAAAGGACCACACAAAGATTTTTTTTAATTTTGGTTTCTTATTCATAACTTTTCTTATCTTTCATGAAGTGGCTGTGATAATAACATTTGTGTTGAAAGTTGGTGACACGAGTTTCATTGTGGAAATGCCATATTGATTAGAATAGTGACCATTTGCATTTGTTGATCAAATTAACATACTTTGGTGTTAGTGGCTGGATGTGGACACATTAAAACAAAGACCTATTTCAATTTATTTATAATGTGTGTTATTTTTCAGAATCATTCCACTCTTTCAACATCAACAGCCACATGGGAATGTATTGAATTATGGTTCGGTCACAATTTTAATTGTTAAAATAAATGCTACTGTGACCAAACTTAGTCACACCCCCAAAAAAAAAGACCACTCATATGTATAGATCAACAAATATTTGGAGGTATATATAATTATAAGTAATACTCTTGGTTATATTTGATTGAAAAAAACAAAATTTATTTTATTAAAAAATATTTTTAATATAATATTTAATGTTAAAATTTAAATAGATATTTTGATTGAATTTTGAAAAAATATATTTTTGTGTCTATGCTTTCAAAAAAATAAAATAAATTTACACATTATTAAAACATATTTTAACATTTAACATGCATAATTTATTAACTTGAATTTTTTTCAATAGTGGCTTTTAAAGACTCTATAAAAAATCTAAAAATGATTTATATAAACTAAAATAATTTTATTTATATAAAATATCTCAAATGAAAGCGATGAAACTCATGCACTCGTGTGCCTTAACTGGGTCACAGCCTCGTACAGAAACTGAGAAAATGACCTACATATTTAGTAGTATTTGAGACTCATTGCCTTGTGTGTGGAAGGATATGTGACTCGTTAAGCTAAGCATCTTACATATATGCATGCCCTAATTCAAATTCTGCACATATTTTTACTAATTATATTTCTCATTTTTATTCTATTTATAGTTAACGTGCTTTTTTTACCATTTGTTATTAGAACACACCAAATATATATATATATACACTTTTTTTTCTCTATCCAATATAAATTAGACATATTTCAAAAGCAAACACAAATTTTGAAAAAAACCACATTTGATATTAATAATGATTTGGAACCATTTGCCTTCGTGTTTTTTTTGTTAAATAATCTAGTGGCTATAAATTTCAATGGATAGAGTGAGATGATCAAATTCAAATCCTAGTCCTCTACGTATATAATATAATGTTTCTATTAACCGAGTTAAGCTTAATGACACGAATTTTCTTGTTTTATAATGGGTTGCGGCGTTAATTGGAACTTTGGCCGAAAAGAAAAATAAATATTTTAAAAAAAATGAGGAGGATAATGTCAAATGGGAGTTGGGTTGTAATAGGTGGTGGGGACGACAAGTCACATGGCATGTTAGGCCATTCCATTTTGTGTCCAATAAGCATGTCGTCTTTGGCGCTTTCTTGAAAGAAAAACTTTTATTATAGAAAGTGGAGTTAGCCATTCAATTCATTCAATCACCATGAGGACCATCACATAGATACCTACATACTACACTGATTTGGATCTTGTGCAATCCTTAACTTGCATACAGTTATGCATCTTTTACAGCTTGATTTTGATTAGATTGTTTTAAATTTGAAGATATTAGAAACTTTACATTGTATAAAATCAAAATATATATTTTTATTATGGACGGTCCAATTTTGATCTGATTGACCAAAACACATGACTTCACGACTGCACACAGTCGGTGATTGCATTGCACATGATACCCTGATGTCGGATACTGTGTACGAGAATTATTTCTCTGTTTTTCTAGTGATCCACATAATTAATAACAATATATATAACAACATTGTTTTGTGCTAAGCTAAGATTGAGGACCAATTAATTCTCGTACATCAACTATCAAAAGATTCAGAACAATAAAAAATCAAAATACTACTAGTATATACTTCTAGGAAATGACCATGAAATAAACATGCGGAAATTTTAAACTTACATGCTCATTTGATCCAAAAAATTTACAGTAGTAGTATAGTGTTACTAATAATTTATCAATAATTTGTGCTAAGAATGAATGTGACAACTTCCTTATTATAAGGAGGGTAACATTTGTTGAGTAGAGAAAGGGATACCAAAACCCAATTCACCCACCTTTGATGGGGAGGCAGGACCTATAATTAGAACTAGTATTCCTTAACAGCAACCAATTCATATTTTTCCTCATAGATGTTAAATGTTCAAGTTCCAATGATTTAAGTTTAACCTTGTCCTTGGAACTTGAAAGATGTTATTCCCATTCTCATAAACCCTTCAAAAAATAGGTACAGACTTGATAGTTACTCAGAAGTAGACAAAACAACAAGAAGGGATATACCGGTATTGCACTGAATCAAGTATTACTATTTTCGTCTCAAAATATACTAACATATTTTTTAAAATAATTATGGAAATTAAAAAAATTATTTGTGTATTAAATTTGTTGATAATTTATATTATTTTATCAATTTTATTATTTGGGAGAGAAAATGAATTAATGCTTTCTTTAAAATATTTATTAAAAATTGTAGAGAAAAAGAAATAACTAGTTACGGTAAAAATTTGAAAGACCGTATAAAGAGAGACACGAAAAAATATCAAAAATGACTTATATTTAGGGACAAGTGTAGAATATACTTCTTTAACCAAGTGAATTTCTTTTAAGATACATTTTGTGGAAGAAATCAAATTTAATTGAATATTTTTTAAAACTGCATAATAAAAATATTAATTGGAAGATAAAATTAAAAATAAATAAAAATATTGTATAAAAAAATGACAAATGTTAATAACTTTGGAGGATTTTTTTTCACAAATATTCTCTTTTATGAGATAAGTTTGCTTATAATTCATTTAGAAAGAGTAGTGGACATAAATTTTTTTCACCACTAGTAGCCGTCTAATCTTATTCGGAGATCTGATTTAACATCAAACGGATTGAACCGTGATCGTGATTCGTCACCATAATTTTAAAAGAAGCAAATAGTAAAAATAATACTAGCAATAATTCACAATAATAAAAATTTAAAAAATGGATACATGATTTTGTATATTACACAAACAGCCCAAAACAACAAGTGGCTTATCAACCGGAACCGGAGCCAACACCGGCACTGCCGGAAGTAGAAGCAGAAAGAAGATTAAAAAGAGCACTCATAGCTCGAACCTGCATCTCAAGTGCAGGTATATAATCAATAGCTTCTTCAAGAATCACCGGTAATGGTTCTTTTTTACAACCAGGAACCAATCCTCCAAGAAACTTTACTTTCCTCTGCACACTAGGAACAACCTTCCCCTTCAACCGTAAAACGTTGATTCTTGACTTTTTTGATCGATTCAACGGTGATGCCGTTAATCTCTGTTTCTGTTTCTTCTTCCTAAATTTGAGTTTGAGCCGGGTTGTTAAAATGGCTCTGCTCCATCGAGTTCTTCCTTTAGCTGTCATGGCTAGTGCTTTATCAGCGGCTTCTCGGACAGCTTTTCCACGGGGTTGTGTGGTTGATGTGTTGTTGACTCTTGTTAAGGCTTGACGGAGTTTGTTGGAGTAGTTTTGTTGTTGTGCTTGAGATTTCCATTTGTGGTTTGTGGTTTGAATCTGATCTTGAAGATTCTTCTGTGCTCTGTTTTTTCTTTTCTTTCTCTTTGAATCACGCGATCTTTCTGTGTTTGTTACTATAGATGGTGATGTCATTTGAGAGAGACGATTGGAAATTGGATTGAATTCTGATGATGGTAGAAAATGGAAGAAAAAACGGTTAGATTGTTATTTATTTTGGTTGTAGTTGAAAAAAGAAAGGTGGTGGTGGTGGTGGTTGAGAAGAGAAGGGAACGGGACGGAGTAGGTGAGATGTCCGTGTCCCTGGAAATGGGAGGTGAGGTGAGGTTGAAGGAAGAGCGTAACGGAGTGGGATACTTATAAAGGACCAGCACAATTACAAAGCACATGTCGTTTTCTCTTTTTTTGTTTATGCTTTTACCACCGGTTTAATTTGGTTCGAGGATTAGTTTTGGTTCCAGCTCCTCTCGATCTCAGCTGCGAGGATCGATCTATGATTCTCTCTATTAAATTCAGCGTCAATAACCACTGAACCAACTAAGGATTGGTCTGTCGTTTTCTCTTTTCAATTAAAGTGACAAAATAAAAATAAAAATGTAAGCGCAAAAAACCAATTGAATGAAGAAACGTATTAATTTGACAAAATAAAATGAGACCATACACTAAAAATCTAAGATTAAAACAAAAGGAGGTTTGAGCTTAACTCCGGTTGCTAGAGATATCATAATATAATATGTATTAGTTTGAGTTCAAATTTCAATCACTTTATTTATTCACTTAAATTTTTAGTTATTAGACTAAAAAAAAATAATTAATCATAGTAAGATGGCTAGATGCGTGCACCAAAAGTGGCACGTCTGTTGTGCTTAGAATTGCATTTCTTTTTCTTATGCAAGCATGCCTTTACTTTCTCTCTCACCCAATTGGTTGGGTTTAGTTATTGTGTTCAAGCTCTTGAGTGAAGGAGTTGGGTAATACTACTAAATAATAGTAATTGACTATGACCGTATCCATTTCCAATTACAATTCATTTTTGTAATAAAAATTGTTCATATGGTATTTTATGCCAAACCAAACACACAATTAAAGTTATTTGAGTCACTTTTACTCTGTATCTAACATTGTTAAATTTTAGTGTCTTTTATTTATCTTTAAAACAAAATAAAGGATATTGTTAATAAAGAGCATTAGTTTATATGGTATTTTAAAGCATTTTTAATGTTGTGTTACTTTTTATAAGTTTCATTAGAATTAGATCATCTTAAAATAGCTCATTAATCATTTAGCGATTTAAACGACCCAAAATTCACTCCCAACACGGAGACCATTTATAATTATGCTAACGCCTCCTTTGCTCCGGACTCACATTTAGATCAACATCAATAACATAAAGTTTGGATGTTATAAATCACAAAAATTTCATTTAAATACAACCTATTATTTTTTTAGAATCTAAACTAAACCACCTCTACCCAATCTTTATCGAAATAGCATCATTAAATTCATTTGGATTAGAAGATAATAAACCAATGCACTACAACAAACTACTCATGAATTGGCATTATTCTCCTTTTAAAAGAAACTTAAACTAGGATTTCTTTTTAAAGATAAAGTAATTAAGTTAGAAAACTAACTAGCTTGCATTAATTACTAATTATAATGTTTGATATAATGGAACATTTTTGGGGTCTGGATACATCACTTTGGTAGCAATACTAGGACCTACAAGAAACTTATAGAATGAGCTGTGGACTCTACTATTTTAAAATAATCAATATGCTTCTCTTATTGTACAAGATTAATTATATCTAATCTCATAAGAGATGTGCATTGAACAATTTAATTGGATGAGTTTATAGTGTTGGCTTCCACTAATTAAGTGCATTATAGAACAAAGTATTAAGACCCCACAAATAATTTGTTTTCATTCCGTGCAATGATTATTAGGTATGTAATGATCCACGAACATGAACAACTACATAAAAAATAAGGGAAATGCATGTGCTATGTGGATTGTTTCTCTGGCACTTCCCGTATCCACGGCTTTGTTCCCCTTTTTAGCTTCTTGACAACCATCAATATGCTACACATTATTTGAAATGAAGGTCCCAGTACCCTATATTGTAGTAATATCAATTTAATTCTCAATAATTTTCGTATTAGTTAAACCTAATGAGGAAGCATGAAGATGATGTTTGTCCTTTTATCAACTTCTTATTGCTTCCCACCATGCTACTAATCATTCTTTGTGATATCACAGTACCAGTGCAAGTTGTGGATTTTGTCCCCCCTACTTCATTCGGTGAAGTTGGGGACTGATTTTTATCTGTTAATTTTCATCACATTTACATTTTGTTACTAAAACAACATTTTAACCCCTTCAAAATGAACAGTTTAACCAAAATCTGACTTAGAATATTGTACAACTTTGAACCGATAAGCCATTTGTAAGTCTTTGTGAGTAGGATAGTCAAAAATGGATTTGCATTTTCTAAATTTGTTCTTCCTAAACTCACATACATTCAAGCAAAAAATAACTAAGAAAGAGAAAAAATTATATTTTCAAGTGCATTTATGTTTATTGTAAAGACAATAATACCCTTAAATATTGTCTAAATGTAGGAAATGTAGGAAAATGTGACTTTAGATAATCCAAATCCGTCAAAAATACCTTTTGTAACATCTCAGATTTCCGAAACATTAATTACACACATATTAAGTGAAAAGACTATTTTATTTTCTTATTAAAGAATCAAATAAACTAATAATACCAGATATGAATTATTGTGATAATAAATCTCTGAAAAATAATAATTTATAGTAATAGTAATTACAAAAGATTGATTTTCCTTTAACTCAAAATAAAATCTTAAACCAAGACTTTTTGTCCTTACTACCCAAACACTCAATTAATCTATAGCTGGTCATAACTCTGGACGCCTGTGAGAATGTTTCTCGACAAGACAAGCACCAATGTTCTTGAATCTCGGAGTCTCAACTACCGTTGCGCAACTCTGATCTACTGACTTATTAACCTAGCCAAATTTATTCATGAGGGTCGCTCCAAAACATAGGAAAACATAGGTCAAGCATACATATATATATGTATATATATACACATGCGAAAAACTCATAAATTATCAACGATAAAAGCCATAGATACCAATCACTCACCCCACGACACTATAGTTACACTCTCCAATATTTCACCAAATCCTATAGGTTAGTTTCTATGACACCTTAATGCACCCTATATGATCCGGATATCACCGCTCCGCAGAGTAAAATGTCTCACCATTGGACAGTGTCCCACCGTTGGACACAAATACCCCACCGTTGGGTATTAAGGTTCGGTACCCCACCATTGGGTATTATTCCAAACCACACCGACACCAATGAATGTATGAATACCCTATCACCATTAAGTTAGTCACACTAGAAACTCTTACACTGAGTAGCTAATCAAACAGAACTTGTCCTAGCTCTAGTTTAGAGACAAGATCACACCAATGATAACCTCAATCACAAAATCAAAAGACATAATAAATTCATAGATAACAAGACGAAAATAACTCTGCACCAAAAACTCGTATCATTTACGCACACCATAAGAATCACATATAAACATAGATTATAACAAAAATAAACAAACAGCGGAGGACCCTCTTACCTCAGCAGCAGCAATTCCTAATCAACACACAAACCTTGCTCCAATATAAGCTCACACCTTCACAAAGAAATAACTACTAATCTTAGATTTCAAATTCTACTTACTCCTAATTCCTACCCAAGGCTTACGGTTGATTAACCTACGATCCACTACTAATTAATTATTTTATTATCAAAATAAAACATTTTAAAAGTAATGTTTACACACAATCAAAATCATTCATATCCACTTACTCTATTATTTATTTTTAATGTTCAAATAAAATACTTTCCTGCTCTACAAAAGTTTACAACCGTCCATAAGACCAAAAAGTGAAGCATGACTTTAGGATAAATAGAAACAAAATATCAACATATATGTTAATAATAAAAAAAATACTACTCTTACAAATTGGCATATCTTTTTAGTAGGACCATTCTTTTCATTTAATTGAAGTTACTTAAACCATAAACAAATTTGCTAATTTGCCAAGCTTATATAGGCATGCTACGTTTAAAAGTTTCATTAAAGAAAATAGAATAATAGTCTAACATGCATGTATTTTCATTTTGAAGTTTTGATCATACTATAGAACTAAAAGAAAACTGGAATAAGACATAACAACACTATTTTCCAACAATTAAAATGATGAAATCTTGTTTTCTATTAATTTTAGTATCAATAATCTAATTCAATTCAAGACTAGTACTATCCCCAAAATGTTCATAAATTTAAACTTATCTGGATATAAATTGGTAATGGAAATAAAAGAATATGAATAGCAAGAGTAAAAGTATTCTTACTTGATGACAAAACCTATTTATTAACTCTTAAGGTTGACCTTTTGCTCTTCTGTATTTCTCCACCGAGTTTCTATTTTAAGGTTTCTCCATCTCTAATTTTTTTTCCTTTCTAAGTGCGTCAAATCAGAATGATAATATTATATGAGAGAACTGATTATCAGTAATTTCTATAATAACTTCTTTCTTGAATAACTAAATAATAGGCACTAGTGAAAAATGCTACCTAGAAAATAGGAAAGGAGTTGTAATCTCATTTTGTAACCTACGCAAACCAACACAATTTGAGACAACACGTATGATCTATTTTTCCAACCAGCTATACATGTACCATATTATTGTTATTATCCCTTACTAATTACTACTAATTAAAACTAGGGAAATGTTAATATGTGCCCTTGAGGCACATTTTAAGAATATAAATGTAGTAATATTCCATTGTAATATGTGCATTATACTTTTTAAACATTAATTCTTATGTGTTATTAAATGCAAATTTATACTTTTAGCTACCTTAACATGTGCCCTTAGGGCACATGTTAACATGACCCTTAAAACCAACCAAGAAACAAAATAATAATAATGAATAATCCCTATTCAGTTATATACCTAAGCTCCACGTGTTTTCTATTTTTATTTTGATAATCCTTACATAAAATTTCTTTTTCCTTCAAATTAGTACAATTAGACTATATATAATAAACACTATAAGATAAAAATAATAAAATACCTGTATATACAATAAAGAAAATTACGGGATGTTACATTCTACCCACCTAAAATAGTTTCGTCCTCGAAACTATAACTAGAGATAAATTACGAGCATTGATCTCTCATGAAATAGCTCAATTTATTATCACAAAGAAGAACTAGACTCATGGACTTGTGCCTAAAGCACACACTTAAAATGAAATCAACCCACAATACATAATACTCATTTACGCAAATCGTACTTTTTCTGATCAATCTATCCATAATTTATGTTAATAAAGAAGTACTATTCTAGTTACCTTATAACTTTATAAATTTAGTTTATCATTTTTTTTCACTAAATTAATTTAGAACCAACATTACTAAAGAAAATAGAGAATTTCAATACATATATAATTAAAATATAAAAATACAGCACCTATCCAAAATAAAAATTAAAAAAATTACTAAAGAAACATCAATATGAAAAGAAGAAAGCAAAAACAGCATTGCACTTGTAAGCAGTTTTAGTGACAGCAATAGAAACAGAATTGCACATATAAAGGGTTTTAGTGACAGACACAATAACATGTTATTCGTGGGACTGACTTTAGTGACAGACAGCAGAAAACAGATTGCACAGCCAAGGACTTTTAGTGGCAGGAAGCAGAAAACAACACATACAGAAACTATGTTATAGTGACAGACAGAAAAAAAACAGCACCTCTAAACTAGCTATGTGACAGTAATAGAGTGTACATAATATAACCTTTATTTTACGAAGAAAATAATACCCCTTAATTTATATTACATGAAGTAAAATAACCACAAGATTCATAAAGCATCAAGACAACATTTTCATAAAAATGTCACATAATTAACCAATTCATACGATCATGCTTATATCATATATCCAATATATTTCTAAGCATATTTATTCATAGATAATTTCAACACATAAATTAAATAAACAATTCCATTATCCAATCCAATATACTATGAAATTGTAACTTTTCTAGTTTCTACCCATTTAATAGACACACCAAGTATCGTTGCACCAATATGAGTTTAAATTCAAATGACGAGAGATTATTATTATTATTATTATTATTATTATTTATAGGCAAAAATACATTGAAAGGAACTTGCTCCAAAGCACGAGTACATTCTGAATAAGAGAGATAGGTAGAACACCGTCGAAGCAAGAATCAAGGAAATGATAATATTAACTCACCACCAAAACGAGAGAAGGAAACACAACTATGAGAAAAACCAACAACCATGCCCCCATAGAACGGAACTAGCTACTAAGATGCGGAAAATAAAATCAATCTGAGGGACCTAAACAAGAGGCTAACAGACCAGGGTGGTAACAAAACATGTCCAATACAATAGGAGACCAATAATTCCAAAACGAAAGAACTAGAAGCCTAAAACTATAACATAAAATCAAAACCAATCAACATAACAAACACCCAACAACAACACTAGCTTTTTTAAATAAAAAAAATAGATACCCCTATAAATGCCACAATCTCCTTTTTTTTTTAAGCTAAATAATATGAAAGATTATTTTTCAACAAGAATACTCTAAACACCACTCATATCTTACACACCGGAGGATAATAAAGAAAACAATTGCAAAAAATGAAAGCTATATCTACAAACTCCTCTTGTTTCTATGATACTATTCCACTTCGAATTACTTCTCTTCTTCGATAATGCACTACGAATTCACAATCTCAACGCGGATGTGCTTCTCTCAATAATACTGCACCATGTGGTCACTTCTCCCAAATGATACTGTGCCACATCCGACATGATACTTCTCTCAATGATACTGCATCATACCAACCCTATAAACCAAACGATTCACTTCAAGACTTCTAGCACCTAGTACCTCACTTCATTGGCCTAGGATATCTATTCATCTCATTCAAAGGTAACATCAATACTCATCATCATTAATCACATATTTTATAGGTATAGTAATGAAATTCTTACACCGTGTGAGTCAACTATCTATCAATTTGTAAATCAATTTTAGCAAATTGTTAAACTATTTTGGTCAACACTTCCTATTTTGAGAAATTCTAGGTAACAATTCATTTTGACTTAATTGCTTTGTTTATTTAATTGGGTTAAACAGTGTTTATCTCATGTAATATTAGTGAATATGTAATATTGTATTTTGCGATTCCAACCTTATAATGTAAGAATTTAATTATTTTAGTCCCCCACTGAACGTGTTGGTTGATAATTGTTTGGGTTAAAAGCTTTTTGCTCTTGTAATTTTAGCAAATTTCAATTTACCCCCTTTAGCAAATTTCAATTTACTATTTTAATGACTTGTTACATATCTTTATCACATTAGTTTTCCTAATAAAAATTATATTTATATCGACCTTTTTATACATCCATCTAATTAAATTATTTTATTATATATAATACAATTTTCTAAAAATTATATTTGTATTGACCTTTTTACGCATCAGTCTTTTCTATTTTTTATTTATTTTTTGACAAAGTCTTTTCTATTTTTGGTGTCATGAAATTGGACTAAAAATCTACATTGAAAGCCCAACGAAAATATGGACCTAGTATAGGAAGCGAGCAACGGCCCAACAAGTGAGATAATTGGCGCCAAAGTTTTCCCGCCAAGAGAAGTAGACCCCACCATCACCGATCGATAACCCTCGGAAGTTGCAACCCTAACCAAAGAAGAAAACACAATCGAATCGAAAGTGAAATCGAGAGTGAAACAGTTCAGAGCTTGAAGAGAAGAGAATCATGGATTCTGGAAACCCTGCATCAACTCCCGATTCACCAACCTCTCCGTCCGTTGGTTTCAACACCGATCAACTTCCTCACACTCACACCAGTCGTGCTTCTGAAGACGACGAAGCTTCCGTCGATCCCGATATCATTCGGGACGAACCTGAACCGGAAGAAGATGAAGACGGAGAAGATCTTTACAATGACAATTTTCTGGAGTGAGTTTCTTTATTTCATTTCTTCTTTCATTTCATTTCTCAGTTACTTTTTTGCAACTTACATGTTTGATTGAATGAAAATTGTTGAACAGGGATTATCGGAGGATGGATGAAGCTGATCAGTTCGAATCAGTTGGATTGGATGATTCTATTGAAGATGAGAGAGATTTTGATCAGATCATGGAGGATCGTAGGGCTGCTGAAATTGAACTGGATAATCGCGATGGTCGAGCTTCCAATCGCAGTAAACTTCCTCAGCTTCTCCACGACCAGGGTAACCATTTCACTTTTTTTCTTTTCATTTCATTTCATTTATTATCAACTGCTTAATTACTAGTTAGGGTTTATGTTAAATTATTGTCTCTAAATTTAAATCGATCAAAATTATTCGATAATGACAAATTGTGTTAGGCGTGTTGACTGTATAACTATTGAGTGAATTGATATTAATTCTAGGGAAATTGGTTGTATTGTTATTTGTCAGTGACGAAATTATTTTGATTGTTTATTGAGAATGAATATGGATTAGGATATATCACAGTGCACTCTGAAAAAGAAGCATTGTGGCTTAAAAGATATATGATGTGTGGGATCCTGTGCTTATTTTAAGCAAGTTAGAGAAATGTTTAGCTTTATTGTTAGTTGTTATTGTTAACTGGGTTTTTACTTATAAAACATAAGATAAGATGTTGGTTGTTGATATCTGAATTTTTGAATGCAGATACTGATGATGACAGTTATAGGCCTTCTAAAAGGGCCAGGGCTGATCACAGGGCTTCTGTACCTAGCGATGATGATCTTGATGGGATGAATAGTTCACCTGGAAGGTCACCAAGAAGACACTCAAGGGAGGATAATCCAACTACTGATCAAAATGATGACGATCAATATGAGGTACTTCCAGCTTTGATTTCCTTTTTTGTTTGAATAAGATATTGTAGCAGCTTTGTGGTTGATTTTATTTATGGAATCATGGAATGTAGGATGATTTTGATGATGAAGCTGGGTATGAGATGTACCGTGTCCAAGGAACTCTTAGAGAATGGGTTACAAGAGATGAAGTGCGCCGATTCATAGCCAGAAAGTTCAAAGATTTCTTACTCACTTATGTCAATCCAAAGAATGAACATGGAGACTTCGAATATGTGCGTCTGATAAATGAAATGGTGTCAGGTAATACATTTTCTACAGGCCTTGTAGTCTTGACTCTTGACAGCCATCAATATCTTCTTTGCACCAACTTATTTATTGTGTCTTTTAATTGTAGCTAACAAGTGCAGTTTGGAGATAGATTACAAGCAATTTATCTATGTCCATCCCAACATTGCCATTTGGCTGGCTGATGCACCTCATTCTGTTTTAGAAGTTATGGAAGATGTTGCTAAAAGTGTTGTCTTTCAATTACATCCAAATTACAAACATATACATCAAAAGATTTATGTGCGCATAACCAACTTACCAGTTTATGATCAGATTCGAAATATTAGGTAACTTGAAAAAACCAACTGATAAATTGCACCATTCTCCTCCCCTCTCTTGAAATACTAATAGTTGTCTTCTGTGGAGCAGACAGATCCATTTGAATACAATGATCCGAATTGGAGGAGTTGTAACCAGACGCTCCGGGGTTTTCCCCCAGTTGCAACAGGTGAAGTATGACTGTAACAAATGTGGGGCAATTTTAGGACCTTTTTTTCAGAATTCCTATTCAGAGGTGAAAGTTGGTTCCTGTCCCGAGTGTCAATCAAAAGGACCATTCAGTGTCAATATTGAACAGGTATTACTTTGAAATTCTTGTGTTTTGAAACTAAAAGTTTGCAAGAGAAGTTAGAAATGAGGACATTGAAATAAGTAAATAACTCAATTCACGTTGATTGTTGTTCTTCACTTTGACTTGGTTAAATGACTACATAAGAACTGTTCAATTTAGGTGTATTATGATTAATAAGTTATAGAACTTTTTGGGGTTTTACTACAAAATAAGCTGACAACTAATATTTGTGTAATAAATAACTTTTTTTTTACTTCTATGCTTGCAATAGACAATTTACAGGAATTTTCAAAAGCTCACTCTTCAAGAGAGCCCAGGAATTGTTCCTGCAGGGCGACTGCCAAGATACAAGGAAGTGATACTGTTGAATGATCTGATTGACTGTGCTCGACCTGGAGAAGAGATTGTACAATCCTATACTTTGGCTCATTATTTTTTGGTCTTGGGTGTTCTAGAATGATTTTCTTATGTTGTATATTTTGATAAAATGTTTCAGGAGGTCACAGGTGTTTATACTAATAACTTTGACTTGTCTCTAAATACAAAGAATGGTTTTCCGGTGTTTTCCACTGTTGTCGAGGCAAATTATGTTACAAAGAAGCAAGATCTCTTCTCTGCCTACAAACTTACACAGGAAGACAAAGAAGAGATTGAAAATTTGGGCAAAGACCCCCGAATTGGAGAAAAGGTTTGTTGTTCCCTAAAACTTCTAGTGGTATTTTTTTCCCCATTGAGTATTTGTTGTTATTGAATTATAATTGAATTTCAGATTGTCAAGTCTATTGCTCCATCAATCTATGGTCACGATGATATAAAAACTGCAATAGCTTTAGCTATGTTTGGAGGTCAAGAAAAGAATGTTGAAGGGAAACATCGGTTGCGAGGAGACATAAATGTTCTTCTTCTTGGCGATCCAGGAACAGCAAAGTCACAATTTCTCAAGTATAAACTTATCCATTGTTATTTTCTATGCTTGTTTTAGCTTATAATGGCGATCAGTTAATTATTAAATATTACAAAATTTTGCTGACAGGTATGTGGAAAAAACTGGACAGAGAGCTGTATACACTACTGGCAAAGGAGCTTCTGCTGTGGGTCTCACAGCTGCAGTTCACAAGGATCCAGTCACAAGGGAATGGACCCTTGAGGGGGGAGCCCTTGTTCTAGCTGACAGAGGAATTTGTCTCATTGATGAATTTGACAAGATGAATGACCAGGATCGGTGAGAATATATATATTGTAATCTTTTATGTTAGTTTTTACCATCGTATGTTTTCAGTCATGCTTGATATTTAGATATATATTATCAGGGTAAGTATCCATGAAGCCATGGAGCAGCAAAGCATAAGCATATCGAAAGCTGGAATTGTCACATCTCTTCAAGCACGCTGTTCTGTCATTGCTGCTGCCAATCCAATTGGAGGAAGGTGAGTGAATATGTATCTGATAGCGGGTTGGCACTGGTTCATCAGTGTCCAAACTCTTCATATCCCATGTCATACATATTGAAAGAACTTGAATCAACTTCTGAGTACTTGTATATATGGTTTGGTTTCATTTTCCTAGCTTCTAACTAGAGCTGTCAAATTAAACTTTGTTGGATTTGCAGGTATGATTCCTCAAAATTGTTTACCCAAAACGTTGAATTGACAGATCCTATTATCTCTCGTTTTGACGTCCTCTGTGTTGTGAAGGTTATGTTTAAATCCATCAATTCTTCTATAAACTCTTAACTTGTTCATTTATTGATTGAGGGAGTTATTAATCTTACAGGATGTGGTTGATCCAGTCACTGATGAAATGCTTGCAAAGTTTGTTGTTGACAGTCACTTCAAATCACAACCCAAGGGTGCTAACAATGATGATAAGTCTGTGAGTGAGTCCCAAGATGCATCTGGCATGCCAACTGACCCAGAGGTACTTGTTCAAATCCTGCTGCTGCCAGTAACATATTTTAGATAAACTTAGATTGTGTCTTCTGTGTCTCAAACAATTCTTGGTCTGTTTGCAGATACTTCCTCAAGATCTGTTGAAGAAGTACATAACATATGCCAAGCTGAATGTTTTCCCAAGGTTACATGATGCTGATTTGGAGAAACTGACACATGTATATGCAGAGCTGCGGAGGGAATCATCTGTATGTCCTGTCATTTTTTGCTTGAACTTTTGTTTGTAGTTATTGCTTGTATTGGTTTCACTAACATGCTGCTCTTATTCTCTTGTTTAGAATGGACAAGGAGTCCCCATCGCAGTAAGGCACATTGAATCAATGATAAGGATGTCCGAAGCTCATGCGAGAATGCATCTCAGACAGCATGTCACACAAGAGGATGTGGACATGGCAATTCGTGTTCTACTTGATTCATTCATTTCAACCCAAAAGTTTGGGGTGCAGAAGGCACTCCAAAAGGTATAGAACATCTTGTTACAAATTGCCTTTCTTTTGGCATTTTTTTATATGCTATCTCACCTTATAGTAGTTTTGATTGGCATTCATGGAATTTGTACTGGATAAATGCTCTTCTCATAAATAATGGTCTTGATATTGCAGAGTTTTAGAAAGTACATGACTTTCAAGAAGGACTATAATGATATGCTCATTTATATTCTCCGCGGCCTTGTAAACAATGCTTTGCAGTTCGAAGGAATTGCCACCGGATCTATATCAAATCTAACACACATAGATGTCAAAGTAGATGATCTCTATGCTAAGGTAATTAACACTAGGCCTATGTTTGTTTTCTCTATGCTAAGGTGATTAACACTAGTCCTATGTTTTCTAACTGGAATAATTGTGACTGACTCTTGTTTTGTTTTTACACTGCAGGCTCAAGAGTATGATATATCTGATCTGACACCATTCTTCAACAGCAGGAAATTTTCAGATGCCAATTTTGTATATGATGAAGAACGAGGAGTGATCAGACATCACCTTACTAGGTGAAAGTAGAGTGCATAGATGGATTTATTTTTGGTCATATTCTAGATTCTGGAAGGACCTTTGAATGTTATGTATTTGCATTAATTTTGTCATATTTATATAATTACTAAATAGCTACTTGGTCTGGGGCCAGTATGGTACCTGTAGGATTGAGGATCCTCACTTGGAAAGGATCTATCAAATGAACATTGCTGGTATAAAAAGTTTATGAATTGTTAGGAAATATGATACCAATGTCAAGAGATTTTTCTAAAAAAAGATGAACAGTAAAGAATGTAGTAAGATGTAATGGGAAAAAGTCTTTCAAGTTTTTGTATCAAATCGACCTCTTCGGTTATCATCTTAACAGTCATGGATGCCATGTAGCTAAGTAGCTCGTGAATATGTGATGAGTTCAATTGTGGACGCTCTAGGTTGGCAATATTTATGTGCACAATTAAAATGTTCATGATAGAAATTTGGTGTTATGAGCATAATACACGAGGGTGTAACGAACTAGTTTGTGGTTGAGAGATTGCCTGTGATAGCTCTTCAGTTGTCGTTATCTGGGAAACTAATAAAATAGATGGCATGCTAGATAGTAGAATGGGGAAATTATAGCATACGGGGAAATCAAGGTGAGTGGCTTGTCATGAGTAAAAGGGAGTAGATTAAGTTGTTACATTATGAACATAAAGCAACGAGGAAGTGGGGAAACTTGGCGTAAAATATTTCTAGGCGCAATTTAAATTTGGATGCATCTTATGATAATTGGTTCTCCAGTTTAAGAACTGACTTGAATCGATAATCTATCATGATTTCATGCTAATTGAACAAAGATTGAATCATTCAAGTTTGAATGAGTATATGAAAGAGTGGTGATTATGTGTAAAAGGTTCACCATAGGATTAGTAGAGATTATGATAGATGAAAGTCACATCATAATGGGAGCAGATCCTCTCCCGTGTACGTGTCTGCAGTGAAATTTGAACCACGTTTTTTTTGTTGTTGTTACTATTAAAGTGTTGAACGGTTGGGGATGGAAACACGACTCCCTCCCATGAAAAACACACGGGGGACAATCCCTTCCCTGTCATAATATACCAACACATCTTCAAATTAGGACATACTAAAGTGCTCGCCTTAAAACAATATAACATATATAATTGTTGAAGAATTGGTATGCTCATTCTTGTGTGACCTTTAACATTTTCTCTTTTGCAAATGAAATGGTATCAATTTGACAGAGGCACAATGTATTACATTGGTAATAGTTTTCCTTACAAATTGAAGAACATAGGACTGAGATCAGTAGAGAAGAAGAATAACAAAAGAAGTTGTAGAGAGAAAGAGATAAGAGAATCAAAGAGAGAGAATAGCAATGACATTACACATTTTTCATACCCTTACCCACCTACCCACATTCTGTTATATACTCTTGTTATTCCTCTCATTCCTTCCCCTATCAATTAGTTAGAACTAATTTGCTTAATTCTCTTTGCTGACTCAGCTACCTTCTACTAATTTTCTCTTTTAGTATCATTAAATATAACATATATAATTGTTGAAGAATTTCTCTGCTCATTCTTGTGTGACCTTTAACATTTTCTCTTTTGCAAATCTCCACTATTGTTAAGAAATTATCCCCCAAAATTGGAATCGCCTCAACACTCCCGCAACTTCAACCCGAAATTAACAATTGAGAAATTAAAATCTTCTAAACTACTACTAGTTTGTTGCACCCTTATAAAATGATAGATAGACAAAATGGTAAAACCATAAACTAATGGTAAAATTACTATAAAGTTCATCACTCTCAATTTTTTTTCGGTAGATAGACAAAATAGTAAAACTATTATAAAATTCATCACTCTTAATTTATTATCTTCTATTTTGTTTTTGTGATATTAGTAAATACAATAATACTTGTTAAAATTAATTTCCTTAAATTACTATTCTATTTCTTTTTTGTAATGTGTTAAATAAAAAATGTATCATTAATTACAAAACAAATGAAATACTTCATGACATTGAGATATAAAATTGACCATGTGTGTAAGAATTACCAAACCAAGGACATGCTTATTGGTACTGGTAAGAAACACTGCCATTGACACCTTCAAAAAGTAATCCATGGTCATTGGTCACCATCTTTTTATAAATATGATTTCTTTTTCATTTTAGAATTTTGGGTTGTGCGTGACTCAACTATATAAAACCGACTTATTTTTCAATGTAAGATTCTTAACACATTCTCACATCTAACAATATTGAACTTGGTGTTTAATTGGTGTGTGACCCGATAACATTAATCTGACTGCAATTGGTCAAATAAAGTTTAAATGAGACTCTAATATTATACTATTAGAATTTTGAATTGAGTCAACTCAATGCTACAAAATAAGCCTGTAATAATAATTAAATATGGCTAATGCTATAGTAATCATCTTTTATAAGTGGGTTGCCTATAAAAAAATCTTTATAAGTGGTCGATTGTTGACTACTGTTTAAAATTATCAGAAATTCTAACAACCGTTTACAATATTTTTAAGATAAAAAATCGCAATTTTCATAATCTTTGTTGCTAAAACAATGACATGATTGAAGTCAATTCAATATATATTACATTTTTATTTTTCATTATTTTAATCAAATCGACATCAATTATACTTTCAAATAATAATGTATTGTATGTCGTCTTTAAAATTTTAAATATTTTTTAAAAACTAATTCACGACACCACTTGCAGGAACCATCCGTATTAGAATTTTCCAATATTACTGTAAGTAGTAGTAGTTCTATAATAAGGGGAGGTTTATGACCTTGTGATTATCACCATATGTTAAACATAACGTACAACGAAATCTTATTAAAAAACACAGCTAATTTTACACGAAATTGAACTATTATTGAGAGGAGTTGGGATCTTTCATTCTATTGGGAGACTCTTTCTTTAAGTTATGTATTCTGTCAAACACTAACCGTGTGTACCTACCAATTGTCTTTCTTTTGTTTATTATTCTAAATTGGAGAAAATTGGAAAGCGAAAACCAAACTTATGTGCCATATAGGTTTTTTGACGGAAATCAATCTTGGTTAACCGCGGTGAAAATTTCTTATTAGTAATATCAATGGTAATAAAAAATATATATAATAGTAAACAAATAGAAAACATCAAAATCTCTAAAAGAGAATCTTTAGATTTTTTCAAGACAAAATAATTTTTTAAAAATAAACGCACTTTAAGCAAAATTCATTCATATTGATACATTCCTCAACAAAATGTCAAATACAGTTCACCTCTCTAAAATCAAAAGGAGGTTTTTCCAAAGCCTTCATGAGTTTGGCAATACCAATCCAAGCCAAAACCATTTTTTGGCGAGTAACACATGAAAATGATATAATAATATATCATCATTAATTAATTTAATGAATCAATAAACAGGAACAAAATGATCAAGAGCTAATATACGAATCAAACCATCGAAGCTAACGCCGCCGTTTTGATCACCACCACCAAACTTAATCATAGCATTTATCTCTTCATCAGTTGCATCAAAACCAGCCCAATTCATATAATTCTTCAAATCTTCATGACTAAGTTTACCATCACCATCTCTATCCATAACCTTGAACACATCTTCCATAGCTCCACAACCTAACGGTCTCTTTTCATTGTTTCCACTAACAACACGCTCGAATTCCTCGTATTCCACGAATCCGTCCATGTTTGTGTCCGCCACTGACATCATGGCACCAATTGCGTCAGCAGAGACGCCTCCGCTGATTGTGGAATAGAATGAGCGGAGGTCGTCTCGGCTTATTTTGCCGTCGCAATCGGTGTCAAGAATGTCGAATGCCGGTCGGAAATCGGTTGTTGGAGGTTGTGGACGGAGGGTTCTGCCAGAAGGACACATGATGTTTTTTGTTTTGTTTTGAGGAAGAAATGAGAAATGTGTTGCGGTGTGTTTTTGTTTTATGAATTTGTTAAACGTGTGTTGTTGAATAAATAGGTTGGAAATGTGGAAAGATTCTGGGCTTCCGAGAAAATGGGGGCCCACAAAATTTGGGAACGCATGACAGGACTTGGGCAGCAAGGTTTGTACTTTGTAAAGGTTTTTCAACTTTTTGGGGGAATTGTTGGTGTTTCTTACGTATGTGATGACCTCATTGCTTTTGTTTCTTCTTTAGGATCTGATTCTATTCTATTTCTAGTTCCACCGTCTATAACACTCTTAGTGGTTGTGGTTGAGCTTGCTATGCATAATAGTAGTTGACTACTATGTCGATAAATAAAATGTTATGGAGTGATTACGAGATACTATTGGTAGTA
This sequence comes from Trifolium subterraneum, assembly GCA_951799995.1. Taxonomy (NCBI): domain Eukaryota; kingdom Viridiplantae; phylum Streptophyta; class Magnoliopsida; order Fabales; family Fabaceae; genus Trifolium; species Trifolium subterraneum. The sequence goes on from OX637464.1 coordinate 4,962,920, forward strand.
GGATGTCAAAATTATCCATTTATCCATTTATCCATTATCCATCCAATCCATTCACTAATGGATTCATCCAATCTATCCATAAGTAAAAATCTTTGTTAATGGATTGGATCCATCCATTTAATTAAATGGATGGATCTAATCCATCCACCTTAATTTCAAAATCTAATGGATGATTAGTAATTATTTATTTTAAATCCAATGGATTGCCACTTTAAAAAATAAAAAACACAAACAAATCAAAGTTTTAAATAATAATTTTTTTTATAAATAATTTAATAAATTTTAAATTAATTTCTTTACATAAATGTAATACCTTTTTTTTTAACATCCAATCTCATTCTTATATATAAATACTTTTACTTTTTTTTAACTACCTTTTATTATTTTAAAAATAAATGGTTTCTTAATTTTTTTAATAATTAAAAAAAATTTAATTTTTAAAACTAATTTTTTTAAAATAAAATACAGATTTTAATTATTAAAAAAAAATCAGATTTTTTATTAAAAAAAAAACTAAAAGAAAGATTTTTTTAAATCAAAAAACAAGTTTATTAAAATAATTTAAAAAACAACAGGTTTTCTACAATTTAGAATAAAATAATAATTTTAATATTAAAATATATTATATTTATTATTATTAAAATAAAAGGGGTGGCAGGTGGCGGCCGGCTGCCGGAGCTCCGCCGTGGACCACCGTAACCGGCCGGAAAATCTGAGTCCGCCACCGGCAACCACCGCGCCGGCGCCGGAGGTCCGGCGTTGACCGGTGGCCACTACCACCTACATTTAATTATTAATTTATTATTAAAAAATCTGTTATTAAAAAAAAAGAAAAAAAAATGGTTTGGGCTATCACATGTATTTGGCCCATTTGTTAAAAAAAATGTAATGTTTGGGCTTATTGTTTGAATTGTTTTTACTTTTTACACCTTTAATTTAAAGAAAAAAATTAAATTAAAGTTTGAACTTAGTTTTTGAATTATTTTTTATTTTCATAAAAAATAATAATTAAATTCATTTTATTGGATGGATATCCATCCATTAGAAAGATGATAATGGATGGATTGGATTGGATTTTATCTTTAATGGATGGATTGGATTGGATTTTTTTGATTGAATGTTAATGGATTGTTAATGGATTACTTTGATCCATCCATTAACAATCCAATCCAAATCCATCCAATCCATCCATTTTGACACCCCTAATTGGTAGTATGAGTTAAGTAGGGATTCGGTGCCCATGACTCCGTGAGTTTTTTTCGGTTGGTTGAAACATAACATTATATATGGAGGGTAACATACATTTATATGTACTTTAAACTTTATTTTTGTACCGCTTCCATCCCAAAATTTTAATTTTTAAGAAATTATAAAGATTGATAAGTTAAGTCGTTGTTATACTTACTTTATTAAGTAAGAGAAAATATATTTAATTAATATTTTAATTTTAGTAAGAGTACAAATAGTAAGTATCACTAATTGTGCATTGGTTTCTTAAAATGACTAAAAATTTGAGACAAAACTAAAAAGATAAAAGACCAAAGATTTGGGACGAATGGAGTATTAAATAAATTCTTTAAGTTTTTTAAGTAAGCAAATAGGTCCTTTAAATTTTTTAGAATTTTGGGATTTTAGTTTTTTGTTTAGAAGTTTGAGGTGAAATGAACATATATTTAAGATATATGCAAGTATATTTAAATAGACATTTTTTTTATTCAAAGAAGATAATGAAGATTCAAAAGGAAGAAGATGAAGATTCAAATAAAATGATGAATATGTTCATCATTTTTCCAGATTTTTTAATTTTCAACAAAAATATATTTTTAAAAATAAATTTATCTGATGTAGTATTTTTTCAATAAAAAAAATGAGAAAATGATTTAGATGTGTGTTTTATAAGAGATAAATGACCAAAGTGTTACAAAAAAAAATAAAGGACCAATGGATTACAAAAAAATAAGATAAAGAACATTCCGTATAATTTTGCCTATTTTTTTTATGTTATTCATATTATTTGCAAGTTAAATAAAAGATAATTTTGCCATTAAAAAAGAGGATAGTTTTTGTTTGCATTTTTTGTATTAATGGTTCATTTTTAATATTCGAGTAGGACTCTAACTAGTTAGGACTGGCTTTGTGGATGCATCGGTTATTCAATGAACTTAGAAAAAATAATTTTTGGTTATTTGTAAGATCGAAAGGAGTATATGAGACCGGAGAAGAAGTATCTCCGATATTAAATATATGAAAAAGTTGGGTGAATAAAAGTTGATGTATTGTCCTCACGAGTTTATGTTAGTGAACCGAAATAGAAGGTTGAGATAGACGTATTTATGACACCACAAGGAATTAATGACCAATCACCTCCGAGCAATAACATGGCTTGTTCCCACTTCCAACTTGTTTTTTTATTTTTGGGCCAAGTCTGTACATATAGTGCGATATCCCTACCAACTGAGCTAAGCACATGAGGATAACTTCCAACTTGTTTTATAATAGTCTTAATTTGACATTATTTTTTCTCTTTTCCCCAAATTTTATTAGATTGCAAAGGTTCTGTTTAGAGTGAAATGTCAAATACCCTCTGAAATTTTAAAATTCGTCAAATACCCCTTCTGAAATTTGGAAATAGGCAAATACCCCATTGAAATTATAAAACTTCAATCAAATTGCCACTGTTCCGTTTACTTTGTCTATTTTGAGCCTTCAAAAGCATATTTTTTTAGCCTTCAACCTCCTTGCAACCAAGTGAACAACAAGGAACCAAAACAGCAAAATTATCATCACCAGAATCATCCTCATCATCATTATCATTGCTTTCAAAATCAGAACCAAGAGGATTCGACCACCCAATAAACTAATATGAGTCATCGGATTCATAACCAGACAAGAAACAACTATCACCAACATCACACTCTTTATCAATTCTTGTTTCATCCATTTTTTCCTCGTTAAAATATACGGAATAAACAGAACGGGGACAATTTGATTGATGTTTTACAATTTTCAAGGGGTATGTGACGAATTTTGAAATTTCAAGAAGGTATTTGACATTTCACTCGTTCTCTTTAGGATTGAAAATGAATCGAGCTAACTCAAATATAGCTTGAGACTCAAGAAATAATTCAGTGAATGTTGTCTGTGAAATAAACAAGCTGAACTTAAGTTTTTTTTTTTTGTTTACAAAAGGTGAACATTGATGGGGAATTAACACAATAATAATAATAACGAGCAATACGCAGCGGAAATAAAATTCCCCAAACTTGTAAGAACCTTGAGGATCAACAACAAATAATATGGTAGACAATAAAGCAAAATAAAGACACCGGAATTTTAACGTGGAAAACCCTCGATGTGAGAGTAAAAAACCACGGGTCGTCCAGACCAAAGAAATAGCTCCACTATAATCAAATATGGGTACAAAAGAGTCTCAAAGTGATGCACAAAACAAGTGCTAACAACCAATTACACAACAAAGCACAAAAGCTTGCAAAACAAGAAGAAGAAGAAGATGAAAAAATCCCCAAAAATACTGAAGCACTGCGATCAAAATATCTCACGATCCAGACCTGATTTCGACGATCCGAACGGTGAAAGTGTAGCCCCTGAAGCTGCGAATATGCCCTCCAAATTTGAGCCAATTCCAACGGTTAACGAATCGGGAATTTCAGTTTTAGTGAGACTGCTGTGTCAAAAACGGGAATTGGTTTCTCTCCTCTTTTCTCTCTTTTTGAAGGTTGTTCTCTCACAAAATTTACTCTCTTGATAACCCTAGTATGACCACTCTCCACTTATATAAGTGAGACATAATGGGCTAATAAAATTGGACTTTTCTCCACATAGGAAGGGAGCCCAAAAACCCAACAAATCTCCCCCTCACAAACTATGTGGAGGAAATCGCCAAACCGGCGATATCACAACATGCTTCAAATTTTCCCCTTGGTAACGCCTTGGTCATCATATCTGAACCATTATCATCCGTATGAACCTTAGCTAGTTCCAACAACTTAGCATCCAAAACATCACGTATCCAATGATACCTCACATCAATATGTTTGGACCTATTATGAAAAGTCGGATTCTTACCAAGATGAATAGCACTTTGGCTATCAACAAATAACACATATTTGTCTTGAACAAAACCAAGCTCCTGCAAGAATTTCTTCAACCATAGCAACTCTTTGCATGCTTCGGTAATGGCAATGAACTCTGCCTCTGTAGTAGATAGTGCTACACACTTTTGCAATCTGGACTGCCAAGCTACAGCTCCCCCTGCAAACTTAATCATGTAGCCCGAAGTAGATTTTCTGGAATCAATGTCGCCAGCCATATCTGAGTCAGAGTACCCTTCCAAAGTAGGCTTATCTCCCCCAAAGCAAAGTCTCATACAAGTAGTACCACGAAGATACCTTAAAACCCATTTTACAGCATTCCAATGCTCTATACCTGGATTTGACAAAAAATCTACTGACTGTACCAACAGCATGTGCTATATCTGGTCTTGTACACACCATTGCATACATCAAACTACCCACAGCAGACGCATAAGGAACACGTTTCATATCAAATGTTTCATCTTCATTTGAAGGACTTTGTTGAGAACTCAGCTTGAAATGAGTAGCAAGAGGAGTGCTTACCGCCTTAGAATTTTCCATCTGGAATCTCTGCAGCACTCTTTTGATATAGTGTTCTTGTGACATCCAAAGTTTCTTCTCCTTTCTGTCACGCATGATTCTTATGCCAAGAATCTGTTTAGCTGCTTCCATGTCTTTCATGGCAAATGACTCGCCCAACTGCTTCTTTAACCTGTCAATGTTAGAAATATTTTTTCCTACAATAAGCATATCATCAACATATAACAACAGGATAATGAAGTCATCGTTAGAAAATTTTCTAACAAAGACGCAATGATCTGAAGTAGTCTTCTTGTATCCTTGTTCAGACATAACAGACTCAAACTTCTTGTACCACTGCCTTGGAGCTTGCTTCAACCCATATAGGCTCTTTCTCAATCTACACACATAGTCTTCTTTGCCTTTGACTTGAAAACCATCAGGTTGCTTCATGTAGATCTCTTCCTCCAAATCACCATGAAGGAAAGCCGTTTTCACATCCATTTGCTCAACCTCTAGATCAAGAGTAGCAGCCAAACCCAACACGGTTCTAATTGATGACATCTTCACAACAGGTGAGAAAATCTCATTAAAATCAACACCCTTTCTTTGACGGAAACCTTTCACCACCAATCTGGCTTTATACCTTGGAGACTCTGAGTTACTCTCATGTTTGACTCTATATATCCACCTATTTTCCAAAGCCCTTTTGCCTTTAGGCAACTTCACTAAATCATAAGTGTGATTATCATGCAAGGATTTCATCTCATCATTCATTGCATCCAACCACTTTTGATTTTCATCACTTTCCATGGCTTCTTGAAAATACTTAGGTTCACCCTCATCAGTCAAAGTCACATATTCATCAGAATTATACCTTGTAGAAGGTTGTCTCTGTCTGTTGGACCTCCTAAGTTGAACTTGAGATGATTCTGGAGCTTCACCAAGATTCTCATCCTGTGACATATCATTCTCCTCATCATTATCAGCTGGAATATATACCTCTTCTCCAAGTTGTTGATCATCAACATATTCATGTGGCTCACCATTCTGAACATCACCACCAATAGTATCCAGATTATGAACAGGCAACCGAACTGGATCAATATTAGACAAACTAACATCTTTCTTGGGTGTAGTCTTCTCCACCTTATCAATGTCTTCAATAGTTTGGTCTTCCATGAACACAACATCGCGGCTTCTGATAAGTTTCTTCCCTATAGGATCATAAAACTTGTAACCAAACTCATCCTGCCCATAGCCGATGAAGATACATTGTTTTGACTTTGCATCCAACTTGGATCTTTCATCCTTTGGAACATGCACAAAAGCCTTACAACCAAAGACTCTCAAATGATCATATTTGACATTCTTTCCAAACCAAATTTTGTTTGGAACTTCACTGTTCAAAACAACAGTAGGAGTGAGATTGATAACATGCACCGCCGTGTACAGTGCTTCACCCCAATAATGTTGAGGCAACTTAGCTTCTGCGAGCATACATCTAACTCTCTCAACAAGTGTTCGATTCATCCTCTCTGCTAAACCATTCAACTGAGGAGTTTTAGGAGGAGTCTTTTCATGTGCAATACCCTGCTGCTTGCAATAGACATCAAAGGGACCACAATACTCACCACCATTATCAGAACGAACACATTTTAGCTTCTTACCTGATTGCCTCTCAACCAAAGCATGGAATTCTTTGAATTTCTCCAACACTTGGTCTTTTGTCTTTATAGCATATACCCATAGTTTCCTGGAACAGTCATCAATAAAAGTAACAAAATAAAGTGCACCACTAAAAGATTTTACCTTTAATGGACCACAAACATCAGAATGCACCAATTGAAGCAACTCTGACTTTCTTGAGGGAGGATGCTTCTTGAAGGATACTCTAGTCTGTTTACCAGTCATGCAATGAGAACACTTCTCCAAATCTGCATTCTTTAATCCCGGAAGCACATCCTTTTTGGCTAAAACATTCAGCCCCTTTTCACTAATATGACTAAGCCTACGGTGCCACAAAGATGCTTTCATGTCGATAGCATTCACACTGTCTCTAGCAACCAAAGCTTTTGTCCAATACAGTTTTGAATTTTTCTCCCCTCTAGCCACAACCAAGTTACCTTTACTGAGTTTCCACTTTCCAGAACCAAAGTGATTATCATAACCACTATCATCAAGCATATGCACAGAGATCAAATTAAAACGGACATCTGGAGCATGTTTGACATCTCTAAGCAACAATTGCATTCCCATGTTAGTTTGCAAGCAAATATCACCAACACCAATTACCTTAGCTACACCATCATTACCCATCTTCAACCCTCCAAAGTCACCGGAAGTATAAGATGTGAAGAACTCCTTCCTCGGTGTAACATGCAATGTAGCGCCACTGTCAACAATCCACATGCTCTCATCTGATACAAGATTAATGGACTCGTGATCACGGAGAATAACAAGATCATCATTGATAGCAGTAGTAACACGATCATCATCATAATCTTCATGATCTCTTTGTTTCTGCTTACCCTTCTTGCCTTTGTTATCTTTTCTCCACTGATAACAGTACTTTTGTATGTGCCCTGATTTATGACAATAATTACACTCCATATTCTTGTATCGCCCTTTAGACTTGCTTCTGCTATTCTCTCTACCACCTTTCGGTTCTTTCTTCTGACTTCTCCCCCTATTTTCAGTGACAAGTACCTCGGATTGAGATGAAGTACCTTGTGCCTTCCTTCTCATCTCCTCATTAAGAATACCACCCTTAGCCGTTTCCAAAGAAACAACACCTTTAGGAGCAGAACTTGTAATAGAAACCCGAAACGTCTCCCAAGACTCTGGTAAAGATAGCAATAGAAATAGTCCCAAAAGTTCATCTTCAAATTTAATACCCATTCCTGACATCTGATCAAGGAGCCCCTGAAATTCACTCAAGTGATCTGAAATAGAAGTCCCCTCCTTATACTTCAAACTTATGAAGCTATTCAACAAGAACAATTTATTATTCCCTGATTTAGAGGCATACAAGGACTCTAACTTCTCCCACAAAGTTTTTGCATGTGTCTCATTAGCAATATGGTTATAAATATTATCTTCAACGTATTGCCGAATAAAACCACATACCTGTAAGTGTTCAAACTCCCATTCTTCATCAGACATAGAATCCGGCTTTGTGGAACTAAATACCGGTAAGTGCAATTTCTTCACAAATAACAAGTCTTTCATCTTGCCCTTCCACAAATGGTAATTAGAACCATTCAACAATACCATCTTCATATTTGACTCCATCGCTCAAACAAGTAAAATTGCCCTTAACCAAGAGCTCTGATGCCACTCTGATGGGGAATTAACACAATAATAATAATAACGAGCAATACGCAGCGGAAATAAAATTCCCCAAACTTGTAAGAACCTTGAGGATCAACAACAAATAATATGGTAGACAATAAAGCAAAATAAAGACACCGGAATTTTAACGTGGAAAACCCTCGATGTGAGAGTAAAAAACCACGGGTCGTCCAGACCAAAGAAATAGCTCCACTATAATCAAATATGGGTACAAAAGAGTCTCAAAGTGATGCACAAAACAAGTGCTAACAACCAATTACACAACAAAGCACAAAAGCTTGCAAAACAAGAAGAAGAAGAAGATGAAAAAATCCCCAAAAATACTGAAGCACTGCGATCAAAATATCTCACGATCCAGACCTGATTTCGACGATCCGAACGGTGAAAGTGTAGCCCCTGAAGCTGCGAATATGCCCTCCAAATTTGAGCCAATTCCAACGGTTAACGAATCGGGAATTTCAGTTTTAGTGAGACTGCTGTGTCAAAAACGGGAATTGGTTTCTCTCCTCTTTTCTCTCTTTTTGAAGGTTGTTCTCTCACAAAATTTACTCTCTTGATAACCCTAGTATGACCACTCTCCACTTATATAAGTGAGACATAATGGGCTAATAAAATTGGACTTTTCTCCACATAGGAAGGGAGCCCAAAAACCCAACAAATCTCCCCCTCACAAACTATGTGGAGGAAATCGCCAAACCGGCGATATCACAACATGCTTCAAATTTTCCCCTTGGTAACGCCTTGGTCATCATATCTGAACCATTATCATCCGTATGAACCTTAGCTAGTTCCAACAACTTAGCATCCAAAACATCACGTATCCAATGATACCTCACATCAATATGTTTGGACCTATTATGAAAAGTCGGATTCTTACCAAGATGAATAGCACTTTGGCTATCAACAAATAACACATATTTGTCTTGAACAAAACCAAGCTCCTGCAAGAATTTCTTCAACCATAGCAACTCTTTGCATGCTTCGGTAATGGCAATGAACTCTGCCTCTGTAGTAGATAGTGCTACACACTTTTGCAATCTGGACTGCCAAGCTACAGCTCCCCCTGCAAACTTAATCATGTAGCCCGAAGTAGATTTTCTGGAATCAATGTCGCCAGCCATATCTGAGTCAGAGTACCCTTCCAAAGTAGGCTTATCTCCCCCAAAGCAAAGTCTCATACAAGTAGTACCACGAAGATACCTTAAAACCCATTTTACAGCATTCCAATGCTCTATACCTGGATTTGACAAAAAATCTACTGACTGTACCAACAGCATGTGCTATATCTGGTCTTGTACACACCATTGCATACATCAAACTACCCACAGCAGACGCATAAGGAACACGTTTCATATCAAATGTTTCATCTTCATTTGAAGGACTTTGTTGAGAACTCAGCTTGAAATGAGTAGCAAGAGGAGTGCTTACCGCCTTAGAATTTTCCATCTGGAATCTCTGCAGCACTCTTTTGATATAGTGTTCTTGTGACATCCAAAGTTTCTTCTCCTTTCTGTCACGCATGATTCTTATGCCAAGAATCTGTTTAGCTGCTTCCATGTCTTTCATGGCAAATGACTCGCCCAACTGCTTCTTTAACCTGTCAATGTTAGAAATATTTTTTCCTACAATAAGCATATCATCAACATATAACAACAGGATAATGAAGTCATCGTTAGAAAATTTTCTAACAAAGACGCAATGATCTGAAGTAGTCTTCTTGTATCCTTGTTCAGACATAACAGACTCAAACTTCTTGTACCACTGCCTTGGAGCTTGCTTCAACCCATATAGGCTCTTTCTCAATCTACACACATAGTCTTCTTTGCCTTTGACTTGAAAACCATCAGGTTGCTTCATGTAGATCTCTTCCTCCAAATCACCATGAAGGAAAGCCGTTTTCACATCCATTTGCTCAACCTCTAGATCAAGAGTAGCAGCCAAACCCAACACGGTTCTAATTGATGACATCTTCACAACAGGTGAGAAAATCTCATTAAAATCAACACCCTTTCTTTGACGGAAACCTTTCACCACCAATCTGGCTTTATACCTTGGAGACTCTGAGTTACTCTCATGTTTGACTCTATATATCCACCTATTTTCCAAAGCCCTTTTGCCTTTAGGCAACTTCACTAAATCATAAGTGTGATTATCATGCAAGGATTTCATCTCATCATTCATTGCATCCAACCACTTTTGATTTTCATCACTTTCCATGGCTTCTTGAAAATACTTAGGTTCACCCTCATCAGTCAAAGTCACATATTCATCAGAATTATACCTTGTAGAAGGTTGTCTCTGTCTGTTGGACCTCCTAAGTTGAACTTGAGATGATTCTGGAGCTTCACCAAGATTCTCATCCTGTGACATATCATTCTCCTCATCATTATCAGCTGGAATATATACCTCTTCTCCAAGTTGTTGATCATCAACATATTCATGTGGCTCACCATTCTGAACATCACCACCAATAGTATCCAGATTATGAACAGGCAACCGAACTGGATCAATATTAGACAAACTAACATCTTTCTTGGGTGTAGTCTTCTCCACCTTATCAATGTCTTCAATAGTTTGGTCTTCCATGAACACAACATCGCGGCTTCTGATAAGTTTCTTCCCTATAGGATCATAAAACTTGTAACCAAACTCATCCTGCCCATAGCCGATGAAGATACATTGTTTTGACTTTGCATCCAACTTGGATCTTTCATCCTTTGGAACATGCACAAAAGCCTTACAACCAAAGACTCTCAAATGATCATATTTGACATTCTTTCCAAACCAAATTTTGTTTGGAACTTCACTGTTCAAAACAACAGTAGGAGTGAGATTGATAACATGCACCGCCGTGTACAGTGCTTCACCCCAATAATGTTGAGGCAACTTAGCTTCTGCGAGCATACATCTAACTCTCTCAACAAGTGTTCGATTCATCCTCTCTGCTAAACCATTCAACTGAGGAGTTTTAGGAGGAGTCTTTTCATGTGCAATACCCTGCTGCTTGCAATAGACATCAAAGGGACCACAATACTCACCACCATTATCAGAACGAACACATTTTAGCTTCTTACCTGATTGCCTCTCAACCAAAGCATGGAATTCTTTGAATTTCTCCAACACTTGGTCTTTTGTCTTTATAGCATATACCCATAGTTTCCTGGAACAGTCATCAATAAAAGTAACAAAATAAAGTGCACCACTAAAAGATTTTACCTTTAATGGACCACAAACATCAGAATGCACCAATTGAAGCAACTCTGACTTTCTTGAGGGAGGATGCTTCTTGAAGGATACTCTAGTCTGTTTACCAGTCATGCAATGAGAACACTTCTCCAAATCTGCATTCTTTAATCCCGGAAGCACATCCTTTTTGGCTAAAACATTCAGCCCCTTTTCACTAATATGACTAAGCCTACGGTGCCACAAAGATGCTTTCATGTCGATAGCATTCACACTGTCTCTAGCAACCAAAGCTTTTGTCCAATACAGTTTTGAATTTTTCTCCCCTCTAGCCACAACCAAGTTACCTTTACTGAGTTTCCACTTTCCAGAACCAAAGTGATTATCATAACCACTATCATCAAGCATATGCACAGAGATCAAATTAAAACGGACATCTGGAGCATGTTTGACATCTCTAAGCAACAATTGCATTCCCATGTTAGTTTGCAAGCAAATATCACCAACACCAATTACCTTAGCTACACCATCATTACCCATCTTCAACCCTCCAAAGTCACCGGAAGTATAAGATGTGAAGAACTCCTTCCTCGGTGTAACATGCAATGTAGCGCCACTGTCAACAATCCACATGCTCTCATCTGATACAAGATTAATGGACTCGTGATCACGGAGAATAACAAGATCATCATTGATAGCAGTAGTAACACGATCATCATCATAATCTTCATGATCTCTTTGTTTCTGCTTACCCTTCTTGCCTTTGTTATCTTTTCTCCACTGATAACAGTACTTTTGTATGTGCCCTGATTTATGACAATAATTACACTCCATATTCTTGTATCGCCCTTTAGACTTGCTTCTGCTATTCTCTCTACCACCTTTCGGTTCTTTCTTCTGACTTCTCCCCCTATTTTCAGTGACAAGTACCTCGGATTGAGATGAAGTACCTTGTGCCTTCCTTCTCATCTCCTCATTAAGAATACCACCCTTAGCCGTTTCCAAAGAAACAACACCTTTAGGAGCAGAACTTGTAATAGAAACCCGAAACGTCTCCCAAGACTCTGGTAAAGATAGCAATAGAAATAGTCCCAAAAGTTCATCTTCAAATTTAATACCCATTCCTGACATCTGATCAAGGAGCCCCTGAAATTCACTCAAGTGATCTGAAATAGAAGTCCCCTCCTTATACTTCAAACTTATGAAGCTATTCAACAAGAACAATTTATTATTCCCTGATTTAGAGGCATACAAGGACTCTAACTTCTCCCACAAAGTTTTTGCATGTGTCTCATTAGCAATATGGTTATAAATATTATCTTCAACGTATTGCCGAATAAAACCACATACCTGTAAGTGTTCAAACTCCCATTCTTCATCAGACATAGAATCCGGCTTTGTGGAACTAAATACCGGTAAGTGCAATTTCTTCACAAATAACAAGTCTTTCATCTTGCCCTTCCACAAATGGTAATTAGAACCATTCAACAATACCATCTTCATATTTGACTCCATCGCTCAAACAAGTAAAATTGCCCTTAACCAAGAGCTCTGATGCCACTCTGATGGGGAATTAACACAATAATAATAATAACGAGCAATACGCAGCGGAAATAAAATTCCCCAAACTTGTAAGAACCTTGAGGATCAACAACAAATAATATGGTAGACAATAAAGCAAAATAAAGACACCGGAATTTTAACGTGGAAAACCCTCGATGTGAGAGTAAAAAACCACGGGTCGTCCAGACCAAAGAAATAGCTCCACTATAATCAAATATGGGTACAAAAGAGTCTCAAAGTGATGCACAAAACAAGTGCTAACAACCAATTACACAACAAAGCACAAAAGCTTGCAAAACAAGAAGAAGAAGAAGATGAAAAAATCCCCAAAAATACTGAAGCACTGCGATCAAAATATCTCACGATCCAGACCTGATTTCGACGATCCGAACGGTGAAAGTGTAGCCCCTGAAGCTGCGAATATGCCCTCCAAATTTGAGCCAATTCCAACGGTTAACGAATCGGGAATTTCAGTTTTAGTGAGACTGCTGTGTCAAAAACGGGAATTGGTTTCTCTCCTCTTTTCTCTCTTTTTGAAGGTTGTTCTCTCACAAAATTTACTCTCTTGATAACCCTAGTATGACCACTCTCCACTTATATAAGTGAGACATAATGGGCTAATAAAATTGGACTTTTCTCCACATAGGAAGGGAGCCCAAAAACCCAACAAATCTCCCCCTCACAAACTATGTGGAGGAAATCGCCAAACCGGCGATATCACAACATGCTTCAAATTTTCCCCTTGGTAACGCCTTGGTCATCATATCTGAACCATTATCATCCGTATGAACCTTAGCTAGTTCCAACAACTTAGCATCCAAAACATCACGTATCCAATGATACCTCACATCAATATGTTTGGACCTATTATGAAAAGTCGGATTCTTACCAAGATGAATAGCACTTTGGCTATCAACAAATAACACATATTTGTCTTGAACAAAACCAAGCTCCTGCAAGAATTTCTTCAACCATAGCAACTCTTTGCATGCTTCGGTAATGGCAATGAACTCTGCCTCTGTAGTAGATAGTGCTACACACTTTTGCAATCTGGACTGCCAAGCTACAGCTCCCCCTGCAAACTTAATCATGTAGCCCGAAGTAGATTTTCTGGAATCAATGTCGCCAGCCATATCTGAGTCAGAGTACCCTTCCAAAGTAGGCTTATCTCCCCCAAAGCAAAGTCTCATACAAGTAGTACCACGAAGATACCTTAAAACCCATTTTACAGCATTCCAATGCTCTATACCTGGATTTGACAAAAAATCTACTGACTGTACCAACAGCATGTGCTATATCTGGTCTTGTACACACCATTGCATACATCAAACTACCCACAGCAGACGCATAAGGAACACGTTTCATATCAAATGTTTCATCTTCATTTGAAGGACTTTGTTGAGAACTCAGCTTGAAATGAGTAGCAAGAGGAGTGCTTACCGCCTTAGAATTTTCCATCTGGAATCTCTGCAGCACTCTTTTGATATAGTGTTCTTGTGACATCCAAAGTTTCTTCTCCTTTCTGTCACGCATGATTCTTATGCCAAGAATCTGTTTAGCTGCTTCCATGTCTTTCATGGCAAATGACTCGCCCAACTGCTTCTTTAACCTGTCAATGTTAGAAATATTTTTTCCTACAATAAGCATATCATCAACATATAACAACAGGATAATGAAGTCATCGTTAGAAAATTTTCTAACAAAGACGCAATGATCTGAAGTAGTCTTCTTGTATCCTTGTTCAGACATAACAGACTCAAACTTCTTGTACCACTGCCTTGGAGCTTGCTTCAACCCATATAGGCTCTTTCTCAATCTACACACATAGTCTTCTTTGCCTTTGACTTGAAAACCATCAGGTTGCTTCATGTAGATCTCTTCCTCCAAATCACCATGAAGGAAAGCCGTTTTCACATCCATTTGCTCAACCTCTAGATCAAGAGTAGCAGCCAAACCCAACACGGTTCTAATTGATGACATCTTCACAACAGGTGAGAAAATCTCATTAAAATCAACACCCTTTCTTTGACGGAAACCTTTCACCACCAATCTGGCTTTATACCTTGGAGACTCTGAGTTACTCTCATGTTTGACTCTATATATCCACCTATTTTCCAAAGCCCTTTTGCCTTTAGGCAACTTCACTAAATCATAAGTGTGATTATCATGCAAGGATTTCATCTCATCATTCATTGCATCCAACCACTTTTGATTTTCATCACTTTCCATGGCTTCTTGAAAATACTTAGGTTCACCCTCATCAGTCAAAGTCACATATTCATCAGAATTATACCTTGTAGAAGGTTGTCTCTGTCTGTTGGACCTCCTAAGTTGAACTTGAGATGATTCTGGAGCTTCACCAAGATTCTCATCCTGTGACATATCATTCTCCTCATCATTATCAGCTGGAATATATACCTCTTCTCCAAGTTGTTGATCATCAACATATTCATGTGGCTCACCATTCTGAACATCACCACCAATAGTATCCAGATTATGAACAGGCAACCGAACTGGATCAATATTAGACAAACTAACATCTTTCTTGGGTGTAGTCTTCTCCACCTTATCAATGTCTTCAATAGTTTGGTCTTCCATGAACACAACATCGCGGCTTCTGATAAGTTTCTTCCCTATAGGATCATAAAACTTGTAACCAAACTCATCCTGCCCATAGCCGATGAAGATACATTGTTTTGACTTTGCATCCAACTTGGATCTTTCATCCTTTGGAACATGCACAAAAGCCTTACAACCAAAGACTCTCAAATGATCATATTTGACATTCTTTCCAAACCAAATTTTGTTTGGAACTTCACTGTTCAAAACAACAGTAGGAGTGAGATTGATAACATGCACCGCCGTGTACAGTGCTTCACCCCAATAATGTTGAGGCAACTTAGCTTCTGCGAGCATACATCTAACTCTCTCAACAAGTGTTCGATTCATCCTCTCTGCTAAACCATTCAACTGAGGAGTTTTAGGAGGAGTCTTTTCATGTGCAATACCCTGCTGCTTGCAATAGACATCAAAGGGACCACAATACTCACCACCATTATCAGAACGAACACATTTTAGCTTCTTACCTGATTGCCTCTCAACCAAAGCATGGAATTCTTTGAATTTCTCCAACACTTGGTCTTTTGTCTTTATAGCATATACCCATAGTTTCCTGGAACAGTCATCAATAAAAGTAACAAAATAAAGTGCACCACTAAAAGATTTTACCTTTAATGGACCACAAACATCAGAATGCACCAATTGAAGCAACTCTGACTTTCTTGAGGGAGGATGCTTCTTGAAGGATACTCTAGTCTGTTTACCAGTCATGCAATGAGAACACTTCTCCAAATCTGCATTCTTTAATCCCGGAAGCACATCCTTTTTGGCTAAAACATTCAGCCCCTTTTCACTAATATGACTAAGCCTACGGTGCCACAAAGATGCTTTCATGTCGATAGCATTCACACTGTCTCTAGCAACCAAAGCTTTTGTCCAATACAGTTTTGAATTTTTCTCCCCTCTAGCCACAACCAAGTTACCTTTACTGAGTTTCCACTTTCCAGAACCAAAGTGATTATCATAACCACTATCATCAAGCATATGCACAGAGATCAAATTAAAACGGACATCTGGAGCATGTTTGACATCTCTAAGCAACAATTGCATTCCCATGTTAGTTTGCAAGCAAATATCACCAACACCAATTACCTTAGCTACACCATCATTACCCATCTTCAACCCTCCAAAGTCACCGGAAGTATAAGATGTGAAGAACTCCTTCCTCGGTGTAACATGCAATGTAGCGCCACTGTCAACAATCCACATGCTCTCATCTGATACAAGATTAATGGACTCGTGATCACGGAGAATAACAAGATCATCATTGATAGCAGTAGTAACACGATCATCATCATAATCTTCATGATCTCTTTGTTTCTGCTTACCCTTCTTGCCTTTGTTATCTTTTCTCCACTGATAACAGTACTTTTGTATGTGCCCTGATTTATGACAATAATTACACTCCATATTCTTGTATCGCCCTTTAGACTTGCTTCTGCTATTCTCTCTACCACCTTTCGGTTCTTTCTTCTGACTTCTCCCCCTATTTTCAGTGACAAGTACCTCGGATTGAGATGAAGTACCTTGTGCCTTCCTTCTCATCTCCTCATTAAGAATACCACCCTTAGCCGTTTCCAAAGAAACAACACCTTTAGGAGCAGAACTTGTAATAGAAACCCGAAACGTCTCCCAAGACTCTGGTAAAGATAGCAATAGAAATAGTCCCAAAAGTTCATCTTCAAATTTAATACCCATTCCTGACATCTGATCAAGGAGCCCCTGAAATTCACTCAAGTGATCTGAAATAGAAGTCCCCTCCTTATACTTCAAACTTATGAAGCTATTCAACAAGAACAATTTATTATTCCCTGATTTAGAGGCATACAAGGACTCTAACTTCTCCCACAAAGTTTTTGCATGTGTCTCATTAGCAATATGGTTATAAATATTATCTTCAACGTATTGCCGAATAAAACCACATACCTGTAAGTGTTCAAACTCCCATTCTTCATCAGACATAGAATCCGGCTTTGTGGAACTAAATACCGGTAAGTGCAATTTCTTCACAAATAACAAGTCTTTCATCTTGCCCTTCCACAAATGGTAATTAGAACCATTCAACAATACCATCTTCATATTTGACTCCATCGCTCAAACAAGTAAAATTGCCCTTAACCAAGAGCTCTGATGCCACTCTGATGGGGAATTAACACAATAATAATAATAACGAGCAATACGCAGCGGAAATAAAATTCCCCAAACTTGTAAGAACCTTGAGGATCAACAACAAATAATATGGTAGACAATAAAGCAAAATAAAGACACCGGAATTTTAACGTGGAAAACCCTCGATGTGAGAGTAAAAAACCACGGGTCGTCCAGACCAAAGAAATAGCTCCACTATAATCAAATATGGGTACAAAAGAGTCTCAAAGTGATGCACAAAACAAGTGCTAACAACCAATTACACAACAAAGCACAAAAGCTTGCAAAACAAGAAGAAGAAGAAGATGAAAAAATCCCCAAAAATACTGAAGCACTGCGATCAAAATATCTCACGATCCAGACCTGATTTCGACGATCCGAACGGTGAAAGTGTAGCCCCTGAAGCTGCGAATATGCCCTCCAAATTTGAGCCAATTCCAACGGTTAACGAATCGGGAATTTCAGTTTTAGTGAGACTGCTGTGTCAAAAACGGGAATTGGTTTCTCTCCTCTTTTCTCTCTTTTTGAAGGTTGTTCTCTCACAAAATTTACTCTCTTGATAACCCTAGTATGACCACTCTCCACTTATATAAGTGAGACATAATGGGCTAATAAAATTGGACTTTTCTCCACATAGGAAGGGAGCCCAAAAACCCAACAAATCTCCCCCTCACAAACTATGTGGAGGAAATCGCCAAACCGGCGATATCACAACATGCTTCAAATTTTCCCCTTGGTAACGCCTTGGTCATCATATCTGAACCATTATCATCCGTATGAACCTTAGCTAGTTCCAACAACTTAGCATCCAAAACATCACGTATCCAATGATACCTCACATCAATATGTTTGGACCTATTATGAAAAGTCGGATTCTTACCAAGATGAATAGCACTTTGGCTATCAACAAATAACACATATTTGTCTTGAACAAAACCAAGCTCCTGCAAGAATTTCTTCAACCATAGCAACTCTTTGCATGCTTCGGTAATGGCAATGAACTCTGCCTCTGTAGTAGATAGTGCTACACACTTTTGCAATCTGGACTGCCAAGCTACAGCTCCCCCTGCAAACTTAATCATGTAGCCCGAAGTAGATTTTCTGGAATCAATGTCGCCAGCCATATCTGAGTCAGAGTACCCTTCCAAAGTAGGCTTATCTCCCCCAAAGCAAAGTCTCATACAAGTAGTACCACGAAGATACCTTAAAACCCATTTTACAGCATTCCAATGCTCTATACCTGGATTTGACAAAAAATCTACTGACTGTACCAACAGCATGTGCTATATCTGGTCTTGTACACACCATTGCATACATCAAACTACCCACAGCAGACGCATAAGGAACACGTTTCATATCAAATGTTTCATCTTCATTTGAAGGACTTTGTTGAGAACTCAGCTTGAAATGAGTAGCAAGAGGAGTGCTTACCGCCTTAGAATTTTCCATCTGGAATCTCTGCAGCACTCTTTTGATATAGTGTTCTTGTGACATCCAAAGTTTCTTCTCCTTTCTGTCACGCATGATTCTTATGCCAAGAATCTGTTTAGCTGCTTCCATGTCTTTCATGGCAAATGACTCGCCCAACTGCTTCTTTAACCTGTCAATGTTAGAAATATTTTTTCCTACAATAAGCATATCATCAACATATAACAACAGGATAATGAAGTCATCGTTAGAAAATTTTCTAACAAAGACGCAATGATCTGAAGTAGTCTTCTTGTATCCTTGTTCAGACATAACAGACTCAAACTTCTTGTACCACTGCCTTGGAGCTTGCTTCAACCCATATAGGCTCTTTCTCAATCTACACACATAGTCTTCTTTGCCTTTGACTTGAAAACCATCAGGTTGCTTCATGTAGATCTCTTCCTCCAAATCACCATGAAGGAAAGCCGTTTTCACATCCATTTGCTCAACCTCTAGATCAAGAGTAGCAGCCAAACCCAACACGGTTCTAATTGATGACATCTTCACAACAGGTGAGAAAATCTCATTAAAATCAACACCCTTTCTTTGACGGAAACCTTTCACCACCAATCTGGCTTTATACCTTGGAGACTCTGAGTTACTCTCATGTTTGACTCTATATATCCACCTATTTTCCAAAGCCCTTTTGCCTTTAGGCAACTTCACTAAATCATAAGTGTGATTATCATGCAAGGATTTCATCTCATCATTCATTGCATCCAACCACTTTTGATTTTCATCACTTTCCATGGCTTCTTGAAAATACTTAGGTTCACCCTCATCAGTCAAAGTCACATATTCATCAGAATTATACCTTGTAGAAGGTTGTCTCTGTCTGTTGGACCTCCTAAGTTGAACTTGAGATGATTCTGGAGCTTCACCAAGATTCTCATCCTGTGACATATCATTCTCCTCATCATTATCAGCTGGAATATATACCTCTTCTCCAAGTTGTTGATCATCAACATATTCATGTGGCTCACCATTCTGAACATCACCACCAATAGTATCCAGATTATGAACAGGCAACCGAACTGGATCAATATTAGACAAACTAACATCTTTCTTGGGTGTAGTCTTCTCCACCTTATCAATGTCTTCAATAGTTTGGTCTTCCATGAACACAACATCGCGGCTTCTGATAAGTTTCTTCCCTATAGGATCATAAAACTTGTAACCAAACTCATCCTGCCCATAGCCGATGAAGATACATTGTTTTGACTTTGCATCCAACTTGGATCTTTCATCCTTTGGAACATGCACAAAAGCCTTACAACCAAAGACTCTCAAATGATCATATTTGACATTCTTTCCAAACCAAATTTTGTTTGGAACTTCACTGTTCAAAACAACAGTAGGAGTGAGATTGATAACATGCACCGCCGTGTACAGTGCTTCACCCCAATAATGTTGAGGCAACTTAGCTTCTGCGAGCATACATCTAACTCTCTCAACAAGTGTTCGATTCATCCTCTCTGCTAAACCATTCAACTGAGGAGTTTTAGGAGGAGTCTTTTCATGTGCAATACCCTGCTGCTTGCAATAGACATCAAAGGGACCACAATACTCACCACCATTATCAGAACGAACACATTTTAGCTTCTTACCTGATTGCCTCTCAACCAAAGCATGGAATTCTTTGAATTTCTCCAACACTTGGTCTTTTGTCTTTATAGCATATACCCATAGTTTCCTGGAACAGTCATCAATAAAAGTAACAAAATAAAGTGCACCACTAAAAGATTTTACCTTTAATGGACCACAAACATCAGAATGCACCAATTGAAGCAACTCTGACTTTCTTGAGGGAGGATGCTTCTTGAAGGATACTCTAGTCTGTTTACCAGTCATGCAATGAGAACACTTCTCCAAATCTGCATTCTTTAATCCCGGAAGCACATCCTTTTTGGCTAAAACATTCAGCCCCTTTTCACTAATATGACTAAGCCTACGGTGCCACAAAGATGCTTTCATGTCGATAGCATTCACACTGTCTCTAGCAACCAAAGCTTTTGTCCAATACAGTTTTGAATTTTTCTCCCCTCTAGCCACAACCAAGTTACCTTTACTGAGTTTCCACTTTCCAGAACCAAAGTGATTATCATAACCACTATCATCAAGCATATGCACAGAGATCAAATTAAAACGGACATCTGGAGCATGTTTGACATCTCTAAGCAACAATTGCATTCCCATGTTAGTTTGCAAGCAAATATCACCAACACCAATTACCTTAGCTACACCATCATTACCCATCTTCAACCCTCCAAAGTCACCGGAAGTATAAGATGTGAAGAACTCCTTCCTCGGTGTAACATGCAATGTAGCGCCACTGTCAACAATCCACATGCTCTCATCTGATACAAGATTAATGGACTCGTGATCACGGAGAATAACAAGATCATCATTGATAGCAGTAGTAACACGATCATCATCATAATCTTCATGATCTCTTTGTTTCTGCTTACCCTTCTTGCCTTTGTTATCTTTTCTCCACTGATAACAGTACTTTTGTATGTGCCCTGATTTATGACAATAATTACACTCCATATTCTTGTATCGCCCTTTAGACTTGCTTCTGCTATTCTCTCTACCACCTTTCGGTTCTTTCTTCTGACTTCTCCCCCTATTTTCAGTGACAAGTACCTCGGATTGAGATGAAGTACCTTGTGCCTTCCTTCTCATCTCCTCATTAAGAATACCACCCTTAGCCGTTTCCAAAGAAACAACACCTTTAGGAGCAGAACTTGTAATAGAAACCCGAAACGTCTCCCAAGACTCTGGTAAAGATAGCAATAGAAATAGTCCCAAAAGTTCATCTTCAAATTTAATACCCATTCCTGACATCTGATCAAGGAGCCCCTGAAATTCACTCAAGTGATCTGAAATAGAAGTCCCCTCCTTATACTTCAAACTTATGAAGCTATTCAACAAGAACAATTTATTATTCCCTGATTTAGAGGCATACAAGGACTCTAACTTCTCCCACAAAGTTTTTGCATGTGTCTCATTAGCAATATGGTTATAAATATTATCTTCAACGTATTGCCGAATAAAACCACATACCTGTAAGTGTTCAAACTCCCATTCTTCATCAGACATAGAATCCGGCTTTGTGGAACTAAATACCGGTAAGTGCAATTTCTTCACAAATAACAAGTCTTTCATCTTGCCCTTCCACAAATGGTAATTAGAACCATTCAACAATACCATCTTCATATTTGACTCCATCGCTCAAACAAGTAAAATTGCCCTTAACCAAGAGCTCTGATGCCACTCTGATGGGGAATTAACACAATAATAATAATAACGAGCAATACGCAGCGGAAATAAAATTCCCCAAACTTGTAAGAACCTTGAGGATCAACAACAAATAATATGGTAGACAATAAAGCAAAATAAAGACACCGGAATTTTAACGTGGAAAACCCTCGATGTGAGAGTAAAAAACCACGGGTCGTCCAGACCAAAGAAATAGCTCCACTATAATCAAATATGGGTACAAAAGAGTCTCAAAGTGATGCACAAAACAAGTGCTAACAACCAATTACACAACAAAGCACAAAAGCTTGCAAAACAAGAAGAAGAAGAAGATGAAAAAATCCCCAAAAATACTGAAGCACTGCGATCAAAATATCTCACGATCCAGACCTGATTTCGACGATCCGAACGGTGAAAGTGTAGCCCCTGAAGCTGCGAATATGCCCTCCAAATTTGAGCCAATTCCAACGGTTAACGAATCGGGAATTTCAATTTTAGTGAGACTGCTGTGTCAAAAACGGGAATTGGTTTCTCTCCTCTTTTCTCTCTTTTTGAAGGTTGTTCTCTCACAAAATTTACTCTCTTGATAACCCTAGTATGACCACTCTCCACTTATATAAGTGAGACATAATGGGCTAATAAAATTGGACTTTTCTCCACATAGGAAGGGAGCCCAAAAACCCAACAAACATAAGTTATACATAGTTTGTCTCGTTTGATTTATGTGTGTGCAAGATACTTAAAATTATATTTTATTCTAATATATACTAGACCTTCAAATTGATATAAATGTCTCGTACCTTCCTTTTAAAATGTTGATGCAGTACCCATCTAATTACAAACATGATACCAAATACCTGCAAATACTAGACATTTGAAAAAAATACAGGAGACCAATTCCTCAAGCCCACACCCATCAACACATAAAAAATAAACTTGACCAACAACCCCTCTTCTAAACGGAATTGATGTATTTCAAACCTTTATCCTGGAATGGTCAGACAAGCTTGAAATATTCACCATAGTCTTATTATTACAGGCTACTTCAAGAGGGTGATCACTTGTTATCTCTCTAGCCCCTAAACTATCAAGCACAAACACTCTTCAGATTAAGTGTGTCTGTATGGAACACGTGTTCGTGTCAGTGTTGGACATCGACACATATGATTATACTAAATTATGTTATTTTTTAAAAGGCTTAAATGCAGTTTTACCTTCCTATTTTGAATGAATCGGAATTTTACCTCAATATTTTAAAATCCGGAATTTTACCCCCCTATTTTATAATTTTTTGGATTTTGCCCCCCTTACAAGAAAATATGGGATTAGCTACGACGACGTTTGTAGCTAATTCACAACAAATCTGTAGCTAACTCTAATTTACTAGAAGAATAAAATAGAACCGCAAGAAACATAGGAAGAAGAAAATGGAAAGAAAGGAACAAGAAAGGTTCGTCACCGTCGTCGCAGAATCAGCCGAAACCGTCACCGGCCTTCTCCTTCTCTCTCGGTCGCGATCCCTTTCTCACGTGGAAGCTCCAACGATTTGTTTCTTTCAATTCTGGATCGTGTTTTGGTCGTGTGTTCTATTTGCATATTGTTTCTTTTCTTAATCCTTTTATTTTTGTTGTTTGTTCATTTTTTATTTATTTTAAAAAAAACTGATTTACTAGAAATAGCTACCAATTAGTTACAAATGCCGTCGTAGCTAATCCCAGATTTTCTTGTAGTAGTGCCATATACCAAAATCCATCTCTCTCTAGTCTACTTTTCCAATCCTGTTTTCTTAAAAGTGCATAGTTAAAATTTCTTGAGTTTTTCATACATAACTCCCGGTCTTTCGAGGGTCTACCCCTTATTCCATTTGACCTAATTTATTTTTCGCTCTTCCTCATTACCTCTCTCCAAAGAAATTTATTAAAAAGTGATTCAAATTGATACCCGTCGGAATCTTAAAAAAAGAGATAAAATAGACTGAAATAACTGACAAGACTGATTTCAAAATAACTACGTATCCAACCGATGTCAATCACACGATATGAAAAAGTGTTTCATCGAGGTAACACATTTTATAATTTCTTAACATCTTCATTTGCTCTAAGGTCAAGGGTTTTCAAATATTCATAACAATTTTTTTGATGATTTCAAATATCTTAAAATGATAGTTTTTAAATTGGCGGATTATGCAACATATTATTTTTTTTTATGATAAATATATATTTTTTCTTGGAAATTATTAATAATAAATTTTTATTTTTAAAATTTCAAAGTGGTGGAGAGAAAAACTCTAATAATTTTGAGATAATTGTTTTTATAATAAATAAATGTATAAACAAAATTTGAATGTATGGAAATTGTGGGGGTATGTAGTAGTATTTCTTTACGCTGGACTATTAAGTCAGCTTTCACAATTGGGCCTTTTTGGGCAAATTCGTAATAAAATGAATAAACGGAGTCCCTATAGTCTTTTCACACAGATCAAAAACCCTAATTCAATTCTTTCATCGACTATAAATTTCAGTAGAACGCTTTCGGCTTCATCATTGTAGCAGAAACGATACAGAAAACCCTATTTCTCTCTTCGTCTCTAATACTAGCTATTTTTTTCCCTTTATTTTTTAATTTAGTTTAATTTTTAGTGTTTTTAATTTGCCTCTTGAGATGCCATTGATTCATACTCAATTGATTATTGGTTAATCTCATCATCTATGATGAAAAGAGGCATAAATTTTTTGCAGCCGTGTTGAGTCACTTCACCTTCGTTTTTTCACAGGCGCAGTGAATAAACAGACTGCTAAATTTTCGATTACACTAATTTTGTAATTTTAGGTTTTCGATTGTGATTTTTTTTATGTTGTGTTCTGTTTTTTTGGGTAAAATTTGTTGGATCCTATGATGGCATGAAATCTTTGAGACCTGAATGTTTAATTTGATGTCAACTATAAGCATAATTACTGAGGATCCATTTCAACCATTTATTTATATTATTTGTTGTTTTTTTTGTTAATTTTATTTTAAATGCTTTTGATGTTTATAGAATGATGAATAAGCACTGGGCTCTGAGCATATAATTTGATGCACATTGCTAGTCTAGAAAGCTATTTCTGACTTTTTAATTATCCTTATTCTTAGTCAACTCATGAACGAGGATAAATAGGGCGTTTTTTCAAAAAAAAAAGTTAGTTTGGTTGAATATTATTGTAGTTTTCAAATTATAAAGAAAAAAATAAATAGTGATGTATGAAAGTTGTTTTTAGGACTTCTTTTGCTAATCTTATAATTACTCTGTTGTAGTTGCCGAACAAATAAAAGTTTATTTTAAATCATAATCAGATGTTTGCCGAGACTGGTTAATGATTGTTTTTGTCATGATAATGGAAAATGCGTCTTTGGAAATAGTTAGATTTTCAAAGACACATTCTCCTTGTTATGTAGAAAACATTATTAGCCAGTCTAAGGGAACGTCTGAGTTGTTTAATATTCTTTTTCCTTTGTTGGTTCTATTTCAATTATAAGTTTTGAATGAATGTAGCCAACTTTTATGATTTACAAGATGTAAAGGACTTTTATAAGCTTCTTCCTTAAAAAATTATCATAATACAGTAAATTTTAGACTCCCTCTGAATGTTAACACGTGGTCTACATTTTATATTAAATACATTAATATTTCATACATCTAAAGTAAACTTTTTCAATACCTCTTAACAAACATAATTTGCACAAAAATCCCTGATGTAGTATTTACTACTTATTTAATTAGAGACGAATGTTGAGAAATAAAACAGTAACATTTTCTACTATAGTTAGTAGTTACATTCATCTTTAAAGTTTAATTTTGAAGTTTAATTACACAATAGATTTTACAAACTTCTGTAATATTTCTCAACTAGGGTAGAGCACAAGTTGTTTTCTTTTGGATTCAGATAAAAAATTCAAAGAAATATTTCTGGCCTATCTATTACAATAACAAATTAACAACCTCAGGAAATTTTTGCTTAAAAATATATAAAAAGAGTGCTTTCTAATGTGAAAGCTCATGTCTCTTGCTGGTGAGTCATTTAAAAATACCAATAAATTGTTTGAATGGTTTTAAATTTGGTCTAAATAAAATGCCCCAACGAAATACAATGCGCTGAAGGCTTGCTTGCATGAGGAAATATTATTAATAGATTTTAAAAATTGAATGATTTTAAGATTAGCTACGAATTAGCTACAAAAACGGTTGTAGCTAATCCTGTATTTCTTATAGTGATTATAAATTTTCCATTTAGCCACCGTGTAACTGTGGCTAATTAACATATCATCACAAGTGTTCCGGTATTGTATATTTAACATACCAGCGCACACTTTTGTAAAGTAAACTGGTATGTAATTTTTTTTAAGTAAGGGTAGAATGGAAAATATTTAAAAAAATTACTTAAAAAAATTACTGGTATTACCCATATTAAATTACTGGTATTTGATTAAATTATTCTCATTTTAATAATTTAATATTTTATTAAATACCAGTAATTTTATTAGCTACGTAAGGGTAGAATGAGAATATTTAAAAATATGTTGGGGGTAAAGAGATAAATGTAGGTGTAGAAATTTTTTTTACCTTAATTTAATATTGTTGAAACCCTCACAATCTCTAAGACCTGTGGATTTTTTAGAAGTGCTTCTAATAACTTCTAAAAGAACCGGTCCTAATTCCCGTCCGAGGTGATCTAGGTCAGCGTGCCTCCTGGTGAATTCAGGCACTATTCGATTTTGTACGAATTTTAAAATGAACATAAAATATACTCCCTCCGGTCTCATATATAACAAACAAAAAAAAAAATTTACAAAGTCTTAAATATAAGAAAAAGTTACTACAATCATTACATTTATTTTGAATATTCCAATTTTACCCTTTGTTTTACTTTTCCCCATAATAAATAATAATTTAATTTAAACAAAAAGTAAGGGTAAAAATGGAAATGACATGTTTTTCCTAATCATTTACTCAACTTTCTTAAAGGATGTGTTTTTTTTTTGTTTCTTATATATGAGACCGGAGGGAGTACCTCCCTATTTTAGAATAGTTTATTTTAAAACCGGGTAAAGATAAAGTGGTCAACCTATAATCTTTAACACCAACTTTGAACCCAACCTTTGCTTTAGTTTTTGTTTGTGGTGCCATAAATTTCCCTAGGGATGGCAATTTGACCCATACCCATTGGGTACCCGTAGAAAATACCCACAATGGGTAGGGTAAAAACCCGCATTTTGGGTACGGGCATGGGTATGGGTAATTACCAACAAAAATGAGCGGGTATGGGTGCGGGTACGGGTACCTTAGTACCCACCCCGCCCCATACCCATATAATATATATTTATTAATTTTATTTATATTATTATATAAAATTATATGTATATTAATTTTAAAAAATACACATTATTAAACTATTACCCATATTTTTAATAAAAGTGTTTATTTATAATATAATCAAACACAATGTGAATATGTCAACAAAGATATGAACCTTAGTAATAATTTTGTTTGTAATTTTCATAGGTCGACATTAAAATCTTTGAATTTTTTTTTAATTTTATTAAAATAATATGATATTTTATAATTGATCGATTTATTCTTCGCAAAAGTGCGGGTAACGGGTATGGGTATGGGTACTTAGGTACTCACAGGGTATGGGTACGGGTGCAAAGTTTGTTACCCACGCGGGTATGGGGATGGTTACGGGTATTTTTTCAAACTGCGGATATGGGGATAAATACTATAGTACCCTACCCATTGTCATCCCTAAATTCCCCTCTACAACTCATGAATTAAGAATTCTAACAACAAGGTCTACAGTGCGTTTTTAAATTGTTTTTCCATCATTTGTCAGTCAAAGTACCCCGCAAATTTAAATTGGACCTTTTCAATAATCAAATAAATAATGATTTTTAATAGTATCAATATCCAAACCAATAATGATTATAAGTTGTTTCTAAACCAATTTTTCCATCATTGGGAGGAAGTATTCCATCTGAGGATATTATTGTTGTCATTGGTAGGAGATTTCATTTTTGCTATCAAACTGCAAATAAAATAAAAATATGGAAGCAAATTGTTAATTATACTCCAGTTTCTATCCTCATTCATCACATAACTAGCTACAAAGAACTCTTTCCTCCTGTAACTTAGAAATAACCTAAGTCTAAATGTTAGAGAAATTGTTCTGAACAGTGATAGATGGGTGCGAAGAGAGCCAAATTATACTTGACACTCATCACTTGCAGTCAAAGTGTGTTGGACCACCAATTGCCAAGCAAATTTATGAATATAAGTTTGATTCAACATTCGAAGATTTTTAGATACGAGTTCACCCTCTTTTAAACAAAAAATATTCTCCCAAGACACCAAATGACATTTCTTTTAATAACATATATTAGCGGACTAGTCTCGTTGGTCAACTTTCATGCAAATATTGTTCGTAAAAATAAACATTTGTCTTTTGAGAATAGGCAAATCAAGTCTATGTGAGAGTTAAGAGGGCTGAGAAATAGGAATGCGCTTAACAAGTTTCCACCTTCTTAGATGTTAAGGGTTTGTACAACGTTATGAATACAACATATAAAGAGACCAGAGTGTAGCATATTGGTTGGTTTCGTAGATTGAGTGAAACTATGTTAAACTTGATGAGTTATGCAAATTAGAGTAAAATAAATGTTGGACTTAGTGATGCTTGTATTGGGGAAAATTAAGGTACCACTAGATTCAAGGTAGAACATGAAGTGAGTTTATAGAGTCACAGCATCTCTCACTTTGTAATGTTGAGTTAAATCCAATATAAAAATCGAATAATGAAGTGAGTTTATAGCGTCATAGTATCTTGACGCCCCTAAGCATTTAACTACCTAACCCATATATTCAACATTAATTTAGACTTTCAATTTGTCTTCCAGTAATTAATGATTAATAAGTGTGAACCAATTCCTCCCTTAATTTAAGTCTTTCCAAGTGAACCATTCAATCTTCAAGCTCTCATGAGCTACTCCCTCTAGTTTCAAATATAAGCAAAGATTCTCTTTCTAAGTTCATTGAACCATTTATGTATTTGGTCTGATTCAATGAACCTAAAAAGAGATGTATTTGCTTATATTAGAGACAAGAGGGAGTACACTTTATTCTGCTATCATGCTACCTAAACGATCCACTTTAATAACATCTACATCATGTGTCCATTGCTCCTTTGCAAGGAAGTAAAGAGTGCACCAGATTTTTTCCAGCTATTAACACTGTAAAATTCAAAGCAAATATAAATACACAAAGCCACTGCCGGCACAACCTACAAAAGACATAACCTAGTCAATGTTATGTTACTCCGAGAATTTTGTTCTTTTCAACTGTCCTGCATCGACCGCTACACATTCAAAACTGTCCTATACTTTTTTTATATCGGTATAGCAGTGATATGCTCTGCCTAGTGTTATAGTGCTTGTTTGTTGGCTTCATAATTTTGTGTCAGCGCACCGGAGATGAGAAGAAAATTACAACAAAGTATACAATGAATCCAGCAATAAGTATTCCCCCATATATGTAAGTTTGAGAAGAGTGCACAGGGTACTTGTACTCAATTTTGCAGCATTTCATATTATCCCTCTCACTGGTCAAAACATGGTCAACATATCTGCAATTCACAAAATTGTTAATGATTGCTATTAATTTTTTTGAAAAGGAATGATTACCATTACTAAAATATATAAAAACTATTTTGAAACACAGGGTAACTTACTGTTGGGTGAACATGGTGCTCTGAAGAATATCTGAACTGTTCAAGAAGGCATCCTTCAAACGATGATCATATAATAATGAAGACATATCAACAAGAAGCTCCTCAAGGCCCTGGTAAACGTATACATATTGAAAACTGTCAAACAATCCAAACATCCACAAAGAAAGATCAAGAACTTCAATCGAGTAAGAACTTACGTCAAGGTATTTTTCCAAACGGTCAACTAATTCATGTGGAAATGGTTCAGGCAAATTAGTAGTTTTCTTGTAGAACTTCTCCAACCACAGTTCAGTGGTTGATTTTTCTTTCTTTCCTTTCACAGGCTCACCAAGGGGAGTTTTCAGATACTCTGCTGCAAAACCTTGGACGGTCTGTGCACAGAATTGACCGGGATCCATAATCAGATAAACAAGTAACATATTAATATAACTCAAATTAGCACGAATTACCTCTGATGTTTCACGGATTTTACGAAGTACAGAATCCACACGTGCATATATCGAGTTCCTCTGTCAACAAACAAAAAGCCAATTTGAGAAATAGCTCTATGTATATAAAATTAATATTGGTATATAGAGAGGACACTTACCAATGCAACATCAAGGAGCATTTGACTAACATGAGACGTATTCGAAAATGGTCCAAATGGATGACAACCAGCTGCCCAAAGCCAATTTACAATAGGTCTTTCATGTACATGAGAAGCCTTTGCATATGGTGCACTTAAACCACCCACCACTGTGGCAATACCAGCCAATATATGACGCTGTGCTTGAGATGGGACGGCATGTCTTCTCTGTGTTTCTGAAACATAACTGTCAAACAAGGCAATGAAGTGTGATGTCAAATTTTGCAAGAGAAAACAGACAAATAAGGAGGAAACCCAAGATAGTTCAAAGTGGGCATTGAAGTGGTTTCTTTGAGTCCATTAAATCAAAGCCAAATAGACAATCAGCATGGAAAGTGGGTAGTGTTCGCAGCATACTGAGCTACATAAAATGGCTCTACAAGGAATTATATTTCACTGCATCAACAATATATCTACACAAAGACAGACATAGACATATTAAATACAAAGTTGAAAATAATCAGAATACTCCAATGGTGTCTGACTGTCTTCTTTATGTTGAGAGAAGGGAAGGCATATGTATTTGAATTGAGATGTGATTCTTTATATTATTTTTAAGTCAATTGAGATGTGAAAATACAATGGACAAAAATGGTCTGAGTTTCTGCATAGAAAAACTAGATGTTTCATAGTACAGTCTACAATAAGTATATTAACAATCACTCAAAAGTAAACTACATTCCTTCCTCTATCATCAACATGTGTCAATGTCTACAACAACAACAACAACAACAACAACAACCACAACAACAATAATAATAGACATATTCTCAAATAAAGAAATAAATAAATAAAAAATAATAGTAGGCATCAATCTTCAACTCACAAGTACTGGATATCCATATATCATATTCACCCACCTCAAAGGAATCTTTTCATTTTGATGCTCAAGCACAATTACAACATCATTACTTGTCCACACCATACTTTCGTCCTCCATCATAAGATTTGGATCCACATCAGCCAATGATAGCACAAAACTGCATGATAAAAAGCATAGCATTTCAAAATTTCAATATTGAACTTGTTTTGAAGCAAATATAATATTGACACCAATCACTTTTTTTATCATGTAGCAATATTATTTAAAGGGTCCTAATTGGCTTAGTTGAGCAGTTCAAAATAATAAATCAAGACATATTTTACTAGTTTTCATAAACCTATAAATA
Source organism: Trifolium subterraneum (assembly GCA_951799995.1). Classification (NCBI taxonomy): domain Eukaryota; kingdom Viridiplantae; phylum Streptophyta; class Magnoliopsida; order Fabales; family Fabaceae; genus Trifolium; species Trifolium subterraneum. The sequence goes on from OX637464.1 coordinate 4,994,688, forward strand.
AATATAAATATACAACTGCAAAGTTTTCACCAAAAGAAAAACACAACTGCAAAGATACTCTTGATGTTAAAGTTGTATTTTTCACATGCATCTAGGAGAGAGAGTGGTGTACGCACACAGGAACTACTCTTGTTCCATAAGTTGGTTGAAGATCCCCATGTTTCTTTACATTCTTCCTCTTTTTCTTGCCCTGTTTTGAGTTATATGATGACCAAAGAGGCTTGTGCTTAAGAATTGAATCAGTTGACCCTTCAGATTCATCCATCCAATTCTGGCGGAGGAAATATTTACTTGAAAGAGACGGGTCAGCCACTTCAAGCAATCCAGCAGCAAGCACATCAGCAGAACGTTCCATCTCCTGTTCAAATGTGGTTGCATGTCCATAAGAAATATTAAAAAAAAAATTAAAAAAATTCATATTTAGCATTTACAATGCAGACAAATTCAGCTATTTTGGATAATGAGTTATGCATGTTCTTCAAAAAGGCTAAAACAGAGCATGAGCAGCAACATGTCCGCAAAGTGTTCAGTTTTTTTCTATCTAATTAAAGGTGTCAGCAAAGACATACTCATGATTCAAAACTTAAAAGTTAGTCACAATTTCTCTACTAATTATCTAGTTAAAAGAAAGTTAGAACATTGCTCATGTAAAATTATATAAGAAATAGATTTATGAAACTAGACAGCACCCACTTCTTTTAAAATAGCACCATCAAGATAAGTCTTGGTATGAACATGGAAACGACCATCATTCTTGGTTTCCTGAAGTGAATGTCCGCGCATAGCTTTTGAAACTGCAATTGACAGCTTCTCATGGCGATGTAGTGAATGAGTACCCCCAATAATTACAACTTCTTGCCCATCATGGAGCAATTTTTTCACCTGAGGAAAGAATAAACTGTAAACACTTGCATGATTTTTCTGCTAAATTGCAGAAAATATCGATTCTAGTAACTGCACCACACAATTTTGAAACTCTGATGTAAAATAATTGGTAGCCTACTCCATAGGAAATTACAAACCTCTGTCTTAATTTCATCGATGTTTATACTGTAATTGTGGCCCTTTTGCAAAATATTGTACCGATTGTGATTTTGCAAGACTATTATCGGTATAAGCAATCTTGAAGTAAGATCGACAGTTTCAAACCTGAACATTTCAACAAAAGTATAATTAGATTCTAAATATAATATATCAGTTATCAGTCCTTTAATTAACTCTCAAGTTCTCTTATAATTTGCATGTTAGATGCTAAACTGACAACCTAACTTACACATAAGCATTAAAACTGTGTGCACAAAAAAAGGGGATGAATCAGCAACAATGTTATCGATGGCGGACCATGTCAGAGAGCCAAAAATCCAACATATTGGCCGATATATGGTGCCGCCATATCCGATTATAGCACTGCCATCGTTCACAAAATGGCCGTATCGATTTTCCAAAAATCCACCATGGCCAATATTTGACAACACTGGTTACAAATGGTTCTTAGGTGAAAAATAAGTATCAAATCATACTACAAGTTTCACAGTTTAGGTATCTAGAACCCATATTAAAATTTTAAGGGGGCATTAACCAGGATGCCACATACAGAATAACAGGTCGGCACTAGGCAGTTAAAATGGAAAAAAGGTTCAGGCATAAGCAAAGAGCCTATACACAAGAAAAACTTATCAGAGAACCATAAGACCAGATGTGCTGATGGAACACCAAGATTCAGTATGCTAGCTGGTCCAATTATTGGGCCCACCTTACATGAGCACTATTGACAGAAGTAATTAGAATGGGGAAGAAGCGTTAGTGGCATTTTATGGGAATAAATTTGTTATAAAAGGGAGGAAGGGTAGTGAGTAAAGCATTAGAAAGATTGTTAAAGAGTTTGTTAGGAGGGTTTCTCTCTAGTCTAGGAGCATTTGCTCTGGTTAGGAGTTCTTGAACTCTGGTTTATCATTTCAGTTTGTGTTTCCACCATTGTAGAGCCTTTGTGTTCAATCTTTTCCATAAATAAAATACAGTTTCGTTATCTTGATTTTATGATTTCTATCATGTGCCCTATGGTAATTAATATTGGGCAGTGAAACGCCAATAATAATAATAACAGTGTAGCAAATATAAGAATGCCGAGATAGATGAGTGGACAAAGATAAAACAAAATTATGGAAACACATGTATCTCCCAAGAGAAAGCTAGGACACCACTAATTGAAATGAAAATGATGGTTACTCGTTTTCCAATGTTTGGCCACATGAGAAGATCAATAAACACACTGTAGAAAAAAGTAGACCAAATGAAAGACATTCCAATTGAAAAGGGTAAAGGAAGACTGTCAGGAACTGAAAATTCTATTGAAACAATATAGATTAGAGAAAAGTCAGACACCGAGACCTGATTAATGGCAAGTGTAAAAAAATATAGAAACTAGAATAGAAAGAAACATATCAGAGAAGAAAGCTTCTTCGGCCTGTGGCACAACCACCTAAAATGATTGCCCTCAAAGATTCAAGCACCCCTTTCTCCTGTATCTTGCTGCCACATTTCCAGCCTGTTATAATTTAGCATAACAGACAACTCTCATATTTCCCAAACCTACCAGCCTACCCTCGTTCCTTTTCCCTCTTCTGTTGTAGAACTTCGTTGGGAGTTAGGATCCTCTCCGTACATTGTAGGCCCATAAGTAAGAAAACTTTAGGAGAAAACTATTACAAAATGCCTCACCCTAAAGGGTTTTACAGAAATTTTGGTTGTTAGAGAGTCCAACGAACCCTTGTAGCAACTAGCAAACCCAAATAGATAAGGCTTCGATGTTATATGCTTATAGATGACATTGCATTACCTCACATCAGGTGCTATAACGTGTTCCACCGTTGTTGACACCAACGAAGCAAGCTGTCCAAGAAAAATGTCATTGCTGGATCGATAAAAAGCTGTGCTACTCAGACTCACAACATTCCGTAATCTTGGCAAAGTTCTAGAACTGACACTTCCTTCTTCAGCTTCAATCTTACCATAAGTACAGGGCCCTGCTGAAAGGTCAATCACCACAAATCTGAACAAACAAAAATAAGTAAAGCTGAAAATTTGCTCATAACTGTGAGACAAAAGTACACGTTGACACTAATTTTTCCCAATAAAGGACCTCCAAGAATTGATAGCACTCTATTTGACAAAAGAAACTGAAATTTACCAGAAAAATTAGCTCTCAAAAAGGCCTTTCTTACCTGCCCGAGCTCAGCCAAACTTGAGTTGCTCCGCCACCATCGTAGCGATAACGATAAATGTAATCTCCTTCTTGTTTCTTCATATCTTCATCAGTTAGCTCAGGAATTTTTCCATACATTAAACTATCAAGATCTATTTCCTTATTTCTAGGATCTAGTCTCACCTGCAATATATTTTAAAATAATAGTCAAAAAAATTGCCATAATAGTAGTGGAAGATGATACTAAACAATCAGGATGAATGAAGAACTCAAGCAATCAGTAACAAATATTTGATCCCTTGGTTGTTAGTTAAAACAAGCTTACAATTATTTTATGTGTGACAACTTACAAGCAGTCAATATAAAGTTAATATCAACTAAATTTGTAGGATATAAAGTGAGGTAATTTATATTTTGCAAGTAAATGCATTGAATATTGGTTATACCTTGTCAAAGTTTACAATAAATATTGCACTTGGCACTGGTTTATCCATCTCCGTGACAGAAGATCCCACACTATCCATGTCAAATATGTAGGAGTACAGCTTTTGAAATACTGGCTCCACAGCCGTTGCTTCAACTTCAAATAAAGGCACCTCCCTTCCAAAGTCAGACTGGAAGTTGTAAAAAACTTTAGAATCATATCTCAAGATGGAGGCAATAGCTATTAGCTTAGTATAGCTAAAAAAACGGAAAGTGATATGCAATGAAACAGTTACCTCCCTTGCTTTTCCTGCAGGAACCATTGCCTCTTTCAATGCTTTCTCAAGTGCTATCAGTTCAGGCTGTCCAGCCTATGGTAAGATTTCAATTTAAATTGTTAGAAATTTTTAGATTTCAGATAAAGGGGCATTTACACGGATGAGCTGTGTAAAGACAGATTAAGCAACATAAAAAAAGTTTTGACTGTAGTCTGTGCACCAAAAAATATTAAAAGAACAAAGGCTTGATTAATTTGATGATTTCAATGTAAAGTTTGATTTTGATACACGACTAATTGGCAATTTCTGAAAAAGTTAAGTTCATCTAAACTAAAGCTCACCCTTCATTCCTCTCAGCATTCTAAAACTTTTGACTATTTGTCTCAAGACTAAGCATGAACATAATGAAACATTTTACCGGTGGTTCTGTGGTTCTAATCCTTTTAGTTAATACATAATTAGCAGTAAGAAAGGAACGAGGATATCCTTTTACGATTGTGCATCAAAGAACTAGCATCTTGTTTGGACAAACACCTAAATTAAGCACTTATAGCATGTGCTTATCATATAAGCATGTATGTATAAGCTATTTCTATTTCTATAACACTGGATAAAATAAATTCAAAACTGCTTTCATATATGTTATTTTCGTAAGTCGTTTCCCGTTTCCACAAGTTCTCCCAAACAATCTTACAAGTTATAAGTGTTTATGCCGGTGGATAAACTAAATAATTCAATCCAAATTCCAAACAGACCCTAAATGCCTGTTTTTAACTACTTTACAAACAAGATCTCTGCTAATCTACTTCCCAAACCATTGATGGTGATCAAAACTCAAAGGAAATGAGAAACTCGGAAGCATGCAATTCATGAGAGAACCATCCACCAAGGCATCAATCTATGCAAGGGTTTTTTACTATCAAATTAAACTAAACAATCGCATCGCATAAGCAAGGGTTACAATGTGATTAACAACAAAATTAGGATAAAAGATACATAATCAAATAAACTAGAACAGGAAAGAGTAGCTTACAGAAAATGCATTATAAACCAAATGATGCTCAATATCAAGAAGCTCCTCAGTCTCCAAACAAGAAGGTCTATGAGTTGGAAAACTCGTTTTGAGAAGCTGTTCCAATTTATGCGCATCAATCGTATATCTATATCCTCCATCACCATTAAAACCGATCAAAACCACATTCACTTCCAACGGAACTTGAAACGGAACCTAAAAAAGAACAATTAGATTCTAAGAGTGAGTGAATTACTGAATTTCGATTATGATTGAATTAATATGCGAAATTGTGTGGAAGGAGAAAAATGACCTCAGCGCGAGAATGGAGCATGCGGCGAATATCGGATCGGACGGAATCTCTAACGTCATGGAAGGCGCTGTGGTGCCACTGAGGGTGACCGGGTTCTCTCTTGAAGGCTTGTTGTGGTGCTGACTCGGACTGAGTCAACAGAATGAAACTCAGCACGATGAGTATGATCGAGCGAGGCGCCATGCCTCGCCGAGTTAGATTGATGAATTGACTCGTTTCAGGAATCGTTGTTGTTGTTTTGAAATGAATGAATTAATGAGCGTCGTCGCTGAAGCTCAGTGGGAGTGTGGTTAGGTCGCCGTTAGGATGAGAGAAGAGAACAAAGTAGTCCACCCGCCGTGACTTCAGTGGGTCGAAAATGTGAATAATGTTTTTACCATATTGCCCACAATAACTCTTGTAATAACTCAAATGTCAGTTTTATTTTTCAGTCTCATACATATTTTATATTTTATTTTAGATGAAGCTTTTTGCTAAATTATTCAAACCGAAAATGTTTTTACGTAAACTCGTGTTTGATCTAGAAAAGTTAGAGTGAAGTGAAAAATGTTGTAAAAGTTAAATAATGTAAAGGGTAAAATTGGGATATTTGGTGATTTGTAGGAGATGAAGGTACTAAAATTGTAGGGGTATAGGATAAGGGTGGTTTCTTGAACAAGGTAGGTTTTTAAGAATCATAAGGGGTGTAAAAAGAAACTCTCAAGTGATTATGTCATCTTGGTTTTCCACTTCTTTTAGAAACAATTTTGTCGATAAGATTTTTTCTTTGTAATAAGTTGATGGTCTCTTCCTTAATTGACATCCATTTGTTATATTTAAAGTATGATTTGTTATATAAAATACAAAAAAATTGTTAGGGGGCACTAGATACACAAAGAAGCCTTCTGGTTGTGAAGATCTACTACACTTTTGGGGAGGGGATAAGCTATCTATACAATCAAGGATCAACTTTAACAGGGTCTTCATGACCACACAGGTAAGCGCGTGGCAACACAAGTGCACACTCAACAGGTCAGTGAGTCAGTGTTTGGAGTAACAGGATAATCTGTAGTGGTGGATTCATGACATGAAGAGGAAATTGGGATGAAACCATGCCAAGCTTTGGAGTTGGTGGTGTGTTCAAGAAAATTATGTTATATGTTTTGTTTTGTAGAATAATAGATGTTGTCATGGTAATATGGTTCAAGGCAAGTTGATGATGAGATTTCCTGTCAAGGTTTAGCAGAGGTTAGAAGTAGAATAAGTGTAATTTTTAATTGGGTACATTGTCATATTTTGTCATTGGTAAGTTTTGTGCCAGTGTTTGATTTTAAGTTACAACTGTAATGGGTGAATTGATTTCTGTAGTTGTATTGTGCTGAGGCATGGGTGGTATCAGGTGCATAAAATCATTGAATTGTTATGTTGTGTGAGTAGTAATCTCGTCTTGTGTACATTTATAATCGTTTATTATTTTGCTTGTTAAAAAAAAAATCCAAACATAAAGTAAACATGGCCCTGAAAGAATGTATGTAGTTATTCATTATTTTGTCCTCATAAGGGGGCAGAAACAAAAAATTCTATATTTAAAGGAATTAAAAACACACAACCAATAAAAATTCACAACTTAGTAACTAACAAGAAACTAATAACAGAACATTTAATTTGATAATAAGGAACTTTTTATCGGGGTCTATATTTCATTATTATAAACAATGTCTGTGGATTTTTCCGAGTACTAACTTGTAAAACATCAACTTTGGGAAGTAAAACAACTTATATCTTTACAGTTTGAGAGATTGGTGCAAATAAAGACCCTATAGTTTCGACTGTTTCTTGGAACTTCTTCCTGCTATGAATTCCTGCATTTTCTTGAATTGCTCCTTCGTCATTCCATTATAATAATCATGGGCCCTCTCCTAAATTTCATACACAGTTACAGAGCTCAATCAAAATTGCATAAAAATAGTATTGACTGTGCAACTCAAAGCTTATGATGCAAAAATAAGGAGGAAGATATCCAAAAACTATGTCAAGGATTACTGATCACACGAACACCAAAATGTAACGGATAATGAGTAGACGACACATGCAACAAAAAAATCCATCATTTTCCAACAATGTTATAACTAGTCTTGTCTTTACCTAAGCTTGTTACAGATGCAACATACACAGTGAATTTTAGATAGTGAGATTTTGCTCTAAGCTCCCTGTATTTCTATGTACCATGCTTAAGTTAATTGAAAATCAATTTGCCTAATTACAATTAATAAGTTCACAAAATGACAGGAATGATTAATGGCTTTATGGCTGGACCCTACATAACTTGCTGAGAAATTAAATCCATATTATGTAATTTTTGACAAACAAATGCTGCAGCACTTACCTTTTCAAGGGAAAGAGCATGACCAAGATCCAGCTTGATGCCATCATTTATCACTGACTTGTACCTCAACACCATGTCTTGATTGTTTTTCACAATGGCTCCCGCAATATCTCTGGTTTTCTTCATCAGTTCACCATCTTCAACAAGATGGTTCACAAAACCCAACTTTTCAGCTACCTCTGCAGTCAATGGTGTGGCCGTAAGAGATACCTCGCGTGCTTTATTTACTCCTATAATGCGCGAAAGCTTCTGAGATAAACCCCACGAAGGAAATATCCCAAATCTGCATGTGGTTAATAACACCAACAAGCAATCTTAAAAAAAGTAAGAAAATGTCAAAAAAAAAAAAGTTATAATAGATTAATAACTAACAATTATGAAAGTAAGTGGATATATATATATATATATATACTTTTTAAATTGTGACATGCTCTATTTTTCACAACCAAACCGCTAGCAAATACTAGCGGACAGCTTATAGCGTCCATGCAATCAAAGCATAACTATTTTGTAACAGTAATTCTATCACGAGCTTATGACCATGTTCACTAACTTATAAAGTTTTTTCATACACTATTTCAAGTAACGTTTAAGCTTAGAGATTATCACGAGCTTATAACTTACAACATGTTTATGTCATATTATGTTAATTGAATAAACCATCAATTTGGTCCCTAAATTATCAATCTCTCTTCAATTTAATCCTTGAACTATCAAAATATACAACATAGGCCCTAAACTATTAGTCCCTCAAAATATAGTATTAATTAGTTGATTCAACTGCTAATTTTATCAAAAACTTTAAATTCTTATTTGCCGGTTTATCCCTTATCAACTAACTAATAATTCATCCCCTATCCCCTAGCTTATCTATCATTAGCTACATTTTTATTTTTTATCAAACAAATGGACATTAACAACTTCATAACTAATCACATTAATTCATACTTGTTTGATTTTTAATCAAGTATATTGAATCATCATTGATAATGTTAAAAATTCTAAATAAAATTATATTTAGAAACAAAAACAAAAAAAGCAACCTAGCATGAGTATCCATGAATTTAGCTCCTTTAGCAGCAACCAAGATATCACAAGCGAGAGCAATCTCAAATCCAGCGGTAACAGCAAATCCTTTGATAGCTCCGATTATCGGTTTACGGCATCGCTCCATTTGCACGACGGGATCACTCTCAGGGTCTTTAACATCACCCTTGAAAACATCCTCCGCCGCTGTAAGATCAACGCCGGAACAGAACGAACGACCCGATCCAGTTAATATAATCACCCGCACCGATTCGTCCCGGTCGAGGTTCTTGAAAGCTTGAGCCAGGTCGACATTCATAGCACGAGTTAACGAGTTAAGAGAATCGGGACGGTTAATAGTAACCACCGCGATTCCGTTTGGTTCACGGTTGACGAGAATGAACTTCTCCGATGATAATCGATCCATATTCGACCCGATTTAATTTTCCGTTTTGGGATTGTTATGTTCAGGATTTTGTTGAAGTGCGTGATGAAGATGTAGAAATGAAAATGACGTGTCTATTTATCCTTTGTTTAACTTAAAGTTACAGTTGGAAAATCTATTAATATTTAAAATTTAGACTAAGAGTATGCAAATTAAAACTATTATGAACATAATTAATTCAAAGTATGCAAATTAAAATTATTATGAGCATAATTAATTCAAATAATATTTTTTGTCAAGAACTCAAACAAAATTAGTATTGCTTTATGAAAAAACGACAAAATTATTATTACAGTGTAATCATTCAACAAAAGCCAAAATACTCTACACATTTTAGATTATGAATACAAATACAAAAAAGGTTCAACACTGACCTATGACCTATACGACTGAATATTACGAATACCACTACTAAATCAAAAAAGAAATGATATTTAAACATCGAAAGAAGACATCTCAACAATATTAAGGGGAGTCACGTACTCACGTATATATATTTAGGGAGTTCTTCAACACATTCGGTTAACTGACATTAACCAAATTTGATCTTCAACTCCTCAACTATTTGTTTACGAGAAATTATATATGTGACACATTTTGATTGTTTGAGGATGATAAAGTTAAAACAAAGTTAAAAGTAAATATTTTTTCAAGTTTGAAAGATTTTATGCCTACAACATCAAGAGGAGTCGTGTGTATATAACCGGGGAGTTCTTCAACACATTTGGTTAATGAGAATTAATCAAATGTGTTGAAGAACTCCTCAGTTAATACACATGACTCCCCCTTGATGTTGTAGAGATATCCCTTTTTTGATTTTTAAATAACATTTCTCAAACCAAAATACTTGTACATTATTATTATTATGAGATTTTGTTGAATATTTTCCACTGCAGGCACCATGTGGTCCCTCTTGTATGCTCCAAACTTGGACTAAAAATAAAATGCCATAAAAAATTACAAACACATTAATAATACTTTGTGCTCAAAATTAAAATGCCATAAAAAAATATTACAAACGCAGAATGCAAGAATCTTTAATTGTTTCAAGAATTTACACGCCTTTACTCTAATTTCTTCATTGCTCCAATTATGGATGAGCGAATACTCAGGCTTTGTAAGTATCACTGCCCATTTATTACCCAGAGCCTCTGGGCTTTCCTCAACACCTCATCGTGCTCTGCCGTCCATACTTTGTTGTCTTCAATCTCTGGCTCTGGCCTTGCCCTTCTTGCACGTGTTCTTGAAGATTTTCTTGCCATTAATCTACATGAGAATAATAATGAAATAAGAAGATGATAAATCTTTAAGAACGGGAAAAGAAAAACAACAGAAAACTTACGCCACCGCGAGCGCTTTTTCCTATAGAAGCTAGTAATCAGAGAGAAAGTGATTTTCAGTTAGTTTGTTATGAATGAACGATAATGATACTCCTTGGAAAATTGATTATTATATATAGGGCATGTATAGAGAAAGTGTGGGCTTGGATCGAGAGATACAGTATGGCCCACTGGCCCACTTCCGTTAATTTCACTAATGCGTGTGTAAATTTTTCCTGCGTCAATCCGACTCCCGTATATAAAATGCGATATTTTTACCAATTAAGTTAGTTTATGGAGGCTGTGTAAAGTGTTTTTATTAAAGAGTTAAATATTTTTTCAATATAAAATTTCATTTTTGCAAGTTTAGTTTTCTGTTAAATTTAAATGATAATAATTTTAGTCATTCATACCATTGTAGTTTGTAAATATAAGCCTTATTTTAAAAACAAATTATAAAAATTAAATAATTTAATTCAGGGCCAGCCCAACATATTATGTGGCCTAAAGCGAACATAAAAGTGAAGCCTTTAATTTTTTCTAATTTTATAAAGTTATTTAAATAAATTATAGTGTCAATTGTTTTTAGATTAAACATTTAAACATAATATTAATAATATAACTAAAACATGAACTAGCAAAAAAATTAAAATAAACACGATTGCACTTATTTTATGTATGTTTTATTGCATAAGTTTAACTCTAATTTAATGTTTGTTATTTTTTTTTCAAATTATCTATATTAATCTTTTTAATTTAAGAGTCAACATTCATATTATATAATATTAAATTTAAGTCAAAATACAACTTTATTTTTAAGGTGGATTCTAGGGTGAGGGATCTATCAAGTCCCTCACCGGTGAGGTATTTAAAAAATACCGTTGGATTTAATATATGGTTTAGATTTTTTGAAAATAATAATAAGAACACATACATATTTTCACACAGGATTTTGTCCTTGTTTCTTCCACTTTTAACTTTGTTTTCTTCCTTTTTTTTTTGAAAATTTCTTCCATTTTCATTACTATTAAACTTCTTCTTTTCACTTACACTGCTAGAAGAAACTCCCATTTTCATAAACTCATCCAACTTTTGTCAATGAAAATTCAAGAAATGTATGACAATAACAGTGTTGTCATTTTACCAAAAGACTTTCACTACAGATTTTTTCAATTTAATTAGGAAGAACCATCAAACCCTTTTTAATCTGTGGTGCACCAAAAGAGGGATTTAAAGTGTAGAGATAAATTTGTCAAAAAAAAAAGAAAGTGTAGAGATAAAGAAGGAAGAAGGGGATAGAAGAGGAAATAGTAGAAACTAGAAAGTAAGAAATTAGCATAGAAGATAAGATGGAACTAACATGGGGGGTTAAGAAATTGCAGATGGTAGTGCAATGGAAAGGTGGGGCGAAAGGTGAGGTGAGACAATTGTGTGCGAGACGAGATAAATGTTCTCAATTTTGTTCCTAACAAATCTAAACCATCTATTAAATCCAACGGTATTTTTTAAATGCTTCACCGGTGAGGGACTTGATATATTTTTTAAATGCTTCACCGGTGAGGGACTTGATAGATCCCTCACCCTATAATCCACCTATTTTTAATAACAAATTTAAACAAAAAAATATACATTTAACCAAAATCGAAAAAAAATACACCAAATATGTTCTCTACATAATTCAGGCCTAAGAACTCCTTAGTAAAGGATAATGCCCACAAGCCAACTGAGCTACGAAAGAATTCTATAATGTTTCTACGCGAGGCCTATATATAATAAGTGTAAAATTATTTTGAGGCCTAATGGACTTTAGAAAAATTCAATTTTTTGTGAGGCCTCAAGCCCTAGCTTGGGCTGCCTATAGCTTGGGCCGGCCCTGATTTAATTCATCGAATTAGTTCCTATATAATGCAAATAAAGACTAAAATTTGTCCACAAAATTTAGCCCAGCTAGAAAAAATGCCGAAATTGTGAGTGTCAGACGTTATGACCGGGATTCGATCTCTTGTCCCTTCACTTTATGTGTGATTTTTCAATTACTATTTCACTACCGAGATTGTTTGCTTTGTTCTCCAATTCGTACTGAAGATCTCTAATAACGTTCGATGAACTCATGTTTTAATTGCAATTTCACAACAAAGAAGAGGTTTCTCAACTGAGTATTTCTTTTTGTACCTCGTAAATATTTGCGAATGCTTTTAATTTCTCAAAATACTTTGTTTGCTATTTAAGTTTCCACTGACAATTTTTTTCCCCATTCGGTGTTTGCACTTGTCAGTCGTCACCCATGAAATTATTATGGAAAAATACAGTTCATTACTTTAAGTAGTAAACTGAGTTCGTGTTGTGAATTCGGAATAGTCACGCCAATAATACTTTATGTGTGGAGTAAAAGAACAACAATCAAAATCAAGCGGATAGCAATAGTAATAACAAGCGATAAAACGATAAAGGATAAGAGGAAAAACACACGATATTGATTACTCAGTTCGATCCAATAATGACCTGCGTATGAGAGAGAGTAGCCCTCTGTTCCGCTATATCAATGAGTTTGGTTAATTATAGCGAGATTCCAAAAGTGATTACCATAATTATCCTTCAATCATAATTTCACCCTTTTTCCAAATCTCTACACGTGGTCCAGTGACTCAAAGATTTAGACTACCCAATATGAATACAAAGATAATTTGTTCACCCATCTAATTGTACAAAGAGAAAATCCCTCTTGTTTCTCTCTAAACACTAACCTTTGTGTAGTGGCAAATCATAATTCTTGCCTATACATCTTGCTTCTCTATTTGCTCACTCTCTTTTTCTCATGTTCTCTTTTTCCTTCACTTGGTTATTTTTGTTTGGATTATTTATTTATTTTGACAAATTTTTGTTTGGATCATTATTATCATCTATATTCCTCGTATTTTGGTTGTCGTTCTTTTGTTTCACGCATGAAAGTATTATCGGTATGATTAACACGAATTCACAATAGTTTGCACTATAAGTAATAACCTTATAAAAACAAGGACAAAACTTACATGCATTTCTTGTTGTTCCACTCACAAAGATGTAGTTATTTTAATTAAAAAAATAGTTTTCTTTTTTTTTTTTTTAAAATGAAAAAACATCAAAAACCAACTCTTTATGAGTGGAATAACAAGAAATGCAGGTATGGAAATGCTTGTAAGTTTTATCCTAAAAATAATTATCCCCCTCACTCCTCTTTAACTCCCATCAAAATACTTTGAATGAAACGTCCGGTGGCGGTACTAGGGTGAGGTTGAGGATGGCCACGGTCCTCCCCCATCCCCAATTTTTTTATAGGTATAATATTAATTCAAATACATTATTAATGATTTTACATAATTATTTATATGTATTTGTACAAATATTAATATAAATATTAATTTTGAGTTTGAGTTTATTATTAATAACTATAAGAAACTCGACACATATATTATTTTAAGTATTAGTGCAAATATTAGTTTATAGTCTATTATTGATGATTTCGAATCACTCTGTATATATACGTATAATATTATTTTAAGTTATATAGTTTAATTTAATGTAATAATAATAAAATTTTATTTTGTTTGTCAAAAAATAACGGATACCTAATTGAATTTATAGCATTGAGTAAAATTAGCTGAACTAGCATATATAAATATACAAATATATAAGGTTTTATGGATTATTAAGTTTCTCAAAGTCTGTCCAAAAAAAAGTTTTTCAAGGCAGTTTATCAAAATGCAACTTATAAAGACACAATTTTTACTAGTGAAAACTTATTAAATAACATAATAGTTTATTTATTTGCATAAACTATTTTCATAAGCTAATAAATAAGTTGAATCCAAACAGTAACCATTTTTCCAGCTTATACACCAAGAGATATTTTTTCTACCCTATCAATTTTCTCGCGCGCCAAACAAAATTACCAAAATATCTCATGTCTGTTATTTAAGTAGTGGACGTTACAAAAAAAAATTGAGAGAAAAAACAACTTCTTTTACACGTCCGCTACGTAGTGAAAGGGTGGCAAAAAAGGTCTCTACACCCATAAAACAACTTCAAAAAAAAAAAAGTAAAAAAAAAAACCATGAAGCTCTTGTGTTATCTTCATCTTTGACTTCCTTGCTCATGTTGTTGGTTTGTTGAGAGAGAAAAACATTGCTCCACAACAAAGCTATCTTCTACAAATGCTAAAGCTTTTTTCTCTTTTTTTTTTTCTTTTACATTTTATTTATAATTTCATTCCAATATCTTTTATTCCAATATTCTTCTTTTCAATTTCTCCATGGATGGTAATGTATTTTCATTCCGTTGATTCAAATTTCTCCATGCACGTATCAATTTCTCTTTTATTTATAATTAAACAAATTATTAACAAAGTACAAAATTTATTTTATAAATATGAAAGGTATAGATTTAAATTTTAAGTTAAGTTTAGAAAGAGAAGTGTTTAAAAGCAACTCAATAATATGGTGTTATAAAATAGGGTTTGTTGCCGTGTTCTAAAATATGAGTGTTTTAATAGCTAAATCCAATATGGCACCTATGTGTCTTGTAATGAATGTATTGGGGCTTTCTACCTTGAGTATAGTTAAATATTAGTAAGTAGTAACTAATAGTGAATGACGCCGAATTCGATAGGAAGAACCATGTTTCAATCCGTGCAACTGTGATCGGGAGGGGGCTGAAACAACTTGATGCTAAAACTAACCCCGAATCAAATTGGGCGGTCGAGTGGGCCGGATATTTTTTTTTTGTTGAAGCTAAATTAGCCCGCCAAATTGGCACCAGCGAGAATCGAACCTGAGACCTTGAGAGGAGCATACTCCAAGGACCCAAGCCAATACCACTAGGCCAACCCAAGTGGGTTCAATAATTTGTTGTGAAAACATAAAAAAAATTAAATATTAGTAGTTTTCTAGGACTTATGGTCCCCACAAATTGTGTGAAATATTTATAAATTTATATATTTGAAAATTATAAAAAGGATAAAATTTACATATGGTACCGTAAATAAAATTGTTTATACTTATATAAAGGATAAATTATGAAAGAAAAAAAAATGACAACAAAAGTTTGTTTTCTCTTTTTTAAAACCTCCAATTTTTAAAAGCAGATATAAAAAAAATCTAACAAAAAATTGTTTGACATGGAAAGGAAACATATTTTTAGTCATATTCAATTATTGGCAAATAAAAAGGAACGTAAATTATCACTACAAGAAACTAGCATTTTAGAGTCCAATTTTAGCGTCGGCTCCCGACACCGACTCTATTAGAGTCGGATTAGAGTTGGCGTTTACCGACACTATGCAGCATTTAATTTTTCTAATTTTATTAAAATTATTAGCGTCGGTCTGTCCGACGCTACGTCATAAAATGGCTCATACTAACTATTTAGAGTTGGCGCATCCGACTCTATAGTTTTTATCCAATAAATTTTTTTATCTAATAATATAAAATCCTTTCGTTTTCCCTCACTTTTTTCCCTCTTATATTTTCACACATTTCCCAATTATTTTTTCATACTTTTTTTTTCCTATTTTTTATTAAAAGTTAAAACCCTCTTTTTGTACAAAAAATGAAGCTCCTTCATTTGATGGATTGATCTCATTCGCAAAAAACTCATTCACGAACCCGCCATTCTGTGAACCCTAGCTCACCAAACCCTCATTCACTCATCGAACCCTCTTTGGCGATGGATTGAATCTCACTAACGATGGATCGTACAAAACCCTCTTTCATTGAACTCATTCACTCATCAGCTCAAGTTTTCAAAGATTTATGTTCTCACTTCCTCACCTCAAACTGAAGTTTTCAAAGGTTTGTTTTCAAAGTTTTGTCTTCTAACTCTTCAATGTGGTGAATATTGTTTGTTTTTAGTACCTTTTTGTGTGATTTGAAGAGAAATTTAAAGTGGGGTTGTGTTGGAATTCTGTCATGTGCATATGTTGTTTTTAGTACCTTTTTGTATGTTTTTCCTGTTTTTCCTCTCTTGATCCTGTTCAAGTGTTTTTTCTAGTTAGAGAAAATAAAATTTGTATCTTTATTGGAATCTGATGAAAATTTTCACTACCCATTTGATTGTTTTGGCTAGTTTTTAAGTTTAGACAATGCTAGGTATATTTTAAGTTGTTTTCGCTGCTAGTTTTTAAGCCAACTTTATGAATTTGGAATGTACCGTTCTTAGGCATGTAAGGTGTTTGATGAAATGCTTGTTCATATATTAATTTTTCATAATTTATAGTTAATTTTATAAATCTCACATATAGTTAGCTTATCATTAATTTGAGCTATCAAAGAATTGAAATTGGGAGACCAATTTATAAATCTCATATTTTCAGATTTTCTAAGCTCTTCTCTAAAATTTATTTTCTCCATCTACTGATGCACACAATACTTTGATGGTATGATATGGTTTAATTTTTGGGTCTTGTAGTGCTCTAAGGCCACTTAAATAAATCAATGAATAAAATAATATAAAGTAAAATATCAATATAAGTATTAGGGGCTGCTGTTTGTTTTTGTCGTTCATTTGCCATTATTAAGTAGTAAAGGCTGCTGTTTGTATATTGTCGAGGTTGCTTCTGCTGTCATGATAGTAGCAGTCCTGTTATGGTGCCCCTTTAGGAGTTTTTTTTCGAGTTTTGGTAGTGTTGAGGTTGCATTGCAGGCTTGGTTTCTCTGTACCGAGTTCTTGCTCCAGTCTCTTTTTGTTAAGTATCATAATATTTGAATTAGACCATAATAATCAACTGCCAGAAAAACTTATTTCGCTTCAAACTTGGACTCGATAACTTTGGCATATTACTCTTCCAAGTTTAAGATTTTTAATTCAATTCTAGAAAAATCCCACCAACTTAATATTAATAATAAGGTTCTTTAGCTCTTTCCTTCCACTTTCCTTAATCAAATTTCATCATTATAATATTGCACACATGGGTATATTAATTGATGAGTTACATTCTTAATTTTTCTCTGTTTGGTTTTAAGTTTGTACTATTGTTGTTGGGAATTATTTTTAAATGTGTATATGTAAGATTCGTCTCATTATTCTCTTCTCACTATCTCATGCAATATATGCTATATTGATTATTAGGATTTTCACTATCTCATGCAAAAGTTGTCCAATTTAGTTGTTAAAATAGCACATGACATTGCTAATTAGAGGTGTTTTCATCCTCTGTAGATAGCAAGGTTTGACACATCTCATTAGTGTGGTTTAATGTGCCAACAAAGAAAAATAACAAAAAATCAAAGATTGTGGCACTTTTTTTTTTTATTGTACTGTGTGATTTGTGTCCTGATGTTACTACTTTTAATAAGCTTGTTCATACATTGTGTAAGAAGGGTTTTGTTTTGGAAAGTGATAGTTTTGTATTCGAAGGTGGTTTAAGAGGTGCCCTGGTCGGAAGAGTTTTTGTGCCTCTTAAGTTTTTCTCTGGACAGTCTTATCATTTTTCTCATTTGAGTATTGTTTGCTGCAGCGTAGCTATCGGGGGAAGGTTGTTTTTCTGGTTTTTGGGCATTTTTGGGTTCCTTGTTCTGTTTTTGACTATGGTGTGTTAGAATTTGTTTGGGGTTGCTCTTTCTAGTTGATAGGCTTTCTTTGAGTAGTTTTAGTAGTTTTTGAACTTGTTCCTTTCTATTTCCTATTTTTTGCGCTATCAAAAACTTGTATTTTGATTCAACTATATGAATATGTTGGATTTTCAATTATTTCTATTTATAATGTTGTAGTTAGCCTATTAAGCCACACATTTATGTTTTTGTTTACTGTTTTCTTTTTCAATGTAAAGCTAAAATGTTTATATGAAAAATCAAGCAGGTTTATCTTGAAGTTGAACAACGAAACTAGCAGCAGCCTTGTCGTGACGCGAAGCTTTGTTGCTGTTTTGTATTACCTTATCGCTAATTAACTACACCAGAATCTTCTTCAATTAAAGTTGGAACTAGTGAGTTTCATATTCACCTCCTTTTTTCTGTACATAATGTCTATGCATTTGCCATTTTATCATGATCAATTTGATTTGAGGCTATTGGAACTAATGATGCTTTTTAGCAAAAAGAGTTGGCGAACTATTTTTGATGTTTGAACTAATGACGTTTACTAGACTGATTTGTAGCTGAAATTAAATGATTTTTTTTCTCTTAATTTTTACACTTTGTTTTACTAGTTTTGTGATTTTGTCCTCATTAGATTAAATGATTATGTTTTCACAAGTGCATATTGAAATTTTGTAATTTATTTAATATGTATGTTATACTGTCTAGTAGGTTTGTTCAGTGCACATTCAATGAACTTTAAACTCAGTTTAACATATTGATTTGGTTCTTAAAAATTATAATAGGTTGGTTTAATTTTAAAAGTTCAATTTTTTAGTCACTTTTTAGTGATCTATATTTGTTCTAACTTATTTAGTGGCTGACACTTAAGTGTTTGCCTCATAGAAAATGGATCGTACTTGGATGTACAATAGGTTATATGCTAATAGGAACGGATTGAAAGAAGAGTTTGTCCGTGGTGTTAAAAACTTTGTGAAGAGGGCTTTGAAACAACCCATTTGTAAATCTGAGGGAGGGATAAGGTGTCCGTGTATAAATTGCATGTGTATGAAAATATCTACAGCAATTAATGTTAGACTACACTTGTACAAGTTTGGATTTCAACCAAACTATTGGGTTTGGACTGAACACGGAGAAGTGAAGCCCAATGTTGATACAATGGTTGGTTCAAATAGTAGTGAGCATGTGCATCATGACAACCAATTTGATGCAATGAACCAGATGGTGTATGATGCTCTTATTCCTTACGGAGATGTCTTCCATGTGAATGCAAATACGGGAAATGAAACATTTAGTGAGGATGAGTTACCCAACGATGATGCAAAACAATTTTATGACAAGTTGATATCTGCCAACAAGCCCATCTACGAGGGCTCTTCCCAGTCTATACTATCAATTTCTGTTCAACTTCTAGCAATTAGGTCTAATTGGCATGTTCCACAAAAAGGTATAGATTTTGTTGCGCAGATGCTTAAAAGTGTATGTCCAGTAGAAAAATGTTTGCCTGAGAACTGTTACCAAGCAACACAATTGGTGTCTAAGTTAGGGCTGAAGGTTGAGAAGATTGATTGTTGTAAGAATGGTTGCATGTTATATTACAAGGATGATAACAAGTTATCTGAGTGCAAATTTTGTAATGCTCCTAGGTTCATTCCTCGTAGGATTGGTATGGGAGATTACAAAGATGTCCCAGCAAAGAGGATGTTCTATTTCCCTATCATTCCTAGATTACAAAGACTTTATGCTTCAACTGAGTCTGCAGCTGAAATGAGATGGCATGAGAAGAACAAAAACAATTCAAACATCCTTCGCCATCCTTCTGATGGAAAAGCATGGAAACACTTTGATGATGTATATCCCGATTTTGCTAGCGAACCTAGAAATGTAAGGTTAGGTCTATGTGCAGATGGATTTACTCCTTACATTCAAGCGTCGGCTTCTCCATACTCATGTTGGCCGGTAATAGTTACCCCATATAATCTTCCCCCTGAAATGTGCATGACCAAACCATACTTGTTTTTGACATATCTCATACCTGGACCTAAAAACCCCAAAGAAAAGATAGATGTCTACTTGCAACCATTGAT
The DNA here is from genome assembly GCA_951799995.1 of Trifolium subterraneum. Taxonomy (NCBI): domain Eukaryota; kingdom Viridiplantae; phylum Streptophyta; class Magnoliopsida; order Fabales; family Fabaceae; genus Trifolium; species Trifolium subterraneum. The sequence goes on from OX637464.1 coordinate 5,014,726, forward strand.
TGATGATCTGCAACGATTGTGGTCCAATGGAATTTGGACCTATGATATATCCAAAAAACAAAACTTCATCATGAAAGCGTGCTTGATGTGGACAATCAATGATTTTCCGGCCTATGGCATGTTATCTGGATGGGGAACACAAGGTAAGTTGGCTTGCCCTCATTGTATGAAACACACAAAAGCTTTCACCTTGAAAAATGGCGGGAAGAATTCTTGGTTTGATTGTCATCGTCGTTTTTTGCCCGCCGATCACTCTTTTAGAAGAAGTAAAAGAAGATTTACAAAAAATAGGGATGAGAAAGACGGTCCACCTTGCATTTCCACAGGGCAAGATGTATGGGAGGTGGTAAGTAGTTATCCAAAAGTGACCGAAATTGGTTGGGAGATGAAATTGAAAGAGTTCAAAGGGTATGGAGTGGATCATAATTGGAAGAAACGGAGTATTTTTTGGGATCTTCCATATTGGAAGGATAACTTGTTAAGGCACAACCTCGATGTAATGCACATCGAGAAAAATTTCTTTGATAATATATTTAACACTGTCATGAATGTTAAGGAAAAAACAAAGGATAATGAAAAGGCGAGAAAAGACTTGGCTCTATATTGTTGTCGAAGTGATTTGGAGATGCAAGCCTTACCTAACGGCAAGATCGGTAAACCAAAAGCAAGTTACACTTTAACCAAATCTGATGCCAAGTTGGTTTGTAAATGGCTTAAGGAATTGAGAATGTCAGATGGCTACGCTTCAAACCTTGCTAGGTGTACCAATGTCGAAAAGGGTATGGTGCATGGGATGAAGAGCCATGACTGTCATGTTTTCATGGAGTGTTTACTCCCGATTGCATTTCGTTCCTTGCCAGAATTGGTTTGGAAACCATTAACTGAGCTAAGTCGGTTCTTCAAGGATCTTTGTTGCAATACGTTGAGGATGGACGACTTAGTTAAGCTGAATGAGAACATTCCAGTTATTTTATGCAAGTTAGAAAGGATTTTTCCACCAGGTTTCTTTGACTCAATGGAGCATCTTCCAATCCATCTTGCCAATGAAGCAATGCTAGGTGGTCCAGTACATTACCGGTGGATGTACCCATTTGAAAGGTAATTGTTGTGGTTGATTTTATTAAGTAATTACATTTTTATCATAACTTAATAAAGGTGTAACGGTTGAATGTGCATATGTATGGGAGTCTCAAAGAGGGCAGTGACAAATAAGGCTAGAGTTGAAGGTTCCATATGCACTGACTATATACATCGCGAGACAACTTATTTTTGTTCTCATTATTTCAACTCATTCAATTTGTTGCCAACCACAAGTTTAAGTAACAATCCTCGTTTGGAACGTGATGGCATCCAACCTACACCGTCTACCCTACACAACAACGGTCGACCTAGTGGGAAATCTAGAAAACATTATCTAACACACAAGGAATGGAAGTCTGCTCATGTACATATCTTGATTAATTGTGATGAGATTAAACCATATCTCGAGTAAGTATGCATCATAACACATCAATCGTGATCTTGATACACATCATAGCATATTTACTAATGAATTATATGATTGATGTCAGCACATTCTTGGAGAATCACTTGATCAGCGAAGAAGATGCAACTGGATGTATACATGCAGAGTTTCCAAAATGGCTGGAGGCATATGTAAATCAGAAGGAAAATAGAGTTACCAACAAAGATATAATTGCTCTATCTCATGGTCCTTCATCAATGGCAATATCATGGAACATGTACTTTGTCAACGGGTACAAGTTTCATACTAAGGACTGGAGCAATGGTAAAAAAATTGTCAATTGTGGGGTGCACGTAAAGGGTCTTACTGAAGCAGGAGAAGATGATTACTATGGCACAATTAAATATATCTTTGAACTAGATTACTTTGGGCTTAAGGACAAAATTGCACTATTTTATTGTGAATGGTTTGACCCAACAAAAAATATAGGCACAAAGGTTAATCCACAATACAAAATTGTGGATATTACCCCTCCAAAGTTTGCGAGTTTTGGATTAACTCTGCAAAAATTTTTTAGCCCTTGTAAAATTCAGATTCCATCAATCAATTTGCCTCCTGCCTGCACAACTAGGTATATGACATGGATAGAATCTTGATATGAAGTGGCGATTATTTTACTTTTTTAATTTGCCATGTGTAAAAAAAATTTAAAAAAAAAATATTTGTTTTTTAAAAAATTATTTTTAAAAACAAATATTATTTTTACATGGCAAATTAAAAATAATAAAAAAGTAAAACAAGATTTTATTCATGTCACATGCCTAGTTGTGCAGGCAGGGGGCAAATTGTTGGAATCTGAATTTTACATGGATAATCCTAAAAAAAAAATTGCGGGGTCATCCAAAATTCGTCAACTTTGCAGGGGTAAAACCTATTAACCCTAATATATATATATATATACACACTAGAATTTCAACCCGTGCGGTGCACGGGTCTAATTAGCCATAATATGAAAAATTAAGAAATAAAATTTTTAACACTAAAACTTATATAAAAAAGTCTAGTATCATTAAATATTAATTCGACAATAAATTTGGATAAATGTTCATACAATAGAAATTATGGTATATTACGAAATACTTCTTTATAGACTACATTGGAAATTTTATTCGTATTTTCACCGTCTTCGTCGATAAGCAATATTTTTAATCATTCTCTTTAAATAACTCTTGAAGAGTTGAAGTTGCAACATACAACTGACCATGTAAAAATGAGAGGAAAAACTTACAATATAAGATAGGACAAAACTTATATGCATTTCCATACATGCATTTCTTACTTTTCCTCTCACAAAGAGGTGGTTTTTTTTATTAAAAAATAATTTTCTTTTATTTTTTCAAAATGAAAAAACAAAAATAACCAAAGCTATATATCTATTAATCTATTAATATGAAAAAGCCAAAGCTATTTGTCTTTCTCTTTCCTCAAAATCTCTTGCTTCTCGTGCATTCTCTTTTGTGGTTGATTTGACAATTAATTCATTTGTCTATAATAATTGCCAACAATTTCAAATCCTCTCTACATAAATGGCCTTTTTTTCTCATGTTAAGTGGTACTCCTATATTGTTAAAATAATTACTAATAATAAGTAATTAATTATAGAAACATGGAGTATTCTTGACCAAAAAAAAAAAAAGAAACATGGAGTATTTGGGCCACACCTCATATGTCTTCCTTCTAATTTTCAGATTTATTTTTATTTCAAAATTCCAAATTTCTTTTTTGGACGAATTTCAAACTTTCAAACATAATAACGGAACTTTTTTTTTTTTTATGAGAAAACATAATAAGGAAGCTTATTATATTATTTTAAAACATGTTTGTATCTATAGGATCACCTATTAGGGCCATCTCCTATACAATCAAAGAACCTAATTTATATTTATTAACAAATCAAAGTTGACATTTGCGTTGCATAAAGCAAATAATTAAGTATATAAGTCAACCGATATTTTTATTTTGAAGCAAAGACAACTAATTTATATTATTCACAGTTTTTATAGTAAATAAATTTCAAATTTTCAAAATTCTTTTATGCATTCAAGTTGCAAATCATAACTGAAATGGAAATAATTTGACATACACCTTAAAATAAAAATTATTTTGCTATTAATTCTATAAATCCCTAAATTAAGCAAATAGTTAATGTGATTACTTGCTCTTTTTTACTATAAATAATGTTATTGAGTTTCAAAATTTTCACAAGGTTTCAAAATGCATTATCAAATTTTGAAATTCTTCTCTAAGTTCTCTTATTCTTTTATTTTCTTTTATTCTTTATTCTTTATATTATTTATATACTTCTCTTATTTCTTCTTCTGTTTTATTGAATAGATTTATTTATTTATATGTGTAACATATTTTTCAGTGTCTTTTTGACTTCGTTATTGGATTAGTGAGGTGAAGAAGTTTTTGGTCAATGGCAAATATAATGAGTAAGTTCATGACAAAATTATTTTATCATATAAGTATGATTTACTCTTTCATGAATTTTATCTAAGAATGGATGACTTGATTTTTGTGTTCAGAAAACAATGAATGATATAAGGAAGGTTACTTACTCATTGATCATATCATTCTCTTAGGACCCGTGAAAGAGTGAATTTAAGAAAGACAAAAAAAAAGATGGAGATTCTTTACTGCAAAATTGCCTAATACTACAAAAGTATTGGTCATTGAACTCATCCAACAATTCAAGTTTTAATCAAAAATTAAATAGCAAAAAACAAAATTGGATTATCCTAACTTTAATAGGCACACTATATGCTTAAAGAAAATAAAATAGCAATTTTTACTAGACATCGAGTGTCATATAAATAAAATAACATTCTAACTTCAAGATACACACTATGAAAATTGGCCAAGAGCCATATGCTTCATCATATATAAGATGATGATAGAAGGAAGTAAAAATGTTAACTTTGCCACAATTTCATAAAGAGAAACAATCTTGATAAATTGATTTCGTGATAACATTTTTTTATAGCACAATTGATTACAATATTATCTTTCTCTCAACAACTATTCAATAAAATAAAATCTACCTCCTACAAATTGTCAGCTGACCCCGTAATAAATTTAATTGCAAATAAAGGAGCATCTAATAATCAATTACTTGCGTCAAAAAACAGTAATCAATTACTTAAAATAGCCAACAATAATCCATGCATATAATTTTTTGTTAAGAACAATTCTCTTTATGATTTCAAAAACTTTCTTAATATAATTCCAAATTATAGAAGGTGCTCAATCAAGCACACAAGGCCAAAAAAAATCATCAACGGCTGCACACAAAATTGATTGATATATTTATAAAAACAATAGTCACAATAATCAGTTAATTAAAAAATCAATTTACATAATAAATAACGAAGTGGTTTAAAAGGTGTCTTAGATCCCTTAAACATATGATCAACATTCGATTTCTAACTTTTCTATTTCTTTTTTTTGTACAGATTTTTAACTTCAACATACAAAAAAAATTCGATTGAAATGACATAATCCACTTTGTATGTCCCACACACACACACACACACACATATATATATATGAGATTAAGATCGAGCTGTTGACGATCTTCTTTAAAAAAAACCCAAGGACGAATATTTACTATATACACTTTAAACAAATTTGAAGTACTACTAATCAATTGAGAAAAATGTTATATACTATGAACAACATGGACATGAATTTTTCACGAGGGATGTACAATACATAATAAATTAATAACCTCTATCTATGTACAATACAAGTTTTATTTCTTTATTTATTTTTTTATTGAGGGGACTCTTGAGCCAATCATGCATGTGCATCAATTAAAGAGAAGAAAGTTGGGTCACTAAATGTGGTGCCAATGGTTTATAGAGAAGATATAGTCCCGAACATAATGAAGGAAAGTCGCTTCCTGGAGACCACTTCGAGTGTAAAAAAATAGGGAGTGTCCAGCTTCCGATAATTGAGTAAGGATAAAGTAGGAGCCGAATTGTAACAAGCTAACCAAAAGAAAAAGATAATCTTTGCATAACTACTCTACTTTAAATAAAATGCAGATAGTCAAAAGTTTTGAAACAAAAAGATGATCTTCCCATATAACTACTCAACTTTATTTTATGTGCGCAGAAAATTTGAAATGTGTTTTTAAATTGTTTTTGTAATTAAAATAAGGTTAAATGTATATTTGGTCATTATTTAATTATTCACATTTTAATTTTCATGTAGTAGAATTTGTTAGATGCAGTTTTAAAGACAAAAGTATTTGGTATGACTTATTAAGCATATTAGTGCAATTTATAATTTTTCATTTTTTGTAATTAATAATTATGAAATTTGAAATATTAAAATGTTAATTTTTATAGTCACTTTTTACCCGTGCTTAGCACGGGTCCGAATACTAGTATATATATATAGGGAGCATATCAAGTGAGAGGAGTGTCTTAATATGAGAGATGAGAGGATATGATCATGACCACTGGATTAAAATTAACGGTTCAAATATGTTTTCCACTAAAATGTGCATGTTTTTGCCAAAGCACGCGAAACAAAACAAAAAACGTTTGGAGTTCATCACTTTCATCCAGCGCAAGCAGAAAACCTATTCAGATCTGTGTTGCTCTCTTCTCCATTCACAATCGGATCTGAACAATCAGTTCATTACTCTTGAAAAGAAATATGGTTTTCATAAAAAAAAATAATATGTGCAAAAAATTTAGAATGTCTCCATAAAAATTTAGAATTTTTTAAAATAAAATGAATTATTTATGAATTTTTATGTGCAAAAAACTAAAAAAAATTATATTTAGTTCATCTCTTGTTAATCAAAATTAAACTTTTACAATAGAGATTCCTATAATGTACCAAACATGAACACGAAAAAAAATTTAAAATTTAAAATGATATGTAGTAGTTGACTGAAAAATTATGACAGGAAATACGTTATTGACCAAAAGTTACTGAAAGATTTATATGAACTAAAAATGAAATTTAAGATATTTATAAGGAGAAAAAACAAATTTAACCTTTCTTTTTATATATCAACATCTTATCGACTCGACCAATCTATATTGACACTATACCCAGTGCCGGTCCCGACAATTTGGAGGCCCTGTACCGAATATTAAAAGTGAATTCTTTAATTGAAAAGACACACAACTTTTTTTACAAAAAAATAGCACTCTTTTAAATTATCAATAATACACGAGTTTCTGTTTATCTTTAAGCCAGAACAAACCTTTTTTTTTTTTCTTTTTAAAACATGCACTTAACAACTTTAAATTGGGGCAACAAAAGTAGATTAAAATAATATTAAAATATTTTATTTATATTTTTGAATAATCTTTTTGTAAAGTGACCTACGAACATATAATTCTTTTTTTGAGGCCCTTAAATATTGGAGGCCCGGCGCGCTAGGACATCCTGCACACCCTGAAGGGCGACCCCGACTATACCTTTCCAAATAAGTGTTATTACTATATAATAAAGTATAAACGAGGAAGTTTTTATAAGGTTTTAAAGCTATTGTGTGAAATTCATGTTCAGATCCGACCACCACTTTATTTTTAAGATGGAGTGGGTAGAAATAAGAAGCTACTTTTTTTTCTTGGTTATAAAGCAAGTGGTGGTGGATGATGGCTTGAAATATATACATATCATTCATAGAATAAGGATACAACACTTAATTAAATACAATTTATCAAATCTCAATTTAACTATTAAATTGAATTAGAAAATGTAAATCCTCTAAAGAGTTTCTGCAAAACATCAATTTCTAACATTAAGAAACAAGTTAAGATTGAAAGAGTTGGCGAATGTTCATCGGCGACATATCAGTTAAACCACCGTCTAGGAGGCGCTTGGCGATGACAACATTTGCAGCATCGGAAGGATGGTAAGGGTCCCAAAACACATATTTTGATCTATCCCAACAAACTTTTGAGGTAGGACCACATGGGATCAAACCTCCAAATCTCCCAGCCATGTTGCAACAAGCAGAAGAAGGATCATCAAAACCTGCCACAAACACAATCAAACTTAATCTTGAAAAATTACCATACCAATTTAATGTTCTAATAATAGTTTAATATAGTGTCACATTATACACATACCAAATGATGCATAATTTGAGAGTATGTCTTCTAAAATATGGTAGATGTCTGCATATACAAATATTGAACCAACTAAATTTGAGCTAAGCTCTGCAATTAGACCCTTTAATTGTGTGTTAAATAAATAAGCTAGCTGATTAGGAAAAGTGACACAATTATCTCCTTCAATTGGATGTGAATCCCTCTGATTTGGTATGCATCCAATTGGCCCCACATTTGCTACAACAATTTTTCTAGCACCCAAATTAAATAATCTCTGCAGATAGAAGAAAAAGACTAATGTGATTTATGAATTTTAATTTCAAATATCATTTTATAATTTTAATTTGAAACAAAGATTGTGAGTTATGAGAAATATTACAGTGAGTTGTGTTCTAAGTTTTGATATCATGGTGGCCACAAAGAGTTCCGGAGAATCCAATTTGTCCTCAGAAAATGTGACTTCTGGTGTTAAATAGTTATTAATGAAATCATTTGAACCAATTGTGACTGAAAACAATGCCTTCTGGATCAGATCGAGAGCCGCAGGAACACCAATGTAGGAGATTATGTCATGTCTGGTATTCGCAAAATTATCTATCTGGGCATCCATGTTGAGTCGACCACCCTATAAATAGAGTTTAATTTTGATACAATGTCAGCGTGAAAAATTTTTCGTAAAGATCTTTACGCCGATTTTGAGTTTAAAGCATGAAAAAATGAAGCAAAAACTTACAAAGACTTGTCCAGTGGAATTGAGAATTCCACCCCCACCAGAGGCATAATTGACGCCCTTCAAAATCACTGGTCCAGTTGTTGTAGGTGCCAAATAAGGCGGGGTGAAGCCAAAACCCAATTCCTGACCTAGTGGTACAAGAATATTTGTTTTATTAGTAAGAATCAAATTCGATATCCAAGATTTACAACACTTAGAATGCACCAATCATTTGCGCTAGACTTTAGTCATGGCGGCGGTGTAAGAATAATATATAGTAACTCATTAAACAAAAATAGTAATAAATCAGGCAGAATAAACTATGGAAAATAAATTAGTACTAAATCTTACCAATGATGTCAACTATGGTTCTTCCATTGGTGAATCTTCCTGTTGGTCTTCCAAAATCAATACCATTAGGTAAAAAATTAGCCTTTGAGAGAGAAAGAATATAATTGTTGTTTCCTACATCAACAAGAGAATCTCCAAATACAAAATTTGCTGGTAGATTATCTGAAGTTGAAATTCCAAACAAGACCATGACAATGAAAACTAGAAGCTCAATATACACAATTGTAACCCTTTTCAAATTGTTCCCCATTAGAAAATGCATGCAGGATAAATTATCACAATAATGAAGTTCAGAATCCTCTTTTATGCTATGCTATGAATTGAATCTATGTGCTAGAATGTGTCAAAATCTATGAGATTTATAATGTGTAAAAAACATGCCACTAGGTAAAGAAACTAATGAAAAAGAATTTTATAATAATAAATCATATGTCATGCATGGCTTGTTAGGAAGCAACATTAATTGCTCTGCATTAGATCATTTGGTTGGAGGGAATAAATGTGATTGAATTAGATCATACTATGATGATTTTTATTTTTATGTTTGGTCATATTTAAAATTGAATAATCATCAGTCATAGTATAATGTGCCACTGTTTCCTAGCTTTCTTCATTGACCTCTAAAGAGCCTCAACCATCATGTGAAATTATGTGAAACACAATGAAATCAGAGCATGGGTGATGGGTTTCATAATACATTGAGTCATTCACAATGCAAGAGGTTGGTCACAGTTCAGAAACAATGAATTTTCACATCTTTGCTATTAAATGTAAACCGGTAAGAAAGAAATGGAACTAAACTAATTAGTACCTATTTAATGTTCACAGGAATTCTCACATGGAAAAGAAAATAAAATTTAGTTGCTTTAACTATTAGAATGCCTACTAAGTGTATCCATTCTTTTTCGGTCTATTGACATCTGTTAATAAGTCTCATATCGGGCGTGAGATGACTTGAAGATGAGTTTATAAATAAAGACAATTTTCACCTTACAAACCAATTTTGTAGGGTTGAGTTTGATTCAACTCCTGATTCTAAGATGGTATAATCAGAGTCTCTTCAAGATCCATTGGACCACTTGCTATTAGGTTTCCGCTATATATCGGGTCACTCCCATTTATATTCATCCTCCAAGTTAAATAGTGGTAGACACGAGAGAATATGTTAAGAAGTCGCACATCAGATGTGAGATAGTCTGAACATAAGTTTATAAGTAGATGCAATCCTCACCTTGTATTAGTAGGAAGAAGAATTGATGTTGAACAACATATAATTGAGATAACTCGTTAATCTAATGTTTTAAAATTTTAGATGAAATTGTGTTGTTATAGTCATTTGTGTGATTGCTCAAAACTGAAATGTATTGATCCAACACGAAGAGACTTCTTCTCACAATTCAACAGGGTCAACCATGCTGACCGTCGACCAACCATATCATATTTATATAGACAAAAAAAATAAAAATGAGAGGCACACATAAATAAATTGTTTAATAAAAGAAAAGGTTTAATTGAAGAATGATACTCTATGGTGCTATGAAGAGTGAGGAATGAGGATGCACCATACCAGTTGAACATGTCTGGCAAGTGTGTAGTACTAGTGGGTGCAGTTTGACCTCAGACCTTGCTTTAACTCCTTTCATCATTAATGAAGTTTGGAAATAATTAATGTGAGTTAATTGTCCTTTTATTTATATATATATATATATATATATATATATATATATTTTCAATTTTTTTACATACTATGAGTATATTCGGATTGACTTAGATGGGTTGATTTATTGACATAAGTTTTTTAGATTGTTTGAGTTTTTATAAGATAGACTATGAAAATAACTTAATAGTATATGTATAGGAAAGCAATTTAATTTTATCTTTTTGATATAAAAATAACTTATATAAGATTATACATAAATGTGTATCATGATAAACGGTTGTGTTTTAAGTTGCAAATAAATTGTTTTTCTAAACAGAGTTTATGTACACAAGATCTTAATTTCCTGCCGTTGAAATAAACTGCATGTCCCTTTCTTTTGGTACAAATTTGAATAAAGGCAAAATAGAAAGAGATGTCTTAGGTGAGAAAAGGATTAGGGGAAATAATCGTTAGGATTTTTTAACAAATAAATATGTTAATGCTAACAAAGTATAAGAGGTACGTTAATCCATTATAAAAAGTGATTGAAAGTAATCATAATAATAAGGAAAGTACAAGACAAAAACAACTAGCCAAACAATCAATATAACCAACGAAAAATTAGCTAGTTAGAAAAAGGAAGGGTTCCACTATCCATTCCTAAAAAGTGCAAGGATGTCTAAAAAATTTACCCAACAACTACTTCCAAAATGAGTTCGATTCACCAATTGCTCAACATTCATAACTTTATCTGAGAAAATAATATCATTATGCATCTTCCAAATCAACCACTCTGCATAATATCAAACCAAAATCAAGAGGTATAAGACTCCCACCCATGCCAGTTGAAAATTTGATACTACACTTGAATAGAGATCTCACAAGTGATATTGCAAATATATACAAAGACCACTGGAAAAGTAAAATGAAATGCAGGGAATCATTTCCATGTACACATAAAGAAGGTGGTGACACATAAAATTTGTTTTGGATTTTTTTTTAAAATAGATTTTGTAGTGTAAGAAAATCTTGTATAAAAAAAATTTGCAAAGAAATTTTTTATAAAAGATTCAAATGAAAATTTGGTTTGAATAGTTATTCTTAAAATCTTATTTTAGGTATTTCATCATTTTATTGAAAAAAAATTTGGAATTTAATTTCAAAAAAATCACTTTTTTTGAAGCTATTTCAAATATATTTTCATAAAAATCATTTTTGAAATACAACTTTTTATAAAAATTTAGATTTTGACTATTTTTTGTTCTTCAATAATGTACGTCTATGTTATATGATGTCAAAATTAATGTTTGAATATAGAAAAAACGAATATAAAAAAACTTGTAATATTTTGAAAAACGGTTTTATAAAATCCATTTTCAAAAATACAAAGAAAAATCTATTTTTTTAAAACTGAAACAAACAGGCCCATAATTTCAATTAAAAAAGCTATTCACTTATATTTCACACACTCCAAATAAAATTATCACCAATTAATATATATAAAAGAAAAAAGAAAAATAGAGAAACAAATAAATAGTCGGTAGAAAAGAATAAGAAATATCATAAAAGTATTTGAATAGTGGTGACAAAAATTAATTTTTTACGTGAGTTGAGTACTATAAAATAACGTATGAAGATAAATAATATGATCTCTAGTATATTATCCAAACTTTTTACCGTTAAATTGAATTTAGTGGCTTTCATACCGTTCACTCTATTCATGCTATATGTGCAACATCGTCAATCTTTCAACAATCACTTTATTCATTACTTTATAAATGGTGTTAAAAAAAACGTGTTTTTATTTTTATTTTCTAAGTAAAAACTGTACTTATAAAAAAAATTATGATTGAGATTGCATTTATGAATCCATGAAGAAGCTCAAGTGCATCTTAATAAGCTTTGCCCCTACCATGTGTATGTTTTGTTAGCCCAAAACCATATATATACGCAATGTTATCTGCAGGTACGTAGATTATCATAGTAATCATGCATGTCAGTGTCAAAATTAATAAGTTGACAACTTGTAATTAGTCTCAATTTAATTTTAATTAAAAACATAGCATTCCTGGATGTTTAGCCACTCGATCCAGCTGGAAGATCTATTAAAAGTCAACTTTATACTATACACTAGCTATAAGAAAATTGACTATTTTTAGAAGAAATGGTACAAACAAAATTACTATGAATTAACTTTTTAAATATATTATATGTACTTCATCTCTTGAATATAAATTGTTTATCACTAGCCAGAGATGTGATGTGCAAGTACCACAATAACATGGCTAAATGCTTGATTTCCTATCATTAACTAACCATTGAGAGTTCGAGGGAACACCGACACATCTTAACCCAACTTTTTTAATAATGGATCCACATGTTGTTTCCTCACTAAACTCAGTCAGGGTTCTGATAATATTCATTGGGAGTTCAAAAAGTGCGAGAAGTAACAATAGATCGTCAATGCTTTAGAACCATAAGAGAATGAGACGTCACATCTTTATTCAAAATCTTAACATTTATTTGGGAATCCCAAATCATGACCGAGTCCTACTCTCCATGAGGAGCTATAAGGATCTTACATTCTGCCACAAAATCATTGGACGATGCCACCATCTTCAATTCTTCCTCCTTAGGGCCATATATTAGATCGCATGTATAAACTAAACACACTCAAAACCAAGTATTAATTATTTGTACATAAAGAGTGAGGGAGGAGAGGCAACATAATACTATTTTTTGTCCTCAAAAGAAAAGTTGTTGAGTTTATTTATTATGCATATTATATATAATATGAGTGTGTAGTAAGTATCCTAAGTTTATTTGGTTTACAAAGAGTTGCCAAAGGTGTAAGTATCCCTACTCAAATGACTCTCAAGCATTTTAAATCAGAATAATACAAACTGAATTTCCTCTACAAATAACCCAAGCCTATGATAACATTTATAATTTGTGAAATTACATATGCATCCAAGACAAAACAATACCAAACCAAACAATATATACCCTTTATACTTTTTACACCATACACATATGATCATACATGTAAGAAGTGTAACACATACCATTTTTTGATACATGGACTTTCATTTTAATATTAATATAGATAGTAGAAAATATATTTTAAAATTTGCATCAATTTCACCTATAGATCAAGATCATGTCATATTTAGCAAAAAGATGCATTTATTTCATTACTTTCATGAATCACATTACATAATTGGATTGAGAATATGTTAACTTAAACCCTATCACCGTCATCACCTCCACCTGCACCACCTCCAGCACCACCGCCAAATCCTCCCCCAGCACCTCCACCAGCTCCAGCACCACCCCCAAAGCCTCCACCAGCACCTCCACCTGCTCCACCACCAGCACCTCCACCAGCTCCAGCACCACCCCCAAAGCCTCCACCAGCTCCAGCACCTCCTCCAAAACCTCCACCAACACCTCCACCTGCACCACCACCCCCACCAACTCCTCCCCCTACACCACCACCATTACCACCTCCAAATCCACCTCCAGCACCTCCACCAGCTCCAGCTCCACCACCAGCTCCAATGCCTCCACCATTACCACCTCCAAAGCCACCACCAGCACCTCCACCAGCTCCTCCGCCTCCACCTATACCACCACCCCCACCGGCTCCTCCCCCTATTCCACCACCTTGTCCACCTCCAATACCTCCTCCTAGTCCACCACCATGACCACCTCCAAAGCCTCCACCTGCACCACCACCTCCACCTAGTCCACCACCATGACCACCTCCAATTCCTACACCACCACCTTTACCGCCTCCAAAGCCTCCACCTACACCACCTCCAGCACCACCTCCAAAGCCCCCGCCGGCTCCACCACCATGTCCAAGTCCTCCTCCAACACCTCCACCTCCACCACTACCGCCACCAAAACCTCCACCTCCACCTGCACCGCCACCCAAGCCATCTCCGTCAAAGTTATCGACAACAAATTTATCTTCTTTTATTTTTCGGCATTCCGATGTTCCTATCACCAATGCAAATATCAGAGCAAGTACTCCAACACACTTGTATAAATTTCCCATCTTAATTTTTCGAAGTTAAGATAGAAAATTGTAATAGAGTTGATATATTTTGCTCTTGTAATGATAATGCTTGGCAAGGGGTTCTATTTATAGGAGCACATATACCATTAATACAGAAAGACTTAGGGACATCTCTCTCATGTAGTTCTTCTTAAGATGGCCTAAATTTCAAACTTGTTGGAATACAATCTATTGGCCGGTGTATTCATAATTGTCATGTCCCAAATCCCAACCATCAACAACTTAAATAGTCTTTTTCAAAAGCCCACCTCCAGTTAACACTATCCGATAAGTGTAAAGGAATATAGTATAGAGTAATATACAGAAAATAGAAGAAATATAGGATTTATAATTGAGTTTAATTGATATGCATCGACGGTGTAAAATAGTTTTAAACCATCGTCCAATAAATAACAATTATTTTGTAATGTCATGTCAAGAAAGTGGGGTAATGTGGCGGAAAACATGATTGGTATTGGTTGACAGTGTAAAATTATTTTACACCGTCGGTGCATATCAATTAAATCCTTTATAATTATAATTAGGGTCATGTTAAGCATAACAAAAATGAAAATAAAAGATAAAATTAATATTTTAGAAGATATCTTTTTACACTTTTAATATGCTTAACTAGTGTCAATCATTAACATTTTTTTTACTAACAATCCATAACCAATTAAATGAAAGTTCTGAGCGAACATGAATTACAACAAGAGATTAATTGTTTTGCATCAACTATTTAATTTATGGAAAATGCTAAATAGTGTAAAAACATTGCAAAACATTTTTATAAGTTAGTTTCCAAAACATTTCAATATATATATATAGTCTATTTTGATTAAATAATGTTTACAATATTAATATATACAAATTAAATTCTTAAAAATAATGAACATCAATCAGAAAATACAATCTCTAAAACTTTTCAAGGATATACATTTATGCATCAATGAAGAAAAAAAGAGGGAGATTGCATTTATGAAAGCTAAGGTCTTTATAGTAGTTCTTGACTTCTTGTCATCTATAACTGGCAAGTTTGCCCCCACCATGTGTATATTTGTTGGCCCAAAAACCATATACACAATGTGATCAGGTAGATTATTAGCTTTCATGTCGGTGTCAAAATAAATACTGCTAGTAAGTTTACAGCTTGTAATTAGTCTACATTTAATTATAATTAAAAACATACCATTCCTAGGTGTTTAGCCACTCCAGAAGGAAAATCTATTAGTAGTTCTTTGAAGTTTACTGACATGTATAATTTGGTCTACATGTCAATTATAGTAATAAGTGATTGATGACCTTTCTATTAAGTCCAGCGTCAATCATTACTGAACCAGCTAATAATTTATTCCTTTAACACGACATTTTAAAGGTTAGCAAATTTAAAATTGGAGAATGTTAACATGTGCACTAAGGGCACATGTTAAGCAAGTAAATTTAGAAAATCTTTATTGAAATTAGTTATGCATTTATCTCTCCAGCATTAAATTTCTTGCATCATTAAATGTACAATTTATATATTAAAGTATCTTAAGATATGTCCTTAGGGCACACGTTAACATGACTCTTTAAAATTTAATTCAAAGTACAATAGAGCAAACTATTGAAAGATAACACACATAAAGTAGATCATAGTATGATTTTTAAAAAAAGTTTTATTTATTGTCAAAAAAAAAGCTTTTCTTTTGGTTTAAAAAAAAAGTTTTATTTTAAACTAAACAACTAGCAATTTTATGGTCAATTTGTCAAGGAAAAAAAAGGCAATTTCATGGGCATTAAATATCCATCAACCTTCCTTTCAAAAAAACTAAAGATCTTCTTTAATTTAAGTCATCTTGTACTGTTTTGTAGTACTTTTTTTACAGGAAATTTAATTGTACTTGTAAACATTTAATGTTGTAGAAGTATATTTTTAGACAGAGGCTTAAGCAACCCTTTTTTTTTCCAACTTTCTCTAACACTTGCTCTCTTTTAGTTGGAAGAAATTTATGTGGATTTCATCGCTTTAATTTGTATGGAAGTGGAACATATTTTTAAAGTGGATTGAGTATTAGAGAAAATGTTGAAAAAAGAATATTCATAGTGCTCACCATTTATAGATATATAGCTTACAATTTGGTTAGATATTAGTATCCTATAAACATTTTTTAAAAAAATAACTTCTTTAATTATGAAATTTTTTAAATAAATTAATATAAAAAAGTATGATTGAGTATTTTTAAATGGCTACTAATCTTTTTTTTTTTGAGTAAAAAATGGCTACTAATCTGTCAAGCTTTCTCAGTGCTGATGTTGGGGGCATGATGTTTGTTAGGGAATAGTCCCTTGGTTTGTTTTGTTTTCCTCATCTATTTTTTTGTTTTTTTCTCTTGTAACAAAAAAAAATGGCTACATGTTAATTTGATTTCTTTACGGTTGATTCATTGGTGAAGAACAAAAAAGGGAACAAGATTCATCACTTAGTCTGGTTGGTGGGTGAGAACCAACATTATATTTAGAGGAAAAATTGCTAATTATTTGTCAACTCTTGTGATCAAATTATTCATATTTTTTAGTTTTAGTTTATAGGTCGTGTAGGAAAAAAATTCTCTTGCTTTTTTTAATTGGAGTAATAATATTTTAGCATGCTTTCAAAGTATCTAAAGAGATTCGTAAATTGTAAGAGTTTAATACACTTTGTGCTCTTGAACATTGTTGTTTTTGAGTAAAAAATAAAAAATACACTTTGTACTCCTTATCATTTAATTTTTGTTTATTAAAAAAAATTAATTTAAAAAAGTATATAAAAATTTATCCATTATAAAATTTTGTTGTACTTAATTTTACGGAAATCACTTTTCTTTTTTCTACCCCGCCAATATTTTTTAATCAAAATAACAAAAAGAAAAGTCTTTTTTCATTTATTCACTGCGTTTTTTTCAAAACGGTTAATGTTAGTGGTTTTTTTAACAACGTTATTGTTAGTATGTTAATTGCTAGTATTATTTAAATACAATGATAAAAAAAGAATATATACAATAATTTTATGTAAAAAAATAAATTAATAACATAATTAATAAAATTGTACTTAGATTAAGAGAGTTAATTAATTTGTCTTGTAAAAATCTCGAACAAGCAAAATTTTGCATAAGTTGATGTTGTGTGTGCCTTGAAATTATATATTTTAAAATTTTCATATCTCATCTCTGAGGTATGACTACATGCATGCATTTTTATTTATTTTTTGCATGTTTGACTGTTCTTGGAAACCATATATTGGAGGCTAGGTTGGATCAAAAAAAGGAATAGAGATCAAAGTCTAACGATTTATAACTTTTGGGGTTCTAAACCTGGAAAAACATTACAAATACCTTGCATACTTAGAACCTTTGAAAGCTAATTTTTTTTAAAAAAAATATTAAGGTCTCGTTTTTTTTGTACAAATATTAGGGTCTGGTTAACATGTGTCTTAAGAACACGTATTAAAAATATTTAAATATAAATTTTTTACATTTAATAATGTAAAAAATTTAATGCTTGAAAAGTTAAAATGCACAAATTTTAAAATATAATTTATACATATACATAAGGGCACATTTTAACATTTTATTTTTTATCTCTTGTAAAGACTCGTACGGTAATCAGTAAAGTCTATCAAGAATTATTTCCACCAACAATCGAACTCGAATTTTTTCGAAAACAATTTATCTTAGGAGAGCTCATTAACCACTTGAGCTAAATGTCTTAGTCAATGTGATTGTTTCTTTATACTCTTTATTTTATTGATTTAGCTTGATCTTTTTTATTACATTAAATTAACTTTAAAGTGAGATGATGATGAGTGGTTCAAAGTTAAAAAACTCTTAAAACTCTTAAAAAACTTATAAAAATAATTATATTTAACTTCCTCCAAAAGCACTCCAAAAGCACTAGCTAGCGTGGTTCAAAGTTTGAAATGAGGACAATCTAAATTTAAGAATTGTCTTGTTACCACTAGACAAAAACATTAGAATTTGGCTTGATTAACTTACACTTAGTTGTTATAGTTGTTATATATTAATTATGAAATATGTCAGTCCAATGAATATAACTTAAAAATACCTGGGGAAAATATGTTCCTTGTTGTACCTCATATTTTTATAACTCCGCATAAACTATAAAATATGTGTAACAGATAAATAGGATCATAGGAACGAATCGATAAAATTCAATTTTTAAGAGTAGAGATTCTAATGATTAGAATAAAGTTTGTTACCAAAGAGAAATTATGCAATCGATAGTATTTGAAATGAGAGTTTTTGAGATAAGAAGATATTTGTTAAAATGTTTAATTGATTCAGTTTCAAATGAGACACCATGCCTTAAATACAACCACAATGGCTACAAAGGAAAATTGATATAATAATAATATAATAAAACTAATATTTAAAAATACTAATAACATAATATTTATTTCCTACTTACACCATGTCATTGGGAAAAATATGTCAGTCCAAGTACTTGTTTTTTATTTTTCTATAACTCGGCACAAAATTTGTTGGAAAGAAAATAAACTAAAAGTTTGTCAAGTATTGTCTGAATGAAACTAAAATTAAAAAAGAAATAAGTCACTATGTTTGGTCTAGTGGTAAAGAGTTTGAATCAATGTAGTCAGGTTCGAACTCCTACATAGGACCGGTAGGCTGGTTGAGAATCGTAAGATCGGGATCGTAGCTCGATTCGTAAGATCCTACTCAAAGATAAAATTGTAACTTCACATATATACATATACACATGAACACAAAAAAAAATTATACATAAACAAAATAAACTTAATTAATTAATATTTCATAAACATCATTCCAAATGTTCATTAGTTCATAACAGAGAGTTAGAAGAAGCAACAATAGAGTTAAAAAAAACAAAATGAAAACCGAGGGTTGACACTTGAGAGTGAAAGAGACGAGTTCAGAAGGTTTCAGTGAGGACAGAGGTTTGAGTGAAAGATATGGTTGAAAGTGAGAGGGGAGTGAACGAAAAGTGAGAACAAACATAAAAACCTCTAGGATCATAAGAACCTATGACCCGGTGCGAGAACTTGACTACAGACATGTCAAAAAAGAAACCTACATGTAGGCATGACAACGGGGTGGGGCGGGGGCGAATTTTGCCCTCCCCAAACCCATAAAGTTCGGGTTTTCCCAAACTCATCCCAATTCCATGCGGGGATAAAAAGTATAACTCCAAACCCCTATCCAACGGGGTTCGGGTATCCCCATTACGCATCTTTCCACATGAATTATGATTGTATTTTAGTATTTGTTTTATTAAAAAAAAGGTTAAAAGTCCAAAATTATTTTGTTTTAACGATATTTTTTAAAATAAATAAAAGAAATAGAGAAAATCATTTATTTATTACTCAAATTAAAAATAAAAAATAAACATATGAATATAATTTAAGAGGTTGTTTAATAGTTTCTAATTTCAAAGAGGTAAAATCTAATTTTAACATAAGCGGGGCGGGTTTGGGGTGAGTATCAATGTCCATGTTACCCGACCCAAACTCATATTTTGAAATCGGAAAAAACTCATACCCAAACCTAGTCAAAGCGGGTAGAGTTTGGATGGGTACCCGCGAGTATGAGTTTTATTGTTATGCCTACCTACATGAGTTTTAAGTTCGTTTGGCCTTTACGAGCTCGTAGAATCGTAAGAACTTAAAATCCGGTGCGAAAACCTTACTACATTGGTTTGAATAGTATGCTAGAGCCTAGAGATTTTGGGTTTGATCCCAACAAAAAAATTAAAAGAGAAATAAAAGAACATTAAATAAAATGAAGCGACTTTTTATACATCAATCGCCTAGCTGATATTTGGCTTGTACGCTCCAGTGCAATTGGTCAAATATTAATTAATCAAAACCACCACAAGTTTGATTTATTCGATTTATGGTAAAGAGGGTGTATGATATAATTGAAATTCAACGGGCTAATGACACGATACCGATATAATACAATATGTGATAAAACAAACCTTAAGAAAACAACAAGATTCTTTTGTTAATAGTGAAATTTAAACTCACGCTCTTGCTAAGTACTCCCTCCGTTATTTTTTAAGTGTCCGTTTAGAATAGTAACACCAAATTAAGAAATTGGATTTTTGTACCTTATCTTCCTATTATACCCTCATCAATAGATTTATTGTTATACAAAAAAATATTTTCAGATTATTGTTATCAATAGAATATAACAATAAAACAAACTTTTTTGCTTTTTTTTTAAAAAAAGCCTTTAGTTTTTCAAATATATATAAAAAAATATTATATTGAAAAAGATAAGTGTAATTAAAAAAAGGGTACAATTGACAAATTGTACCCTTAAAATACAAAATGGACAGTTAAATAGAAACGCTAAATCCGACAAAACTGGACACTTAAAAAAAACGGAGGGAGTATTAGACAGTTGGTTACTAATACTAATTAATTGAAGTTGTATGTACTTATTTCCTCATTTTTTTTTTTGCCCATATGTACTTGTTTCTTTTAAAAATATTTAATATAAATATTTTTTTTAATGACAAATTACTAGTTGTTGATAGTATATTATAATGTTATATTTAACATCTAACTCAATTAGTTTAACTAGTTGAATTACTCATTCCACTCGTTTAATATAAATGGTTGAGTAAGCTTTTCAATTAATTATCAACAAATATACTTCAATAAATTTAACTTAGATTTTACATGAAATTAACTAATTCAGTCATCATAAAATGAGTTATTACTTATTTTAAGAGCTAGAGTAATTAGCAAATATTATAGATTAATAATATACAATGAACCACTTAGGAAGATAATCTCAAAATATTCACCAAGACATAAGATATATAATCACATCATTTCACATATTTAGATAAAGAAATGGAGTAAGAATAAAGAATATATAACAAAAAAATCAAACCAAACAAGTTTACTGTAGAAGATAGAAAGAAAGAAACAAAGAACAATAATAATAAGAGATATGAAGAGAATTTAATTGATAATTAAAGAAAAAATGATGGGAAGTGAAGAAAGAGAGAAAGTAGTGAAGAAGAAGATCCAAGAGTTAGAAGAAGGACATGCTTTCATGAAACAAGAAATGTCAAAGCTTAAGTTTAATGATGGTAAAGAACAACAACAACAACAACAACATCGTCAAAGGTCTCAATCTGTGTCTCCTCAACGTTCTAGATTAGGTTCATGGAACAAAGGTTCTTGTTCTTTCAAACACTCTTCACCTCTCAGAAAGGAAACTCATGCTCATACTCATACACTCATCAATTTCACTGAAAAACATTATCTCAATATTTTGCACTCTTTGGGCCATTCTGTTCATATCTTGGATCTTAACTCTCGTATCATTTATTGGTAATAATAATTTTTTTTTTTTTATTGTTTATGGTATATAGAGTTTATTATTTGTGAGATACAATGTATTAATTAGATTTATAGTTTATTTTTATCCAGCCACTGGACCGCCTAATCTGATTTGACGGTCAGTTCTGTCGAGTGGTTTCAGCCCCCTCTCGATAGATTTACAGTTTTAAAATATAAAGGTTTTAGAATTTAGAGGTATTTGCAACCGTGTCGCAATATTTTGTTGCAATATAATGTTAAGAAGTTTCACATCGGATGTGAGATGGTTTGAACAAGTGTTTACAAGTAAGAGATAATCCTTACCTTACAAGCCGGTTTTGTAGGGTTGAGTTAGGACAATAAGCAATTATAAGATATAAAAAATCACTGCAACTGCAATTTAAAACCATGATAAGACCGATACTGCAAAAATTGATGTGCATTCTAGATTTGTTGTTTGTTGAATGTGTAATGATTTGTTATGTTGATTTTGTAATTGATGTGGATTGAATACTAGGAACATACATTAAAGTTTTTTTTTTTGGTTCGAACAATTGTTTCGGGCATAATTATGCAGGAACCGTAGTGCTGAAAATCTGTATGGTTATGCAGAAGAGGAAGTTTTGGGACAGGATGGGGTTGACTTGCTTGTGGACTCTAGGGATTGGGGGTTAGCTCATGACACAGTGAATTGTGTCATGAATGGAGAAAGATGGAGTGGTCAATTCCTAGTCAAGAATAAGAAAGGAGATAGCTTTTTAGCTGTAACAACCAATACTCCTTTGTATGATGATGGAAACTTAGTTGGGATTATCTGTGTGTCGAGTGATTCACGGCCGTTTCTTGAAATGAGGGCTCCATTTTATGGTGTAAAGAATGCTGAATCGAATAATGGTTCTATGCGTCGCAGCAGTAGTGTTGCAGATAAACTTGGCTTTGATTCTCAGCAGCCACTTCAATCTGCTATAGCATCTAAATTTTCGAATTTGGTTAGTTATTTAACTCGTGTTTATGTAACTTAGTATGTTATGGTGTGTTTTTTTATGTTAGAATTGTTAAACAGGCGTCGAAGATGAGTAACAAAGTTAAGTCGAGAATCTGGACGGGAGAAAATAATGTGGATCATGAAGGTGGGAATGGAGAAGGTTATCATTCTGAACTTGGTTTCTCAGAACACCGAGAAGATGGTAATTCTAGTGAAGCTACCACACCTAGAGGTGATTTGCCACAGTCCCCTCCTGGTGTATTTTATCGTGTTGAAGAAAAGGTTGAAGGAAAAACTTTGAGAGATTCTGGTGATGAGAGTGAAGGAAAACCTGTTCACAAAATTTTACCTACTAAGGCTGAAGCATGGATTCAAAAGAAAACATTATCGTGGCCATGGAGAACAAATGATCGAGAAGAATCAGAGGCAAGAAATGCTGATCCGTGGAGGCAGAATGATCACGAAAGTGAGCCAGTTATTCAGAAGAATCATTCTTCTGCCTTGAAGCACGAAAGCCAGGCCGGTGAAAGTAATCACAATGAGGCTTCATTATCCCGTTCTTCCTCTTATAATGTTATTCTTAACAGCACGAGTAGTGCTAGCAGCTGTGGGAGTGCTGGCAGTGGCGCTGTAAATAGTAAAGTGGATGTAGACTCTGATTGTTTGGATTATGAAATTTTGTGGGAGGATTTGACAATTCGAGAACAAATTGGACAGGGTAAGTCACACTCTTAACTAAAGGGGAGAGCGTGAGAAAGTAATCTCTTGACAATATCTATACTTTAACAAGTATTTGTTTAAACTTTAAAATCTTTTACATGTTATCTGCTTTACTTGTTTCTTATTTACCTTTCTGTTGTTGAATTGCAGGTTGTTGTGGAACTGTGTACCATGCTCTGTGGTATGGATCAGTATGTTCTTTTCTCTTCCTGTAATTTATGGTTTTATATTCATGCAATTTACCAAGACTTGAGATTTCTTTGACGCTTGTTCTTCTTTGAGCGTGTATAAATGTAGTTAAGTTTTCAGATACGTTGATCGTACAAAATTACGACTATGTTGCTCCTTGAATTACTAGTATTTAGTATACTGAAGTCCTTTAATGTGTCAATTTCGCCATTTTGAAATGCATCTTTTAGAGGTTGAAAAACTACATTTTGTTGATAGCAACTCTGATGTCAGCTTATATTCATGTTTTTTTCAGGATGTTGCTGTCAAGGTTTTCTCAAAGCAAGAGTATTCAGATGATTTGATACAGTCCTTCAGGCAAGAGGTATGCTATTTTTCTGTCTAAATCTAATCCAATAAGGTCAGACAGTCCGCATAGGTTGAAAAAACATCTGTTCATTGCCAATACAATTAGGAGAGGAAAAATGATTAAAAGATAATAGGTTCTCCTCTGAAGATTTAACTTTGATGATATTTGCCTTTTTTTAAAACTATTTATTGCATCTTTGTGACACACTAATAATCCACATGCAATGCAAATTGGGCTCAGATCTATAATATGTGATTTTCGTTCATTCGTTGACCATATGTGTGAGAATATGATACTGCTTCGTACTTTAGGATTTTTTCTATATGGATCAACAATAATCATGTTGTTGAATTAGCTAAGCATATTAAGGGGATCAGTATGGTTTGTGCTTTTAATTGCGAATACATGATTAATGTGATGAAACATAATGTTGACTTGTCATGGAACGAGGGCCCGTGGTTTTTCTTTTGCAGGGGTATATGACCTATACTAGAAAGAATATAATTAGCATCATAAAATGCAAAACCATACATTTACGTTAGAAGATGTATGTATGGTTTTCAGAAAGTGTTTTAACAAAGTTAAGTAATAGTAATAATTAAACTGAAAGAGATAGCTACTTTTTATCTTAAATGATAAAAAAAAGTTTAAGACGATAAATCAAGCAATATCATCCTAAAACTATTAGTCCACAAACTATTAGTTATTGAGTTGAGCCATAAATCAAGCTCTTGTTTTTTACAAGTTCCTCTTTGATCACTTTTTTCCTCTGAACTTCCTGAGTGTTTGGCAGCATCCTAAAAATGTGTCTTTTGTCTAACATTAATTTGACAATATGTTGTTGTGCGAAGGTATCTGTCATGAAAAGACTTCGACACCCAAATATTCTTCTCTTTATGGGAGCAGTGACTTCACCTCAACGTCTCTGCATTGTGACGGAGTTTCTCCCACGGTTTGTTCTGAACCTTACTTCTGTTTCTCTACATTTAGATTTTAGTTTCTTGTGCTGCGCCACAAAGTACTGAACTGGGCTTATAAATTGCTGTTTTCATTTGTGTTTGATAACTACAGTGGAAGCTTGTGTCGGTTGTTACATAGAAACACGCCCAAACTTGATTGGAGACGGCGAGTTCATATGGCTTTGGATATTGTAAGTATTTGTCAAAATAGAATCATTGTTATGATATCTATCTTTTATTCTAAATAAAGATATCTCATTGTTACGAGATATCTTTGGTGGAATAGTAACTTATTCCATCCCTCCGCGCTTCCCTTGGTATTTTTAATTCATTTGTATTTCTTCTCTTAGTGTATTAGGTAGGTTTTTTTACCCTACTATTAGAAACATACACTCCATTGGCATCTTAAAAAGCACCTCTTTCACTGTGTTTGAACCAATGTTGTATACTTACAGCTTGTATTTTTACAGGCACGAGGCGTAAATTATCTGCATCATTATAACCCACCTATCATTCATAGAGATTTGAAGTCTTCAAATCTTCTAGTTGATAAGAATTGGACTGTGAAGGTATGTCACTTGTCAATTTATATTTATCCTACAATGTTGGATCGAATGCTTGCACTTGATTGCTAGAGGGTTTCCTAGGTTCTTTTTCTATTAAGTTGGATAACATCTTAATTATTTGTTAACCAAACAGGTTGGTGATTTTGGTCTTTCACGTCTTAAGCACGAAACATATCTCACAACTAAGACAGGAAGGGGAACGGTAGGCTTGTCGTTTTTTTCATAGACCATAAGCTTTTTGATCTGTTTGAAATTGTCTCCTTTACGTTTTCATTACTAAAGAGACTCAAAACATCTTTCTGGTTTTGTAGCCGCAATGGATGGCACCAGAAGTTCTTCGTAACGAACCGTCGGATGAAAAGTGTGTTCAATCTACCCCCCTTAATTATTCTCTCTTCCCACACATGTTTTAACATAAATAATAGCCTTTGAACATTTTTTTCCTGCTTCTTGTGAACATCAGGTCTGATGTATACAGCTTTGGGGTGATATTATGGGAACTTGCGACTGAAAAGATTCCTTGGGATAATCTCAACGCAATGCAGGTATTGCTTTCATTCATATATATACTACATACAAAACAAGGATATCACAAACCTATTGAATGAAAAGTCACTGCCGAAATAATATGTTTCTGAATATTGGTGAAGCACTTAATTTTGGTTAAATTTTTTAAGAACAGCATTCGCAGCAGCCTTTTTTTATGTAACTATGCATCGCTGTGGGTTCATATATGAACAACTTTTCTTCTAGGAATCTTGCAGGTAATTGGAGCTGTAGGGTTCATGAATCAGCGTCCGGAAATTCCAAAAGATGTTGATCCAGGGTGGGCTTCTTTAATTGAGATCTGCTGGCACAGGTGAACATTCTCATCTCATTGTTAAACTTTGTACTTGTTATCTTTTTCCTCATAGCTCTCAACAAAGCATAAATCTTATCGCCCAAAAGAACGTAAATCATATCAACATCCTTTTGGTATTCTTATTCCATTAATATTGAAGCCAATGTGGTGCAATCACCAAACATCTTATGCCAACTTTTATATGTTTGTCCATTCCAACCAGTGATCCAACTTGCCGACCAACTTTCCCGGAACTGCTGGAAAAGCTTAAAGAGTTGCAAAAACAGTATGTCATTCAGTTCCAGGCAGCCCGGTCTGCTGGTGGGGAAAGCATCCAAAGCAAGGAGTCCTAGAGACAGTTCATTCTGTCATCATGGATATGATAATACATAAGTATAATCTTGTGCATATACATAAATTCATGAAGTATGAGTTGATACAAACAGCTTGTCATGGAGCTATATTGAATATCTGGTCTGAGCCTGCGGTCTTCATCAACATCTGCCATTGTAATATAGATAAACGAGATACAATGATTTTTTTTATCTTAACCCTCCGATTCATATGGGAACGGACCATGGTGAGATATAATGATTTAAAAAAGGTGGTGATTACTGATTACCATACTTTTTAATGTTGATTGGATTAGTCATTTTATTTTTCATTGCCAAAGTTTATTTCCTTCAATTTATTGGTGGGGTTATTTTTGATGTATTGTTAATTGGATTAGTTGTCTGCTACAACTCAAATTTATTTTAATTTTCTATGCAGAATATTTGTGCCATTATATTAATGAATGTTGTACAAAAGGTAGTGAAAGAAAAGGAGAGTATGTTCATTATGGTTGGATCTCCATCATCATTACCCACTTTTGAAGTAAAAGTGCAGCTCAGCACAATAGATTTTAAATGGATACTGGATATTCTGTGTTACAAATGAATCATTGTTTTCTCAATATTAGTAGTGGTAGTGTAGTAGTTGTTGGTTTTATTGCTATTATATGCTGCAATAACAATTTAAAGAATTAATTTAAATAAAGGCTCACAAAGGTTCTTTGCATATTTACTGATGTACAGTACTATCTATATACTATATAGTATTTGTGCTGATGTGCATTACTACATAGTAATAGTCAATGACATGGACGTGATGTACAATACTAGTATAGTATTTTTGCTGATGTAAATAAATACTTAGTAATAGTCGATGACATGGTCGCTGAGTTGTAAAGGCATAATAATAGACGTTAGTATTAGTGTACTTCCCAAAGACACTAGTTAGCATATTTCTAAATATAAATGCACCACCATGAAAGGTGTTGTAGGATCTGGAGCCGGCCAAGGACACGTTTTCATCAGAATCTCCTTGTTGAATCCAGAAAAGAAAAGCAAGTGACACATAGCCGGCGCTTCTTTGGTAATTTCAAGGATGTGAGACTTGTTAGATTAGACGTTGAAAATGTATTTAAATTGTAGGCCAAGTCTATGTTGGTGTAGGAGACAAGTGTTTTTTTTTATTATTCACAAATTTGTTTTCATTATTAAATCAAATGGTGAAAACAACAAACTTGTGCATTTGTTTGTAGTGCTTTCGAACATTTTTTAAGCACTTCAAAGACATGCAAGATCCTTATTTTATTTTTAATGTGATTTTTTTTTGTGTCAAGTATCCTAGTAATACAATATCTCTCACAGAACTAATATGAAATTATTTCATTATTTATATTTTAATAATTTTGTTATTTTAATTAAAATAAATACTACATACCAAAAAGCTTAATTGTTTTTTTGAAGATCTAAAGAGCATAACAACAAAAAGTTAAACTAGTATTGGTGGGGTGCGCCAGCCGATGCAATAGTGCAACACAAAGGCGACACTCGAGAAGCCCAATAGCAAGCTATTGTAGTGGTTTCTCCCCCTAAAAAAAGTAATTTAATATCGTGTGACTCAATGAGTCACATATCAGATATTAAACTGATAAAAACAGATACTACACTTGATCTTAGCCAAAAGGCCGAGAAAGGTATGAATTGTTCAATATTCAAGCCCTTTATTTATACTCAACTCTTTGGTATCTATTCTTTCCACTCACCGATGTGGGACTTAAAAAAAAATAGCAATTCTTATTTGAAACTTTGCATATCAGAACCATTTAACCACAACTAATTAACAAGACTAGATAACAATTATTGGTTGAAATTTCTAATAATGTTTCACTGTTACATTGAGTTTAAGAGTTGCTCTAAGATTAACTAAATCCATAAACTCTGTTTCCATAATACCATATCCTTTAACAAACCGAAAATAACCAGTACCAGAAACAATTCCAAATTCTCGTTTCTTCATTGTGAATATATCAGATCCTTGAATCTCTAAGCTACTTCCTGTGTATTCACCGGCTGTGAATATAATCGAGAAAACCATGTACAATGCTTTTCCATCAAGCTGTGAATTTATGTACACTCCTTGAGCTCTACCAATGAGTGTTGAATCTATTGTTGGTCCATCTGTTACCGGATCATCGACGATTGCAACTGTGCCGAAGCGAAGGATGCTGGAGGTGGGACCGGTTTTACCTGCGACTGTGGCTGCGGTGGTGTCTTCGCCGGTGAAGTGATCGTGGACGTAGAAGACGAGGTTGGTTTGGTTTGGTTGGAGTTTCGGGAAGGTGTAGGCTACATAGAGAATGGTTAATGTGAAGATGAAGAAGAATGAGTTGGAAGTCAGATTCAGTGGATTGGCCATGTTTGTGGCCTTCTCTTTCTCTAGCTATGTCTATTTGATTATAGTTTCCTCTAATTAATTAATTAATGTACTAATTAATTAATTATACAGTAGTTAAGATGCTAATGTGATGATTAGTCAAGATTCCTATTACAAAGTGACAAGAATATGGCTGAGGGCTATTTTGTACTTCTTCAATTTTTTGATATTTTTTACAAGTAAAACATGTAATATAATGAGTATTAATGTACAAGGGATATACCAACAACGATTAAGCATAGCGGAAGGGCTAGTCTCCCACAACGTGTTGAACCAATGTTTGAATTTCAGATGAGAGTTATATTTATATTTAGTGTCTGACACTCTGATACACCTCAAATGGTATTATCTCCAGTAGTGTTGGTGAGTCTTCAAATCTAACACAAGGCTTATTATGCACGCAATTTTCATTATCAGAGATTATAAATGCTACCAAAAACTTTGATGGAGGGATGGGTAGGTGTTGGTGGAAACTTGAGTTTGCAATTCAGTTGCAGGATGGAGGGAAACATGCAGCAGGAGGTAAAGTAGCAAATGACGCTTACGCTTCACATAATAACGACACACTGGACATTGAGGAAGAGATTATAGGTGTCGAGCTTGATGAAAGTTCTACGCCTATAATCTCTTTTTGTTTATCACTTTCATGGATATGAATTTTCTTTGCTCTTACAACTCAACTTCTCCTAAATGGTTATGTCAAGTTACTATGGTTCTTCAAGTCATAGCAGTAGCACAAATAAGAATATCATTTTTTTTTCCACAGCTCAATAAATTACTTCAATTAAGATTATTAATTTTTTTTTCCTTTGGGGAGTTTGATAAATACCATATTCTAGAACCCTGATCAACCTGAACATGTTAAACCTTTTTTTTTTTTACAGTAAATCTAGAAAGTAGAAATGCAATAAAAATCTGTCAGTACTGTATTTTCACCTTCAAAAAGGATACTTTTAACATTATGGGTGGAAGATTGAGATATAAAAAGCCATGAAGAAAAAGACAGGAAAGTTACAGATATGATGATGGTAATGTACTAATGTAACAGGAACAAAGATAAAATAAAAGTGAGTGATGTAAAATAACTGTCCTATTCAAAGCATGTCACCCTTCAAAAGGCCAATTTTCTTTTTTACCTCTTTTCCATTCTCTTTTGATAAAACTTTGAATATTATTGATGGTTTACAAATTTTCTTGATTCTTGAAACTTTGTCCTCAATTTGTGAGCTATGAATCATTCACACGGACACCAGATACGACACTGACATGTCAGATACCGAACACATCTTAATTTGAAGTGTTGGCGCTACATGGGTTGTGAGCTTTGGATGCTAACATGCGACCGCATTTTCCAACTAAGAACGGTGAACACCTTTCCTTGCAGATTTTTTTGGACTCAGCAAAATTTGGCAGACTTAAATGAAAGAGGATAAACAAAGGAATTAAAATAAGTGAATCTAATAATTTGACTAGAGGTTAAAGGTTTCCCTCCATTCACCAAACAATCATCAAAAGAGAGTCTCTTGAACAATTTAGGGTTGATTATTCTTGCAGAAGCAAACCAACCACAGTGAAGATGAATATTATATGGAGCACATTCAGAAGAAACACATGTGTTCATAATTTGCACTACATATTGAGGGATTCCAGTTAAAGTCTCTCTACTTTGTGAAATGCTTATGTCTTTGTTTGTGCAAGAACCTAATGAAAATCAAACACATGACACATGTTAGGAAACTCAAGAAAAAAATTTCACCTAAGAATATAAAGAACATTACATTATTATAAATTGACAAGTACTACATAAGATTACTCGCCTGTCTCATAAAAAATCTCATTTGCAAATAATTGCCACTTTATAATATCAATTTAACATTTATTATTTTTTTCAATAATATACCCTTATTATTTAGTATCATTTAGTAAATGATACTAATGTTATCATTAAAATCAATGCAGCTAATTATTTTCTTAAAAAAATGGGAACAACCCAAATATGATACTACCTCCGGTCCTTTTTACAATAAATAGTTGATTTTTTAGATTCATTAAATAATTAATGTATCTGACATATATTATAGACCATATACATCAATTATTTATTGAATCTAAAAAGTTAGTTGTTTCTTATAAAAGTGACGAGAGAGTATATTTTATGAGACTGAGAAGTAAATACCATGCCATAAGAATTTAGTAGGTGTAGTAGAGTGTCCATGTTCTGCTTTCACTAAAAGTGTCATTGAGCCATTTGAATTTATGTCTTCATGGAATGACTGTAGAGTTTGGGTTGAAGGGTCTGCTAACACAATGATAAACATAAGTTTTAATGAAGAATTATATGAGAAATAAAACATAGAAAAAGAGTGAAACATTGTTATTTTTGTGTACCTTGATGTATTTCAACATTGCTAAGTACATGGGAGATTATGAAGCAGAGGAAGAACAGAGGAGTGTAGTTAGTGATGGTCATGTTTTGTTGTAAATGCTAGCTATTGCTATCTTTTATTTGTGTGTGTGGATTTGTAGTGAAGTGAATGATGGTGAGGTTGTGTTGGATATTTTAGAAAGTATCTGACTGGATGAGGAGGGTGAGGTGGTCACTAGTTGCTTATCAACAATTCATTTCATCAAACGTGCATGGTCAATACATTTTATATGACTATTATATGTTCTTTGTCTAATATGCACATCACCAATACAATACAACTGAAATAAGTTTTTTATCATGTACAAGCTTATTTTTATCATTGGATTAATAAGTATTATTATTGGGTCAATATATTACATCACATTTCATTTGATTCAATTGTGACACTTATTGATTTAATAATAAAAGCAAACTTCTGCATGATAAAAAAAAAAAAAGTGTTCCACTAGTGCACCATAGATTTGGCCATGTATGTGTACTAAAATTGGAAGTTGTTCGAAACTCAAACTCAAAATACTGAGTTTATGAGATATTGTCTTATTTGAGTCTTGTGTATAATTTTTTGTTGAAAAGAGAGCCTCAACACCTCAGGAACACGGTGTTGAATTGATGAATTTCTTTGTTTGGTTTAGCTCAATAGGCTAAATGGAAAGAAGTTTTTCTTTTTGCATCTCCATTGTTTCTCACGTGTCCTGTAAAATGACCAAAATGCCCCTTCACTACTTAAGTTTGTGTTAAATTTACCGGTTTTCATTATTATCGTTTTTTATCTTAATTTCAATGTACAATGTTGTTGTTGTTATTCAAAAGTTCATGTTTAATGTTTAGATTTATGGTCTGGGACGGGTTTGCAGGGTAAGCAGCGAACTACAAGATGGTTCGCTGGGTAACTAGCGAACGGTGCAGGGTTTTATAAGTTAACTAGCAACCCTTCTGTTACAGGTTTTGCAGAAGCATGAAAGGAAAATGGTAGGCAAAAATTGAATATAAAGATTTTTATTAGAAAATGAGACTGAAAAATTATATAAAAAACATGTTTATTAAACAGAAAAGTTACACCAAATTTAATATAAAATGGAGACTTAAATGGAATCACCTCCACGTGATAAAAGAGGTGTAGGTTCCTCTTGTCCATGTTAGTCCCCATCAATCATCTCAACTTCTAGAAGAAGAACAAGGGCCAACCTTGTTTATGCTTTGTGTACTACAGGCTTACACTTAGAAGGCCAAACTGTTGTTTTCGATCCTACAGTCTCCCACTTAGTTGCTTTCACATTTTAGTTTCGCAGCACGGGATAACCCCATTTGGGGGAGAACCCATTTCGTTTAGCCATAATGTTGCCAATTTGACCATAAAAAATTCCTCATAGCTTTCCATAAAGTTCCCAAGCATTATCACTAAAGAACATCGATATGAATGGCATGAGTAACCGACGACAAATTATACGACTGTTTAGGAACAAAATGATGAAATATAACACAAGAAAAAAATGAAAAAATTGACAGAATGTGAGTGAAAAAAATTAACTGATATATAATTCACTAAGGCTTGTGATTGGTTCATGTTTGTCAGTGTCACACACATGACCAATAAAATTTGATCATGTGTTTGATTGAAGGAAGACTTTTTTTACTGCCGACATGCATAAAATGCAAACTCCATGTGTACCTAACAAACAATTTTTTCTTTCAATTTTTTAATTTTACACACTCGCTACTAAATCAATAAAAAAAGGAGTAAAGTTAAAAACTCTTGAGAACACTTGAAAATGTCACGAGACGCAAAAAGAAATTCTCAACGAAAAGAAAACCTTTTG
This sequence comes from Trifolium subterraneum, assembly GCA_951799995.1. Taxonomy (NCBI): domain Eukaryota; kingdom Viridiplantae; phylum Streptophyta; class Magnoliopsida; order Fabales; family Fabaceae; genus Trifolium; species Trifolium subterraneum. The sequence continues at coordinate 5,048,070 of OX637464.1, forward strand.
TGGGCCAAACACATTTCTGTCTCCACGGCATCAGCCCATGCTTTTCTTAACTATAAATTATTACCCTTTCCTTTTTTTGATTATTACCTTCTCTATAAATAATCAAATGGAAATACTATCATATAGGACAGCACAAAACACCATGCTACTTCTACGCTAAAAGAAGAAAGGGATAAGAGAGTAATAACATTAACAGCCTCATGTCTATAGCGTCCAACTTCGACAAGAAGGACATTTACCTCCTCAAGTAAGTGGCATGCATGTATGTGCAGACAGACACGGTTGCATTGCATGCTTATCCTATATCACTTTTTCTTCTAAATTGTAAATTCCTTTTTTGCTCACAATATGCCAGCCTTTAACTTTAAACCACTGTTTAGTGTCCTAATAGTCAACTTATATTTTTTTTTACCATCAGTATCCGGCCACTGAAGCGTCTAATCTGGTTCGGGAGTCAATTCGGACATCAAGTGGTTTCAGTCACCTCCTAATCGCAGTTGCGGGATTGAACCGTAGTTCTCTCTACTAAGTCCAACGACAATTACCACTGAACCAACTAACCATCGGTAATACTCAACTTGTATTAGTTTTCTCTTATTTTTGTTGAATCAATGCTGATTAATGTTATCATGTGGAGTTAAGATACACACGTGAGAAGATGGTTCAAGCCTCAAATGCAGTTGTTGTTGTTACTCTTAGGCTTTAAGCTACTCTGGTGCTATATATGATGATAGAAGAAGGAGGGCCAGGGGCCATTAAGTATAAAAATTCCTGGCAAATGGAAGCAATGAAAGCTGTATCTAGAATCAAACTTTTGTTCAGTTTCGAAACAAACAGTATAGTAGTCAGGTATTCACTGTTAGGTACCAAAAAGACAAAGCTTCGTTTCACCAATATGAAAACTGAGATGATAAAAAATGAACAGGTTAAATCTTGCTTTCTGATATTTTTCAGAGGCACATGTTGTGGGTTCACAAGAATCACAACCCAACACTTTGAAAATTTTAGCAGTGTCTCTCTTTCACATAATTGGTACTTCAGGTTGATTAATGTATTATCATAGTTAGTTATTTGTTAATCAACTTTCTTGTAATTAACTCAACCAATTCTGTTATGGTTAGTTGGTTTTTATCAGTCATTTAGCTTCCTTGATTGCTTAGACATATGATTTTAGTCTCTATGTAGTTAGTAGTCTCATCATCTTGCATGATTGTATAACAGTTAATATATCCACCGAGTTCAATCTAAATAGAAACTTAGTAGTGAGTTACTATCACTCTCTTCTTCTCTATCTTCCAAAACAATGAATTGATTTCTCAATCTAAGTAAAAACTCACATATTTATTTCTCAATCTAAGTAATATATATTTATTTCTCAAGAAAGTAATATAGGTTCTCCACACATGCTCTCTGATGAACAAAATATCATCCGCATATTATAAGCTGGACACTGACACCTCGAAATTAACTTTGAAACCATGAAAGTATGCAAGGACACCGCTTTACACATAAGAGATATCCCAAGCCACAAGAAGAAATAGAAAAGGAGCTAGAGAGTCTCCTTGTTTGTGCCCCTTCTAATATTCACCTCTTTTGTTGGACAACTGTTAACTAAAACCGACAAATTACTATTATACACACATCTTCATCCATGCCATACATCTATCACCAAAGCCATGCCTCACCAACATATGTTCAAGGAAACTCCAACTAACCGAATGATATGTTTTTTTGAAGTTTACTTTAAGCATTCCTTTTTCAATTGCTTTACAAGATAGACCACCTCATTAACCACCACCGCTACATCCAACAAATCATCAAACGACTAAATTGAGACAGATATATGTCTCATAAAAACATTATTTAAATCTAACAAGCACTTGTGATTAGTTAGTACATCTCCACGTCAATTTTTTTTTTTAATGGCAAAGATATATTTATATAAATAAAAAAAAAATAGTACACACAAGAGAAGAAAAAATAAGGATGTGTATTAGCAGTACACCCTCCAAACACAAACTAAAACACACCTACTACAAACAAGACAAAAGACATACAAATAAAGTCAAAGCCGAGAAAAAGGAAAGAAGAAAAAGAATACGGGGAGAAAGACTAGCAACAAGTCACTCACTACCAAGAGGCAACGAGACCCACCAACACAAAAAACCATCAACCGCTATCAGCTCCAGCACAAGATTGGTTGCACCTCCCACTCATAGAAGGAACAGGGGCTACCAGGGTTTTTAGCCAAATACCACTTCCACGATGAAAATTTCACCTTATCCACCAAAGATTCGACAGAAACAGTTCCTCTCGCAAAGATGACATCATTCCGAGAGTTCCAGATGGTCCAAACAGTAGCATGCCAAATTAACAACCACTCTAATCTAATCTTCCTACCCACTCGAAAACCTAGAAAACCTTGGAAAACACTACTAATACTAGGAGGAGACACAAAACGGAAGCCCAACCACCTAAAGAGAGAATACCAAACCGGAGAAATAGAATCACAAGTAACAAACAAGTGATCTACTGATTTCAGCGAGGCCCCACAGAAAGCACAAAAAGAATCTCTATGGTCCCTAATCACCCTACGCCTAAGAAGGTTTGGCCTGGACGGCACTCTATCTTGAAGTAATTTCCAAGAGAAAACAATCACTTTTGACGGCGCCCAAGACTTCCACACCCGAGCTAAGAGAGAATCTAAATCACTAGCTACAGAACCAGCCGAAAGCACCATGTACGCCGATTTAACCGAATAGGTCCCAGTAGAATCATGTCTCCAGGACCAAGAGTCGACAACCCCTAATAAAGAAGTAGTTTGCACCGCGCTTAAGAGAGCCTCCAACAGACCAATCTCTGGAACAGAGAGATCCCTCCTCCACCTAAACACCCAATGCCACTCAAGATCCAACCAATAACCCATTTCCCCTACCAAATCCAATTGTTGATCTGATAGTTGAAACAAACTCTGGAACTGAATTTTAAGCGGGATATCCCCCACCCAAGGGTCAAACCAGAAGGATGAAGAACCCCCATCGCCCACCCTCTTAAGCACACCTTTTGAAAACCAATCAGAGCCTACCTAAATAGAAGACCCACGTCAATTAATTTCTCTATATGAACTACCACAATAAGACGATGAATCTTCAAAACTATAGATCAACCCACGGACTCCCACAACCTCCTTTAAACAACATCTACACCACCACCAGTATTGTGGAATCAATGTGTGGTTCCGCTAATGCAAAACTCAATCCGATGACATAATTTAAACTTTCAAACACTTCCCACACCTCCGCCATATACACCACTCACATTTCCATATTTTGCAAAATCACCAAGCCGCTCTCTATTACTACATCTAATAACACCCCAAAACTAACATTCTCTCTCGAAAGTTCTCTTTGGGCCTTCTTCAAATTTGGAAAAAATTCGAAAAACACGTTCCGAAGTCTTTTTTCAAAAAAAAAAAAAACAATTATTCCTTATCTCGGTGAGCATAACTCGATTTTGTAAGAACATTATATATAATATGTGGGGACCTACCATAAAAAGTACAAAATTTTAGTAAAAAAAAGAATACTATTCTTTATTGTACTTTTGAAAAAATAAAAAGAAGAAGATAATATACATTTTTATTAATAATATAATTGAAACACATGTTGGAAAAAGTGAAAAAAATACAACTGATGATTATCGTTGTTTAAAAAAAAAAAGTAAAATTGATATAATATTTATTTTTATTTTTGAAATAATTTTTTAAAAATGAAGAATCCGAATTTGGCTCGGAGGGTTAACACCACAATTTTTATTTATTTTCTTAAAAAAATATCGAGGAAAAAAATATAAACCTTAATTAATTTTACAATATCAACCAATACCAATTATATTTTCCATCACGTCACACCACTTCACTCCACTTTTTTATATGACATAACAAATTGATAGATTTATATTGGACAATTTTGTTAAACTATTTTACACGGTGGCGATGCATCTCAATTCAATGAGTACTAATTACGCTCTCTGTCCTTAATTATAAGGCTCTCTTTGACAAAAATGTATTTTACCTTATTTTTTACCTATTTTTTTTAATAATATATATATATATATATATATATATATATATATATATATATATTAATTAACATATATAAGATATTTTTCAATATGTTTTAATGAGTATTTTCAAAATATTAAGTTTTTATAAATTTTACTAATAAAAAATAAAAAATATTAGTGATCAAAATTGTACATCAACGTATGTGCAATGATCAAACAAAATCTTATAATTAGATACGGCAGGGTAATTAAGACAGCTAAGCACTTATGATAAGAAAAGAAAAAGAAAAGGCTTACTAATAATAACGATTTAATTAATGGCAGGGTTTAAGATTGCAAGGGTTTTTGGGTTACCACTGAATGAATGAATAGTACTGTACACACCGCAGCCAGCATCATAGAAATGATAAGGAGCCGCCTATAGAGATCAGTACTACTACTCTCTTCACACTCACAGTCATGACCTCACTCAATCACTGATAAAATGGAAGATGATTTCCTCGACGACGATTTTGGTGAACTTTACGCCGACCTTCAACTTCCACCTTTTCCACAAGAACCGCAACATCATGATGATAATCATGACGCCGCCAATTTAAACAATAACGACGCTGTTGTCGATGCCGAAGCTGATGCAAATGATGATTATATTGGAACGGATAGTGACGATGATGGTTTAAAAATAGTTTTGAACGACGAAGATTGTCCTCCTCGTGGTGGTGGTGTTTCCGTTGCTTGTGATGACGATAATGTTCATGGTGAAGGTTTCAGCAACAACGCGAAGGAGTGTCTTGATCATCAGTTCAAGATTGGTTCGGAGTTTGTTACTTCTGATAGTTACACTAAAAATGGTGCCAAAGGTGGTTACGGTTCACAATTTTTTCGTTCTAAGGTAATCAATAATCTACTTAGTTCCATTTCTATAACAATTTATTCGATTTGGATGATTCTTGTTTCTATACTAATTTGTTAATCAGTATATCAAGGTAGGATAATTCGTTAATTATCAAGATTCCAATACTTGAAAATCAAGGTTAATGACGTTTGAATTTGTGATTAATAAAGATCAGTAGATTGTTGATGTCTTTGAACTGGGTAGACCATTCAGAAAGTTAAAGAATTTTGTTGTCCCAATTGATATTACAAGTGACATTGTGGCAGCATTTATGCAATTGAAACTTGTTTAATGATTAAATTTTTGGAGTTGGGTTTGTTTATTATGATTATGATTTATTCTGTAGTTTATGAAGACTCAAGGATCGATGTTTGTGAATAATAATATGAAGGCAAGTAAGTCAATGGGGTTGAATAAAGAATGCTCATCTTTCACTCAAGGAAGGGGGGATAATATTCAGAATCAGATATCAAGCTCCAGTTACTATGGTGGATCTTTGCTTCCTTGGCATTGGTCAGTGTTTACATTCTGATGTTGTTTTGTTCATGCTTATATCAACTTATTACTTTTCATTTTTTCACTGTCCAACTCCCTTCAGAAAGATAAAGGAAAATTACATAGAGCTCCATCTTACTCAGTAAACTGAAAATGGAGTTATTAAGTTTAGTTTATATTATTATGATGCAGTTCTATGATCCTGAACTTTAATACATTGAAAATGGTATTTTTTCTTATGTATTTTATTCTTCTAAAATTCAAAGGTTCTATCTTATGTGCTAATTTCTTCTTCTACCATACAGGAATATATATGATGTAAACATTGATAAATTGGAGGAGAAGCCATGGAGGATTCCCGGAGCTGACATAACAGATTACTTCAATTTTGGTTTAAATGAGAACACTTGGAAGCAATATTGTTCGTCTTTGGTGAGTTCATTATTAAGCTACCTTACATAGCTTCAACAAAACATGCATCTAGTGACAAGGGACCGGTGTTCCAAAACACACTATTGAGCTGTTTTACTGTGTTGAATGCTCTTGTTTGACCTTGCTTACTGGAGTTGGTATTTTCAGGCATCCACACAGGAGCAATTTGATCAACCTGGTTCAGGGAGCTTACATTCTCGCTCCTCAAAGTGTCAAGTGGTATGCTGATATTAAGCAATTGCCACATTTTAATCATTTTGCTTTTGATATTTAATTATTCATTCATGCTTCCTTCTTAACCGTTGAATACAAATATGAATTTGGGACTTTGTGATTGACTATCTGTTCAGCCAAAGGGCAGAGCAATACAAGTTGAAGACAGTGTGGTTGAGCGCCAGCCATCCATCGATGTGAGGCGTCCGCGCAGTCTAGATTCTGATGTTATTATACAGGTTTGCACTCACTCCAAGTTTACCATAATTCTTGTGCTGTCATTGTCATATGTCATTATAGTAATCATGGGTGCCTTGGAGCAGATCAAGGTGGATGGATCCTCTGACAACAGTTCTGGTTCTGTCAAGAGCAACATACACGATTTATCTGAAGAGGGGGATTTAATTTCAGGCAATAACAGAAACAAAAGCAATTCTTCTAGTGAACATGATGTTTTATCTGAAGAACATATAGAAGATGCTAAAAAATCGGAAGAGTCGTCTGGTCAGGAAAGGTCTGTTATTTGTATGACAATTTCAGTGATTCCTTATATATGTGGTACATGCAATGTGATTATGACAATTCCAGTTGTAGGGCACCTGTTTTCACTTAATTAGAGTTTTTATGTGTTTCTCCCATGTTAGAAGTATGACCAACAGCACCAATATAACAATGAAAACTATAAAGAGATACATTAGGATTTAGAGGAAAGGACCACTTTACAAAAATGATCTTCACCCTCAACCTTGAATTTCCTTCCTCAGCTCCAGATCACTCAAGCGGTGTCAAATATAATCTTACACTATGTCATAAGTCATAACGGTAGTAATTTACTGATACTGATCAGTGCCTTACATTACATGGACAATCATATCTTTTATATAGTCGCATTTCTTGTTACTAAGTGGTCTTTCATTGAAATTCATAAATGACTTTTAGGACTTTCTCCATCTATTGAAATATAAATTCCTCGATAAAATTTACCGTGCTTCTTGAAGTTGTTTGTTTGTTAGGGTGAGTTGTACATATAAAATAACTGATGTGGATTTTGATTTTTCACAATCACAGACATGACCCAATTCCCGATGTGGTTAAAGTTCAGCATCCAGATGGAGAGGACCGAAATTCTGACGATGGTAAAGTGCTGGAGGAAGAAATGAAAACAGAGGAGAGAGTTGGCATTGACACATGCAGTGCAGATCCATGGTGGAGTGAACCAGAATTATCACTTGGTGATCAAGAACTTAGTCTGACTTATTCTGACAATGGTTCTGAAGGAACTGAAGATAGTATACATATTTATAATGAGAGAAATCAGAGCCCTTTAAGAAGTCATCTGGTGAGTTCTGACACCGGCATAAAGGAGTCTTTGTCACTTTATGATAAAACCTCAAAGAACATTAGTGCCAACAGAAAACCAGTAAATATATCTTATTATTCAAGAAATAGAGGTCCAGTACAACAGGATCTGAGGCATCAAATTGGTAGACATATCCCCGGTTCTAAGCTGAAAAAACACAAAGAAAATGATAATAATGTCTCTCACATCCCCAGATCCAGTGGAAGGAGTCTGTCTCCCTGGGGTCATCAATTTGTTAATTACAGATCAGATGAACGACTGCAATATTTTGGAAGTCGTGAAAGAAAAGATGTTTCATATAATTGGGAATCAAAACAATCGAACTATCACGGTGCTGACAAAAATGTTGATGACCTGGATCATGCAGTTTACAGTGAATATTCAGATAGGGAAAATGAAGACAGATTCAGGGAGAATGGAAATCAATATATCAGAAAAAATGGGGATAAGAGGGAGTGTTATTTTGAGCGAAGAACTCTAATAAAATATAATGAAGACAATGATTGGCATCCTACTAGTAGAAAACATTATGTTGATGATGACCCGAGTCTCCTCTCGTATAGGGAGTCAAGGCAGTTTCTTTCAAAGCATTCCTCCTTTCCTGCTAACGATAGAGAAGTTCAAAGGAGGATAATGCATCACAAGCCTCATTTTAAGGATGGAAACCGTGATTATGATCGATGTTTTGATGAAGATGAGTTTGAGTTTTTAAACAGAAGTTATAGAAGGCCCTCTACTTTTGCTGAGAGAGAAATGGAATCTTTGAATAATACACATGAAGAGCAGTTTCTACAAGTTGGTAGATCACTAGAAAGATATACAGGAAGGGGTAGGCTTCATGACAGGCCCCCCTTAATTGCGGATACCCTGTGGTCTGGGGAACAGGAAGATGAGTTCCCCCAATATGCACATAATCAGAATTCATATTTGAAGCATCAGAGACAATCTTATACCGATTCAGCAAGACATTATATTCATAGAGTAAATGATGGTTTTAGGGGACATGAGAGACAAAACCAGGCCACCAACAGAGGCAATGACTGGCATTGTGATTATACCGATGCTGCTGAAGATGAAGATTGCACGACTCCTGTAGACGAGTGTGAGTTTTACCCTCTCCCATCTGAGGTTCCACATTGGACCAACAATGATAATATTGTTTGGCATGATGGATTTCATCCTGACGAGGATGCATTATTCTACGACGAAACTCCAAGGCACGAAAGGCATGCAAGAAAGGGAACTTTGCATGCTAGGGTGCAAAGATATGATATAAAATTACAGCAGCATCGGATAAGTTTGTCAAAGAGAGATGGAGACAGCTTTTTGAAAAGAAGCTCTAAGGTTATGAATGGAGATCGCTGTCGCCAGACAGTGCTGAGATGCAGGAAATCAGTTGACATGATTACTTGGGAAGGAAAGGTAAAATTGGGGATGTTATGGTTAACAACCTGCGTTGCTGTACTTATTTATCCATATGAGCTACTCAACATCTGTTGGGCTCCAATGTTTTCTCATTCAATATCTATTGTACCACTGCCCTCATGCAGCTATATATTGTTTTTTCTATCTTTACCTTCTTTATTTTTATTCTTTTAAAATAATTAAGATTGCAGTGATGAGTGATGACCTTAAGTTAAGCATCCTATGAAGCTAAAATTGAAGATAATTTCAAATCAAAAACTAAAAGCAATCTCATGGAGTCATTATAGCATTAAATCCCAGACTTCCTTTCCAAAATAAAACGTGGTATTTCACGGCTTGAAGGTGCTACTTTTGTGTCACATACATTTATCCGCATGTCATTTTGTTTAGTATTACTTTCATGTACTGTATTTTTCCTTTTGTTTTAGCTTATTTTTATATTTTGCCTCATCCTAGTTTAATTTTATTCTGGGTATTCATTGAAAACGGAGCCTTGACGCAACAGTTGGAATTGCTGTCATGTGACTTAGAGGTTACAGGTTTGTGGAATAAGCCTCTTATGCAAAGTAAGGCTACCTTCAATAGATCTACAATGGGTCCGTGATGGGAAATTTATGCCACCGTGTCCTTTTTTTGGGCATACTCTAACTTTCATGATTTCATAAATGGAACTCTATAACGATCTTCCTCTTTTTCTTCCTTCCCCTTTAGATACTGGACCAGCCTGAAAATTAATGTATGGGTTGTGCTGGGAATGTGACGTATTATATAGACTGGGCTGTGGTGATTATGATTGCTGTCACCACCATGGATAGTTAGCACAGATGATCAGGGGCTAGTTAGTAATTGCACCTTTTGATCTTCTGTATTTATATAATTATGTGGCTTATTATACTTTTTCTTTATAATTTTTATATTTTAATTGATTACAGCTTTTCCACTGGATGTCTTAGGCCCCATTTGGCCCGGCTTATTTTCTACTTTTTTACTTCTTTTTAAACAAAATAGAGAAGTAAAAAATTGCTTTTGACCCTATTTCTACGTAAAAGAGATAGAGAAATAAAGTAAAGAAGTAGAAAGCAAGGAGAAATAGGGTCAAACATAATTTTTTACTTATCTACTTCGTTTAAAGAGAATTAGAAAAGTATAAAATAAGCCGGGTCAAACGGGGCCTTATTTTGCTTGCACATCTTTCATTTATATTCTGAATTTCTTAATCACTCGATACCTTGCATCCAGCCTCCACTACTTAATCATATCTGCAGAAAAGTCCCAAGAAATTTAAGAATAGGCTTGGACATGTGTATATGTGTGACATCAAGCATGAGGTGTAGCCAAAAATCATTTATCACTGGTTTTATTTTTTTACTAAGATGCTATTAATTTTTTACCCCTAGAGCATGGCGGGGACACTGTTGGTTCTTTTTTACCTTTATATATGTGGAATCAGATTCAGTTGAACTGGCCTTTTTTACCTTTATGTTTTAATGCATGGATCTGTTATGGTTGTGATGTTTTATGACTTCAAAAGTCTGCACTGCTGTTCAAATAGAAGTATTATTTATTGTGTACAAAGAGTGGACTTGCATATTTGGTCTAATTCTTGGACCTTGTTAATGATTCTAAGTAACTGTTTCTGTCAATGAGGACAGTATCTTCCTAGTCTTTTGCCATCCTCTAATAATGCTGTCTGTCCGCCTATGTCATTTTCAAGATATATATTTTAGGTTACTGCTAAAAATAATTTCATGGAAGATAATTAGTAGTTTTAAGATGCATTACTGTTAATATTTGTTCTGTAAAGAGCTTGATCACTATATTTTGTTCTGATAATATTTTTTTCTGCCCATTTACATGATTGAACTATATTGGTCTGATATAACTGCTTCAGTGTCATTTATACATTTAGTTCTTAAACTTCTCAGATTGATTTATCAGCATTTAACTTTATAAATGAATGACACAGTTGATCATAGTATATTTTCACCTTATGTTGAGTATACAAGCCAGCGTAGTTATAAGTTACATTGTTATTATGTTGACTAATCCTTATCATCAGAAATTCTACTATTCTATTTTATAGTGGATAACTTGTAGATATTTTCCTTGAAATAATTCTACCTAGCATGCTGTCACTCTAATGACTTCCTGCTGCCGTCAATCATTTTATTAGTATCCATGTTTATTTGTATTAGACATTCTAACTCCGTAACCCAAATGCCTCCTTGTTGCACTTTCACTCATTTATTTGATGACTATACTATAGTTCAACAACGGTGGTTTTTATTTGTTAGATAGTTTCGTGTTTTGATAATAAATTTATGAGATGCCCTTGTGACTGATTATGCAGTCTGCAAAAAGTTCCAGAGTGATGTACAATGATAGACTAGCAAATGTGGATCAAGGGATTGCTGCGAAGCGGAAAGCTTTGGTAGGTTTTGATGATTCTCGTAAGAAGGCTATCAAATTTGACGTCTCAAAATCTCAGTGTGACAACAAAAATAAGAAGTTACTACAGAACATTCCAGATAAAAGGCAGAAAAAAGGTTTGGATATAGAAGAAGGTGAGATACCAACAGACGAACCGTCCATGGAGGTCTCTGTATCCAGAAAAGGTGTTTCTGAGAGTGCAGCACTTGCTGACAGTGTAAAGAAGAGAATCTCGCAAAATGGAAATAATTCTGAACAGCAGATGAGTAATCTTGACAGCCAGAAGATTCTTGATACATTAGCTAAAATGGAGAAACGTAGGGAGCGCTTCAAGCAGCCCATCAGTGTGATAAAAGAAGCAGAAAAGAGTTCGAAGCTGAACACTGACTCGACAGTTGGTAATGGTGAAATGAAGCAAAATAGGCCAGCTCGAAAGAGGCGCTGGAATGGCGGTTAGTTTTTCTGTTTGAGGAATTCATTTGAATTTGATAAACAGCAGACAGTTTTGTTTGTGCAACAGTGAATTGCATTATTGAATACTTGGGAAGGGTTCTGTTGGTTTTTTTTAACTATATTTCTGCAGTAATGTCTGAGAATTCATGTCTATATTGTATACACTAATTCTTGGGCTTTGATAGACATGAAGTTTAATGTAACAATGAAGGTTGCTCAGTGACTTCGGTCAAGAAGTTTTTAATTGTGGAAACAACTTCTCTTTGTGGGAAAAGTTGTGTTGCATTGCATACATTTGGCTACTGCTGTAAATTTTTCTACTCTATATTCAATTAAATCAAACTGCATCAAAATGCCACTTCGTTAATTAATTTTTCTACTCATTTCAATGTGGTGTTGCTTTGTTATATCCTGAAACATTTTTATAATTATCATTACTTCATAGTATTGTTAATTGGCAGGAATTTAACCCTTCCAAATCAAATAAGTATGCTTGTGTATTTAATCATAATAATAAGTGTGGTCTTTTTAATTGATTAAGGATTTAATTTGTGCATCCTTGATGTAATATTTTATACTCCCTCAATCAATCATAATAATTAAATCATCAAATATATTGACTTTAGTTATAAATTCTTCTAAAATCACACATACTATTGATTTTGTGATTTGTTGATATTAAACTGTGGATAATTATTTTTTTTATAAAAAAGTATCTAATATTATGTTTCAGACTAGGGTGATTTTATATTTTTAAATTATAAGTAATTATATAGTTTCTGTCAAAAAAGGGTTAATATGTTGATCCTTTAAACAATTTTGTTATTATTAGTATGCTCAACGGGGACTACTTCCCTCATTTATTTATTTATTATTCACTGCTTTAGTATATATGTTTTTTTGCTAAAGTTTTTTATACCATATCTTTCGATAAATCATGAAGTGAAGTAGACTTGCCATTCATGAACCCACACGTGTCACCACAATCTACTTTTTGGATGATGTCCTCAGCCACACAAGCCATGTAGCTACGTGGATAATCCCAGACCAAATTACCCTTGCACACACTTTGCACTTGCTGGTTCATTCATAATCATAACCCATCATCAAATTACGTAGCACTCTCTAATTTCCCAAAAAATATGATTATTATTATGTCAAAAAGAGAGAAAACTTAAAAAAAATATCTCCCTCCATTTTCATCATAAATTTGAGCAGGAATAAATATTTTCCATCTAACAAGTTTAAGCTAAAAATAAAACTAAAGCAAATTTAATAGGAAACAGTGGAGGGGTTATAATGGTAATTGTACATGTTATCTTCTTCCTCCACATTTGGTTTGTAGTAGGAAACAGTTTAATCTGTTAACCAGAAATGAACTCAATTCCTTCTCCTCCATCTGCTACACTCTTCACTCAGTCCAAAAATCCTAACCATCTCTTCAAATTCAACCTCAAAGTTCCCATTTTACCCTTCCATTCTTCATCTTCCAATCTCACCACACCATGTTGCACTCTGAGAGACTCAACTTCTTCAGTGTTGGACAAAAATGCCCCTACCTCCGAACAGAGTACCCTCAATTACATTCCACCTAAAGACTCAAACTTTGAAGGAACACTTGTGGTTCGTCGGCCGGTGAAGGAATTTTCCGGCCAAAACTCTGATGAGAAGGAAGAACAAGATAATTATGAAACAGAGGAAGAGGAGCCAAAAGCTTCTTCAATTGATGCCGGGCTAACGAAATTTGCGAAGAAGATGCCGATGTTTGAACCGGGGAGGGTTGAATCAGACTCAGAAGAGAAGCCTTTGACTGTGAATTTGGACTTGGCGTTATATAAGGCCAAGGTTTTGACAAGAAACTTTCGTTATGAAGAAGCAGAGGAAATACTTCAGCAGGTGAGGTTTTCTGAAAACTTTGCTATATTTGGGTCTGTTTGGATTGAATTACTCGATTATATCTACTGGCATAAGTATTTGTGAGACTTTTTCAGGGAATTTATAGAAACAGCTTATGACATTATTTGTAAGTTGTTTTCAGATTTCGGTAGACTCTTCAGGATAGCTTGTGAAAACTGAAAACAGATTATAGTTTATATATATAACTTATAAACATGCACTTATATGATAAGCGCTTAAAGCATAAAACGCTAATCATCCAAACATGGCATTGGTTTTGTGGTGTTTCTGATAATGTTTTTTTTTTGTTGTCTTATTTATGGAAGTGTTTATGCTATTGGCCTGAAGATGGTAGACCTTATGTGGCACTTGGAAAAGTTTTCAGTAAGCAATCTAAAACAAGTCAAGCTAGAGAGGTTTATGAGAAGGGTTGCCAGGCTACTCAGGGTGAAAATGCCTACATTTGGCAGGTTAGTGTTCAGTTTTGTTTTTGCATGCGATGTGTTAGATATAATTGGTGATTATTAATGTTAGTTGCAACTATAAGTTGGTTTTGATTAATTAGAATCACTAGATAAAGTGTATCATACACTCACTTTGATCAACTTTTCTCGTTCTATCGGGAATAAACCATCAGTTTAGCCCCTCGAATATCAACTCTTAACTATTTAGTCCCTGAACTATATGAAAATAATAAATAGTCCTTAAGCTATACAAAATTCATTAAGTTAGTCTCTAAAGTAAACTATATGAAATTCATCTCAATCCCTAGTATCTCTTGTCAATATATAAAAGGAACTAATTTGTCTGATTTCATATAGTTTAGGGACTAAGTTAACGGATTTCGTCTAGTTTAAGGACTAATTATTTTTATATACTTTGGGACTAAGTTGGAAAGAGAGTTATTTAGGAGACAAAATTGATGGTTTACTTTTCTATCAGTTCCAAAATAACCAGTCTTTAGCTTTGTTGAGCTCTACCTTGTTTCGCAACATGATGATCAATCTCAAACTCATGCTTATTGGCATATCAATTGGAACTCTATCACGAAGTACGCAGGTCTTACTACTCATAAATTTGTAGTTTAGCTTATACGTCACAAGACTGTAATATAGTTTACACGGCCTGGCATATCTAAAGCCTTTGAAGCTTGTACTAGTTAGAACTGTCTTCATCTGGTAACATTAGGAATGGGAGAGATTGCTTCCAATACTCTAATGATACGTTGGATTTTGATTGAATTATTTTCTGCTGAAGTTAACAAATGAGAGTACTCTTTGAACAGTGCTGGGCTGTTCTTGAAAATAGAATGGGGAATGTCCGGAGAGCAAGAAAGCTTTTCGATGCTGCAACGGTTGCTGATAAGAAGCATGTTGCGGCTTGGCATGGTTGGGCAGTTCTAGAGTTAAAGCAGGGAAATATACAGAAGGCAAGGAGTCTGCTTTCAAAAGGTCTTCAATATTGTGGACAAAATGAGTACATATACCAAACACTTGCATTGCTTGAAGTTAAGGCAAATAGATATCAGCAGGCTCGATATTTATTCAATCAGGCCACAAAGTGTAATCCAAAAAGTTGTGCTAGTTGGCTTGTAAGTCACCATCATCCGAGCTACATTGTTTCCGAACCAAACTTTAATATATGTTATTTTTTATGTTATGCATGTTATCTTATCAAGTCATGTATATTTTTTTTATGAATAGGCTTGGGCTCAAATGGAGGTGGAACAGGAAAATAATCGTACCGCGAGGAAACTTTTTGAGGTTATATCTAATATTGTCATTTCTACCATATTCTCTTTTTGATTACTTTACTCGATAGTATTCATCAGATTATATTTCATTAGGACTTAGGAATTGAGGAGTTTCACTTTGCTATTTGTTTTTATTAATTTTCATCAATGTGTGACTTATTTTTCTTTTAATGAATAGAATGCAGTGCAGGCAAGTCCTAAAAATAGGTTTGCTTGGCATGTATGGGGCGTATTTGAAGCAAACTTAGGAAAGATTGAGAAGGGAAAAAAACTACTAAAGATTGGCCATGCTCTAAATCCGAGGGATGCCGTTCTCCTGCAGTCTCTCGCATTAATAGAATACAAACACTCAAGTGCAAACCGTGCTCGTGTTTTGTTCAGGAGAGCATCTGAATTGGATCCGAAGCATCAACCTGTTTGGTTTGTAAGTAGCATACTCAGTTGGGTCTTACCTATCACATATATCATTATCTAAATTTCTATCTTTCTTTGTATAGTTTGTTGTGAAGTGAGAGCACTATTGATAGCTTATGAAACAATTTATACATAGGTTGTTTCCAGCTTATTTTCATAAGCTCTCTGGGATGGCTTATGAAAACAACTTATAGCTTATATAAAAATAAAAATAGTTTGACTTTATTTTATCTTTTGTTTTAGAAATAAGCATATATGCTATAAGGGATTAATTAAACTTTTTATCCAAAGAAAATCTAATTATAAGTTTGGGGATTTTTAGGCTTGGGGTTGGATGGAATGGAAAGAAGGAAACTTGAATACAGCTAGAGAGTTATACAAAAAAGCTTTATCAATTGATCCAAACAGTGAAAGTGCTGCAAGGTGTCTCCAGGTGATATGATTGCATAAGATAAATAATGCGACATTTTGATCCTTTACCTAGCTTGATATTCATTTCTGAAAACAACTTTGCATACAATGCAGGCATGGGGTGTTCTGGAGCAGAGGGTTGGCGATCTTTCAACTGCTCGTAGATTATTTAGATCCTCATTAAATATAAATTCTCAGAGTTATGTGACATGGATGACTTGGGCATCACTAGAGGAAGATCAAGGAAATTCCGTGCGTGCTGAAGAGATTCGTAACCTTTATTTCCAGCAGGTAACTGTTATGATTTTGATGTTTATCAATTTATGGGTGATGAGTCGAGATTTGAGTAATTAAGCTGCATACTAGTAATAACAGATAATCCATAGTTGTCATAGTGATTTGATCATGACTGTTTTCAATAACTCGTGCTGCCATTTGATCAGACAGATATGAAATGAAAATGCTTTGAAATGTTTCTAATCGTTAAACAAACTTTTTTTCTAGGCCAAATCCAAGCTTTAGGGTTATGCTCATCTATCTATAAGAGAAATTTTCCTTTAAAGAACCTTCATTGGTTTTATGTTTTATCAATTAGCACGTCATAATATTGTAGGTATCTTGACAAATATAGACTGGGACGAAAAAGTTAGAAATTGTGCTGTGACTATGAGCTTAGTCTTTTATGTGAATACACTTTTAGAGTATAATAAGTATGTAGTATAAACAAATTTTACATAGATGTTTCATCTTATTTTATCATTTTGTCACGTTTTGCCATAGTGCAAGTTACAATAACTAGTTTTTTTACAATATAAGTAATAATGTTATGATGCGAGAAGATGGTGAAATATGATTAGATATGAAGAAACCTATTTACATTTGTATAGTTATCAAATTTACTCCAATTAGAAGTGTTGCTAATATTTGAAATGTTATTTGTTGCTTGCAACAGCGCACGGAAGTTGTAGATGATGCTTCATGGGTTATGGGATTCTTAGATATTTTAGACCCTGCCATTGACAGCTTGAAGAGACTCTTGAAGATGGACCCAAATTCGATCAACATGCCACCAGATTCCATGAGAAATATTGCTAGACTGAAAAAAGACGCGGTTGATTATTCTAGTGACAGCAATGGTGATGATGATATGGACGATGAAAGTGAGTTTGATGTGGACCGTTTTATTATGGAAAGGTTATCCTTAGATGTATCGAAGTTGGAAGTTCAACTGGAAACACCGAAAATTTCCTCTCCGAACAAAATTTTGTCTCCAAGAAGGATATGGCGAGCCAGATAATAGAATTGGCAACAAAGTGTAAGTTCAAAATACAAGTAATAGTTCAGGGTTGAACCTTGCGTAGTACATATCTGGGTCTTGTCAAATTAACTTTGAATAGTTCAGTTGGGTTATTGGGACTTATTCTGTTTGTTTAGAGGCTATGTTGCAGCTTTGGACTCAAAAAAAAACCATCACATAGCACAGAGATGTTTTGCCTTGTGTTGAAAAAGGAGAAGAAATAATTTAAAACAAAGTATAGTATACTACTGCAAACAATATTGCATTGTATTCAAGGGAAAAAACTTGTTCTGGGTGAGTCTTCAAAATAAACAAGTAAATATATTCATCTTATAGATTTTATTAAATGAATGTTAAGTTAAATTGTTGATAAAATATACAAGAAGTTAACTTTGTTGGAATTTTTAATTGCCACGTGTCATTCATAGGTAGAAAATCCGGAGTAAATGGAAGACAAGGAAATGAAGTGGATCTGAAATCTTGGGGAAGGGGGAATAAATTAAGTTGTAAGTTGCAAAAGTATAAGAATAGATTAAGTTGCAACAGTATAAGAACATTTTAAAATTTCAAGATGCATTAATTAAATTTTCACAAAAATACCTTTAATTAAATGGAAAAAAAAGTAACATGTTACTATTTATCTCTCTTAATAAAATATTGTTGACAATTTAATGCAAAAATTGCGTGTCATTTGTATTGTAATATATCATGTCATTTAAATTTTATTAAATCGCCATTATTTTTAAGTATATAAATCTGATAGAGAAACTAAAACTAAGTAGTTTTAAAATAGAGGATCAATTTTAAATAGGGGGACAAAAAAAATGTATCCACACGATGTAATAGTACATATTTAAATAAGATATTCCCTCCGATCTCATATATAAGAAACAAAAACAAAGTCTTAAATATAAGAAAAAGTTACTACAATCATTACATTTATTTTGAATATTTCAATTTTACCCTTTGTTTTACTTTTCCCCATAATAAATAATAATTTAATTTAAATAAAAAGTAAGGGTAAAAGTGGAAATGACATGTTTTTCCTAATCATTTACTCCACTTTCTTAAAGGGTGTGCTTTTTTTTTTTGTTTCTTATATATGAGACCGGAGGGAGTATGTACATTAAAAAAAAATTATATGATGATATGGTCGGTACATATCTTATTTGGATATGTACGGGTACATGTACATCACTTAAGTGGATACTATTTGTAAAATTAATAAAAATAAAAATAAAACGTTTTTTTTCCAAGTAGTATGGTGGCTAGAAAATCAAACTTAAAGGTAACAAGTGGAGTGTCCCGGGTTCGAACCCGGACTCTTGTACATATAGTGCGATATCTCTACCAACTGGGCTAAACTCACGGAGATAATAATAAAAACTATTTGTAAATCTATTACAATTATCCACTTTAGCGGTGTATCAGTAGATATCATACCGAATAATTTATCAATTATGATAGGTCCAAAAATTAATAAACATTATTTATGAACTTATTATAATTATCCACCTCAACGATGTATCGGTACATATCCAAATAAGCTATGTACTGTAAAAAAAAATGTATGTATTGCATATTTGCATGTATTTATGATTTGATTTTTATGTAAATTAAGTTTCCAAAAAAAATTGTAAAAATATTTATTTGCTATATAGTGTATTTATTGAGTATTTGACTTGTAAAACAGCAAGGACGTGACATAATTGTACAGGACAAAACAAGATAATACAGGACATAACAAAACTGTATTGAGAAGAGATAGAGTGATAATATTTTTATATTCGAAAATAAAATAAGTATTTTTGTATTTTTTATAGTTGTACTGCGGACAAAAAGTTGTCATGTGGTTTAGTGGGGGTTGTCCTGTCTCCCCTGCTTGTCTAGTCCCATAGTCAGTTTCAAATCAAACAGGGTACAACAAAAGATGTCATGTCCGGTCCCCTGTTCTGGTTTTTAGCAGATCAAACACACTCTATATTTTAAGAAACTTATAATATTAAGTTTAAACCAAAATTATTTGAAAAAAAATTAAACCAAAATTACGAGAAATCTAAAAAAAAATTATTTACAAAGAGTATCATATCGGCCCAAAACATTTTAAAAAAATTATATATATATGGAAATTATACTATATTTAAAAAATGTATTCCATTATTATATAATTTGAAAATATCTATATTAATCAATCTCCCCGTTTTTAGATTTGGTCAATTTTATTTTAATTCATTATTTTTTTATTGTATGGCCATCAAATTTCTTGATATATTTGTAATTTATAACACCTTCATTCAACCAAAAGCTTATCTGAACTAAATTTTATTATAACTAAATACTAGTTAATATTTTTATTAGAATATTTATTTAAACATATTGAATAAAAATATATAATATAATATAATTAGACATATGATGCAAAATATAAAAAATTAGTGTATTTACAAATTTAAAAAGGTCTTAAAAAAACGGGATAAGGAAAATCCTCATGGAGCAAACCTCATCTGATGCCTATTTTCTTACTACCGGATTAATGCTTGTACCAAAATAATGGTTACTAATTAAAGAAAATATTTTTTTTTTCCTGTTATAAATCTTCATGGACTAGAAATAATTATAGGATCAAAAACATATTTAACAAAAAAATAAAAACATCTGTATGGAGTTTTGGATCCAAAATGTCGAGACAAACAAGCAACTTGTTCTATTTGCTATATATTTAAGTCCAAAAATAATAGTAATTTGTTTTATACTTACCACCATGAAATTAGAGATACTTTCAAAACAAATCAATGTAATTATTCTTTCCTGATTGATTTTTATTTTTGACTAAATTAATTCCTAATTGAGGAACTAAAAAGTATAAGAATTTTTGCACCAAAAAAAAAAACTCCACAAAATTAAATTAAATCTTCTAGATTTTTAATTTCACATCACTTGTACAAACGAGTCCAAAACTTTGAATGTATAAATATCCCATAAACTTGACCTCTGCATGTATTACTACGTCTCCTCTAAAAATATTACAATAACAAAACAAGATGATTAGAAACTTATTAGTTTTGCTTTCAACAATTTTTGTAGTTGTTAATGCATTCAACAACAATGAGAATCATGGTGGTTACCCAACATGGTTTTCTCAATCTAATCATACGTTCTCGTCAAAGTTTAATGATGGTGTTCAGCCCAATGTAACGGTGGCTAAGGATGGTAGTGGTCAATCTAAGACCATTACTGAAGCTATTAACTCATACCCGATTAAAAATCGAGGTAGATTCGTTATCTATGTTAAAGCCGGTATCTACAATGAGTATATTACCATTGATGAGGACAAGAATAACACTCTCTTATATGGTGATTCTCTTATATGGTGATGGCCCTACAAAGACTATTATCACCGGAAGCACGAGTCTCAAGAACAAAGGAATTACCAAAACAATGTACACTGCTACCTTTTGTAAGTTAACAATAATCATACTTTTTTTATTCTGCTACAACCTTATTAATTATTGTTTGTATCTAAGGGTTAAAGTACTCATTATAATAATATCGTAACAAAAATGGATTTCCTGCACTATAACAGTTAGGAACCGTATATGTGAATGAATTGTTGTGATCCGTCCGATTTGACAATGAATGGCTGTGATGAATTACTGTGTGAAAACTGTGTGATTTCCAACTGCAGGAAATCCATTGTAACTAGGGTGATAGATAGGTAGTGGTCATGGCCAACTTTTTTTCTTTTTTCTTTTTTGTACATCTTTAGTAGGCATAATTCTCACAATTATGTTTTCATTTTAATGTATATAAATAATAATAATATATGATGAGTATAATTTTTTTTCACAAATATAAATATATTGCATTATAATATAATTATGTTATCTAAAAACAACTTGTAGTTCTTTTCTTTTTTTTCTTTTCTAATGTAGTATAAAATTGATAAAGCATGGTTTGTCACATAGTAGAAATAGTTGTTCTACTGTTTCAACAAAAATAATAAATTTTGTGATCTTGATGAAATTTGCAGCCACCCCTAGTCGAAGATTTTACTGCCAAGTCAATTACATTTGAAAACACGGCTGGTTATGAAGCTGGTCAGTAGTAGCACTTCATGTGAAAGGTGATCGTTCAACATTCTTTGATTGTGGAATTCATGGTTATCAAGACACATTGTATGTACACACACTTCGTCAATTCTACCGCAATTGTGAGATCTCTGAACCACTGATATCTTCTTTGGACATTCAACTACCTTGATCCAAAATTCTAAAATCATTGTGAGGAAGTCAGGTCCAAACCATAGCAACATTGTTGTGGCAGATGGAACAAATAAAATGAATGCAATCACCGGAATAGTCCTTCAAAATTGCTCAATCATGCCAGTTGATGAACTTTTTCCTAATAGGTTGACAGTGAAGACTTATTTGGCAAGATCATGGAGGCCATATTCAAGGGCAGTATTTATCAACAATTTTATGGGGGATTTGATTCAACCAGACGGATATTCGATTTGAGGTCCTAAAGAAACACATTGCACACTGCTTCTTTGCAGAATTTGGTAATACTGAACCAGGTGCCAATTCTCAAGTAAGGGTTAAATGGAGTAAAGGTCTTATTAGTAAGGATGAAACTACTAAATTCACTGCTCAACTATGGCTTCAAGCTAACACTTGGTTGTCCACCACTGGCATTCCTTTTAGTCCTGGCCTCGAAGGTTAAAATTATACATGTATATGAGTGAGATGATTGCATATACACGGGTTGCGCATTGCTATGATTATTTACGCATACAAGGGTATGCTTAAATAATCATAGCTATTTATTTTAGTTTAAATTAATTTTACTAATGTTATTAATTTTTTTTCTATTTTCAATTAATGTTATAAATACTTAAATTAACATTTTAAAATGCAGTAAAGTTAAATCTATTAATATGAAAAAGCCACATCTATTTGTCTTTCTCTCTCCTAAAAAATCTTCTCCTTTCAAGCATCATATCTTCTCATGCATTTGACAATTAATGTTATTATTACAATTAATGACTCTACTAATATTCTACAACAAATAAGTCAAAAATTCAAAATTCAAATGTTTTCAAAATCAATATTAAATGTGGTTATTTCAATTAAATTTATTTGATATTGTTTTCAAAATTCAAATGTAAAAATTAATTGTGAATTGTCATGATTTCTTCCTAACTTGGCTATATAAGGCGGTGGTGATGGAAAAACTTTACTCAATACTAACAATATTTTTTTTATTCTTTTCCTATTACTTTGGCAAAAATCAATTTTTCGTTCTTCTTATTTCTATTGCATAAAAGATGAGGAGAATTGAGTTTTTTTAAAAAAGAAAATGAAATGCATGATATCTTTTTAAAGTAAAATTGAATTTGATTGTTTTATAATGCTATCTATTTATTTGTTGTTTATTCTTTGTTTTCATTATTTTTTTAATTGTTTCAATGTTTGGTTTACTGAATTGTGTTCATGTTATTATTTTATTTCATTAGTATTCAGGTTGGTTATTGTTTGGTTTCATTATAGGAATAACTTAATTTTTTGATTTTTCTTTTTAATTAGTATTGCTAATACTTTTGCCATTTTTATTATTGATTCGTAGAAGAAGAAAAAAACGTAACTTTTTCTAAATTCTAATACTTTTCTCATTTTCTATTTGATTTGTTTTGCAAAAGAAGGACAAAGAATTGCAATGATGTCTTGAATGAGTTGATTTGATGAAACATAGATACAGGTATATACTTTTTTATGGTACAAATATTCATGCTATTTTATTTTAATGTCAATATCTTATAATATCAGGGTTGCATTTTTACAGGATTATTCTCTCTTCAAGAACTACTCAACCATATGAGATCCATTGGTGTAGACATGAAAAAAAATTGTATTCTAAGTCATTGAACTATTTGTTTTTTTGCTTGAAAACTTTGTATTTATAATTTATTTTATTCGTACTTTGTTTAAAGTGCTTAAATTAACAAATTTGTTATTTGAATTCAAGATGACATCGCTATACTTTATTTTTAGGCTTAATTGGTCTATTGGTCCTTAAAGACATTTTAAGTTTCATAATGGTCCCTTAAAGATAAAAAGGTTCGGATTGGTCCCTTAAAGACATATTTGTTTGCCACATTCATCATTTTCGTTAAATTTTATCCAAAAATGTTAGTTTTTGTTGACTTGATTGATGTGGCATTATGGACCTCATACAGTGTAAGTAGTTCACCATGGACCTTATTAATTGTTTAAATTTTAACCATTTGATTTTTTTGTTATAATGGAAACCATTGAATTTTACAAGTCTATTCTATCTTACAGTGAACCATCAACACCTAATTGCTTCTACTTCTCCATCATCTTCTTCCTTCTACTTCTCCATCATCATCATCATCATAAACTTATTTAAAAAAAATCCAAATCTACAATCAAACCCAAAAAAATGAAAACCAGATCTCATCTTCAAGGTAATAGTGAAATCAGATCTCACCTTTCACCTTCTTCATCTCTTCCATTAGACTTAATTTTGTTGGAGTTTGAATTTGTCTTAGTTGAATAAGTCATCTACTTACTGTTATGCAGTATTGTTGCAGTGGATGTAGTGGAGTTTGTTTCCTAATTTCTAGCTTTAGTGGAGTCTATTTCCTAGTATATAGCTTGCTTCTGTTATTTCTTTTTCTCTTGTAAGGCTATATAATGCCATTGTCTTTGGTTTAATAAAGTATCACTTTCAGCTTTATATTTCACATTTGGTATCAGAGCAAGAACCTGTGTGAGAAAGTGATTGAGAGAGATGACTGAGAGATCAGAAAAATTTGTGCAGCCGGCCATCCCAAAATTTGATGGCCATTATGATTTCTGGTCCATGACGATGGAGAATTTTCTGAGAAGCAGAGAATTGTGGAGCCTGGTGGAAGATGGGATTCCGGCGATGTCGCTCGAAACAACACAGGCAACTGAGGCGGAAAACAAATCTGTAGCAGAGGCGAAGTTGAAGGATTTGAAGGTCAAGAATTTCTTGTTCCAGTCCATTGACAGAGAGATTCTGGAAACAATTCTTGACAAAGGTACCTCTAAGGCGATCTGGGAATCCATGAAAAAGAAGTATCAAGGCTCTACAAAGGTGAAAAGAGCGCAATTGCAAGCTTTGAGAAGGGAGTTCGAATTGCTGGCCATGAAAGAAGGAGAGAAGATCGACGTTTTCCTAGGGAGAACCTTGACGGTGGTGAACAAGATGAAGGTGAATGGTGAATCAATGGAGCAGAGCACGATCGTGAGCAAAATTCTCAGATCGTTAACCTCGAGATTCAACTATGTGGTGTGTTCGATTGAGGAATCGAATGATCTGAGCACGATGAGTATCGATGAATTACATGGCAGCCTACTTGTCCATGAGCAGCGATTGAATGGATATGTGCAAGAAGAGCTGGCACTAAAAGTGTCTCAAGATGAAAGACCTAGTAGAGGAAGAGGTCGCGGAATGTACCGAGGAGGACGCGGTAGAGGAAGAGGAAGAAACACAGTCGATCGTGCCATTATCGAGTGCTACAAATGTCACCAGTTAGGGCACTATCAGAACGAGTGTCCCGAATGGGAAAAGAAGGCGAACTATGCTGAACTAGAAGAAGAAGAAGAGCTTCTCTTGATGTCTTATCTTGAGAAACATCAGACAGACAGAGAAGAAGTTTGGTTCCTTGATTCTGGGTGCAGCAATCATATGACTGGATGCAAAGATTGGTTTTTCGATTTGGAGGAAGGTTTCAATCGATCTGTGAAACTTGGAAACGACACAAAAATGTCGGTGGTAGGAAAAGGAAGCGTGAAACTGCAAGTTAACGGAGCCATCCAAGTCATACCTGAAGTTTATTATGTCCCGGAGCTCAAGAACAATTTACTAAGCCTTGGACAATTGCAGGAGAGAGGCTTGGCAATTTTGATTCGTGGTGGAACCTGCAAAGTATATCATCCCAAGAAAGGTGCAATCATGGAGACTAATATGAGTGGAAACAGGATGTTCTTTCTTCTAACATCCAAATTGCAGAAAAACACGATGTGCTTGAATACAGAAGAGGTGATTGAGAAGGAGACGAATTTGTGGCATCGCCGTTTTGGGCATTTAAACCAAGAAGCTCTAAAACAACTTGCACAAAAGAAGATGGTTATTGGGCTACCGACGCTGAAGTCCACGAAGGAGATATGTGTGGTGTGTCTGACTGGAAAACAACACAGAGTATCAATGTCAAAAAGAAGCCTCTGGCGTGCATCGAGACAGCTGCAACTGGTGCACTCAGATATATGTGGTCCGATTACACCAATTTCACACAGCGGAAAGCGGTACATTTTGACTTTCATTGATGATTTCACTAGAAAAACTTGGGTTTATTTTCTCCATGAAAAATCGGAGGCACTCATCACCTTCAAGGCTTTCAAAGCAAGTGTTGAAAAAGAGATTGGAACCTTCATCACTTGCCTAAGGACAGACCGTGGAGGGGAATTCATGTCTAATGAATTCAGAGAGTTTTGTAAAACTCATGGTATCACCCGACAATTGACGGCTGCATTTACGCCACAACAGAACGGAGTGGCAGAGAGGAAGAATAGAACGATAATGAATGCGGTACGATCCATGTTGAGTGAGAGGCAAGTCCCAAAGGAGTTTTGGTCTGAAGCGACAAGATGGAGTGTGCACATTCAGAATCGATCTCCAACAGCAGCAGTAGAAGACATGACACCTGAAGAATCTTGGAGCGGTTCAAAACCTGATGTAGAGTATTTTCGTGTCTTTGGATGCATAGCATATGCTCACATACCTGATCAGAAGAGGAGAAAACTAGATGACAAAAGCAAGAAATGTGTCTTTCTTGGAGTCAGTGAGGAATCGAAAGCATGGAGGTTGTATGACCCGGTGACGAAAACGATCGTGATAAGCAAAGCTGGGATTGGAATCAAACCGGTGTAAAAGAAAAAATACTCGACTGTGGGGAAGAAGAACAGAATACAGAAGAGAGAGAATGTGACATGGCTTGTCCTCAGTCAACCGCGAATTTGTCGACTTCTGGTTTGTCTTCGTCTTTCGCATCTGGTGGTAATTCGACACCGCCAAGCCCAGTCTCTCATCTGCCCAGTCCAGTTTCGTCATCTCCATCAAGATCGATTGAAAGAGAAGTGGTTGCAGGCCCGCGAACAAGGAGAACACCGGGTTATTTGGCTGATTATGTCACGGGTGAAGGAGAAGATGAGGAAGAAAGCCTATCGGTCATGCTATTGATGATGATGACAGAAAATGATCCAGTCAAATTCGAAGAAGCAGTGAAAGACAAGGTGTGGAGAGAAGCAATGAAAAACGAGATCGAATCGATTGAGAAAAACAACACATGGGAGCTAACTATCTTACCTGCAGGTTTTACACCAATTGGAGTGAAATGGGTGTATAAAACAAAGTTGAATGAAGATGGTAAAGTCGACAAATACAAGGCGAGGTTGGTGGCAAAGGGATATGCTCAGTGTTATGGCATAGATTATACTGAAGTCTTTGCTCCGGTGGCGAGGCTCGATACGATTCGAACTATACTTGCGGTTGCAGCACAATCAAATTGGGAAATCTTCCAATTAGATGTCAAGAGTGCGTTTCTACATGGGGAACTAAAAGAGAATGTGTATGTGCGACAACCGGAGGGATTCATAAAGAAAGGAGAAGAGGAGAAAGTGTACAAGCTGCGGAAGGCATTGTATGGGCTCAAACAAGCCCCGAGAGCTTGGTATAGCCGTATTGAAGGATATTTCTTGGATGAGGAGTTTGAGAGGTGTCCGAGCGAGCATACTCTATTTACCAAGACGAAAGGAGGTAAAATTCTCATTGTCAGCTTGTATGTTGATGACTTAATATTTACTGGAAATGATAGAGCTATGTGTGATGAGTTTAAGAAGTCGATGATGATGGAATTTGAGATGTCAGATTTGGGAAAAATGAAACATTTTCTTGGGGTAGAGGTGAAGCAGAGTGTTAATGGGATATTTATCTGTCAAAAACGGTATGCTAGTGAAGTTTTAGCAAGGTTTGGGATGGAAGAAAGCAATGCTGTTAAAAATCCAATTGTGCCGGGAACGAAGCTCACAAAAGATGAGAATGGTGAGAAGGTGGATGCAACTATGTTCAAGCAATTGGTTGGGAGTCTTATGTACCTAACAGTGACCAGGCCAGATTTAATGTACGGAGTATGTCTCATAAGTCGATTCATGGCAAATCCAAGGATGTCACATTGGCTTGCTGCGAAGAGGATCTTAAGATACTTAAAAGGTACAATCGAACTTGGAATCTTCTATAGGAGAAGTGAAAGCAGAAGTACGAAACTTATGGCATTCACGGACAGCGACTACGCCGGCGATTTGGATGATCGGAGAAGCACAACAGGCTGTGTGTTTTTGATAGGGTCTGGTGCGATTTCTTGGGCATCGAAAAAGCAGCCTGTTGTGGCCCTTTCCACCACTGAGGCCGAATATATTGCCGCTGCCTTTTGTGCTTGTCAATGTGTGTGGATTAGAAGAATTTTAGAGAAGATTGGAGCTGAAGAAGAGTCTGCAACTGTCATTTATTGTGACAACAGTTCGACGATTGCTTTGTCCAAACATCCAGTCCTTCACGGGAAAAGTAAGCATATCGAAGTAAGGTTTCATTATCTTAGAGAGCTGGTGAATGGCGAAACTGTTAAACTGGAGTATTGTGCAACAGGAAACCAAGTTGCGGATATCTTTACGAAGCCGTTGAAGCTGGAGCAGTTCGAGAAGCTGAGAGCATTACTTGGAATTGTTAACTTGTCTGAAGTAAGCTTAATTCAGGAAAGTTAAGCTTAAGGGAGGGTATGTTGGAGTTTGAATTTGTCTTAGTTGAATAAGTCATCTACTTACTGTTATGCAGTATTGTTGCAGTGGATGTAGTGGAGTTTGTTTCCTAATTTCTAGCTTTAGTGGAGTCTATTTCCTAGTATATAGCTTGCTTCTGTTATTTCTTTTTCTCTTGTAAGGCTATATAATGCCATTGTCTTTGGTTTAATAAAGTATCACTTTCAGCTTTATATTTCACAAATTTACTCTTCAAAAACAACCACCATTGTAAAAAAACCATTCAATCACATAAAAAACCATCAAACAGAATCAAAATCAAAGAACATAAATAAGTAACAAGAGGTAGAGAAAACAAAACAAACCCTTCCTCTTTCTCAATCTTTACAAATCAAACCACCCATAACCATAAAATCAGAACAAGCAAGAAGAAGCAGAGGAAAGAACACCTCCCCTGCAAATCAGAACAAACAGAACACCACCACAACCACCTCCTCCATCGCGAATCCGCCGTGCACCACCGCAAACCCCACACAATCTCTCTCCGCCAAACTTTCATCGTTGTTGTTGTTGTTAGGGGAGGGAAGATGAAATGGAAATAGAGAGGATGGAGAGCCAGAAAGAAAGCTGAGAGAAAGACATGGAATTTTGATTGTTGTTGATGCAAATTTTTTGTTTTAAATCTGAGTTAATGGAAAGATGAAATGTAATTTGGGAATGATGTGCAAATTTGGGAATGGTGGATTTTGTTGTTGTTGATTTTTTTTTTTGTTAATGAATTTTTTAGTTGTTTTATGATTTTTTTTAGATTTTGTTGATGATGATTTTCTGGATTTTTTATGAATATAATGAAGATGAAGAAGGAGAAGAGGGAAGAGGGAAGAAGATGAAGAAAAATAAAATAAATTAAATGTTGGTGGTTTATTATTAGATATCATAGATTTGCAAGATCCAAAGACATAGATTTAAAGAAAAAGATCAAATGGTTTTAATCAAATATTTTAAATGAGGTCTATGGTGGACCATTTACAGTCTTGGTCCACCTTATTTATTTGTGGTTAAAATTTAACGGAAAGGATTAATGTGACAAACGGATGTGTCTTTAAGGGACCAATCCGGACCTTTTTTTCTTTAAGGGACCATTGTGAAACCTAAAATGTCTTTAAGGGACCAATAAACCAATTAAGCCTTATTTTTAATATGTTGAGAGTTTTTGAAGATGACTAAAATTATTAAAGGATCAGAAATTAATATCTTGATGCATTTTTTTTATATTGATCTTAATCAATGCATGCTACTCACTATTTGCTCTGTATATATGTTTTACCATTTACTTCATCGTGTATTCAGTGGTGGGAGGAATAAAGTAAGAAATTTCGAATAAGAAAATAGTTTTTTATTTTAAATTGTTTCTACCATCATTAGTTGGTTCATGGATGATTGACGTTGAACTTGATAGGAAGAACTACGATTCGATCCATGCATAAAGTAAGATATTATTTATTACCATAATATCAATAATGAAGAGCCAAATAAAAACAAATCGTATATCACCCATATCTATATTTAGGTAAAATTACTCTTTCAGTACCAATTTGGTTTTTATGTTATTTTTGTCTTTTTCAATTTTTCATCCATATTTGTATATAATTTTTCAAGCTTTAAAATTATATTTTTTTGGCCATAGCATATATGTATCAACAAGAATTTTTCTAATAGAATATCATTACGGTTTTTCTTGGAGATGGAAAATTCGTCCACTTGGTCGTATCAATTTGTAATTATTCCTCAATCAGTTAAAAGAATGAAATTGGCTGATATTATGACAAGGAAAATGACAAAATGCTCATTTATATGGATAAAATTGAATGAAGAAATCTAATAATACTTAACAGGTTATTTTTTAAATAGCATTTTTATTATATACCTTTTTATTTTATTTTATTTTATTTTTTTATAATTATTATACACTTTTTTAATTATAATATATTATATATTAAATTTAATCAAAAAACACAAATATTATGTGTGACTTATTCATATTTAATTATGCATGTTATTTTTTTATTATTTTTCTATTTTATATTATTAAAGTTAAAATATTAAATTGTTAATTTTTTATGTCATATTTTTCCCGTGCTTGGCACGGGTCCGGAGACTAGTATAATACAATATTAATTAATATTTGAGGCAAAAGTTGTGCAGTTCAATATTAGTTCTTTATTAGAGTTGTATTATTGAAGCACGAAAAGATGATACTTCATCCAATCTTTTTTATAAGAAATAAGACTGAATTTTTCTTGTCCTTTATATGTGTGTATGTGTGCGTGTGTATGCGTGTGTGTGGCGATTATATATAGAAGGAGGCACATGTTAAGGAAGTAAATTTAGAAAGTATTTATTGAAATTAGTTGTACATTTTATCTCTCCATCATTAAATTTCTTGCATCATTAAATGTACAATTTCTATATTAAGTTATCTTAACATGTGCCCTTAGGACACACATTAACATGACCCTATATAGAAACTCGCTTATCACGCTGTACATGTTCATCATT
The DNA here is from genome assembly GCA_951799995.1 of Trifolium subterraneum. Lineage (NCBI taxonomy): Eukaryota > Viridiplantae > Streptophyta > Magnoliopsida > Fabales > Fabaceae > Trifolium > Trifolium subterraneum. The sequence goes on from OX637464.1 coordinate 5,079,027, forward strand.
ATTATATAGTAGCATTAAAGAATCTGCACATGGTAGGAAGAGCGATTATATATTTATATATATAAAGAATCTCGTTTACCACACATTTGTATTTATTTATAGTTCCATTAGTATAATATAATTACATGGGGTGTGTGACGATGGACGGATCCAGAAGTTTTAATAAGTGGGGTCGAAATTATTTTAATATATCATCAGCTTAACTCACTTAATAGGAACATTATATATGCAAGAGCCGAATTTGAACTCCAAACACTTCATTTATTGTTATGGTTAAATTTCTAACCACTAAATTATTAGACCAAAAAATATATATACTTGTTCAGTCCCTAATTATAAATAAAATTTGGCCAACAATTTATAATTTGGATAAAATATATCATTTTCTTTTACCATTTCTGTTTATAATTAGGAACATAGTAATACTCTTTATTCAAAATCTATACTCTTTAAAACACATTTTGCAAATGACAATACCAATATTATTATGTTAGACATCTTTATTCAAAATCTCGCATGTATGAATTTTTATTGTATTCCAATTTCATTTCCTATTTTTTAAAAGAAAAAATACAATGCCTCTTTGTTAATAAATTTTAAAAGCGAGGCTTCAGTTCCCAAAATTGAAATTACATTAACTTTTTTATAAGATTAAACCACATTCACTGATTTATGATTTATAGATAGTACTCCCTCCGTCCCAAAATAACCGACCTATTTTTTACTTTGAGTACTATTCATATGATCTACTTTGACTCTATTTTTCTACTAATATATAGATACAAATATTAGCATATGAGATGTTGTTTGATTTGTCTCGATGAGTATTTTCAAAATATATTATTTTTATAATTTTTAATAAAATATAATTTAAGATATTAACAATTAAAGTTGAACATTGGCAAACGTGACAGTGGTCAACTAGGTCAATTATTTTAGGACGATGGAGTATCATAGTAGTAATATACATGCACCATATACAAATTACAGCAAGTGAGTGTACTTGTGAGATTGTGTGTGATGATAAGTGGGGACATTAACATATTTAAAATGGGGTCAGTGTCACAAATTATATTATTATTATTGGTTGGGGAAAAATCAAAGGAGTGGGGTCAAGTGACCCCAATACAATGTACCTACATCCGTGCCTGTATGTGACAAACCAAACCGAGCCCTAGCATGTGTGTATAAATAAATGTTACAAACCTACAATATTCATTCACAACTAATCAACTACATATCAAAAGTATAACTTCAAATTTCAATACCATGGCTTTCTTTCCAACATATCAAATCTTTTTTTCTGTTGTGTTACTGATCTTCACAACTTTTCTCTTGCTAGTGAACTCCCAAAAAACAGTTTCCTTCAACATCACCAACTTCAGTACTAGTAAATCCAGTATTTCCCTACAAGGTGCTTCCGTGATTTTATCCGATGGAATCGTGTCACTAACCAACCCAGGAGACCCTAATTATGTTGTTGGTCGACTTCTGTATTTAACACCGGTTCCCATTTGGGATAATACCACTGGCAACGTTGCGAACTTCATCACATCCTTCAGATTCAAAGTTGTAGACTACAAAAATTTACAGCCAGCTAGTGGATTTGTCTTCCATCTTGTACCACAAGATAAGGCTAATATTCCTAGCAACTCAGTTGGTGGATACCTTGGAGTTGTTGATTCACAAAGTGCAAACAATCAATTTGTTGGCGTAGAGTTTGATACTGTGAGTCCATGGGATCCCAAATACAACCATGTTGGAATTGATGTGAACTCATTGATTTCTTTAAAGACGGAGAAATGGAATAGAGTGAGTGGTTCATTGGTTGATGTAAATATCTCATATGACTCTTCCTCTAAGACATTGAATGTCGTTGTACTATACCCAGATGGTACTTTTTCAACTATTGCTCACTTCATAGATTTGAAAGAAGTGCTTCCGGCCACCGTAAGGATTGGTTTTTCTGCTGCCACAACAACCGGTGCCCGTCAACTACACCACATCCATTCATGGTCTTTTAGCTCAAACTTGGAGACCACCTCAGCCAATATTGCAAGCTTTTAAGTCATCTATCTATGGCTAATAATATGCATTCATGCATGGAGATTAATTATCATAACTAGTATATATTGCTAATTAAATAATACACCCATGCTATTGCTAGCTAGATTGTGTGTGTGAACCATGTTTGTGTCTGTGTGTGCGTGTGCTTGTTGTGTTGGTATTTGAGTTAATGGTACTTCTAATCAAATATTCAAATAGTTCTGGTTGAAAATTGAGTTATGATTGTTGTGACGTAACATTGATAATTAGGATAGGAATATTGCATTTGGATTGATTTTCATTCTTTTTTAACGCAGTGATCAACTAATGTGTTTGTATAGGTATCTCGATCCATTGCTGTGACATAATATGTCACAGCAATGAATCCATATACCATTGATTTAAGATCGGACGGTTTAACTTTTAAATAAATTTTTATAAGCAAATCGATCTCAACCATTCATCGTAGATCGGACGGTCCACATATGTTACAACACCCTGTTGTAACGTGGGAAATCCGCTTCCTTTGTATAATGACTAGTTATCGCACGGGAAACAATTTGTTTAGACGATTTAATTATATATATTTCTTTAATAAAATTATAAAAAAAATATTAATTGAACTAATAAAACTATGATTTTTTCTAATCTACCAATTTATAATTTGAAGGTATTTCATATGCAAATTTATATATATACAAATTCAAAAGTTTGTTAGAGGAGGAGATCTCACGATAAAACATACATGCATAATGAGAACATTATCATTAAATTAGACACTTAAAACAAATCAAAGTCCTCCACATGACATAAAATAGGGGCTAAATATTTAAGCAATACATAAACTTCATTACAAATTAGACAAACATGACATAAAACACATCAAATTGTTCTTTATTTAATAAACACAATTTTGATAAACACTCATCAAATTGTTTTTCAAATGCATCCAATTAAATCACATTAAAGTGTCGAATTTACATTTGACTTTCTAAAATATATTTACAAATATTTAATTATGCCTCGTTGTTTGATTAGAGATATATGTAAAAATGTTTTACAATATCAGTGTAAAATATCTTATTAAATCACGTTATAATTACTTTTATAAATTAATAATCTATAAAATACATCTACCAATATTTATATATTGTGATTTAGATTAATGTGTAAAGAAAATTTACCCTATTAGTGGTGCACATTTTATATTTTTATGCTATACAATTTTTTCTTGTAAAGATATAATTTATAACTTATAATAAGTAAACAATTCAACACATGTTATTTGAACATGTAGCAGTACACCATAGATAAAACTTACATACAGTACCATATACACTGTTTTTACTGTTTTCCAACCAAAAGCATACATCTGTAAGTTTCTATCGGTATTAATTAATGAAAATTTCTCTTCTGACCCTGCAATTTTTTTATACCCCTAGTATTCTAATTTTGCCCATGCAGAAAAATTCGCTCGCAGAAATCGAATTTTTTCTAGTGCAAATTTCAGTTTCTAAAAATCGAAATGTTTTTTCAAGTTAAAAAAATTCGATTTTGAAAATCGAATTTTTTCGCAATGACAAAATTGTAAATTCATGGGGTAAAAAAGAACCACGGGTCGGTTGAAAAATTATATTAATTAATTAATCACTTTTAGATATGGAAATGGGCCCAACTTCGTGAAAGGAGGCCCACTTTGTATCTTATATATAACTTTTTCAACAACTTTTCTATTATTTTCATCCTCATCATAAAAGTTAGGTTTTTCTAACTCACTCACTCTGTAAACAAAAAAAGAAAACGTAAAGGGAAAGAAAGAATGGGCAAAACAAATCCGGAGCTTAGGGTAAGGAACAATTATCTTCTTATATTAATTTCATAGTATTTGGCTGTTTGCATATTAAAAAAGATGATTTTTTTTCAAATTTTCTGTTCTTGTAGTGTTAATTTGATGGTGCATATTAAAAAAGATAATTTTTTTTTTTCAAATTTTCAGAGCAAGTTTAGAAAGATCAAGAACCCTAATAACAACAACACGGTGGAAGCGGTTGAAAATGTTGAACAACAAGAACCTCCCATCCAAAATTTTGCTGCTGAACTTTTGGTAAATCTATATATATTCTTATTTTAATTCCATTTTGTAACAATGTTGTTGATTAGTATTTTAATTTTGAAAATGGTTACAGCAAGTGACTAGACACACAAATCAGTTGCTTACTCATATCTGCACACAGCTTGATGTCATTGTGGGAGAGCTTTTGAAGGACAAAATGGAAAGGAGTGATGAAAATGTTGATGAAGGATTGATTTAGTCTACCTATTTTGGATTTACTGATTTTTTTTTTACACGTTCTTTTTTCCTTGAACAATGTGTATATGTGGAAAATTCTATAATAATTTTGGGTTAAGTTTGGTTTATTGCTGCTTTTGATTCCAAAAATAGTTGATTTCTGCTTATATCATCATCCAAATTTTATTCCAAATTTCTGTCCTTCTTTATATGGTTTGTTGTGAAGTGAGCTTGATATGATGAATAATTTATGTCTTTCTGCAATTACTTTACAGTTTACACTGCTCCTGTTGTTGTGGTTCCGACTTGATGGAAGAACGGTGTTGCAGAATAAGGGGAAAAAAATTGTGACATTTCTTTTTTATTCTGCAACACATTCTTCCATTCAAAACAATAATGATGAGTATCTTGTCCAAATCAAGCTATAGATATTATAGATGTAATACTAAGGTTGTAGGTTATATACATGTGACTAGTTTGAATCGGCGAGGTTTTAGTGTTCACGATTCGAATTGGGTTCAATCTAGGAATTTTAGCAATAGTTTTTGTGTTAATATTGGTAGGGTTAGGCCTAGGGTTGTATCACTGATACCGAATGTAGCTTCGGATTTTAGAAATCAGTCTACATCGGTTGATTCTAATGTTAATGACAAAAGCTTTGAGGATATTTTCATTCAAAGCAGTTTGAATGTGAAGCCCTTGGTGTTTGATAGAATTAACACTGGAGATCAAAGTAAATTGGAAGAAGTTGACAGGTCGAACTCCAATGTAAATTTAGATAATAATTTGAATGGTTTGAGTGATAATAAAGATGAGAGGGAGCTTTCTAAGATTGAAAAGAAGCTTGGAAGTTGCTTTGAGGTGATATTGTTACTTACTGTGGGAATCCTGTTGGGACTGTTGCAGCTAATGATCCTACTGATAAACATCCTCTGAATTATGATCAAGTCCTTATCCGTGAGTTTGTTCCATCAGCGCTTGCCTTTCTACTCAACGGTGAAGGGAAATTGTCATGAATTTTCTACTTCACGCATTGCAATTGCAGGTATGTTATGGCTTCTACAACTCGATTAATTTGTCACTACCTGCTGTTCTTCTATAAAATAGTTTCTGCTGAAGAAGTATGTGTAAAGTTTTAATCGAATGTTTAAAAAGAAACACCCTCGTTGCACATTTAGAACTGCTGGTAAATGCCCTCGTTTCTGTGAGTATTGTTATTTTATAATCTCGTAATCGCCCTACTTGAGCCACCATCCGTTCAATGTCACCATTTTGGCGAATCGCTGCGAGTTGTTCAAACACATTACTTTCCCCAATTCCATCGTAGCATTCCAACAAGGCATCTTTGAGCTTCAACCATGTCAGATAGGGATCTTCTTCAATCAGAGCTTTGAAAGAAGTGGATTGTTGCTCCTTCCATACATAATTGTGTCAGACTCACCTTCACTTCTGATCTAGTGTCCATCACTCAAAAATACACCTCTCTGCGCGAGTGATCCATCCAGCCGGATTATCGCTGGTGAACATTGGCAGATTTACCTTCTTCACTGACCTTCTAAACTTGTCCATGGATGCATCGAGGAATGGTTTGGACGATGTCTCAACCTCTGCCTCCTTCCCCTTTCGTAACACTTCCCTGATCCAAGCTCTTCGTGATGAGGGACACCAATCTCTCCTTGTCTTTAGTTGCTTGTGCTTGCATCTCTGCTAAGTTATGTTTCAGCTCTGCAATCTCAGCTTCCAACGCGTTAAACTTTGTCTCTATTGCTACTGTCACCTTCTTATTGAGTATTCGTTCACTGGCTCCGTCTCGATAATCCGGCAGATCTGACCAGTTGAAAGGGAAACAGATCAACACAGAGATCATGAAAGAGACGGTTTATTGATGTGATACCGAATGTTTTCCTCTTCTATTTATCAATTAGCATGTCATAATATTGTAGGTATCTTGAGAAATATAAACTGGGACGACAAAGTTAGAAATTGTGCTATGACTGTGAGGATGGTCTTTTCTGTGAATACTCTTTTAGAGTGTAATAATTATGTAGTATAAACAAATTTTACATAGATGTTTAATCTTATTTTATCATTTTATCACGTCCTGTCATAGCGTAAGTTACAATAAGTAGTTTCATTTAATTAGGAGTTCTGCTAATATTCAAATTATGACTCGAGAAGTTGGTGAAATATGATTAGATATAAAGAAACCTATTCACACTTGTATAGTTATCAAATTTAATTTAATTAGGAGTTCTGCTAATATTCGAATTATTATTAGTTGCTTCCAACAGCACCGGAAGTTGTAGGTGATGCTTCGTGGGTTATTGACTCTTGAAGAGACTCTTGATGATGGACCCGAATTCGTTCAACATGCCACCGGCTTCCATGAGAAATATTACCAGACTGAAAAAAGGCACAGTTGATTATTCTAGTGACAGCGACGTTGATGTGATATGGTCGATGAAAGTGAGTTTGATTTGGATGGTTTCATTATGGAAAGGTTATCCTTAGATGTATAGAAGCTGGAAGTTCAACTGGAAACACTTTTCATCTCCGAACAAAATTTTGTCTCCGAGAAGGATATGGCGACCAAATAATAAAATTGCCAACCAAAGTGTAAGTTCAAAATACAGGTAATAGTTCAGGGTTGAACCGTGCGTAGTACATATCGGGGTCTTATCAAATTAACTTTGAATAGTTCAATTGGGTTATTAGGCCTTGTTCTGTTTGTTTAGAGGCAAAATAAACAAGGAAAGATATTCATCTTCTAGATTTATTTTATTAAGCTAGATTATGATGAATGTTAAGTTAAATTGTTGATAAAATATACAAGTTAATTTTGTTTATAGTTTTGCCTTTAAGATATGTCTGCTTTGAATGTGCATACAAACAATTTTAATAACCAAAAAAAGGAGTGGTAGGTAGGACCCAAAGTGCAATGAAAAAACTATATTGAATTAGAATATACAACTTCTGATGTAATAGCATCTCAACCTTTGTCTGATTTTCCTTAATTACATCCAATGGCTCTGGAACATTTTTGTTTTCCATCCAAACATTAAATAAATTTTATGCTTTTTCCAAATCTCAAATTTTGTTGACAATGTAGTATCTTATGTTAAAGATTTGTGAAAGGACAAAAAGATGAAAGAAAATATTTGTAATTGTACAGCTTTGATGCAGTGTAGCAGGTTACTAGCAGCAAAAATCTTCCGATAACATACTGAAACTAAAGATTTGAAATGATCTCAAATATGATCAATAAACTAGCTAGTCAGAAAAGATAAATAAATCAGAGTACAATGAGCTGAAACTGATATAGTATGGATTAAGCAGACTAACCGTACCAAGTGGATGAATAAAATATTCAAGGCCCAATATGGTGTTTTTTTTTTACTTCAAGGTGAATGATGCTATGATGGTTTGCCATTTAATTTTAATACTCCTTCCGGTAATAATTATAAGCAAAAATTTCATTATTCAATGAATCTGAAAAGTAGATTTTTATCTTATAAATGTGGTCATAGAGAGTATACGTCAATATATTGATGATACTTTTTTTGTGGGAGAAAAATCTTAGAAGAATCTATGGAGTATTACAACTATTTTTTTTTTTTGAACAGCAAAGAGAATATATTTATATATATTAACAAGGGAACAATGGGGAGAAGTACAAATGGTACTATACCCACAACTCGGGATTAAGTACAAGGGATAGTTGACCCAAGGCCGAAATAAAAAACAAAAATTTTCCACCAAACCGCCACCCGGGGCCTAAACCATATTATCTCTATCTTAAAATACAATCCATAGGACATGTTTTCCACTCATATAATGAACAACTCCCACCCTTCTTCTTTTCCAAGAGCGGGACATAATACCTTGTAACTCATCTTCTATAGCCGGCACTTTTGCATTAAAGATTAGTTCATTTCTAGCACGCCAAATGGTCCATACCACACTATGTCATACCGCAATGAGTCCCTTATGTCTTCTCCCACTCGCCCCCCCTCTACTAAACCTTTGGAATATTTCCGAGGGGTCTCTTGGCACCTCTTCATCCCAACCAAACCAATTAAACACTTTTCGCCATATTGTTGACGCAAAAGCACACCAACCAAATAAGTGCCCCTCGCACTCCAAGCTCCACGGACACAACACACAAAATGAATTATACCCATGCTCAACTATTCCCCATTTGGCAAGATTAACCCTTGTTGGAATGCGACCAAACAAGAGTTGCCACGAGAAAACAATAACTTTTGACGGTGCTAAACTTTCCCATAAAGTGCCCAAGTCCCGAACCAACTCCGGGATAGTGTTCGCGGGTTAAAAGTCAATTCAAAGCGAACATTGGATGTCAGTGTAAAATTAATTACACTGACAGAGCATATTCATTAAATTCATTAAATATATTTTTTAAAATGTAAATAATAAAATATATTAATTTTTATTGATAATTTTCTCTTTGACCGGTGAGAGTATTTCTTTTTTTCTCTATATCTTTTCAGCCACATTAATTAGTGTATTTTATAACCTTACTCTTTTGGCAGTATTGCCATTCCTGCATTTTAGGGATATATCCAGAGCCAACGCTGCAGCTTTATCTTTATGCGTTTACAACTGTACTAAAAGATTAATCAGAAAATCCAACTGGTATATATCTTCATGCCTTTTCCAAATACAATAAGACCAATCCATGAAAAATTTAATAAGGGAAGTAAAACACACCTTTGTTAAGACTTATATCTATACATTCTGATCTAATTTATTTATGTTTTCTTGATATATTTATAAGGAAATTATAGGACTTCAACCACAAGCGCTTATGAGATGGCACATGTGTCTTCTAGCTTATACAAGCAAGGTCTTAGGTTCGATTTTTGTCTCGGACATGTTAAGAAGTCTCACATCGATTGCGAGATGACTGAATATGTGTTTATAAGTGAGATCGATCTTCACCTTACAAATCGGTTTTGTAGGATTGAGTTATGTCCAACTCTCAATTCTAAGACGGCATGCAGCAACGTTAAAACTCTTAAGAAGAGTTTGCCGCTCATTTAGGTCTCACATGACTCGAGAAATTAGTCTCTTTAATTGCATGCGGAAGATACTCGGTTACACCAATAAAAAAATTATAGGACTTCACATTGTCATGTAGTATATATTAATTAGTTGAGCCAGAAAATATATTAGTAGAAGGAATGAAAAATAATAATAATAATCTAGTAACAAGTCCATATCCTTCTACATTTATATATCATCATCATTTATCATCATGATGAAGTGATGATAATTCCTCAATCTAAATTCAAAAATTGAAAAGACATTAACATATAGTACAATGAATGATTGATCATGTCAATGACAAAGATAACAATAATAATAATAAGGGTAATGATAATCGGTGCCTCGGAGCACTAGTTAAGGAACCCAGAAAAAAGAAAATTTCAAAGTTAAAATAACACTTTTTAGACTTTTGAGGAGTTGATTACATAGACTCCAATATCAAATTACTATATTTGCTTGCTTAAACAGTGCCCCGTGTTTAGCATTTTCCTAGTAATAATTCTCATATAACAACTTTATTAAACCTAGCTAGCTAAAAATCTCTAGGATCCACAAACACATTCCCGAGTTGTCTCTTCATAACCTGCTGCTGCACCAATTCATCACCATCATCACTGTCCCTTGCAAGTCTTTTTGCGTACCACATATCATCAATACATGACATAGATTCCATTTGAGGAACATGGTTTAAAAGTGGATCGCCAAACCCTAATTCAGTAATAACCACTCTACACTCCTTTAATTTCTCTCCTAATTTTGATGTAAAACTCCATATTGATTCCATTAATTCTCCAAGATTCTCTCCTTCTCCATGAAGTCCATAAAGAAAAAGAAACCCAAAACTTTCACACATCAATGACTCCTCATTCCCTAACATTCTCAAACATGGACATATTTTGTCCTTTGCATGATTTAATGTCGCGTGAAGAAACCTAAGTGGTTGAAATAATTTTGTCTTAACATGAACTTTATTATCATTAGCTTCACAAGTATTCCATAAACTAAAAATAATCCATGATGATGAGTTTGTTGTACTTTTATTTGTAATAATAATTTCTTCATTATTGAGTTTGAAACCTTCATTTTTGTAATAACTAACCCAAGTACCTAGGCTAAGTTTTTCTTTGAGAATAACATCCATGTCTAATGGATACAAATCTTTGGTCTTAAAGATTCTTGTGTACAAGGATATTGCTTGATCTATGTTTATTTTGTCAATTTTTATGTCCTTGTTGGAAATGTGGTTTGTAGGGAAAGTTGTTGGATGGAGAAATATGGTAAGTGATGTGAGATTGACATAATTGCATTTGTTTGTGAATAGGTTTTTTGAGGCATTGTTGTTCTTTTCTGTGGCTAAGAATGCATAGTCAGCACCATTTATTAGCATCCATTCTTCAATTGAGGTCATAAGTTTTAGTCCAACCCCCTTTCTCCTGCATTTCCCAAAATAAAGAAAAATTAAATATGATCGTTTTCGGTTCAATTCCATTCTTAATTTGCTTAAAGAAAGCGGGCATATGGTTTTAAATTACAGTCAGCAACTGCAATTGCAACTGCTTACTATAATAGATTTTGAGGTATCTGCAAGATTGCAACTATAATATTGACGACATTTAGCCGCAATATATACAAAAGTATGTAACATAAGTGCAACCGCAATTTAAAAACATGATATTACCTGTGAGTAGGAGAGACTCTAAGACCTAGTATACATCCCATCTTGAAGAGTGATCCAGAAGAAGTTTGCACACTTTTAATGCATCCTCTAACAACTCCAACAAGCTCATTGCTTTCAACCAGCTCAGCTACCTGCATGCCATTATATATATATATGAATCATATATAATTAAATGAAGTATATATCTATATATCTTGAAGCTATACTATTAATATATATATCTATAGTTTTTAAATTGTGGTCCGCAGCTACAATATCACACAGTATATCTAAAAGTTTATAGTTATATGTATCCCCCACATTTGACAAGGTCAATGTGGATTTGAAATAGTATTTGATAAAAAGAGGAAGTAATAAAGACATTAAAGTTACATTACACACCAACATAACACGAAGAGGGTAGAATCTAATCCTAGATAAAGGGTCACTCATCATGTTGGTGAAAATGGATAAACCCTTTTTAGTAGTCCCAATCTCACAGTTCCTTTCAAGCTTCCCTACCACTTTAACATCTCTATCTTCATCAAACTCTCTTATAACAACCTTGCTCTCTATATTGTATGTGTTAGCCATTCTTTTCCCTTAAAAGAAGCAGCTAGCTGGTTTTTTTGGATAATAGTGGGAAAGAAATATTTCTCCTGGGATTGGATCTTTCTTGAATGTTGGGGATATCATCCAATCAATTCATAGTGTCCTTATATATGATGAAAAGTAATTGGCTAACAATATTTTAAAATGAATATTATTTTTCTCTTTTGGTCAAGTAATTTAGTGGTTTGACTCGCACTATACATAGTATGGAGAAGTGGGGAATATGTGGTTCGAACCTCGACATCTCCAATAACATCTTCAGTAGCCGTCAATTGAGTTATCCTTAGAGTACAACTATTTTTGTTTTTCTAATGATCATTAGTTCAGTATATTTTTTTAATATAAGTGTAAAAAAAATTAAACCACATTCATTTTAAAACAGATTATTAAATGTAAGTTAGAGTCTCACAATAGAAGAAAAAGTTGATATTAAACAACAAATGAGTGAGATCATCAAATAAACCAAATGTCTTAAGACTTTGGATATTGAAGTTGTAGTATTAAAGTTATTTGTGTGATTATTCTTAGACCAATGTATTGATTTAACTTAGTGAAGCTCTCTCATATAGCACAATATTGGTAACATATTTTGGTTCGACTTAATAGAAGAACAATTATAAAAGAGTGTTGTTGAATCACATGGGAAGGATATTAATTTTTAGCTAGCTACTAGAAAAAGGCCGACAATGTTTTTGTTTTTTGACTTGACAATGTTTTGTTAAACATAACAATTTGTTTTAAAATAAAAAAGAGAAAAAAGAAGTGAACGAGATACTCAAATAAATTTATAGATCCGTTTGATTTTATGGAAGAAAAACAAGTGAGAGGAAAGAAAATTATGAAAACTATAGTTTTTTTAATTCTTTTTATTTAATAGATTAGAGTATTTTGTTAAAGAGGTCGCATTGCAATGATTTGAAAGCAACCTTATAATAAGGACAATTTTTTTTATATTATAAACATGGTCTTATATAGAGAGAGAGATAAAAGAGGTAATAATGACATACTTCAACAATGCTGCGTTTTATGCTTTCAATGAGATTGAGACTGTGGGACATTTGTTTATTAACCGTACAAAGAGACAAACGAGATTTGGAATCATATATACTTCTAATTTTCTAAATATATGAATATTGGAACCCGCAAGGATGGGAAAATAGTTGGTGGATAATTTCATGGTTTTCAATTCGGTTTGCAATGAAAAGAGTGGGAAAAAAAATACAGTATATCTCACTTGATTCGGTTAACAACGGCGTAATGCACGTTTTCTTTTTCTAAGACTCGTATTTGACCTAATGATTGATGAGGCCATCAATTTTACCGTCTACTTGTAGGGTGCTCATTTAAAGTTAAAAGAAGTAGCATAAAGAGGATTTGAATTTGAGACCTCAAAAAGAACATACTCAAAAGATTCAATTCTTCACTACCAGGTTGATCCATGGGAATATAGCAATGTAATGTAACTAATGCATTTGATTGGAACCAGATCTCGGTGCTACTGCCCAGACCCACCTTCATTTTATTCAAATCACGACTACTCGAATTTTTCTTCCCTAAATAAAGATATACGTTCGAGTACCTTTTTCCATTAATTTCAGGCTCATATTAATAACCGGTGTAACCTCGAAATGGTGTTCTTTCAATAAAAATAAATGGTGAGTATTAAAGAGGTGGTGGATCGTATAAAACACCTTTCTTATATAAGAAACAAAAATATAGTTTTTTCAAATTGGTGAATCAATCCACTTTTTTGTCTTAAAAAATGTATGGATATGCTGAATTGTGATGAATTTTGAGTGGGCAATTCTAACATGCACCACCACATTAAGTGGTGTATGGTACACAAGTTAACAATTTCATTATAACGAATACGGATTTTGCAAAATCGATACTTGAATTGGAAGTTTATATCAAATATATCATCCATAAAAAATTTAGAAAAATTGAAAATTATTTGATATGTTATTGAAAATTGTTGACGGTATTTAATAAAAACGCATATACTATTAATGTTGATGAGTCTCAATAACATATCAAATCATTTTCAATTTTTCTAAATTTTTTTTATTAATGATCTATATAATATAAACTTTCAATTCAATAGTCGATTTTGTAAAATTCATTTTCGTTATAATAAAATCGCTAACTTATACATCATGCACCACTTAACGTGGTGGTGCATGTCAGATAAAACCGATTTTGAGTATCTTGTACTCAGTTGGTTATAAAAAAAATAGAGTTAGTGGTAGTACGAATGCTGCAGAAATAATCGCTGACCCACGTTGCGTTTTCTCCTCTCACTTATTACTTTCTTGTTCATTGATTAAAAAAGAATCAAAAGATTAATTGGGGTGATGTATATTTTGTTGGTATAGTTTGGAATTTTATGTCATGAAACAAAGTCATGTCAATAAAGGTCGGTTTGGTTGGCGTCAACTTGGTGAATGTGAAAAATGAGAAATAGCACTTTTTTTTGTCAAAGAAATAGCACATTTTTAATCATGAGTTTGGCAATGCTAACAAGCTACTAATGTATTTTTGGATTGGTGGACTAATCCTTTGTTATGGTTGCAAAGCTGCCAAAAACATATAAAATTTGGTGTACGTTCGGGTTGTACTCCTCTTAATCAATAATTTTGTCTATGAATATAAACTTTTTTTTTTGAAACACGTCTATGAATATAAACTAAGAACAAGAGAAGTGGCTAAAATGAGGGTTTTAGTGGGATTGGATTTTAGTCACTTCATCAACCTAATAATTGTTGTTCATTGTTGGATAAAAAATAATAGATGAGATTGAATACTTTGCTAAACATTCAAATCAACACTCATCGCCCGATCATAAATTTAAAACCGAGATCATCTACTACATGCATGTAACTACGTGGATCAGTTACAAAAGAGAATTCGGATCCAGCTTAAGTAGTTTTAATCTTGGGTCAGTATTGGTCGTTGTTGAAATTTTCTCCATTTCTTTATAAAATGGAAGTATCCATATATGATTTTAAAATAAATAAAAATTATAAATGCACATTTGTAAAATTTATTACATCAATTGGACTTTAATACACTAAAGTTGTAGTAATCGAGATCTCTCCATTTGTTTTAAGAAATAGAGGGATTATAACTCAACACCGACCATTGTTTAAAAAAAAAAAATCCTCGACACCAACTATGTTGCGTCGTTCCGTTCTGCAATTCATTTGACTTGCTTGCGTTTGGGTTGTGTGGACGAAAAAAAATCATAGATTGTTCAGAGGCTCAGCATCCGATTCTCATCAACTGTTGGACAAGATCAAATTTTTTTCTTTTAGGTGGTTGAAGACAACGAGTGCTACTTTAACTTCAAACTATCATAGCCGGTAGTTTAGTCTTTTGTTCTGTTTGAGCCTTGTATGATTTGTATATGGTTTCTCCTCTTTGACTCTTTGTAGACCTTTGTAAATTTTTGTAGTCTATCTCGGTACATCTTGTCCTGAGGAGACTATTTTTATTAATATCTCTCCTTTTGACTTGTTAAAAAAAAATTGTCACTTAAAAAAAAAACACCCGCTTCAAAAAAATCGTAGCCTATTTACAAACTTTGGGCAACGATTATTCTATTATGTGGACGAAAGTGAAAACGTTATCTTATGAATAGGCAATGATTGTATACTCCAAATCTAAAAAATCGTTAGTTTTACTTACCTTTGCGACACTATGTTTTAGCCTAAATTTAAAGGAATATACTATTTGATATGTGTAGCAAGCAGCTATAGCTACATTCAAATTCATTTGCTTAAAAAAATCTACATTCAAATCCTTCCAAAAACAAATATTTGATTCCAAAAACAAATTCTTCCAAAAAAGAAACTCGGGGAGTATTTGACCTGTCCTCCAAACTTAATATGGCTTCTCAAGTGTGGCCAGGCTTACACCACCAGTATTATATGAAGAATAGAAATATAAAAAATTTGATCTTAGGAGGTGGTGGTGGCCGATGTGAAACGTACACGTAAGACAACTCAATGTTCAAGTAAGTAATGTTAGAACTTAGAGAGGAATTTAGGAGGAAAAGTTATTATTTCATTAATGAAAGAGAAAAATGAATACAAAGTGGATACAAGTTATGTTACATACAATAACTACATCTACTTATAGCCTAAGTAACATATACAACTAACATACAGTTGTATAACTACTTAACAACCTCCTAACTAACTTTTGATTCTAGCTGTCATAACAAACTTAATCTGTTAGCAGACTGGTATACAGATGTTTCAACATCTGATAGAACATTTGAATTACAACATTTCACAATGGATTTTTATTTGAAGGGTAAATAGGGTTTTACCCCCAGCAAAGTATGCGAATTTTGATTTACCTTTTTTTTTGGATTACCCCCGGCAAAATAGAGATTCCTTCAATTACCCCCCTATGTTGACAACTAGGATATGAAATATTCATTTTTGCTTATGTGGCATGTCTAGGTGACTTTTATTTTATTTTTGATTAATTTAATGATTAAAATATTGCCACATAATAATTGTATTTAAAAAAAATTATATTGACATTTTATTTTAAAAAGTAAAAAAAAAACAAAAAGTTTCAATTTATGATTTTATTTAAAAAAATCTTAATTTTAATTTTAAATTTTTTTTCTCATTTTTTATATAAAAATGTCAATTTAAATTCAATTATTTTAAAAAACTATTGTCATTTTAAAAAAAATTAAATTGACATTTTATTTTAAAAATTAAAAAAAAAAGGATTTAATTTTTTTTTGGTTTCAATTTTCTGATATTTTGTAAAAAAATGTCAATTTTAATTTTAAATTTTATTCTCATTTTTTATAAAAATAATGTCAATTTAAATTTAATTATTTTAAAAAAAGATTGTCATTTAAAAAAAAAATCTGATTTTTTTTATTTAATTTAAAAAAAATGTCAATTTAAATATATTTTCCGATTTTTAAAATAATGACAATTTTCTAATTTTTTTAATTCAATTATTGGAATAAAAAGAAATTCAATTTCCTAAAATTTTTTTAAAAAATGTCAATTTAATTTTTAAAAATAATTAAATTGACTACCCTTTTTTTAAATAATTCACTTTAAAAAAATAAATCTAAAAAAAATGGAATTAAAAAAAATCAAATTGATTATTTTCTTAAAAAGTAATTAAATTTAAAAATAAATTGACATTTTTTTAAATAATTGAATTTTTTAAAAAAAAAGAATTTTTGTTTAAATAATTGAATTTAAATAAAAAAATCAGAAAATTGAAATGAGAAAGAATTTAAAATTGACATTTTTTTAAAAAATAATCAGATTGATGCTTTTAAATTGACATTTTTTATAAAAAATGAGAAAAAAAATTTAAAATTAAAATTAAGATTTTTTTAAATAAAATCATAAATTGAAACAAAATATATATATATATATATATATATATATTTTTTTTTTTTTTTACTTTTTAAAATAAAATGTCAATATAATTTTTTTTAAATTCAATTATTATGTGGCAATATTTTAATCATTAAATTAATCAAAAATAAAATAAAAGCCACCTAGACATGCCACATAAGCAAAAATGAATATTCCATATCCTAGTTGTCAACATAGGGGGGTAATTGAAGGAATCTTCATTTTGCAAGGGGGTAATCCAAAAAAAAAAAATTTGCAGGGGGTAAACCAAAATTCACGTATTTTGCAGGGGGGTAAAATCCTATTTACCCTTATTTGAATTACCTTTCAACACACCCTCTTAATTCAAACATTCTCTATACTAAACACATTTAATATCTTCCTTATGTCTTTGAATTTTTCTATCTTTAGTGGCTTTGTGAATACATCAGCAATCTGTTCTTCGGTCTTACAGTAGCTTAACTTGGTGCTTGTTTTAGACCATATAGTGCTTTGTTCAGCTTGAGCACATAATCTTCTTTGCCCTCAATTGTAAAGCCTTGAGGTTGTTCAACATACATTTCCTCCTCAAGTTTGCCATTGAGAAATGCAGACTTGAAATCCAGTTGAACACTATCCCATTCAAAATGATTAGCAATTGCTACTACTAATCTCATAATTTCAAGCATTGTTACTAGTCTAAATATCTCATTGAAGTCAATTCCAGGTTTTTGCAAAAATCCCTTTGCTACTAGCCTGCCTTATACTTTGTTATAGTGTCATCTGGTTTGTGTTTCACTTTGTACACCCACTTCACTGCAATTGGTTTCTTACCAGTAGGTAGTGAAACTAGTTCCCATGTGTTCTTCCTTTCAATGGACTAAACTTCCTCCTCCATAGCTTTCCTCCATACTACTGACTTGGTTGCACTAGCATAGGTCAGTGGTTCCATGTCAAAAAATGATGTCAGATGCACTAAATCACCATCATCAGCCTTCAAATTATCTGGAATTGCATCAATGTCCAGCAATCTTCTTACTGGTGTTGTAGGTCTATCTGACCTTCTGAAATGTGTTTCAACATTTCCTTCAACATGTTCTTCAACATGGTCTTCAACAGGTGCTTCAACATGTTCTTCAACATGGGCTTCATCATGTTCTGCAACATGTATTACCTCTGGTTCAATTTCTGCAATTACCTCTGGTTCAATTTCTGCAGTTACTTGTTGATTGTCAGTACCATCATTAATAATTGTCATCATCAACACGACATTTGTTTCTGAACCATTATCATTTTGTGCCATGTTTGCTTCTGATTCTTCATTATTATATTGTCTTGGAACTTTCTTGTTTCTGCATTCACTAGCAAAATGTCCATACTTTTGACAGTTAACATTGGATATTCTTCTTATTCATAAACTTCTTACCATTCCATTACCATCAGATTTTGATGAGTCACCTTGATCACCATTCTTCTTAGAGCTTTCTTGCTGAGAGTTCTCTTTCTTGAACTGATCTTTACCCTTGTTCTTGTTGTCATTTCCCTTCTTTGATGTGTGTGCCCACAATGTTTGATCAGTGGTTCTATTCTTTGCCCTTGCATTGATTCTTTGTTCATGAGATTCCAAAGAACACTGTAATTCCTCCAATTTCATGGTAGATACATCTTTTGCTTCCATAATAGTAACAGTAATGTAATCAAACTTTGAAGATAAAGTTCCAATTACCTTTTCAACCATGTCACCATCACTTACAGTTGATCCACATCTTTTCATTTGGTTTGTAATGTTGGTGATCTTGTTGAAATACTCTGCAATGGATTCATTCTCATCCATCTGCAACAATTCAAATTGTCTCTTCCAAGTGGTTAATCGAACCTGCTTCAGCTTATCATTACCAGAATGACCTTTCTCAAGAATGTCCCAACATTCCTTTGTTGATGTTGCATTCTCAATCTTTTGGAAATTCACCAAGTCTACACATTGATGAATGAAGAACATGATCTTGAAATCTTTTTTCTTCAATGCTCTATGTGCAGTTTGTTCAGCCTCAGTTGCATTCGCTGCAATGGGTGTGATCCCTGCTTCAATCACCTCTTGAACCTCTTGGAATCCAAAGATTACTTTCATTTGTTTGCTCCATCGGTCCCAATTATTGGAATTATCAAGAATTGGGAGTTTTCCTCCAAAACTGTTGGTGAGATTCTCCAATGAACTTGCCATCTTCGATCAGTGATCTGAATCAATGAAGAAAGAATGATTCTTGATCAATCTTGTTGCTCTGAACCGTTGAGGCTCTAGATACCAGTTGATAAAACTTAAAGAGAAATTTAGGATGAAAAGTTATTATTTCATTAATGGAAGAGAAAAATGAATACAAAGTGGATACAAGTTCTGTTACATATAATAACTACATCTACTTATAGCCTAAGTAACAAATACAACTAACATACAACTGTATAACTACCTAACAACCTCCTAACTAACTTTTGATTCTAGCTGTCATAACAGACTTAATCTATTAGCAGACTGGTATACAGATGTTTAAACATCTGATAGAACATTTAAATTACAACATTTCACAATGGATGTTTGAATTACCTTTCAACAAGTAAGAGTGTAAAGTGATAGGTTAATAATGACATATGTTCCTGCTAAGTATGCAGGGGTGTATATTCGTGGTTGATATGTAACGTTTATGTGTTCAGTGTGTTAATCAGTCTGTCCTTTGTTATCAATGGGATGGTCTATATATAGTGGTCCAGAGGTAACTGCCAAAGCGTTGGACTCCTCATTTCCCCACGATCTCCACTGGGGAGCTGGATGATCGTGGTCACAGGCTCGGCTGTTCGCCCTCCTCACGTGCATATGGGCGAACGTGGGTTTGAGCTGGTAACCTCCAGCGGTGAATGGACTTGGGCGAGTAGATAAGTCAGGGTGGCCCATCAGTGGATACATATTGGGATTGGGCGAGTTGGGCCTTGGTTGATCCCCCGGTACACAGCCCCCCAAGCACAAGGCTCAAGTATTGAGGTGTAGTGCTGATTGAGTTGGGTTTTGTTTGATCCCCCGGTACAACATATAAGATATTTGAGTTCTTTCCATGAAAGGAGTATTTATATGGTTTTAGTGCGGAGCCACGACCAACAATGTGAAACGGTCTCGTCAATGATGGCTTTTAGAATCTTGATTTTAATGATATGATTACATTGAATGTCAATAATCTTGATCTCAACTATAACAAAAGTTGTGTAACCGTTGAAGAGGTTTCACGTAAATTGGATTGATGCAAGCACTCAGTCGAACAGGCTAGATTACGCCTTGACTCGATCCAGAACAAAATTGTACCTTCAATACTATATTAGAATTTAAATTGAATGTAATTTAATATTACAAGAACAATTTATGATATGAAAATTGTCCCCAATTATAAACTTATTTTTTTATCTTATCTTTAACAACAAATTTTTATGTTCAGCCATCGATTCTCATGACAAATTTTATTATATTAATTGAGTATCATATACGAATGCATACAAATTCGTAATTCAGGAATCAACTAAGGATATGTAGATATCATCATGATTGACATTTTTCTGCCGGTAGTCATCATAAATGAAATAGAATTTGGTCAATTATTTTTAAATCCTTAATAAATTTAAAATAATCAGGCATGATTTAATTTGGTCAAATATTTTTAAATCCTTGATAAATTTAGTCTTTTTTCCTCCATCTAATTTGGGAATTAATCTTGTCAAAAAAAAATTGGGAATTAATATTTTTTTACTATATACTCTTTTGAATTTTAAATACAGTATAAACAAAAAATATTTTTTAGATTTATTGAAATCTTCAATGAACCTGAAAAGTAGTTTTTTGTTTATATATGATGAAGAGTATTAAGTTAGGGACCTCATCCCCAACGATTGGAAACAGTCTGCATTTACAAAGTCTACATTTACGTAGTCGATGTGCTTGGAGCCATTGCTCAAATTCAAGTTAGACATTCTAATTCATAATATATTTGTGTGTGTGTGTGTGTGTGTCTGAACTGTTAGATTAAGATCGGATAGCTCCGTACACATCGACAACATGAACGCGTCTTCAATGCAGAGGCTCCATTGTTCGAAGCTGTTTCGATCTAGTTATGTTAAACTAGTTAGAGTCGTCAATGACTTTTTAGAGACTCTGCTAGAATATTTTAAAACATACCTCTAATAAAAAACAAACAAATTTAAAAAGAATTGTCATCTATTTAAATTTAAAACAAACAAAATTAGGGTTAGCCGCCACCCACTTTCTCTAAACTTTTCTCTCTTTTCATCATAGGGGTGGATTTTGGCCAATTTTGGCATGAAATCACCCATCAACACCGTTTTTGTCTCTCTTTTTATTTAAATACGTGGTTATCCACATAAATTTGCTTCTTTGTTTTTTGTTTTTTAAGATTGTCGTTGTTTTGTGCGGCGTTTGTGGTAGGTTTTCATTTTAGTACGGTGCTTACAGATCTAATGAAGATTTGGACGTCAACGTTGCAGATCCGGGAGTATGAATATTCTGGTTACTTTTATTTTGTCATATTTGTAGTCACTTTCATGATGTCGTTGTATGTTATTAACCTAGGTGATGCAAGATTGTTTGTAGATTCACCTTTTTTCAGTTTTTAGCAATATTGAATTTGTAATGATCTATGTATTTTCAATTTGAATGAATGAATACCTATTTTTTAGTAAACAAAATAACAATATATAAAAGAGTTTAAAGACACGCACTGTTGGTGTAACTTAACTTTACACTAACAACCAATAAAAATGGTTCAAAGAAATTGAGACTAAGTGGAGTGACGTTCCGAAAAACATGGTTGTGATCAGTTGACAGCGTTAAATTATTTTACAATGTCAGTGCATATTGTTTTTTCTCTATAAAAACCATCATCATTCTGTATAACATTAAAAAGAAACATCTTCATGATTAAATTTAATCTAAAAGTTGGAATGACCTAATGATTGAGTTTGTGAATGAATTATATATGTAATAGTTTAAATTCTAATTTTTTTCAAAATAACTATTTAATTTAATTTGAAATAACTAGAACTAATATTATGAAAAACAAAAAAGAAGGCACGGATTTGAACCAAGGACCTTTCACATAAAAAACTATAGCGTGTTACTAATCTATTAATGCAGATTTGATATTTGACTAACATTAAAAATATATAACTAAGATAGTAATGTTAGATATATGACTTCAAAATTTTGAGGCCGGATACGGTTGTCCTCGCACACCCCCAGCACCAGCACATGGCTGTGGACAGGGTCTAACTAGCTAGCTATGGAAGGGTAACCTTGGTTGAAGAAACCACGTACTTACCATGTGAAGAAATTGACAAATGAAGTTAGGGAAATGACTCACAAACAAATTGAGTTTCTTTCACAATATATGGTCGAATGATCCTTGTATGTATATGGCATTAGTCATTGAACTTATGATTGCTAGTATGTCCTTTTAGTGTCTGTTCGTTACAGATATCACCATCATAAATAAACCGCAGCTATATATCTATAGCTACTAGGCACTAAGCTAGACAATAGAACCAAAATACATGCATGACACAGAAACATGAGGGTATGGTTATGTCAGATATTCCTCTGTTTTTATATTTTTCTTTTAAATGTGTCTCAATATTTTTAGAATGGAAATATACATACACTACGGACTAAACGACTATAGTACTGTATTATTGCCGCTTGAATAATTCATCGTTACAATGACTTGTCTCTTTCAAACTATGCTGCTCCAATCACTGACTGCTGTAATGAGAACCACTCTGCAAATATATTCTGTTTCTTGTTTCTACCATATGTGGCTCTGCATGCATAACTATATTTCTTTTCTTGCTTGTTTGTGGCCTCTAGCCTGTAATCACTTCTTTTTTCTTTTTATTTAATTATAAATCTCTGGTCTCATGTTTTTTTAGATTTATTGAATATTTGATTTATATATCTAGTCTATAATACAAATGAGATACATTACTTATTCAATAAATCAGTCTGAAAAAATAAATATTTGTCTATACATGAGACCAAAGAGAGTATAGTTGCGGGATGCCTTTCAATTAAAAGATAATCCGTGGATTAGAATTGACTGTTATAGCACTTCTACACACTTTTACACAATAGTTGATCTGAATCGTAGGTTTATGATCTAATAGTTTAGATTTACGCAATGCCGATTTAACCGTTTAACATAGTATTTGACCATAACCCTTCTTTGAGTCTTAAGAATTGTGACTGCTTTCCAATCTGAAATTAAATGTGTTATGCATGCCATAGAATTTATTTATAACAAATGTTGCACAAAGTTTTGGCTTGAATGCGGCTCTTCTTTGACTATTTAAGATTTTAGTGATCTTTCTTTAGTTCTTTAGAGGTTACAAAATTGTTGGTCTAATTGTCTCTGTTATCATTAAAAAAAATTGCTCTTGAGTCTCTCATATCTTCAAAAAAATTGGTCTCTCATACCTTTATGTTGATACCATTTCTTGTATTGTTTTCTAGTGACCTTTGTCATTGACAACAGTATCTTTACTTGTTATTTTGCTTTACACTTTTTTTTTCACCGAGTTTTGTTATCTCTTATGAGTTATGACTTTACTTAATGAGACAAATGTTTTATGTTCTTTAAATTACACTCTTAGAGTTTTGATTTAGTCCTCTCAAATTTCTTTATCCTTATTTATTTAATACTTTCTCTGATTCTTTTTCTAAGATATAATTGGATCAATAAAAATTCACGTATTTAAACTATATGATAAATTAAATACACTAATTTTTATTGACTTGACTGACTCTTATAAAATGTGTCAGAGGTAATAATATATATATATATATTTTGGAGTGATGCAAATGATATGCGGTAGTTGAAGAGTAGCAATATAGTTGTTATGTCAAATGTCATATCCACTATTTGATATTTCTGGACTTTGATCTTGTTTACATATCCATCATAAACTCTAGTTTTCATTAGTCACCGATTCTGGAGATGAATTGAACTTGTTCCATTTAAGAAGTCGTCCAAATAGTATTATCGTTATTATTTATCTCTCTCATAAGTAGTCAGTAAATACATCTCAGTGGTGGTGACCACTTATTGTTGTTTATTTATGAGATGGACAAACACGAAGATGAGGCACATCCATTTTAATAATTGGTCACCACCAATAAAATTCATTTACCGTTCACTTATGAGAGATATTTTTGACAAACAAAATTAGAGATTTTTAAACAAATACATTAGTTTATATTGAAATTAGACAAATTGTTTCAAAATTTATTCCACAAAATGATATGAGTTTTTCTATAAATAGCATCACTCTATATTCATAACTTCTTTCATTAACTGTTTGTTTGATTGGAAGAAGAAAAAAACCGAGAAGGAAGGAAAACACATAAACCTATGAATGAATTTAAACTAAATCTTAGTTAAGTTCATTCCTCGGTTTCTGAGTTTTCCTTTCTTTCCACTTTATTTCCTTCCAACCAAACGTACCCTAAAAGATATTTATCTTTCGTCTAGGTAATTCGTGCAAATTTTGGTTTTCGTCTATGTAATTTGTGCGAATTTAGCTTTTTGCCCCTATAATTTGTGCCAATTTTGATTTTCGTTCATGTAATTTGTCAAGTCAGTGTCTTATGCACACATGGCAATGGTCAAGTCAACAAGTTTTGGTCACGTCACCGTTTTTGTGTGGCATGACCATATTAAAGACTAAAACCAAAGTAATTTGAAATTATATAGGCAAAATGAAAGGTTTTTTTTACAGGGACTACAACTGAAACTCAAATTCGCTAATTTTAGTCGGCGAAAAACACATTTTATCCATATTTTTTTATTGTTAACCTCTTAGCCCAATCCGTTATTTCCCGCCAAAAAGTGTAATACCTATTTGCAGAAGCCAGATTCTCATTTTCAATTGTAAACAAAAAAAAAAAAAAACCGCGGCCACACACAATCATCAAATTCGCGTATCAATCTCATTGACTCGATAATGGAAGAATTTACAGAGGTAGTTGAAGATTCTCAAATGGACATAGATCAACAGAAGGAAGAGAAAGATCCTTTTCTCAATTTCGTCTATCAAGCAAGATCAGAACTATTATAGCTAGAATACGATTCAGATGCATCTGGATATGGTTGGAGTTGGATTGTATCTCGCATTCTTACGACTTGTATTGCTTATTCAAGCAGCGTTACTCCTGCGATTTTGCTCTCTGAACTCTCTCAGGTACATCATAGACGAGTTTGATGTAATTTCCTTTGTGCACTAACTAGAAATGCGTTAATTAGGGTTTTATAGTAGGTTACATTAATCTATTTTGTAGTTGGATTGATTGATTTAGCAGTTAGGTTTATTTTGTCGTTAATTAGGGTTTTATAGTAGGTTATTTTGTTGTTAATCTATTTTGGAGTTGGATGGATTGATTGATTTAGCCACATTCTCAGTTTTTGAGTTTATTTAGGGTTTTGATAGTTGGTTTTGTTTTTTGAAGGCATGGAGTGAGCAAGTTGGGTTGCTGTATCGAAGAAGAGACTTGAATTAGTTAACAGTCTCAAGAAAAATAATCAGAGGATAAAGCTTCCATACACCGTTACCATTGATTCCATTTACGAGAAAACATTCATTGCCTTGAACAGTGTTCTGGAAGCTGTTATTAGTGATGCTTATGTACTTCCAGGTACATTGAGATTACATAATTTTTTTTTCTAGTTTATTATATGGGTGAAAAAAATATTGGATGTACTATTCAACTATTCCGATCAAACTGTGATGGCATTTTTTGCATATGAGAAATGAGAAGCTATTGAATATTGACATTCACTCAGGTGTAGAAAAATAAGCAGAAAAAGTAAAATCAGTTTAATGTTTATTTGACATTTCATTTGTGTAGAGGTTAATGAAATGCCATAACCATTGACAAAGGTTTGCCGTAGCAGTTAGCACTTATATGACCTACCAATGAATTACAATTCTGTCAAATTATATAAAAATTGATATCTGTTTTGATATTTTACCCCATTTTCAGTGCAGTAGAAAGTGATTTGGTTTAGGAGAAGTCAGTATAAAAGACCTAGTTCTAAATTGCATTTTTGAAAAATTAGTTTTTCTGATCAAGGCCATCATGTAACTAATCCCAGTTGCAGGATAGACGCCATTGTGTAACTAATCCCATTTACTAGGATGAGGCTTGGTTGTCGTCTCTATTATGGATGGAAATAGGCTAGATTGCCAATAGTGGTCTACAAATAGGCTAGATTTTTATATTGTCTAAAAATCAAATGTTTACTGGCATTTTCAATAATTAAGCACGGGGATCTACATGAAGACTTAACTATAAATTTACTCAAGCTAAATTTCTGACCTATGTAATCGATTATCATGTTACTCATATACTTATTAAAATGTTGGGTTATACCTTAAATAAACTTATGTCATAAACAAATTAGGCTTATACTCTAAAAACCTTGATTTTACCCACAATTTTTTACCCGTAACAGACTTTTAAGTTGGGTAACGGGACCAAATTAGACCTTCAAAAAGATCAGGTTAGACCTAATGAAAGGCAGGTAACAGACTAGACGTGAACTTTAAACTTTTTTGACAGGCAATATTTTTTGAAGCAAAACTTTGCTTGGCCAGGCCTATTCCTACATCTAGCCTTTGTTGCTGATAAACACTTTATTATGCTTCTGTAGCGGTCGATGCTAATTACTGTAAATTGCTTTTTTCTGCAGGCACAAACATTAGGGGATTATTGGAGTTCTAATTTCACAGATCTGTATCAACACCGTAGGTAAGTGCAGTATGTTAAACCTCTCAAGGTCATTGTCAATTTCATTTTTTGAGTGCATTCTTTATTCGAAATATTTGGGAGACATTAAATTAACATAGTGGTGATTAATGAAGTTTAAGTAGATTTGTCTCCTTGGACTATTTATTCTATCCGTTGATGATTATTCAATAAACATTTCTTGGTAATGCTTAATTTTTTTGTAAATGTGTTATTTGTGAGAAGTATCCACCGACTTTGCCGGTGACTCATAATGCTTTATTTACCAATGAGTTAGTTTAAAAAACTGTATTTACAATAAATGCGCGTTTTTTTAAAAGGTCATAAATTACATGCATTGAATCATTCTTTTAGAATGTGATTTGAAATCAAAAGTTGCCAATGTTCTTCTGTATATGCTTTCATCTGTGACATGATCCATAACCTTGAATTGTGATATTTTTCATTTTACAAGGAAGCATGCCCTCACTAGTTTCTTTTATTGATTACAGGATTAAAAGCATTGAATCTGCGGAAATCCGAGGGAGGTTTGGGACCTCACAAAGAAAACAGATTACTCTTGTTGATGATGATGGTGTCATATTAAAGTTTTTCTTGTGGGGTGAGCAGATTCTCCTTGCCAATTTTTTCAGGTGAATTTTCACATTGTCAAACTTATGACGGTGAGTAAATTATTTTCTTATGCGTGGGTAACATTCACCATTTTGGTGGGGTACAGAGTAGGAAGCATGCTTTCCCTGGACAAACCATACGTTGCAAGCTCTGTAGATTGTGATATTGAAACAAGTGAGGAATTTTGCCTTGAATATGGAAGTGCAACACAATTATATTTGGTGCCTTATATTCAACATGAAGAACAGGTGACTTATTAGATTTTTGTATGCAATTGACCATAATAATTGTCATACAGAGAGAAAATACTAAACAGCTCTGTTGATTTTAGGTGTGCGTAGCAATGACACCGGACCACCATCAAGGTTCTAGGCAATTGGGTTCGTATAATGCCGCCACTCAGGGTCTCGGGTTCTCTCAAGTGAGCTTGCTGTATAATGCCACTCAGGGTCTTGGGTTCTCTTAAGTGAGCTTGCCTTGTGATTCTCAGGGTACCATTGGTTTCAGCAATTATCCTTTTCGGGTGAGTTTACCCTCTACCACTCCAAAAGAAAATAAAATGATAGATTTGTTTTTTATTTCTATTTTTTTATGATCTCAATAGATATCTTGCGTTTAAGTTACTTTATTTCTGTCAGAAAGATATTTATTTTTGTTGGAAGACATACAATAGCTGTTGTGAATATGATCATGTCGCTTTAACTTATGGTCTTTGCTTATGAGTTCAAAGACAACCTGTATGAACATAAGGGACCCTTTACTTCCAATGTTTCTGGTTTTCATTTTCACTTCAACTAATAAACATCAGATAACATAGATCTGATTATCATTTCCTTTTACAATTTTGTAAAACAATTCTAGTATTTTTAAAATATTTGAAAATGTCAAGTAATTGTTTTTATTGTTTCTGAAAATGCGCTATTTCAAGCTTGTCTTTTATATCCTCTCTATCACAATTGTTACTATATGAGTCTTTCATCTCCTTGTTAGCTGTTTAAAATGAACATAAACTTTAGAAAATGAAAGCTGAAAATATTTGTCTATATAATTTATTGGAATAAAAGCTCTTTGTCTGCGTGTTTTTTCCTGACCCTACTATCAATACCTTAGTTTTGTAAATTTTACATAAACACAGTACCAACCATATGGCTGTATACGATTTTACTACATATACTTTTCACATTATCCTGTGTACACTCCTTAGAAATTCTTCTGGTTGATTTGTTAACCTCATTACTTGTGCGAAGTTTTGCAGTCATTTGTGGCCGACCTTCGTGACAAGATGACTGGCACCAGCGGAGAAATCAGGGCAAAGCTTCATTTTACCAGATTTTGGTAATGATTTCAAGCTTTACATGATGTAAAACTTCCAGATATGCTTAAGTACTGGGTACACAGAATGCAGGCTGGGTGGGCTTAAATATAAAGAACAAGGATTTAATGATACAAGTCATTAGTGTATATAGGCTGTCAAAAAAAAAATCATTTGCATAAATAGGTTTTTGCACTACTTTTACATCGACATTGATGAAAATAAAGGACTTTCTGTTAGGACTCATATTCAAAATGAGGAAACAGACACGTCATTAGTTCAACATTCCTCAGTGGGACCCAGAGGTTGGCTGGTTTATTCTAGAAGGAATAAAGCTGCCAAGAGTTAGTTAGATTTGAGGTGACGTGGAGTGAGAGAATACATTGAGCTAGTACCATTCCAAGATATAAGGAGTAAGGTGTGGGTTGAGAAGGGTACCTTTTGATAATATCTTTTCTGTTAGAATGAGGAGGCAAGATTGATCTTGCCTAACGGAGCTGTGCTCTGGTCAGGTTGCTAGGGTTTCCTTTTTCCTTAATCTGTAATTCTCCATTGATAATCATCAATAAAGCTCAATCCTGTGTCTTGTTTGTTTCTATTTCTCAATATTTCTGTTGTTATTTTCTGGTTCGTAACACTTTCCTTGAATGTTTGTGAAAAACTAATTTACACTTGTCTTTTTTAAACTCTTAAAACAAACATGAGATGGAAAGAAAAAATTGCAATAAATCATGAGGATAGAGGAACAGTTGGAAATATTAACCGTAAAATATTTTCTCATATCCTAAACTAAGTGAGACTGAGAGAAAAGAGGAAAGGAAAGTGTAAAAAGAATTTTGAGAGAAAGGAGTGAAAAACTTATGATTGTAAGTACGAAATTAATTGGGATGTTTCCGTTTCCAAATATTCATTTTTTTGTGTCCTCCCATTCTTATGATTATATAACATGCGTCTCAGGTCATTGGGAAGAGTGAGTCTCGGTCACACAGTATTTATATCTGGTTTGAAATGCACCTTTTCCAAACGTCAAAAATGGTGAGCACATTCTTGATCTGATGCACATAACCAGCAATCACTTAAGGAAAAAGATAATTGTAAAATGTTATAGTGTGAAATTGAGTGGATCATTTAATACTATTTTTTTTATCCTTCAAAATTTTGTTTAGTACCCCTTTGCTGATCATGGTCTGGTGTCTGCTCAATTTGTTTTCTCTGCCTTTAAAGTTTAATGTGTACTCTGTACGGTATCCACATGATTTACAATGTTGTTGGATGTTTTTGACTCCAGTCTGGAATTATCATGGTTTGAGAATAGTACCGAGGCTTCTTTCATCAATCTCAGTTGTTTACCAGCATTGATCAACTCCTCTTGCCTTTATAGATTATTCAAACTCTCTGATATTTCTAACCAGACTGACTAGCTACGCTCAAGTAAGACTTAGATTTTTGTATTACTTGAATATCTATTTGTCTTTATTTGTGGTTCAATTATTACTATGTTGCATATTTAAAAAGTTTTATGAAATTCAAATCTCACTATACTAAGACGTATTTCATAAACTACTGCAAGTTGCAACTCTGATACTTTGTTCATTACTTTTCCTTATTACTGTATAACTGTTTAGTTATTACTATCGTTTATCTACAAATTCTGATAATTTTTCTTCCTTGATATTGTTACAGGTTTGCCGAGTCTGGCTTGTTCTGAACGAATATTATTACGTGAATTCAAGATTCTCACATTCTCTCTGCGGTCACTTTGTCGACAAGAAACCCAGTGGTTTTGTTAAATGCAGTTTCTGTCATATAATTTCTGATGCAGAGGTTGTGCGCACTTTCGATTTGAAAATTACCCTTGCAGATACGAGTAGGAAAGTTTTAGCATGGTACACTGGTCAAACTGCTATCGACTTGTTGCAGATAAGATACTCCCTCCCCCAGTCTCATATATAAGCAAAAGTTACCTTTTTAGATGCATTAAAAAGTTAATGTATCTAGTCCAAATTCTAGACAAGGTACGCCGCTTTTTAAATGAATCTAAAAAAGTAACTTTTGCTTATATATTAGACCGGATGGAGTATCTCCTGAAGAGTTTTATGACCTTTCCGAGGTAAAAACTTAAACTTGGTGCCAGTTATTTATTGTTTGTATGCACATGGTGTATATGGAGAGAAGCCAAATACTTTCTTTAAGCGATCTATTAAACTTTTTTTGTTAAGCATTATTGGCTAGTAATATGTGGCTATACTTTGAATTCAGATACAGGTGCACAAAAAAATGCAAATTTTGAACATAAACAGTATCTGAATAACATTATGATTAAAAATATTTTGTTGGCTTACAGTTACAGTAACATACTAACATTATTTTGTTTCAGGACGAACAATTGATGTTATCCCTCGTCGTTAGAAAATGAAAAGTTTATGGTTGCATTGGTAAATTATAAGCCAGAAAGCTGTGTCATATGACCTTTTGCCAGATGATTCAATTTCGTGGTAAATCACTCGTGCATACAAGTGTGAATAATTAATCGCAGATGCCAATGGAAGGGTGCCCTTCAGTCGTATAGACAAAGGGCAGTAGAATCACAAGGTAACTATGTACCCAAAAAAAAAAAAAAAAATTCGCAAAGTAACTTTTAAATCATATTAATGCATTTCCATTTGAGATCCGTGAAGAGTTGTCCATTATGAGACTAACTTAGACGGCTCAACATAACAAGAAGAAACAGCAAATCGTGTCCAAAGAGGAGGAATACACTAATAAGCAACCTGTGAGGACAATAGAGCTCACCCCACATTGTATTGGAAGGTAAAATTTAAAAAAAGAGTAAAATTTTGTCTGGGAAAATTTTGAGTAAAATTTAATTTAAAGTAGTAGTAGTGATCTCCAAAAGCTTGAAAAATACATTCGAGATTCACTATAAGATTTTGTTGTGGAATATTTTTTTTTTTTTTTTGGTCAAGTAGCCTAGCGGCTAGAAATTCCACTCTTACGGTGGATAAGTGGGATGACCCGGGTTCGAACCCCGGTTTCCTGCATATAAAATGCGATGTCCAACCAATTGAGCCAAGTTCATGGGACGAATATTTAAAAAAACAAATTTTGTTGTACAAATGCTTATTTCACCGCTTCTAGATCTTTGGGCCTATATATACACTCTCAAAATCTTAGTAATAGACAACTTTGCTTTTAAAGAGAAGCATATAAGTTTATGTTGTTTGTTATTATTAATTATTTTTATTGTTTGATCTTATTAACTTTTTATTCAAATTGTGTAGTTAGTTTTTCTTTTAAGTGTGAATATGAAATGAATTTGGTGAGACTCTTAAAAAATAATTAAGGAAAAATATCATAACTACTGCAAATTATTTTAAATATTGTGAAAATGTGAACGAAGCCTAGCTAAAGAACTCCACAAGTTCAAAAGAAAGGATTTCAAGAGTTTATTGGAAGAAATTAAACTATTACTAGTATAAGATGCCTTTGCAATTCTTTCTACAACACCTCTTTTTTTTAAAAAATAAAATAAAGAATGAGGACATTGATATGAATGATCATTTTACAATTATTTTTCATCATTTGAAATTATAAGTTCAATGTTTTTTTTTAACATTATAAGGTCAAAGTATTACCAATGAAACTTCATTGATATTTTTATGAGATGTTTGACGCAACTAACGGGCATTTGATACATTTGATTTCCTAGCACCATATGCTGTGAATATTTTGCAAAGAATTCAAAGAGTCGTGCATAGCAATGTAGTGTCTCCTAGGACTGTAGATGTAGTATTTAAGAGAATTGGTTTTGCGATTCAAAAAGGGTTAGCGGCGCAGCTTGTTGCTCGTTTCTCTTCTATCCAAGTGTAATTATCTTATATATATATACACACACAAAATTTAGAAACAAAAGAAGAGATAAATGAGATTATGACTACGAGACATCTATATTCTTGTAAATCCTCCTTTAATATTTTAAATGTTCGATCTTTAAAAACACATTATCAGATTAATTCGTTTTGTAAATGAATCAATTATAACATTTGAAAGTGGAGGGTAATAAGGCTAGGGTTGTGGAGGGTAATGTTTTCTTGACATTTACCTTGGTCTATAGACTATCCATGTATATTCATGCAATTAATATATTAATATATCTCTCAATCTTGTGGGTATTGAAGTAAAATATAAGAGGATTTTTAGGACAAAGTTCTTATCGCATAGAATGATCCATTGATAATGATATGCAGCATTGAGAGAGCATGATTGAATGTATAAGTAGATATCTAAAGCTGACTTTAGTGCACTATAATTTTTTTGTTAAATAATTTAATGACTAAAATTTTATACTTTAAGGTAGACTAAGTTGAATTTAAACTCCAACTCTACACATTAAAATGTGTAGAACAAACAATTTATGCTCACGTGAATTTATCCGTTATAGTTAACCAATGACGTGAATACTATTTTTTTTATTCATTTTCATTTTATTTTTTAATAATTCATGTTCATATTTTTGTTATTAATGGAGTATATTTTACTTTTATTATAATTACAAAAAAAAAAATGAGAAAGAGAAATTACAATGACTAACCTATAAATATATTCTTTAGATAAAAATCCAAAGTGATGGGATTGAGAAAAATAGAAGAATTTTAACGATTAAAACCCTAAAACAAGAAAACTTATCGGTTCCATGAAATCAAAAAAGATAAAATGTATGTACTGCTGTGTATTCATTGCCCTTTTATATATCAGAAACAAATTGGAGTCACACTCAACTCGCCGGAAAACAAAAAATTGGCCGGAAAACACAATCCGAGTTTCTCGTCGTAAGGCGGAAGGTCACCAGAAACAGCGACAATGTCCAGGTTTTCCCCTTTCTTTTCCTCTTCGGATTTTCCATTCCCCTTGCACGCGAGAATGTGATTCCACCGCGATTCACTTTTGTATTCTTGAAAATTATTCGTCTTCTTTATCATATATAACCTAATTTTCTGCAACATAATAGAAATTTTTATTAATGGAAAAATCTTTTGGTGGTTATAGGTTTGCAATTGATTCCTTTATGACGAGAAAAAGAAGTAATGTGTCACGAAAACCTAGGGCAAATATTGATGCATTATTTCATAATTACTTTGGATTGTTACCAAATGCTGAGAATGAGAATGTGAGAGATACAGTAGTTGTTTCTGATGGATTAGGAACTACTAACAAGCTCAAGAAGTTAAAGCTTAAGTTTGGGGGTGTTACTCATACTATCCATACCAAATCTAAGCCTGGAAATTCCGATGCTCGTAACCCTAAGGTAATATGTCACTTGGTTTATGTTTGAATTGGTTCCATCAAAGGTTCTCATTATGCTTTTAGATCTATGAAGCACTAACACCAGACACTACACGGACACATCGACATTGATAATAATTTGAGAAAATGGATAGCTCAATGTAATCATAAGTGTCAATGCTGGACACCGACGTGCGTCCGACACCGGGACACGCTGAATCCAAAGAGTGTCTGTACTTCATAGTTTTAGATTAATTGAATAGTTTTGCAAAATGAAATTAGGAATCTTCAATTTTCCATAGCAGAAATCAGTTTTTGCAAAAGCAGCTTCTGGTGTGATTTTTTTATAACTTCAATGAATTATGCTAGCAACACACTCACTAATTGATTGAAATTCAAATGGGACATGCTAAATTTAGCATGGGGGCCATTTGAATTTTAAACAATTAGCGAGTGTTTGTTGAAAAGAGTATATGTTAGAGAGTGTGCTGATACTTGATAGCACTCGTCAACATCAAAATATTCAATCTCAAGAAGTTTACTCCGTATATGCTGATGCAACTATGTTTCCTTCCGATAAATTGCTATTAGCCTCTAAAGTTTCTTATCTATTATTTATCAATGCATGCAGGACAATGCAGATAATAACGATGGCCGTTCTTTTGATAAGAAGAGAGAGTTTGGGGTTCCAAAAACTGAATCTTCTTTTGCATCTGAGAATCATTCACATAAAAGGAAGGCAACTGGACAGCATTCCCGTAAAAGTAAGCGGGCTAATGAGAGGCGTGCCTTGGGTGTGGGATTTAGTGATGAAGAGGATGAAGATGCAGAACTTCATTTTCTTGAAAAAATCAGTTCATCAAAAAGAGCAGTTAGTCGCCATAACAATAATCAAGGAGGCATAGCGATGCGCGGTATTGGTGAGGATCAGGACTATGTGGAAGAAGACCGAACATCAAGTGACGAGTCAATATTAGAGGGGAAGAAGTCAAAGAGGGAATCTGCTGATTTACTTGTACCAAGAAAGCAATCTACCCGCAACAATCGTACACTTGACTCTTTCAAAGACGTGTTATCTGGGCCAGTTGCAAGCTTTATTGACATCTCAGGTAGTTTGCTTTCCTCATTATCTGAAAGTGAGAAATTTATTTATTTCGGATTTATTTTTATTCATTAATTAATGGTATTTTGGTTGCTTTATCATTTTAAGTCTTATTTAGAGTATCAAGACAAGAGATATAGCAACAAGCCTTAAAAACACATGGTTTTTGCCCAAGCATAAGTGAAATAGAGTATACAAAATTCAAGTTTAGCAAAGGACAAACAGATTCTAACGGAGAGGAGAAACTTTAAAAACATACAAAATATTAGAAGCCTTGTGTTTTAAGTACACCTTTCATACGAAGCGACAAGGAGGTAGAGGGAGATGTCACCATTGGATTGTAGTGGGATGGAATGGATGAAATAATGTAATATCGATAGAAAATACCTCAAGAGTTAAGGAGTTGAGTGGTAAGTAAGGAGGTTGAAGCCTTGAAGATTTTATCTCTACCCACAACATAACATTTAACATACTAACTTTTTGTCATTCCAAATAAAAAATCAAGGATACTTCTAAAGCTTAAATGAAAATTTTATCACATAGCTATAACACCCACAGTGTTGTATGGAAGTGAATGTTGGATGATAAAAAGCCAACAAGAAAGTAAATTTAGTGTCACAAGATGAGAATGTTGCAATGGGCAAGTGGTTATAGTTATGCAAGAGAAGATATGATTAAAAATAAAGTCATTAGAGAGAAAATTGGTGTAGCACCTAATAGTAGTGAAGATGGCAGAATCTTGTCTTAGGTGGATTGGGCAAGCTATGAGGACCTATTGAATCACAGGTTGATGAGGAGAATAGACCAGATGGAGGATATTCCCATATAGTTAGAGGCAGAGAGAGAGATTGAGAAAAACTATAGGTCAAGCCATTGGAAGAGATTTAGAGGTAAATGGTCTCTTGTTGTATCAAATATATTTTAGGGATTTTGCAGGATTGACTGATCACGTAACCAACCTCACCTATACGGAACTCGCCTATAGGTGAAAGACTTGTTGCAATTATAACATTGACTGCTATTATTTTGATTTAGTAGATAAACAATAATAGATTGTATCTTATGCTGTGCATATTACTTTTAAATGGTCGTATCTAAAATTTGAAATTAATAATGGAAACAAAAAACTTTAAGAGATGAGGTTTTGCAGAGTAATTATTTTTAGGCTTAATTGCAATTTGAGTCCCCCTATTTTAACAAATTTTGGATTTTGGTCCCCCTATTTTTAAATAAGCAATTTTGGTTCCCATAATTAAAGAAATTATGGATTTTGGTCCCCCTATTTTAAAATAAGCAATTTGGGTCCCTCTATTTTATCAAATTTTGAAATTAGATTCGGCATTTTCTCTTAAAGTGATGGGGTACAATTTTAATATGATGAGTCATTTATAAATTTTAAAAAAATAATTTTTTATAAAAATAATAATACTTATTTTATTACATTATTTTTATATGTCGTGGATTAATTTTTCATATTGATGAATGCTACATCATATTAAAATGTGAAAAATCACCTTGAGAGAAAATAGAGGAGCTTAATTTCAAAATTTTATAAAATAAGGGGACCAAAATTGCTTATTTAGAAATAGGGGGACCAAAATCCAAAATTTGTTAAAATAGGGGGATCAAAATTACTTATTTAAAAATAGGGGGACCAAAATCCAAATTTTGTTAAACTAAGGGGACTAAAATTGCAATTAAGCCTTATTTTTAAGACCATCAGAATTACCTTATAGATTTCACAATTAAAGTTGGGACTTGTCTACCACTGATGTAAGAGGGCCAACAATCATGGATATGAATTACCTTGTGAAGAATGTAATCTGGAGTATTTCCCGCCACCTTGTTTGGTAGCTC
This sequence comes from Trifolium subterraneum, assembly GCA_951799995.1. Classification (NCBI taxonomy): domain Eukaryota; kingdom Viridiplantae; phylum Streptophyta; class Magnoliopsida; order Fabales; family Fabaceae; genus Trifolium; species Trifolium subterraneum. Next base: position 5,116,099 of record OX637464.1, read on the forward strand.
ATCATGAGGTGTTGACTTGGAATTTTATTATGTAATCTATAATCTATTGTCTTAAATCTTAAATGATATTGTATACATATCTCTAGGAATATTTGTTGAATCATATTTTCAATTTTTGTTGATAATAAGATAAAAAGGGCAAATTGTCAGAGGAGCAGCTAATCAAGAAAGCTGAGGCTGCAAAGAAACGGAAAATTCAATCGGAGAAGGCAGCTAAGGAGGCGGAGGTTTGCACGTGGCTCTTTTGATCATCTTAAATCTTGGAATTAAGATTGTAGTATAGCATTGAGATGCAATGCAACATACAAGTTCTAGACAATGATGTTAACAAATGAGTTCTCACATTTTGTTTATGTAGGAGGCGGCCATTAAGAAGATACTCGGTCAAGATTCTGCTAGGAAGAAGAAAGAGGAAAAGATGAATAAGCGCAGGGATGATATGGCCAAGGTCTTAATATAATTGATGACATACCTTCTTCGTCTTAGTATACTGTTTCAAGTTCTAATGTGTTGGTCTTGCAGGAAAAATGTAGCAAACCCTTCAATCTAGCATCAAACACTGTTCGATGGACTATGGGTCCTAATGGAACCGTAGTAACTTTTTCAGAAGATATTGGTCTACCAAGTATCTTCCAAACAATATCTAACAGGTACAGCTTTGCACTTAAAGTTTTAATCTTCTAATCATCTTGTTATCCAATTTTCTTTTTAGCATGTTTTAGAAACTTCATTTCTGTAATGATTAAGTTATGATCAATTGTTTCAGTTATCCTCCCCCCAGAGAAAGGTGTGCAGGTCCAAACTGCACTAATGCTTACAAGTATCGGGATTCCAAGTCAAAGCTTCCCCTCTGCAGTCTTGGTTGTTACAAAGCAATTCATGAAAAAATCTCACCTGTGCTTGCATGTTAATGTTAGGCCTTGTGAATAGTAGAAAACACGGGCTAAACAGTCAAGATAATATTAGAAAATACGTAGTTAGACTTGACATTTGCAAGAACTGTTGGCCAGTGGGATATATTATGCGGTAATATATGAGAAATTATTATCCTAATGAACATGTTTGTCTCAATTCTGTCCTGAAAAATCCCGAGACCCTATAAATTTAGTCATTATTTACTCATGATTTTTGCTCGTTTGTCTATAACCGTGTGTTATAAAGATTCACACTCCATAGAGTGAGAGTTCTTATAATACACGACTGAAGCATGGGTTGAGTTATTTTTTAAAATCTGGTATAATTATAAGTTTTTAAGATAGAAAACTTAATTTATTTATTTTTATAAAAAAAACATATTAGAAGGAAAATAATCATCAAATATTTATACTACAATCGAAGAGAAAAAAATTATACTATGAAATAATTTTTTGTATGCATAAATTTGAGAATATTTAAGACTTTTTATAGATAAATTTGAATTATAAGCCGTACAAACTCTAAAATTTGAGTAAATAAATATTTAAACTCAATTTATAAAGAAAAATAAGATTTGGATTTTATTTTAAAGGCCTAAGATCTTATCACTTACTAGTCATGAAAGCAAACCGGTTATACACCCCAATCTATTTTTCTAATGTTTCATTAAGATTGATTCAAAAAAAAATGTTTCATTAAGATATTCGAATTAATGAATTTCACATGTATTAAAAACAGTTGCTATTATCACTTTGTTTCATTTAAGATAAAAATAAATAAATTATTTCACATGTATTAATAAATAACAGTTGATTATCGTAACTAAACTTCAAATAATTGTTAATCATCGTAAGATTCTAGTAGTTTTCTTTTTAATATTGGAGTCATATATTTGAGTTTCAGATATGTTATGTTAGAAATAGGCATGGCAACAGGGCGGGGGCGGATTTTGTCATCCCAAACTCAAACTCATAAAGTTTGAGTTTCCCCAAACTCATCTCAATTTCATGCGGATAAAACGTATAATCCCAAACTACTATCCAATGGGGATCGGGTATCCCCGTTACACCTCTTTCCACATGAATTATGATTTTATCTTAGTATTTTTTTATTAAAAAAAACGGTTAAAAGTCCAAAATTATTTTGTTTTAACAATATTTTTTTAAATAAATAAAAGAAATAGAGAAAATTATTTGTTTATTACTCAAATTAAAAATAAAAAATAAACATACGAATATAATTTAAGAGATTGTTTAAGAGTTTCTAATTTTAAAGAGGTAAAATCTAATTTTAACATAAGCGGAGCGGGTTCGAGGTGGGTATCAATGTCCCTGTTACCCGCCCCAAACCCATCTTTTGAAATCGAGGAAAACCTATACCCAAACTACTCGGGTTTTCCCCATCAAAGCGGGTACGGTTTGGGCGGGTACCCACGGGTATGAGTTTTATTGTCGTGCCTAGTTACAAAAATAACTTGCAGACTTAGACTTAACTGGTTTTGTAGTATGTGATGTGAAAAGACATTAAGAAAAATGACATTATAAACTTTCTAGACAATATAGTATGTTTGATCTGTCATTGACATCGGTCAATATATAATTACATGACATAAGTACAATAGCAAGGACATTAAAAATCAGTAAGTTTATAAGCCCAAAATATTCTAACGACAACACAGGTCTAAGAAACTTGATTTTGGAGCTAACATGAACAATGGATACACCTAAGATCCATCCATGAAAACTGCTGCATGTTCTGTAGATTTAATGAATTTCTTCAGCCATGAAAACTGCTGCATGTTCTGTAGATTTAATGAATTTCTTCAGCAAAAGAACCATAATTGCTATAGCAAGTCCAATAGCTGCTAGAGTGAACAATCGGTCATCAGGCTTTTGAACCCTTATCTCTGGTTTCAGATTTTGAACCCTTATCTCTGATGTTCGGGGCAACTGATTGGTTGAGACGCCGGATGGAATCTCATTTGACGCTTCAACTCCTGCTGGGTTAGGATTAACATTGACAGGGACTTCTTGTTCTTCAACTATTCTGTCACCTGCTTGATCTGGAATCCCCTCTCCTGCAGGTAGAGCCTCAGTATTTTCCAAAGTAACTTGGGTCTCAGCCTCCTCATTTTTGGGTTCTTCAGAAGCCTGTGGAGGGCTCGGTTCCTCAACCAGGATTGCCTTGCTTAGCATATACTCATGTATCTGGGATGACCAAGTACAATCAGTACAAGATATTATAAAACAATACTCCAGGGGAAAAACAAAAAGCAACACTTAACCTGGTACAATCAACCTGAGGAATTATGATTATAACATGCACTGCAGGGGAAAAAAAGAGCAACATTTACCTCATCAATTAGTTTTTGACGTTCAGGAGTTCCAAATTTTGGAGATGTTTCACGGGATTTAATGGCCAAGGCTCGTCTATCTTCTTTCTTGTAGTCTAATGAACCCAATGCACCATTTGGGTTGGTGGGCATGAATGCAATCAGTGCAACTAGAGCAGTCCGTACTGTCAAAACAAATTTACACCAGCTAATTAGTGAGATAGAATATTCTTCCATTGGTGAATTTTCATCGGTTATGATAAATATTACTAAGAGGGGTTTGGAAGAAATTAGTTGAGCTTATGACAACAAGTTATATTGAGCTTATGAAAATGTAGTAAGTACTTGGGCAGGCATTTGAAAAAACTTAAGAAAATAGCTTATGAAACAACTCATGAACACATTTTAATAAGCTCAATATAACTTAGTGTCATAAACTGCTTTCATCTGATGCAGAGTTAATATAGCTTAGAAACAACATATACAAAAGCTCGTATACAATAAGTGTTCTACATTTATATAAGCTGTATATCCAAAAGTCCCCTATGAGTCACAAGACCGCGGAGGAAAAAATACAGATTGTGTCGTGCGGAAAAAGTATCGTGTAAATTAAGAACACAAGATAGATACATTCCATTCCTATTTGACAGCTATGACTATACTCGAGTTCTACTACTTAATTTGACAAGTACTTTCTAGTCAGATATATTCCCACTTCTAATGACACGAGTATAAATACAAATACAATATCAATTCCTGTTATAAAGGAAAATTACTTTTTTTTACTTATAAACCAGCACTACATAAAAAACCAACAAGATTCATGGAAAGCTAAGTAAAATATTTCAGCCAGTCTACTAAGTAGAAAACAACAAAATCATACAGTATATCATATACCATACATCGTCATCTTACACGAATCTACAATTCTTCTATACCCAAAATGAACAATATACAAATTACTCATATGCAGTGAATGAATCATGTGTGGAAATAACTACTCACCGCTCCACGAAGGCTGCCAGTGCTCAGGGTGATGATTTGATATGCTCAAACAAATCTTAGTTTGAGTCTCAAATCGACCATTAGGCTGAAAACATAACAAATAACAATTATACACATAAGCATATTGAAATTGAGGTTTAATTAACAGTTAAAAAACAAATTAAGACAATTTAAGAGCATAATAATAACATCAAAATCTAGAATCTTACTGTTAACAACATAAATGAAGGAGGTTTAAATGGATATTCAGCTGGTAACTGTATCCTTCCATGATAAATACCACCTTCAAATTCAGTTTCACGAGCTCCCCTAATCGCAAATTGCCATTCAAATATATTTTCCTGAAATTAACACCACGATTCAAACTTCAATAATTCGTTTGTAATTAATTGATATATCAAAATTATAAAATCGAAAACCCTAAGATGAAAAAATTGGCGAGGGGTAAAAACGGAAAATAAAAAAATTACCTCGAGAGGAAGGCTCATGAAATCATCAGAAGGATTAGATTGCATCTCTTTGACCTCTTGAAGAATCCGCTTCACGGCGGGATTCTTCATGTTGTACTTGTTCGCCATCGTTGATGGTAAGATTTTTGCGGCGAATTTGACGGAATTTGTTGAATTGAGGTGAATGAATCGGTGATCGGAGAAAAGGATTATAGAGAACGCATTGTGTTGAAATGAATTGGTAAGAAAATATCTGAATTTTGGATCTAACTCAAAATTAAATAGATGGATGATGAAGAAGAAGAAGATGTTAGGTTGTTTGCGTCGCCGACCATGGCCACGTCATGATAAGTCTGTTTGCTTATGTGTCGTTTTTTTATTGGATTTTGTGGAGCTGATGTGTTTATTTTGGTCTGGTTGATTTAGTAAATTCCTAAAAGAGTGAAGACCCATTTTAGTCCCTCACAAAAACTACAAAACCCAAATTAGTCCCCGACAAAAAAAAAGTCCCTATTTAATCCCTAACAAAATTAAACCAGGACATGTTAGTCCTTCGTTATTATTTTTCTTAATCCGATCTTTTTTTCCTACTTTTGAACCGTGACTGGACTGTCATGTGTATTATTTATGCCACGTGTATTATTTACAAACATAAAGGACATTTAGGTCCCTACATTATTTTATTTTAGGACAATTTGATCCTTATATTTTTTTTAAAAAAATACGAAAATTAGACAATATTCATAGACAATATTTTTAAAATTTTAAGGGATCAAATCATCGAATCTCCGGTACGCTGTATGCCGTCTTCTCCGGTTGAATCATCTGACATGAATATCACCATCAAAAATTGATCTTGTTGGAAAAGAAAGAGTGTTGCCGTGTGGGAGGAGAAAAACCAAAGACTGAAAGCCTGAAACTAGAAAACCCTAATATTCTCTCTTTCTATTTTGTGAAAGAGAAAAACACGTATTGTTTTTTTTTTTTCAAATCAGGGACTAACTTGTCCTTAAGAATATTAAAATAATACACATGGCAGTCTAGTAACGGTTCAAGAGTAGAAAAAAAAAATCATATTAAGAAAAATAATAACGAAGGACTAACATAACCCGGTTTAATTTTGTTAGGGACTAAATAGGGCAATTTTTTTTGTCGGGAACTAATTTGGGTTTTGTAGTTTTTGTGAGGGACCAAAATGGGTCTTCACTCTTCCTAAAACAAATTAGTCAAAAATTAATTCATTATTATTGGGCGGAGTCTAGGGTGAGGGATCAATTAAGTCCCTCACCGGTGAACCATATATAATATATTGTTGGATCAATTCAACGCTCTAGATTTGAGGAAAATAAAAATGAGAGTATCGATACATGTTCACACACAATACTACTCCCGTCACTTCCAATCTATGTAACTGCTCTCTCCAATGGTGCTTCAATGGTGATATCTCACTAGTTCCATATTTTATAATATGGTTTAGTTATTAAAATTTAATGCTAAATCGATTATACCAAGGCACTAATGGGTACCAAAGGGAAGAACACATATCCCTACAGAGTTGAAGCTAATTAATATGGTTTGTGTTTCTCAATTTTAGTGTTCATTGTTCAAGCTTCTACTAAAACACAAACAAACTCCTAATTTGTTACTAAAATTAAAACAGAAAACTAATCTGAGGAACGAAGAAAGAAAAATAAAAAGAAAAAAAAGCAATAATTTGAAAGTGAATGAGTGAAACTACGAATGGTGATAGTGGAGCGAGGGAGATAAAGTTTGTCGTAGATATGAGGAAGAAGAGGTTGGGAGCTATTGTGTGCAAACATGTATAGATATTCTCATCTTTATTTTCAACAAATCTAGAACGTTGATAAGATCTATTGGTATATTATTCGTGGTTCACCGGTGAGGGACTTAATTGATCCATCACCCTAGACTCCACCTTATTATTGATTCAAGCACAACTTTCTTCAAGTTCTCCAAAAAAAAAATTATGTACAATTTGGGGTTTTTCATATAAAATATGTAATTTTGGTTGTTTATCCATGATTAAGATTTTACAAACATCTTGATTTAATGTTAAAAAGTTAGTTTAGAATTATTATCGTAGCACATTGTCATAGTTACAATGTAGTCTAATCTAAAAATATACTAGGTCAAGTGGAGAAAAAATATTCATTCATTTATGTTAAACAAAGTATCTTATTATTATGAAAACTTACATAAGAGTTGGATTTGTCTGGTCAAGGAAATCGGATCAAGCCAATGTGGTCAGTGTTTTGAGACATAAGGAGTTCATTTAAGTTTTAAACAACACATCATTGGTTGGGTCAAAATTAAATGCCCCAACATTGGACAGGTTAAACTAAGGTGAATTTAACTTTTCTTTACATATTTTTCTTGATCTCCTTCACATATTTTGTATACCATCTTCATTCTTGTGCAAATTCTCCTTGAACACATTCAATGGTGAACTCATTTCATAAGTTTTTTGTGTTATTCATTAAGTCATGTCATTTTAAAGTAACTCACTTATTTTTACTCTAATAATGCGAATATAAATAACTCATATTCGGTCCCACAATTTTACCTCACATATCAAAATTTTAATTATATTTGAATTCATTTCAACTTAAAAAAAGTTACTTTATTTCTTTTGGGTCTCACAAAGTAACCCAAAATCACGTTACTACAACAAGTAATAGTACCACCATGTGAGTTAAGGTAATGCCACCTTGTAATTCTCCAACGATGAACATGGAAAATTACGTGCTCCATGCTGGCAGACACAGTTGAAAAATTGTCGCTGGAGTTGCTCACTGGTGTATTGTAATTAATCATATATAGGTCTTAGAGAATATAATAGCCCAAATTGCATTAATTAAGTTAGATGGTTAATAATGTTCTATAATGATCTAAAAGAATGATAAGTCATGAGTTACTGAGGAAAGCTAACCAATGCTATATATAATTGTATTAGATGCATATAATAAGGAAGCAAAAATCAATGAATATTGGTGTAGTTTATTAGTAATTTTAGCAATTATCTCTTCAAATTTATGAGCAACCAAAAAGTTGTTCATAACATGTACTCTCTCATACCTCATACATTTTTTTTTTTGACGAAAACTCATACATGTTATTTATAGGACAGTTGAATAACCAATTTAATAATACTAAGCTTATTAGTTTTTTCTCTCTGATTACCAAATTACTACACGTGACAGCATTATTATTACCTTAACCCTATATTAGACTATTCTGATCCCACACTAGAACGTTCTCATATCTCTCCCACAATTCACAATTATTCGTAGAGTTTACTAAACGAAAAATCATGCAATGACTCACACTACATAATATTTAATGCTTATGTCTCCAAATATAATCCCAATTTCCAAATCCATTTTTACAATGTCACCCTAATAAAAATAGGAAAATGTTAAACGGTGTCCATGAGTCATCGGTCAAATATATAAATAAGGAAATTTTGTCTTGGAAGTTGTGCATTCAATGCATTGAAAGTATAAAAAATTATTTTATCAACATTAACTTTATTTTTATTTTTATTTTTGGTATGCTTAACAAGTGTCCGTGACACTGTTTAGCATACCCATAAAAATAAGGTTAGTTTTTTATAAAAAAAGTGATAAAATAGATGAGACGAAAAACACATTGGACAATGGAGGGGTTGGAATTACGGGCCTCCATGTGGGTTAGAGCCCAAAACAGGATCATCGCCGAATGTAGCTAAGCAAGCGGTGCATCGGATGATGAGATATCTGTTTGTTTCATTTCATTCACACCAAAAGAAAAAGACAAGCCAGCCACGTGTATTGCAACGCGATGAACTCTACTGGCTACTGTACTTTACTAGAACTTCAAGTTCCTTCATCTACACAACACTGTTGTTGTTGGCGGCCACCTCTAAATTCAACTCCATCTCTATATAACACACTACCCATCCATCATCGATAACACCACCAAGAAATAAACAATCAAGACGAAGAAGAAGAAGATGCAAGCAATGGCGCATGTTGATGAGATGAAGAAAATCGGTATGACTGAAGCTTGGTTGAGGAAACACCGTCCTGTCTACAACGCAGCCACTAAACATCCCTTTATTCGTAGCATTCGTGACGGCACTGTCCAAATTCATTCCTTCAAAACATGGCTTGTAAACCCTTTTTTCTTATTATTTATTCTTTTTTTAATTTCATTACTATTAATTTTGCAACCTGAATTATTATAATTATAATTGTTGTTATTTTCAGGCACAGGATTACTTGTTTGTTAGAGAGTTTGTCCCATTTGTTGCAAGTGTGCTCATCAAAGCTTGTAAACAATCACATGACAATGATGACGTGGAAGTCATATTGGGAGGTATAGCTTCTCTCAAGGATGAAATTTCATGGTTTAAGAGAGAAGCCAACAAATGGGATATTCAACTCTCAGAGGTCATTCCTCAAACAGCTAACAACAATTATTGTCGGTAAGTAATTACCATTATTCTACTCATTTTTTAAGACTAGATATCCGACTAATCTGATATGGGTTAATCTAGTATTTTTTTTTTTGGTCAAGTAGCCTAATGGCGAGAAATTTCACCTTTTTAAGGTCTATAAGCCCCCTGCATATATAATGCAACGTCCTACCAACTGAGCTAAACTCGCTAAACTCACGAGACTGGGTTAATCTAGTATTTTAGTTCTTGCAAATATTCATTTTGCATTTTGCTTTTAATCATTTAAGAAACATTTTTTATTTTTGTATAATTTATCATTTTGCTTCACCTTACAAGTCGGTCGGTTTCCTAAGGATGACTTAGGCCCAAAACTCCATAACCAGCTGGGCCACCTGCTATCAAGTTTATGATCGAGCCATCTACCATTTATATATGCTCCCCAAGCCCAATAGTGCTGGGCGCGATGGTGTGTATTAAGATCTCCCACATCGGTTGCAAGATGACTTGAATATGTCTCTATAAGTAAGCGAAATAAGCGAAAGTCTGCACCAGAATTGTTCCCACCACCAAGAATCGAAATCGGGTTGTCCGGAACAATTCGTTTTATCCGAGTCCAATGTCTTGGTTAAAATCATGGGATTTGTATTTGCAAGGGCTAGAAATATTTTTACATAAACTAAAAAAATATTTGTATATACTCTGCATTGGAGACTTAATTTTATTTGCAAGTGTTTATTGAAGTAGACAATTATGTGCATGCATTGTTATGACAGGTTATTGGAAAGTTTGATGAGTCCAGAAGTGGATTATACTGTGGCTCTTACTGCATTTTGGGCAATTGAAGTTGTGTATCAAGAGAGTTTTGCACACTGTATTGAAGAAGGCTCAAAAACTCCACCAGAACTGAAGGAGACTTGTGAAAGATGGGGAAATGAGGGGTTTGGTCAGTATTGCAAATCTCTGCAGAAGTTAGTGGATCAGCGCTTGCAAAAGGCTTCTGATGATGAACTCAAAAAGGCTGAAGTTATGTTGCTGAGTATTATTGAACATGAAATTGAATTCTGGAATATGAGCCGTGGAAATTAATGTTTGATCTTTGTTCAAAAGAAACCTTTATGTATGTGTTTTGTGTAAAATAATGAAAGTTTGTTTATGTTGTTAAGTGTGACCTTTTATAGCTTAAAGTAGTGTATGGAATGGAATGCCTAGATTAATAATAATCTTGCTCAAGGAAAGTTTATAGAATGCTACTACTATTTCCTAGCAAAAGCAGAGAATGGCATAGAAATTCAATAAGATGTTTGTGTGTCTTTCTTCTATTTGATTTCTTTAGGAAGCGTTTCTATTAAATTCTCAAGTTAGATAACTTGAGAGCACTACTGACATACCTTCAAGGTAAGGTAGTAATGTATCAGACATTTAATTCAATATCTCATAATAACTTCTACATTCTACAACAAGATTCAGAGGAGACAATTTATGCAGCCCAAGAATCACAAGTTTTTTTTTTAATCAAATAGTTTAGTAGCTAAAATATCATTCTTAAAGTGAATAAATATAAATAGAGTGTTTGAAGTTTGAACTTTAACTTTGATTACAAGTTTTGTTATACTGGTAGTCACTGATTAAAGTTGAGAAAACAAATTTTAGTTTTTCTTGATACAAGAGAAAACTACAATTTTACTAGATACTTTTCTTTGGGTGAACAAATGAGAAGTTACTTAAGAGTAGGAAAGAAGTTCTTTTTGGTAATAACTTGTTGAAGATTTGTAATCTGCATCCTATTATATACTAGAACTGCATAACATCTAATGATTAATACTTTGTTATAAATATGAAAAATTGAAGCAACTAAACAACAAAGTGGCTGTAGTTTAGTGGTAAGAATTCCACGTTGTGGCCGTGGAGACCTGGGCTCGAATCCCAGCAGCCACACTAAAATTGTTTTTTTTTTATTATTGAAGTTTTTATTATTATTGGCATAATGCTACCCACCTTAGCCGATTATTAATTAATATTCATTCAAATATATCTTTTTTTTTTTTACACAATTCAAATATATCTAATTGAATCTATTATATCAAGATAAAGATGCTCTTACTTATACAATTTTTGTTTGAGGGAATAATAAATATCAAATGTACCATATCAAATAGGGGGAACTTTATACCCTACACCAGGAATAACTTTATTTAAGTGAATAATGTGATTAATTCCACTATCAAATGGTCCTTTCTTAAGTTTACATATTATGCTTATATGAGCACCTGCATCTATAAAAGAAGACTTCTAGTATGGTCGCAAATTAATCAATTTTCTACTTAGATCAAACACATAATATTTTAGAGTCCATTATTATTCCATGGCTGATTTACAACAAAAACTGGATGCACTGAAGGGTCTTGTTGGTGTGCTAAATAGCATGGAAGATGGTGAAGAAAATACTGAAAATGGTTCTCCTTCAACTCCACACAATTACAATCAGATACCTTTGCCAGGAAGGAATCGCTCCAAAGCAAAATATAACAACACTGGCAAACAAAATATAAAAGGTTTAAGTAATCAAACTGGTTTCACTGAAGGAAATGCTAACGGAGCTATCAACTTTGGTGATTTACATATGTAATTATAGTGTGACATATAATTAGTAGAATAAGTGCTTTGCTGCACGGTTCCAATATCTTCAAAAGTCTTATTATATATATGGTGATGTGAGATGTCTACTTTAAGATACGAAGTTTAAATTCTCTCGGAGACAGTTTTAATAATTTATCTGGCACCACCTCTTTCGCGGCCATTTGATCAAATGGTTTTGAATCTATAGACTAATGTTTGAAACAATCTGCTTAATTAATCTAACAATAATTTATTTGGAAATTAAAGTTGAAGAAGAAGAATAAAAGTAAAAACGATTTAAATTGTGGTGGTATAAATTTTGTGACAAAATACAACTACATTTCCTTAAAAATGATTTACGCGATACAGTGTCATAATCTTGATATGTTAAGGTCAATTAGTCATTCTTTGTGAAATGTCATGTGGTTAGAACAACCTGATTTAAGAAATCATATTTCACTTTGTGAGGAAATTTCAATGGCGTCTTTTAAGAAGCATTCTGTAATAGCTTTGTCCTCGTGCGAGGCTGAGTATATAGCAGGAAGATATATGCAGCCTGCCAGTCCTTATGGTTGAGTTGGAAATTGATGTGCAGCAGGCTGCAGCATGTGCCATTTGCTGTGAATTCGAGATGTTGAACTTGTACCGGTGCATCCTGGAACTTGCAGAGCTTGAATTTCGTAATTTTACATTAATCCTCACACCATTGATGATAGGCAACAAATCTGCTATCAACCTTGCTAAAATTCTAGTTCTCATGGAATGTGCAAACACATTGAGACTATATTTCATTTCTTAATCCAAGGTAGGTTCAAGCTAGTGCATTGTCCTACTGCAGGGCAAACAACAGACATTGTGACTAAGGCATTGCGAGCATATTGGTTTCAAGAGCATAAAGGCCAAAATCTAGCTAGACGTTGTTTCTCTTTAACAATTGAATTAAAGGGAATGTATTAGTTAGTGTTGAAGTTAATTAGTTGTAACTAACCAACTTAGTTGGTTACTAAACAGTTACACTTGATGGTTTGTATCCAAGTTTATAAATAGTGATCTTAATGAAACAAATATGCTACATCATTCTCTCTTCCTTTTATCATATTGTGTGCGCGCGCGCGTGATATAGCTACTTCTCTAACAGAACAATCCCTTAACTTCAAACGTTATTTATTGAAGACGAGGTTTTTCAGTAATGACTTTTCTTTTATGAATTTTTTTTGTCGATGAACTCGGAGATTAATGATAAGATTCGATGTTAACCAATTATGCAGAGGAATATTACTCCATATATATCACCATAGCATTGATTCTCTAATCAACCCCAGCTTTAGATGTGTGAATGATATAAAGTATTTTTTTTATTAACCCTCTGGTTTTCGGGGAAGGGAGCCCCAGTAATCCAGAGTTCGACCGAGAATTATTCTTTGTTTTTTTGCAAGTAAAGTCTGGCCAAAATTGTTTTCACCAAAAGTCGAACTCGATTTCTCCTGAACAATTCGTTCTTGGAGGCGCTCATTAACCACTTAACTTTGTTTTATTCCTCCATATGCATCTAACAAGCATTTGGAGCAATAATTACCATTATCAAGTGAGAATTGACATAAACTACACCATTGTGTGGAACCATATTCCTCTCAGAATACTATCTTTACTTGCATTCACATTGATTAATTAAATATTCTTCTCTCCACTCAAACTCTATTAAAGGAAGACAAATTCCTCAAAGACATAACAAAGCTATCTAACATATTTTACATTTTCTTAAGCCAATCAACCATTCAATGGCAGGCATTGCATCTGGAATCTGCAACCTTGCTGTCGGCACAGGCAATGCACGAAGGCGATCAACACAAGCACAGTCTGGTCCCAACGGTAACACTAGTCCTCCTGACCCCACGCCGTTAACTGAAGAGTTTGCCTATTCAAATGCTGGAAAACAAAATATCAAAGGTCTTACTAATCAAACTGGCTATGTTAAGGGTAATGCTAATGGAGTCATCAACTTTGGTACCTTGACTTCCTCTTCTAGTGCTCAGAGGCAACCATGAATTGATATCCTTTAATAACATGCATGAAGCAATAATGTATATCTGGTGTAGGCAACTCAATATAGTTACTAACTAAATAAAATATTATGTTGTGTTGCTTATCATATTATAATGTGTTTGTTACTTGATCATAGCCATTATAATACAATAAAATGTGGATTGAATTCTCAAATATCACCTTTTTTTTTAAGAAGCTAAATTAGCCCACTCAAATTGGCACCAAATAAACTATACATTTAAGTAAATATAAATATTAGAATAAGGGTTCTAATACAGACCTCAAAAAATCTGATTCAAAGGGTGGATCTTACCATTTTTACTAAAATTGTGATGGAATCGTCTTAATTCTAAGGATGAGTTGGTTAGGATTATTATGTAGGAATTATATATGTCGCAAAAGGTTTTCGTCTTAATTCTATACACAGAAAAATATCAGTACTAACAGCATAAAAGGCAACCATAAAAAAATGATGAAAAACCTGTGAATTTTAGAGGGAAATCTGTGTAATTAATGTCAGCAACTGTTGAAACCAATGTTGCAAACTTTATCCACATTCATGTATGCCTTTTCTTCAATAATGTTATCTATGTGAATAATAACCATTTTTTTATATTAAATTTCAGTTGGGAATCATATTATACCACACTAGATTTACTAGCTAGAGAATTCATTTCAATTTCCTTCTTTGCAATAGGAAATAAACAATATATTAAAATTAGCTTGTAGTGCAAGCTACTACCTCAATATTCCTCCTCCCCTATATATAAATGTTTGTTAAACTTACCAAAACCAAATAATTTAAATAAGCCACGAAAACCAGCTTCACATTGTTTCCTAACTAACAATGGCAAGTTCTGCAATGCAGTTGCTTCCTGATCTAGATGGCAAAGACGATGGTCTGACGGAGAAACGATCCCCACATTCTCCAAGTTTCGAAGGGGCTATTCCTCGGCAACATGCCAAATTACCACAAGACCCGCCCTTTGGCTCGTCTAACAAAACGCGCAAGGAAATTGAGAATTGTGTTTCTGTATTCAACCGTGGTTTTTCCGAAGGCAATGGTAATGGATCCGTTGTCCTTGGTGGCCTTAGTATGTTCAAAAGAATATTTAAAAATTAATCATGTACGCATCAAAATGATGTTATCTTCTGTAATATATAAATCGGAGCATGTACGCATGTATGATCTCTAATAATTATAAATAAAATGGTGATATATTAATACCTCTATCTAGTTAAAAGAATTCCAAAATATAATTTGTAAGATGCAATGGTTAATTAAATACTAGTACTAGTATTACACTAGACTACTTGACCAAACCAATTTACCTGTATGTTTGGTTTATTCATAAGCATCTCTCCGCTTTTTAGTTTAGAATCCACTTGATGTGGGACTGACTTATATTGCAGTGTTAAATCAACAAAAAACAGGCAACACGCCGCCAACCCTTCCTGCATAACAAAATCAATCCTCTTAAAAACTACATTTATGGACCTAAGAGACACAACATTGTTATGCATGATATTCTGAACTCTTTGAAAAAGATCCACATCCGCTGATATTAGGAAACCAAAAGTGTCAAACACAAATAGTATAAAAATATGTTAATACGTTTTCTCATGTTTGGTCACTTTGCTTGAGGCCCATTTGAGAGTCGTCTATCTCATAATAAAAGTCTCAATACTCGATATCACAAGCAGAAAAAACACAATTAAATTCACACATTTGCTAAATTCTTTTTCATACATAGAAAATTTAAATACATTAAGATTCTTTTTGTGTGCCTTTTCTTTGGAATCTTATTATCACTTGTTCACTTTAGACATATCCTTCTTTGGTGCATATGGATAACCAATTTTTCTTTGGTGCTATATAGAATTAGAATATATATTTCAAATCCTACTTTTCAATAGAAGAAAAATAATAGACAAACATTAGCTTATTGTGCAAGCTACACCTATATTCCTCCTCACCTGCATATAAATACATACTAAACTTTCTCAAACCAACTTAATTTAGATAAGCCACAGAAACTTGTTTTTGCATTGTTTCATAATAACTAACAATGGCAAGTTCCATATCATCTCGTCTGCAGTTGCTTCGATTCTTAGAAAGCAATGATACTGATGACGAATTGGTGGAGACACGATCCCGATACTGGCCCAATTCTGATGTTACTGCTCCTCGGCAACGTGTCACGCCACAAGATCAGTCCCTTGCCTCGTATAACAACACAGGCACACAAAACATGAAAGGTCTTATAAACAACTCTGGTTACGCCATAGGAAATGGTAATGGATCCATTATCTTTGGTAGCTTTGACTCTTCCAATAGACGATATAATTATTAATCTTGTACACATCAAAATCATGTAGTCATGTGTAATATTTATTATAAATTGGGGCATGTGAGATCTCTAATAGTTAAATAAAATGATGAGGTTTTAATAATATCTTATCTCTTAATAAACATTTTTATTTCCTTTTCAGTTTTTCCTCTAATATAAAAATATCACATATGAACTTAAGAGGAGAAACACAACTTAATATGAACAATAATAATGTGTTTGTTTGGAACATCATTGATAGAATGACCTATCTGCAAATTGGCTTTGAAGGTGACAACTACAAGACAATATTCAATCCAAAGATACATCTAGGCTTGCACTTGTTTCAGAACAATTTTTTTATTGCTATTATAATTATAGTTATAATTATAACTAATGTTAAATGTTTCAAAATTAGGATTTAAGGCTAATTCTTGAAAATTTATTTGTGTCCTATATCAATATCAATAGGAATAGGAATGGTGTAGCACATAGTCTTGGGTGGGAAATGTCCCTGACTATATTTACCATATTATCTGTAATGATTTTCAAGTTATCTAATCAAAGCTATATTTCACTGCCAAAAAAATTGATATGAACTAATGAACAAGTTTCCTCCGTAGATATCTATGAAGCACGGACATTCCTCGGATTAGGCATGTATCAGTGTCGGACACGCGTCGGTGTCAGACACTGACACGACACTGACATTTGTTGTGATAATGGAATGAACAAGATCAGGTATGCTTCATACATGAAGGTGAATCTGAGTTCCTATCAAACCAGGACACTGTACATGAATCACATCATATGTTGTTTAATACACATCATGTTGCTTAATAGTTAGTAATACACATTATATGTCTAATTAATAATTATTCATCCATTGAACAGAGAAAACAATAAAAAAGAAGGCACCCATCATGTTGTTTAATTCATTAACAAATCTTGATCCATTCAAAAGTAAAACCAATACAAGAAAAATTAAAACATGAATCAAAAGGTCCCGATGAGAAAGTATATATTGTTATTCATTCAACCATACATGTGTTCATATAAACTAAATGAGTAGTACATGAAAATGTTCCAGTTTCAGAGAAGTAGGTGCTTTGAGTTCCACTACCAAATTGATGAGCATGAGACTGCAGATTTATCAGCTCAATTCCCTGAACTGGTGTAAATGCAAGACTTGAGGTTAAACCAGATGTAGCACCACTGCTACCGTAGTTCTTTTCCTTAAATTTCTTAGCAACTTTTGCACCAAGTTTACTATGACCGGCTGACACACGAAGCTTGCCACTGCCAGCCTGACCAAGCATTCCATAACCCTCATCCAGACCATACCCTAAAGAGCTCTCTTCAGGAACTCCAAACTGCATCCTATTTGCTAACTTCCTCATGTCTGTTATTGCATACCTCTCCTTCATCTTCCTAAGCCTTCGACCGCCTCTCTTCTTTTTAGGTTCAGAATCAGGCACCGGACGTGGTTCCGGTTGCTTAGCTGGTGGGGGCTCTCGCCACTTCACAATTTTTTTGTGGATCTCGTCCTTGAGAGATCGTCCAATTTTCCCAGATGGATCCCCACGTATTGAGTCTACTCGTGCCGCAAGTGTAGACTTTGCAGCCAGGAGTCGGCATGCTCGATCCCTAAAATTAGGAGAAGTAGTCTGAAATATTTCCGTTTGCTCAATGTAACCACATGAAATTGTGATGTTGTGGTGGAGAACCCCGCAAGATTGTTTTTCTTGACTCCCAGAAGCTGAACATTACAGGCAGGCATCTTTGCAAGAGCTGATAGGCCACCCGCTGTTCCGATGAGTTTAGCAGCGACAACACTGCCAACTATAGCAGATACATTAGGTGCAATGTAACCCATTCTACTCTCTAAAATATCAAGAACCTTTTTCTTCGCTGAATCAAGAGCAAGAACTCGATCACAAGCCTCAATTGTCTTATTAAGGACTACTTCCGAAAGTGGCTTGCAAGTCGTAGTCGACGTTGTAACCGACACAACCATGATAATAGCTGAGGGTAAAAGCCCTTGTAAATCAACAAGAGTTAGATCCATTTGATTTCCAATCTTCTTAACATGTGCATAATCAATTGGGTGATGTACTAGTGACTCAAGCTCTGGAAATTTGAAGCGATACTTGTGACGGATAAAATTGTGAATAATGAGAATTTCATTCTCAATGTCAAGTGACAACTCATTACATTCCACAATTAATTGGTATTCGGGATCTTCTTCTACCTGAATTGAAACAACATCTAAACCCTTTTGAAGAGCTTCTTCCACTTTCTGCATAACATGGGTTGGATATCTCGTTTGTTGGAAACTGATTCTCAAAAGGGTTGGATATCTCGCCTATTGGAAACTGATTCTCAATTGGTTTCTATGGCTTTTAAGAATCATGGTCTTGTTCCTTGGAGGTTAAGAAACATGTGGCTGAATTGCGTTGAGTTAACCAAGAACATGCAATTTATAATTTCTCATATCTTCAGAGAAGGTAATCGGTGTGCAGACAAAATCGCTTCGATTGGTCTTAAGAGTAATAGCTTTATTTGGTGGGATTCTATCCCTAGTAGTGTTTCAGATTTATTTAATCGAAATAAGTTAGGTCTTCATGGTTATCTTTTTGTTGATGTTTTTATGCAGATGTTGTTTATGCCCTTTGACTGTTTATTGTGGGTTTTGGTCTAGTCCCCCCATATTCTGTAATTTTTCTTCTTTTTACTTTAAATATATTTACAAAGGCACATCTGTGCCTGTCTTTTGCTTAAAAAAAAACAATAATTATTCAACCTTTTATTAAAAAAAAAATGATATGACAATTGCCAATTGTCATAAACTTTCAATCCAACGGTATATTTAAGCATAGCAATTGTCATAAACTGTTAATCTTGATATGCCTCAATAACATGTCAAATGATTTTCAATTTCTCTAAAAAAATTATAGATGATCAATATGATACTAACTTTCAATCTAATGGTGAGCTTTGTAAAATTCGTTTTTGTTATAATGTTATTCGTAACTAGTACAGCATTGACCACTTGAAGAAGTGGTCCATAACCTCTAAAAATTTATTTTAAAAATCTCACATTATCACCAATAAGGAATAATTTTACAAAAATTTCTATAGAAGGCATCCATCAATTTCTCATTTCATATTATCCTTGCAATTTGGGTCAATAAATGCGACTTCTGAAAACTCCAATCACTCATATGTGCAATTTGGGTATTATGGAATTTAGACATCAGTACTGGTAGTCCTGTTATTATCTTTTTGCATCTATAAAAATGTAATTTCCCTTCATTATGCAAGCATACAGTAGACGACACAAGCCAAAATAGAGCTTCTTAACTGCTTAATTAGTTAATACTTCTTTGTGATTGACCCCAATGGCAAGGATGAGTAAGAGAGTTGCTGACTTGATGGATGGAGGTGGCAGAAACAGAGCTATGGCAACTCCGCCTGAATCAAATCTCAACCTCAATTCTCCTCTCCCTGTTCAAGCACCAGCAGCTGACTTTCTCAATGGAGACAACAAAAAACTATTAGGTGTTACAAATAACACCAACATCAAGTTAAAGGGTGATGGTAATGGCGTGTTTACGCTTGGCAACTTCAAATGAATCAAAACAACTATTCAGATGTTCCTAGTTATACAGATGACCTTCATGCATATAAATAAAAACCTATTATTATGAGGGCCTATCTATACCAACTACTCTTTGCATGCTTTGAGCCACTCTTGTTAAAAGTGTAATAATCTTATTAACGGCTTATAACAAGTTACGTGTATATTATAAAAAAAAAAAAAAATTCACTTTAACACAATAAGATATATATCTTTTAATAAATTTTCTCAAGGTTGGAATCTTAAAAGGAACTAGGAAGAGCATCCACTCCTGAGTCCTGACTCCCCCATTAAAATTTTCAAGAATGAAATAATAAAATGTAAATTGATAATAGTGAGTCAACCAGGAGTTAAAAACAAAGAGCAAATTTTTCAGCAAGCACTGAGTTCATTCTCATCAAATTTTTTATAACAAACAGAACTCCGTCCTTGAAAAACACTAGAGAATCATGTGGGGAGAGACGCCATAAACATTGTCCTTTGCCAAGAGAACTACAATTTTAATTGGTACAAAACAATCCAATATGTCCTCAAGGTCAGGGACAACAGATTGAATATGGTTTATAAGAGCAATATAGTGCAAAGCATGGGTGAGCATATGCTGTGCTCTACTGTAAATTCCTACTTTCCAACCCAGCAATGAGTTCTCCAGTGATGTGCAGAGACCTTAAAACACAAAGGATAAGGCTATGTTGGATCTAGGTAAAACTTGTGTTAAATAAAACAAATACATCCATCACCTTTAAAAATACTCCATGCGAGATTATTCCCGTTAATTCTATGAAGAGGTTATGTGTTTGCATATAATTGGGGATTTGGGGTTGTTCTGAGATCCTTGATATCTAGGATTTGCATTGGACTTCAATTAAATTGAGTAGAACCAAGTCAGTCCATTTAAAACCACAGAACTTGCACAACATTTATGTTTTTCATTCAAAGGGACAACATTCTAAAGAAATAAAGCAATTATTCTTAATATCAAAAATACCTGAAACCAGATAGGCACACTGCGTCGTTGATGACAGCTTACTACCTGATAACAAGTGTTGAGCTGCCTCAAGCTCTTTTGGGGAAAGAGGGGTGGGGGTGGAGAGTCCCGAAATAGGTTTCACTTTCACATAAATAACAGTAACGTATGACCCTATACAAATATAAAGTACATCACAATTAAGCTATAGAAATTGAACTAGTCACGAGGTTTGTGTCAATTTCACTAGGTTGTGTATTTAAATCTCAATACCACAGTTGTAAATCCAATTGATGTGGTACATAAGCGGCACATAACTAGACTGCGACAAAAAATGTGAAAATTAAAAAGGTAATGGGGTTCATAACAAATAACATAACATTTGAAACCTTCGCAAACAAATACAGTCGAGTGTGTTAATCAATGCATTAGCAATAAGCCAAAACTCACTAATTTGGTGTCCCGTAAATGCAGGAAAGCCCTCAGAAATAGAGAATATACAAGAACAAGCTCAGTTATGAAAGATTCAGACCATACAAGAATTAAGTAGTAAACTAGATTATCTGACTATGACAGCATTTGAAGCATGCATCAATTGCAAAATCCATATAACTGCTTAAGAATCACAACAAACATAAAGCATTGCCCACAAGGTAAAACGTTAAGGATAAAATGAAACTTCCAAGTATCTTCAGGATAACGAAGTTAACGGAAGAAAATACGTACAACCAGGGCATCTACCAAAGCTTATTCTACATTATATCTGCTGAAACTTGAAGATTGTATCAGTGGAGCTAGTAATCGATCCTGCTTATCGCCTACTACCCAAACTCTTAGCTGCTCCATACATTCTTCAGTTTCATTCAATGTCTTCGACTATGCCTCTTCTTTCTCTGGCTGCTTTTATCATCAGAATCAGAGTCTGAACCAGAATCTGAATCAGATGATTCAGACGATGTACTGTACCTCCTGCTTTTTCCTTTGCTCTTCTTCTTAGTCTGCTTCTTCTTCTGACTCTTCTTCTTCCTACGCCTCCTTTCTTCCTCTGAATCAGATGATGAACTTGAACCCGAACTACTATCAGAAGAATAATCAGATCCAGTTACAGACGATGATCCACTGTCACTCTCAGTCTCAAACACTGAATCCTCACTGTCACTGCCAGCACCAGACCGATGTTTCCTCTTGGCCTTTTTGGAACTCACTTTAGCCTTTTCCTCCTTAGCCTCATGATTATTATTATTATTATCATCCAAATCATAACCCACAGACACTTCCGGCCTCAATTTAGGGTTTTTAAGTTGCTGAGTCCGAGACGGGCGTGAAATGTAAACCCGTTCATTCTTGCATTCATATGTCCAATGGCCAGTCTGGTAACACTTTTGGCACTGTGCATTGCCACCAATAGTTGACATGGTAGGCTTGACATCCTTCCTTACACCCAATCTAACAGCTTTCTCAGTACTCATCAAATACATCTGTCTCTTAGCTTCTCTTTTCTCCTGCCATCTGCTAGGCCCTTCTTCCTTCTGACCATAAGCATTAACATTTCGAGCAGCCGCAGTCGCTGCCCTTTCGGCCTGAGCACGACTAAGCCCTTTCGCAGCAGTTAATGCTGCAGCTTTGATTCTATCAGCTGCAACCTGAGCTTTCTCTTCCTTCTTACTTGACATTTTCTATATCAGTTATCAATATTATCGATTCGCGTGCTGAGTGAAATTCTGCTGCAAGAATACAAAAGAAAGATATAATAATTGGACATTCAGTTAAAAAAATGCGTAGGGAACAATGAATTAACATGATTTTTTTAATTTTCGATAATCGATCTATATTAGATCTGATCTACTATTTGATTAGTGATGATTGATAAAAACCTAATTAGAAAACACAAATCTATGTTATCAATGGCGGTACGGAGTAGAGCTCCGATCTAATTCGACGCAATTATGTAGTGCGTTGGTATTTGTAGGGGCGGCCATCGCGGCCGCAAATCGTACTGGAATCAAACCCTAGCGCGCTACAAAGAGGGGAAGGAAGATATGAAAAGAAGGAAAACCTGAACGGTGAACTTGTGGTGGCCGACGAGCAACTCCGGCTGCGTTGAGATCAGAGCAATTCCCTCCGATTTGTTGTTTCTGATAGAAAGCGGAAGTGCTTCAACGTTTTGTTGATTTAGGGTTTAATAATTGTTAAAATTTGTTGAACGATTGGCCGTAATAATAAAATCTGAATGGGTTTAATAAATTTATACGCTTTGTCTAGTCTTAGTGCACAGTTCATTGATATTATTATTATAACAAATACTAATTCTTACATTTTTGACGGCATATACCAATTCTATAAAATTTATTGTTGGATTGAAATTTCATATCGCATAAATCATCAATTGTATTCGTTATAATAATATTGATAATTTGTGCACGGTGGAAGACTTATTGAAGTCTTTCACCATAGAATTGGCCTCAACTTATATTTGCACGTGGTCCACACAACTAACTTGTAACAAACTTTTGAATTTACATAAAATTTGCATATGTGGATTTTCAAATGGTTTGTTATCGTTAGTTGATGAGTAAATACCTTCAAATTATAAAGTGGTAGATTAGAAAAAAAATCATAAACTTTTTTGTGATACTTTTTTTTTTGTCAGCTTAAACAGTGTCATAAGAAAATAGTTAAGCATACCAAAAAGGAAATGACTTCATGCATACTATTCAAATCATTGGTGTTAAACCAAATCTAATGACTTTTTGATGACCTAATTTTAATTACTCTTATATGAAAAATAAAATCGGGAATAAATATTTGTCACTACAAATAATTGTCATTGATACATAAAAAAAAATTGAGCAAATATTTGTCATTAATAATTATTGTTTTATCAAAAAAATCATACACACCATATATGTTTATCAGCTAATCAATAAGTTTTTATTTTTTTATTTTTTTTTTGACGGAATCAATAAGTTAAATTTATTAAATCATACATGGAACGTATTCTTCAATTTCTTCTAATGCATATCTGTTAATTTTATTATACTTTTTTATTCTATTTCTTCCCAACTATTTTTTTATTTTATTTCTTCCCAACCATTTTTTTAACGGTTTCATTATCCGACTATATAAAATCATCATTTCTATCCATCTATTTGAGATTGAGATTGGTACCCTCAAGCAAAAAATATTCTTCTTTATACAAATAGACGACGGCATTTAATTAAATTGTCTCCTATGATGCAATTGAACCAGATAAATCATCACACATGACCTTGAACAACTACATAAGTGGATTGTACACATCTTAACACAAAACCTTGATAATGTATTGAGTATATAACTTATCTCTTATATGTTGTTTAACAACTATTTTTTTATTCTACGTAAGACTTTTAATCATGCTTGACATAGAAAACCAACACTTATAACCATTAATCCGGTCATAGAATAAATGACTCTCATGTCTTTATCCTACAAATAGACATTTGGAGAGTGAATGTTGCAAGACCAAATTTTATTAGATATGTATTTTGTTAAGTAGTTTAGTGACTAGAAATTATACCATAAGGTGGATAAATTAGATGTCTTGGGTTCGAATCTCAATCCTTAGATATATAATGTAATATGTCTCTGTCAACTGAACTAAACTCGCGGAGACAATTTTGTTTGATTTATATTTCACAGGATATTAGTATTATTTTCAAAAACATATAAACTTTTTTAGATTTATATTTCACATGATATTATTTTCAAAAACGTATCGCTTTCTTTTTTTCATTCTAATTTATGAATTAATTTTGATACTATAGAGAGTGTTGGAAATCGATTTTTAACTCTAAAGAAAAAGTTCACATCATATTATAGCCAAAGAAGGTGAAGCTATTATTTTTTAAGTATTTATGCTATTCATCCAAAGCAAAGCATTCAAGATTTAAGCTATTGATTCGAGATTTGAGTATTTACTAGTTGTATTCTAAGTTGAGTGAAATAAGATTTATTTATTTCAGTAAAAGTAACTCTAAGAAAACTGAACCAAACTGATTCTTCCTCATGCTAACTTTGTTTGAATTTTGTGAAAAAAAGAACAAAACTGAACCATTGCTCTAACATTTAAGACTTAGAGCAACGTTGGAGAAGTCTATGTGAATGTGAGTAGCATAAAAATAATTGAAGGATCTTAAATAAGATATACAGTATCATAGAAATAAATTAATTAACATTTTAATTTGAGCCAACATGGAGTAAAAGTATAAAAAATCTGAATTATTTTAGAGTTGCATAATTTTTCTATCAATGGAATAAAATGTGTATGAATTACATAAGTATGTTGTGACATTGTAGTCTTTGTAGACCACTTGTTAGTAGTCATAAATGAGTTTCTTAAAATGCTCTTAATGGTCTAATTAAAATTTCAAATTTTGTTAATTCACTTGTGTTTTCCTATCCTAGTCCTATAAAGTGAAAAGTCAAGTAATAGCACTACAAATTTTAAACTTCAATGGTACTAAGGGCTTACTTGGGTTATAATTCAAAAGCCTTTGACAAAGAGAACTACAAATTCAGAAGGAAAAATACTTGCTACAAATTCATTTTAAACAAGTTACCAAAGTAGTAATAATTGTCACAAATCAGAATATATAAAAAAGGCTATTTTAAATCTCAACAGGTTTAGAATATCCCTGTTAGAAGATTTGCAGCAGTTGATATCGCGGCTCCGGTAATGGCACATTGCACAATCTGTTCATGAGACGAGTCGTCTTGTGTAAGTGCAAGTGTTGCACCTGTGATTGCTCCAGCAACTGCACTATTTTTCTGCATTAAACAGAATAAATAATTAGGTAATTATTTCACATCAAAAGTTCTTAGAATGATTAATTTTTTTAATGCTAATATAATCATGTATAATGTATATCACATATTTCGTTATTTAGAACATTACCCAGTCATGAGTACCGCGAGCTTCCTTCATCCCATATGTGAGCCCTGAATATAGTCCTGCAGCCAACCCTGCATTTTAGAAAGATTTGTAAGAATCATTTAATATCTAAAAATTGGTGGACTAGGGGATGAGGAATCTCGAAATCTATTAAACACCAACAATGACATAGACAATGATAATAATTTAAGAAAATAGAAGGTGATGGAATGTAATCATATGTATCAGTGTCGTGCATGAAGTACGAGTGCTACATAGCTTGAAAAATGTAGACAAATTTTACTTTTGCGGTTGCCATTTATAATTTATACAAAACTAAACTAGCACTAATTATTGGAAAATTGGCAAATTCAGATTTATATAGAAGCCCATGATGCCTCTTCAAGTTAAGGGAACGTATGATTACCCCATTGGAAGGACTCTTTCCCTGTGCTTTTTACCTGATGAAGAAAAAAAGAATAACAATTAAACACAAAATGACATAACATAACAAAGGCTGACATATTGTCGCACATAAAATTACAATTTTAATTTCAATTTGTATTAGGAGGTTCCCCTCCATTTCCTTTTTTCTTAGCTCCTCTTGTACTTCTTGTTATGGAGGTTGCTTAATAAATTTGCCGTTTCAAAAAAAAAAAAAAAAGGAACAGTTGAGGCTAGTCCCAATTTTGAAAGATTAGGCAGAGAATATATATGAACTCACCATGGCCTCAATGGATTTACTGCTGGTCTCTCCTGTATACACCAACAAAAGTGAGAAACAAATGTTATGTTACTATTTTATAACTCATTTCAAGATTCATATTAAATTTCTATGCTCCAAATTTTCTGGTTCTGCATATTATGTTTTCGCAATTTGAATGTACCTCTAAGACCATGTAAACGGTTTTTCTTGGTGGCAGATATTTCTGGAGGCATGCCACCAGCATTATGAATCCCAGTACCTACATTTCATCCAAAGTATTAATTCCAAAAGTAAGGGTATCAGAAGAATTTAACCCAACCTTTGAAGCAGAGACACTCCTCATATGGGACACGGACACGACACAACACCGACACTTATAATTGTGTCATTTTCTCAAATTATTATCGGTCTACTTGTCGGTGTTCTTGGCGTGTCAGGTATCCATGCTTTATAGAAGCAGACACACATATAAAAGGAAAACATGAATTGTTAATAAAAATTAACTAGTTTTACGAAGATGATTTGCATAATAAAAGTGGGAGTAAAAATAAACCTTCAATAGCCGTGAAATAGGCTTCGCGTGACACAGCTTGTACTGCTCCTATCTGCAAGAAATCGTGATCAAAATTGTGCATTGACACGTGTGCGGTGGTCAAAAGCGAGGAAGTAATTGATACGTACCCCAGCAGCTTTGACAAAACTCTCAGCAATGCGGTTAACAAGAGGATGACCAAAGTCGAAGAGACCCCCTTTATTAAATGTACTAAGTTCATCCAAAAGTGAACGTGTCTCCAAGTTGCTGCTGCTACTATTCATCTTTCTTCTTCTTCTTCTTCTTCTTAATCTTAATTATTATTTTCGATTGTGTGTGGTGTAATGTAACTGCACAAAACAATAATCCTTGAATGAAAACACCACACAGAGAGAGAAATCAAATCAAATGAAGAAAATAACCGACATAGTAGTAGTTAGGATTGAAGGAGTACACGTGTTACAATGAGACACACGTGGATGTTTCTAAACAACGTGGATCTACAGTTTGTGGTAACCCAATTTATTTGCAACATAAACTGGAACACCCATCATGTATGATCATGTTTTGCAATTGCAACTCTGGACCGAGTCTTGTTCCATCCGCAATCCAAATCAAACTCATTTTGACGTTTAATATTCAAATACGCAAAAATCCTTGAATAAATTAATGTGGACTAAGCCAATAAAAATCACTCACATAAATAAATTTATAAGTTAAATTTCACAGAATTTGATTTAGCGGCGAAAATTTTGAGTAATATACAAACAACGGAAACAGTGATATTGATTCAACTCTATTAAAAAAATAGTGAATTAATTTTATTCAAGTGGAGGAAGGATTGGGTTCAGGAAAGAATTTTGGGTCTACCCTCCATTGTTGTTGGGAGGAAAAAGAAGGCTATATCTTTGGCTATCTTAGAGACAGGGTATGGAAACGAATTCAACAATGGTCTGGTAAGCATCTCTCAAAGGCGGGTAGAGAAGTTTTGATCAAATCGGTGGCACAATCAATTCCGACGTATTGCATGAGTATTTTTCTTTTACCAACTACGTTCGGGGAAGAAATTCAAATGATTAACTCGTTTTGGTGGGGGACAAATAGAAGGCAAGGTAGAGGAATAAATTGGCTTAGTTGGGATAAGCTAACTATGATTAAAGAATTTGGAGGAATGGGATTCCGTCACTTATATGGTTTCAATTTGGCTTTGCTAGGGATGCAAGTTTGGAAGTTACTAACCAACCAAGATACTATTGTAGCTCGGATTTTCAAAGCTAGATATTTTCCAAATTGTGATTTTTTTGGGGCTCGTCTAGGCCACAACCCAAGTTTTATATGGCGTACACTTCACAGGTAATAGTCAAAAGGGGACTAAGATGGTGCATCGGTGATGGAAGTAAAACCAATGTATGGTCTGAACCATGGCTACGCGCTGAAGCTAATTCCCATGTCACTAGTGCAATGGTGCAAGGCTGGGAACACACAAGAATTATAGATTTAATTCACCAAGGAACAAAAAGTTGGAATTGGGAGCTCATTGATAGATTATTCAATGCTAGAGACAAAGAAGAAACAAGAAGGTTGCCCATCGTTGGAATGGAAGGGGAGGATAAGAGGATTTTGAGGTATAATAATAAAGGCCTTTATACGGTAAAATCGGCGTATCGATTTGCAATGGACACATTAATTAATAATGAGCAATACAAAATACCGGGGGATTGGATGTTAATTTGGAAGTTAAGCATACCTCAGAGTCAAGATTTTTCTATGGAGAATTGCGAGAGGATGTCTACCTACACGAGATCAGCTTCAAAGTAGAGGAGTGCAATGCACAGACTTGTGCCCACATTGTGAAACAACATATGAAAATGATTGGCACTTGTTTGTGAGTTGTAATAAGGCACATGAAGTATGGAGGGAAGCTAATTTATGGGATGAGGTGTGTCGTGTTGTTGAAAAAGTATCATCCATTAAGGGCTTCATTTTTGCAGCACCGGCAGCTTTAGCAGAGCCAAGAAGAAGTGAATTTGTAATGATGTTGTGGTGTTTGTGGAAGTGTAGAAATGACAAAATTTGGGAGGATAAAGTGCAACCAGTTCGTGTGGCAATGCAGCTTGCAAGAGATATGCTATATCAGTGGCGAAATGCAAGGCGAAGGGAGGACACAACAGGTCATCATGACAGCAAAAATGTCATGGCAACCACCACCGATAGAGAAAGTGAAATGTAATGTTGATGCGGCCTTATTCAATCAACAACACAAATTTGGCCATGGTATCTTTGTAAAAGCAAGAACTAAGTGGTTTCATGGTTCCCCCCACCGGTAGAAGCAGAGGCATGGGCGTTAAAGGAAGTCATCACTTGGATGGGAGAGTTGGAGTTATCTAGTGTGGTTATTGAACTAGATTGTTTGCTAGTGGTAAACGCCATAAAGAGCAACTCCAATAATCAATGTGAGTTTGGTCATATTATAAATGATTGTCATAGGCTATTAGGAAATTATCCAAACTTTGAGATAAGTTTTGTAAAGAGGCAAGCTAATTTTGTTGCTCACTCACTTGCGAGGGCGTCAAAATCTTATGCTAGCACTCATACTTTTGATTCTATTCTATCTTGTATTGCTACTCATTTGATACATGAAATAATATGAATTTATTTTGATCAAAAAAAAAAATTATTAACATTGGATGTTCTATAAAAAACTGTCAATGAAATAGATAATTAATTATATTTTCATAAAATAATATAATATACAAAATCTTACACGATTATTTAAATATAAAAATTTGTTGAAAAAATTAAATATCAAAATTTAATTGATAAATAATGGACACATAAATGTAATTGGAGTTCTATCCAAAATTGATTTTTTAATTAAAATTAATAAAATATTAATAATTTTTATTTTCAATTAATATTCATAACATTTAAATTTGTAAATTAAAAATAAAATTCTTAATTTTAAATTGAGTTTGATCTATAATTTGGACAATAGTGTTATAAAAAAAATTATCAAAAAGAAATTTGGAAAATAATTGATGTACGTTTTCTTAAATTCTGACTTATTTTCAAATTACTAAAGATGATTTCTCTTAAAAATTAGAGTATAAATTTGTTATTTTAAATAATTGACAATACTCATCACTACATAATAGAGTTGGGTATTAGTTTCCTAATCAAATCCTGATAAAATAAAAAAAACTTGCCTTAGGTTTTTGTTTAATTTTTATAATTATGTAACTTGCCTATTTTTATACTCACCTTGACATCTTGTTCAAGTTCTACGACAATGTCTAAACAAAACAAATCTAAAAATATGATTTTAAGAGGCACCATTACTTTAGTAGATGCAGAGCACCAAAAATCATATCTTGATGGCGAATATAATTTTAACGAGGTAAACTCTAAGATGTTACGAGTCAAGTTCACAATTTGATTCTGCTTAGACAAAATGAATTGACTGACAAGCATGATGTAGACGAACTGCACAAAAAGACCATTGCATAGCAACAGTTTCATACAGATTTACAATGGATGATTCCCAAGTACAGTAGTAAAAAAATGGCCCTAGAATCACACTGACACATATATCCAATCCCTACAATCCACCA
The DNA here is from genome assembly GCA_951799995.1 of Trifolium subterraneum. Lineage (NCBI taxonomy): Eukaryota > Viridiplantae > Streptophyta > Magnoliopsida > Fabales > Fabaceae > Trifolium > Trifolium subterraneum. Next base: position 5,146,616 of record OX637464.1, read on the forward strand.
CCAAAACGAGGGGAGACAAAAAAACATAAGAAAAACCTGTGTAGGGCAATTATTGGCGCCCCCTGTCATTAAGTTCAAATAACTGAAAAGAGGAATAATGATAAAAATACCACCTCTCATCTACAAATTGGGTACTCGTCCTCCATCAAAAGCTATAAAAGTAAATAAATGAGCTGGAAGAGGTAAAATTTGGAGAGGAGAAAAATACAAAACTACTGCTTCAGAAAAGTTATGCAAAAGCAACAACCACTTTTCTGTATTAATATTCTCCCACCTTGGCGGCACTGTACAGTACTACCTCCACACCACATGCCCTCTATGCAACGGATAACCAGAGTTTACACCCCTCAAGGTAAAATTCCTTGTCTTACACAGCATGCTTCTTTTATAGTCAGCAACGACTCGGCCACCAGCAAATTTATACGTCAAACAAAATAAACAATTTGCCTTCTTGTATGAGTGTAGAAGCTTATGATCCATTTACAGCCATTTCTGCCGAGGATTTAGGAGGAACCAGTGGACGTTCCTCGCCTCCCAATTGTATGTTATCCGATTTTGCATGCAAACGATCAGAAAAGCTTCTAGAGGCTGAAGAATCTTTCTCTACAACGTTATCTTCAGCTCCTATGTTGCTATTATCAGAGCTGCTTCTAGTAACATTTTGTCTGTCTTCCTGATTGTCTTCACTAGAACTCGTCCTCCCTTCAACTGTTTGAGCACCCGTATGGTTATTGATTGCAGATTTCTTACTAGGTAACACAGCTTGGCTCAATGTTGAACATAAAGCAGCAAAAACACTATCTTTAGATTTTGAGTTCTTTGTTAACTTCTGCTTCTTCACAAGTTCGGGATCTTTATCCTTTGAAGGAAGTTTCCTTTTCAGCCTGAGAGACTCCAGTATCCCTTCATCTTCCTCTGATGTTTCTTTTTGCTTCTTTGGTGGTGGTTTATAATCTTCATCGTCCTCGTCATCTTCATAGTCAACCAGTGACCTTCGACTGAAAATCAAGATGAACACATTTTATGGCACTTTTTGTCATAACATTTTATGGCAGATTGACTTCTGAAAAGCGAACAAATAAAATAGACAAGTCTACCTTGACTGCGGATGGTTTGACGTAACTCCATTGGAAAGACTAGGCTGTTGATGACCTTTATGATCATGTGAAACAGATACAGACGCTACATCATCCTCATCACTGATAAAATTTCCCCAAGTTCAGAGACTCCACAACTACATAAAAAAATTAAATCTTATGATAATTAAGAAAGAAGATATGCACCTGTCCTCATTAAAATACCGTTCTTCTTCTTCTCTCTCCACAGCACGCTCATCAATTCGTCTTCGAAGGTCCATTACCGCAGCACCATTAGTCCCACCATTATCCACACACTGCAAGCAAGCATGCATGTAAATTCAAACCTACACGCTGATGCACAGAAATCATGCAGGGACAAAAATTACCTGCTCATATTTTACTTTCAGCGAGTGAATTGAGACCAAATGCTCAAATTTTACCAGCTGGCCCCAATAAGAATCAACTACGTGTTTTAGCAATAATTTCAAATCATTCTCCTGCACAATACAAAATTGTTAGTGTAACATTGTTTTAGTTGGGGAATTTAAGATAAAAAATGAAATAGTCATCAAAGTTTAATACCTTCCGAATATACTCAAAAAGTTCCAGAACAGCAGAGTTGAGAAGATTGTAACGATTACCATTAGCAACAAAGGCATCTATAATTGGTTTGAGAATGTTATTCTTTACGAAATAATTTAGCATATGCTCATCCTGCATGTTAAAACTTGAAATTGTCAGATGTGCATAAAAAGTAGTATTTTGGTTCTTAAAAAAATATTGGTTCACAAGAAAAAGAAATTTCAACAGAGAAAAAATCTAGCTCAAAATAAAGATATTTTAAATAAACTGTTAGAAATAATATAAAACCATTGATGTAGCCTTTCCTAACAGCTTAAGCTTTTGGGATAATCGGTTATTTGACATGGTATCAGAGCCTCTATGACTAAGTGGTCTAGAGTTCGATCCCCGCTCCCCTCACTTTCTAATTAAAAAGTGGAATTTGATTATTTAAGCATATGGTAGGTGGGCCTATGCATTATCCACGCTTCAAGCCCAAGTGGGCTCTTGCGTGAGGGGGCGTGTTAGAAATAATATAAAATCATTGATGTAGCCTTTCCTAACAGCTTAAGCTTTTGGGATAATCGATTATTTGACATAAACCTATGGAAAATCTAAGTGAAATGATTTTTAAATTTATAACTGGACTGTGAGGATATCAAATCACTATTCAACATCTCAAATCACAAATCAAGAAGCTAATTTTCAAATTGGGGTTGTAAATTGTATCAAATATTTACGGTATTTCATGATAATGGGGACTCCCTACATTACCCATTATGCTGCCAGTGAAGCTGCTATTGACAACTGATACTCTTAAACTAGTAACATCCCTTTCTTCAGCCAATTTACAAATTCCTTGAATTTCATTACAAAAAATAGTGCCTGAGTGTTAAAACTTACATTGCGGGAGAGAACAGTTCGAACAAACCGGACAGCACAGACAACTAAGTATCTTTCTGCTCTCCGTGTCAGGAGCAAAATGTTCTCAATTGCACTATTGACAAGGAAATTGCACCTAAAAACAGCAGGGAAAGACACCAATGATCAAAATTTATATGATTAAAAGCATGGAGTTCAATCTGATTAATGCAGAGCAAGAAGGCAATACTTTATCCTGTATGGGTGATGAAGGACACAAAAGTATAGTAATTCACATATGTTCAATAATATCTCTGGTTTTGTTTTGCGCTGAAATTGAACACTTTGTCCAGGACTTGTTGATTTAATACTTGCATCGGCAATATTTTCTGAAGGACATGACGCTGTTATAACCTCAATCAGTTGACCCAAATGCTTCTCAAAGAAGATGTCAATGATAGTGTCCCTCTATCAGATAAAACTAAAGGAGTCAATAAAACAATTGCAGGAATATATATATTACCAACATAGAAAAAACTTCCATCTTACATGAAACATTAACTGGCAACTTTTTACAACAAATCAGCAGATACATTATAAAACACAAGTCAACATTAAAATATTATACCTGCGCAAGCAAACTTAAATTTGTTGGCCACACAGTTTTAACTGGGCCGAACTTTTTCAACAATTGGTAAAATAGGAGTATACTATAAAACAATTCTATGACACTCCTAAACTAAAAAGCCAATACACTTCAGATGTAAAAGCACGACAAACTCGCAAAATGAGAAAAACAACCCCTCCCCTTAACCAAATAAAAATTCAAGAAGATAGCTGACAGCAACAGACAAAGATAACACTATCAAAAAGGTTCAATATAAATTATATGGAGGAAAGAGATGTACCAATTTAAACTATATACAACTATTAAGAAATGAAAATGCAAAACAGCTAATACCCAGAAATGGAACTGAATTCAATAAATTATCGATCAAGGTTTGAGAAAGAGGTCAAGAAAATACAGAAAAAGATACCTGCGGTCCAGACAATGTACTCGAGTCCAATAGAATGCGAAGAATCTCAAGAAACTGGCAATGCATGCTCTCTCCGAAATCTGTTACCATTCCCTTAACCTGTACATAGCATGACCAACAATTACATGCAGGACTAGCCTTCCCAAAATCATAAATACACACATGACAGATCAACTAATAGAAGATGGATTTAGAACATACTGCTACATATGATATTAGTGTAACAGCTGGTCCAGAATCTGTTAGATTCAGTTAGGTAGGGTTATACTTATCAGTTGTAACATATCAGCGTAGTTCTGACTGCTGCAACTGCACTTAGATCAGTCTAACCCATATAGTGAGAGTTTTCTTTTAGCATAAACCCAACTGAAAATGCAGAAGGTCAAATCTTCTGCATGGACCGACATTTTTTAACAAGACTACACTATCGATACACCAAAAGTGCAAACCTCACTTATTTGTCTCCAACAAATCATGAGATTTTCTGTTAGAATTGGGCCTACCCCAAAATATCTGCACCAGGTACAATTATTAAATTTTGAAGCCTTCTATGAATAAGCTAAAATTCTATGAATATGCTAAGAAACACTGTTCAGCAAAACCCAAAGCAAAAAATAACTAACTGAATTTTGGAAAAAGTTTCCACTTAAAAATGTATATAACCGAATTTTCAAATCTGAGTTACTGCCAAACACAAAAAACTTCAAAGAAAATTTCAACAAAAATCATAGTTACGAATATGATCCAGAATTGCAATGTAAAGAGGGAGCATACACTCACATACACACATATATGCTCCCCAACTAGGTTATTTGATTTCTGTAAGTTATTACACTTCAAGTCATCCAAAAACAAATATGATCCCCTTTACATAATAAAAGTTGAAAATGATCCCATTTACATACAAAAAGTTGAATATGAACCCATTTACATACAAAAAGCATACCAAGAGTCCTAGAAGAGCAACTCCTTCCTGCCGAACAACATATGATCGCAGAAGATTAGGATCCTGATTCATAAAAAGAAGGAGGATATCTGTTCTGCAACCATCACAATGATTTCCTATCAGAAATTAATCATAAAGGAGTGTACAACCAGAAAAGTCAACTGAATTTTATGTAGAAACCAAACAAAAGGAAGAATCAATACCCAGTTAGCACAAGTTTTTTGTCTTGACTTTGCAGAACATCACTGACAATGTCAAAGATGCCTTCATTCATCAGATCCCTACAAACATCAAGAATATGAAACTACTAAACAATCGGATTCAACAGACACCCAAAATGTAGAATAAATGGTAAAACAAAGTAAGATTATGTGAAATATGTATCAGTGTTCTGAATCAAAAGAGCGTTGTTAGAAGTTCCATTCAAAAGCAGCTATCCAAATAAGGTTTTGTAGAAAATCTCTAATTAGGTCCATGTGATCACATAGGAAATTAGTAACAGACCAAGGAGAACTGGCTCCACTGAAGTGTACAAGGGGTGGAAAATTAAGCAGAAAAGTTTTTTATATGCTTAACCAAAGTACTTCTTAAAAAATCGACAATCAACAGAACAACAGTAACTAACGTTTGAATCCTTTAAGGAAGACAAGAAGCAGAACAGGTTGTGTAACAATACCAATGCAACATACCTAAAAAGCCGAAGCTGCTGGACCATCTGTAAGCTCTTGCTTACACTACAAAACTCGTACAAGAAATGGACCTGTTCATCACAACATAAGAGGCAAACTATGTTTAAAATAAAAATCCATGGAAAATCAAGACTCACGAGCATCCATCAAGGCAGCATCAACATCTATCCATTATAAAAATACAAGATGGGAAGCAACAAACTATCGTTTTAAACCTCATTATACGATAGTTTTATACTCATGATTCATTTGGATAGAAAGTAAAGCACTCTCTGTATCCTAATTGCAATATAATTGTTCATGTATTTACAATTGCTCTGTTATGGACTTCAGGAACATTTTGTTAAAGGAAATATTCTGTTGTATACAAAAGGTTTATTTTCAAAGACTACATATGAATAATACCTTATCTGATTCCTTAAAGCTAAAGAGAAAAAAATGAGACCATATGAATGCAACCCTTCGTATTAAAAATAACATTTAGTGTACGAGGGTGAAGTTCATAAAGGCAATGGATCCATTGTTCAAACATCGGATATTGGTATATACAGTGGTTTGAACTCAAAAAAGGTGAAACTAAAGAACAAGGAAATGTCTGTTAAATTATTTCAGCACCAAAGCCCATGCATTGTTTAGTGAAAGTTTAAAACTGAAACAAAGGTGTGTCTATCCACAGCAATAACCGTTACATCAATCAATGATCAAGAATTTCACCAAGATAAGCTATGAATTTTCTAAGTTTTGAAACAAATCAACTGATTGGGGGGAACACAGCATTGTTCCATTCTAACTCAATATCTCGCAAACTCCATTTATAGACAGAAGCAAATGATACGACATCTTATCAAGACCTACCAAGTTCTTCTTTGACTCTTGAGACGTGGTGGGTGATTTTAACCTAGCAAACAACTCCTGGATAAATGTATTGTCGTCCTTCAACATAGCAATAACCTAGAAAAAAACAGATCACTCAATAATAAAGGCAACACTATATAAATAATGTAATTTCTTTCTCTGATAATCACAACTTACAAAGGCATTGTTTGCATGTATTATGGAGTTAATGGTTGCACAAGTAGCGTCATCTAAGACTCTGGCCAAAACAATATCCTGAAAGTGGGAAAACAAGGTAAGCTCACATTGAAGAAGAAAAATGTCAGCAATAGAAGTCTCAAAAAGAGCCAAACCTTCAAATAGCCAACTCTATATGTCTGATGTATCTTCGCCAGTGCATTGGGATCTTTTATAGGTATGGCCTACAAGAGAAAATTGGCAATATACAATTGAGGTAAAAGTTTCTGCAACATCTTCCGATCTACCCACCACCTTTCAGTTCTCTAAAAATGAAAGGCAGATAAAAAATACCTCCTTAAAAACAACATGGTCCTTTAAGAATTTACGATGATGCTGGACACAAGTACTTTCTGGATCATCTGCATATTGCTAAAACAGGTGGTTCAGCAATCAAAATAAGTAGAGGAAAAGAAAGAAGAAATCAAAATGAAAACATCCAAGATGATTTCTCTTAAACTGAAACCACTAACAGCAGTTACGGGATGCTATAACACAATCAAGATATCAAAAACATTTTAAATTTAGAAGGAAAATAGATAAAGAAAAAAAATTAGGAACAATTACTCTTATGGTCCCTTAACATAATTTCAGGTAACGATTTAGTCTTTCTTTTTTCCAAATCATTTTGGTCCTTCACCCATGCATGGATATGGATTTCAAGCTTCAAATCTATGGTTTCTTTCCATGTGCACTCTCAATCTTAAATATATGTTATGCCCCAAAATAAAACCGTGGATTTGAAGCTTCAAAATCCATATGCAAACCTGGATAAAGGATCAACATAAAATGGGGAAAAAAAAAGATATTGGGCCAATTGTTGCTTGAAATTAAGTTAACGGACAATGGGAGGGGTAATCAATCACTAAACGAGAAAAACTCATCACTCAATTGCGAAATTAATTTCTGAAGAATTCACTTACACTCAAGGGCACCGATAATGTCCACTATAAACTCATCCTTAAAAATTCTCTCAAGAATTGGTGGACTATTAAGTAAAACTGCACGAGTACATGTTACAGAATTAATGAGTACAAAATTGATAAAATAGGGGTTCTAAATTAAAATGATGCACAAATGAATACTGACAGATCCCTTTGACGATTTTGTAAATCGTGTGAAGGCCATCCATGTGTTCCAAGTCTTCACACATTCTAAATAACTCCATCAGCTTTCGGAAAAATTCTTCCTACATTATATAACACAAATGAAAAATTATAGATATTACAATATACAAAAAAAAAAATATACACGGAGTACACATTCTATTCAGCATTCTACCATACAGATGATTGATGTGATACATAGGCTTCTAAATACATACGGAAAAGAAAACACAGGACTGTGCAACCAAGCTTATGATGCACAGACAATAGACATTCGTAATCCGCATTAGGCTTCTATTACAATTTGAAATTAACAGGATAATCATTATTGAAATGGCATATGCTCCAAGTGATATGCCATATAATGCCACAACATGACAGACACAATATCTTCAGGAAATATGATTCTTTTCCTAACAAACTATTAAGGAAACATACAACACCATATATTTTCTAGATAACAGGACACTGTTAACAACTTCATCTGTATTTATTTGCAGAGAAGAATTTCTTAGTGGCAGCTTACATTACTTGATAGTAGCTCTGTTACTCGTATTTGATCTGAAATGCTGCTGTCAACAACGGTCTGCAAACGGAAAATGCAAAACTGGTCAAAATGTAAATTAAGTTTCATGGATAAAAGCAAATTGTTACTAAACCAACTAAAAATAATGAGCACTATATTCAAATTAAAATCATTCCCTGGCTGCTGTATTATACTCAACAGTACCAAGATTTTATGATTTTTATTGGATAAGAATAAGGAGAAAATCAGTATCACCGAAGCAACAACACGATGAGAATCAAACCTCGTTTTATTAGATGAGAATGAATAAAAAATCAGTATATACAAAAGCCATAAAATTACATATGTACAACAGCACGATTCAGGTATCACCACAAACAAGTTTACATCAACACTCCTACATTCCAAATTTGCAGAATCACTAACAAGATTTTTTATAACATCATGCTCTAGAAGTCCTCCTAGACATGAAAGGGACATTAAGATTGCATATCAACTATAGCAAGGGTTGAGGATGTAAATATCATATTGATTCTTGTCATTCTCACATGACAAGGTAAGTGGGCAGTGCATTGTCTGGGTTTTAAGGGCTCAAGTATAAGGGGGAATGTCAAATACCCATTCCATGTTTTGACCAAAACAACGCGAGCAATATATTATCATATTATGGTACTTGGCTTGTGAAAGCAAGATATATAATACAGAGATACAGTCCCAAACTCAGGTTGATTGAAGAAATTCACTCAACGCGAGCAATTATATAGTTCCCCTGTTTTCCTTGTCGTCTGTAAAAGTAAAAAAGTCGAGTATGGCTCTGTTTGGTAAAAATAGCAGATAGCTGATAAGCTAGCTTATGGTTGATGGTTGATGGTTGATAGCTTATAGCTGATCACTGATGATCGATAGCAGATAAGCTAATTGAAGTGTTTGGTAAAACTAGCGGTTCAACTAGCTGATAAATGTAAAATGACATAAAAGGGCATTCTTAATTTATATTTAAATTGATATTAATTTAATATTTAAGATACTTTAATTATTTATAATTAATTATGTGTTTTAATTATTTATTTATAATTAACTTTTAAACATTTATATAGTATTTTTATTTTATTTCAGATCAAATCAATATTTATCTCAGTTATTTTTATGTAGGAAATTTATATATATATATATATATATATATAAACAAACATTATATATAAATTAGGAGAAGTTGCAAGCTTGCAGCTGTCAGCAACTGCCTTCATCAAATGGTGTCACTATATATACATGTACTGTATAAAATTTTCATAATGTCAGTACACAAATACTCAGATCTATTCCTATCATTGTTTTCCTGAATTATAATTCAATTAGATGCAATTGCCGCTGTCAGTAACTGCCTTAATCTAACTGTGTCAGTATATATATAGATGTACTGTATATAATTCTCATAATGTCAGTACACAGATATTCAGATCTATTTCTCCCTTCATTTTTCTGAGTTTCTGAAACACCGTTAGAGATAGTTTTTAAAATTTAATAATTGATATTTATGTCTGAAGTCTGCATTACAAACCAAGTTGACGGATTGTAATGGAAGGGAGGAAGGGGGGGAGAGATATTGCTACTACCAGTTGATTGAGAAAGATGTGATGGACAGGAAATTTGATATTATAAATCCACAAAAAATAAACAAGATTAAAGCAACGCCCAAACCTTAAGAATCAAAGGTAGTGTTGATAGTTCAACAGCAGGCAACTCCCTTAACTCGCTGTTAGTGCTCTGAAATGGCTCATCTGATAAATAACAACAGCAATGGTAAAACATCAAATAATCTGATTAGGCAAATAAAGCAAAAGCAATGGTAAAACACTGTAGTAACAATTTCATTTTACAAATATTTCAGCATAACTATTTAGGTCAAAGTAGCAACAATATCAGATATGTAACATAAAAGAGTCCTTTGTAGAAGACACAAAAGTGCATCCTACTGACAGAGGTAGTAATGACTAATGAGATTAAAAATCTATTTTCACTTACTATTTAAAGTATTGAAATGCATATTCCTCTGCACATTGCAAATATGGTCCCTGAATGAAACAAGCACAGTAATTAAGCTCAATCCACAGAAGCAACAAAAAAACCCAAGAAAAAAGGTAAAAATCAACAGTCATTCTCTGTTACCATATGTAAGAGCATCCGCTAGGCTCTTGAAAGCTAAGCGCCAGTTCTGTGGCATATTCTGGATCTCTCCATGAGATAATTGAATCTGAGGAGCAAAAGCATCCATCAACAGATAAATAAATGAACTATAAATGCTCATGCATATATGAATTGCAATGCCCATTATTGGCGTGAGAGAGAGAGAGAGAGAGAGAGAGAGGGGGGGGGGGGGGGGGGGGGGGATATAAAGTTGCAAATTACCTTCTTGCTTCCTATAAATATCATCAGAACTGATGCGATGCAAAAGTATAGTCTCATTGTCGTCTTCATCATAAACAAATAAGCCCAGATCCTCTGATCGCTGCATTATAAGATATAAGATATTTTATATAGTTTGAATGCAGGTAATCTCAAGGTTTGTGCATTTGAAAAATAAAAACCAACTGTAAATAATATACATTTGCATAATATGCGTATTGACCATCTATTCTTTTGGATACTATGAAGTATCAACGAAGCTGATTTTATCATTGGAAAGGGGGAGACGATGTAATAGTAATCATAGATAAGATGAAATATGTGTTCATCAGTAAAATTAATACACCCACTAGTCTAAGTAGAATATGATTTAAAAGAAATATTATAAATTCATTATTTGAAGGACAGAGATAAAGTGCATGTTTGGTTCTACGGTTGACGAAAAATGATTTTGGTTAATATGATTAGTTTGGGAATAAAAAAACATGTTTGGATGCAAAAGCTGCAAATACATTATGGAGGCAAAAACAATTCTAGGTGATAACACTAAATCATGTTGAAATCAATTTTACATTTCTTGAATTGCCTCACAATGAAATCAATTTTACATTTCTTGAATTGCTTTACAAAAGTGAATTCAAACATGCACATAAACAAACAAGTGTGGTTTTTTTTAGGACACGTAAAAATATGCTTATGGAAATGAGATAGAGAACGTAGGTCCCGTTTAATTTGTAAAAAACATTTTCTAAAATTTGTGTTAATTTCACTTGCTAAAAACATGCTAGACTCTTGATGTGAAACAATTGTGTGCATTTTTTTAAAACAATGAAAATACCAAAAATTGTTTTCATTATTTCCGGAAATGCATCTTTCCTAGCTAGAATTTCACCTTCTCGCCTTCACAATGGTTCACTTAAAGAGTCTCAAATCTTCTTATTTGTAAGTTAACCTGAAGACATATTTTAGAAAATGAGAATAGAAAATGTTTTCACAAGACACGGAGTAAACGGGGCCTAATATAAGTAACAATGTTTGTTCCAAGTTTTTATAAGAAAACTCGACAGTAATGTTGAGTCCCAAAAAATAATTTTTGCATCAAACTCCCAAAAATGTTATTTTTATCCATGTTTTCCTCATTTTTATTCTGATGTTAAAGAATGGGAGTCTTAACTTCCCACGAGAATAGAAGATACAGTATGTTGTAATTCAACCCATTATAACTTCCTACTTCTACCTCGTTCTACCACAATTTTTCTATTTTGAAGTTTTATATTCCTAGTATTACGAAGTACTTACCAAACACTGAATTATACCTAGGAGTAGGAATAGAAACTAACACTTCCTAAGGGAAAGTCAAGCAGATACACAAAGTGGTCATGCCAATCACAGATGAAAGCTTCAACAAAAAAAAATGTTTTCTGCTACATAAATCAAATGGCATCATTGTATTGTGTGGGTTCCATCGTAAACTAATTAACCAAATCATTATGTCACATATGAAAGTGCGGGAAAATGATTTACATACCTCCATATAATCAATAGTTACATGCCCAGTACCCTGGTCATCCCATTTTCCATCATCATTCAGACGGTACACCTTGACACGCTGAAATACAATTAGAAGAGAAACTAAGAGTATTGTTTGATATAAGCTGCTCAACAACAGAAAATACTTATTCATGTATGCCTATAAAACACTGACCATAACAATATAGAAGCAATAAAAATTACTGCCCTTACTTGTAAGGGTAAGAAGCATGAAACCAAAATATAAGCACTAAAAAAACCACTACATATTTACTGATGTTTTAGTGCAGATGTTTATTCCTTAGTATTGAATAAAACTGAAATCCCACGTAGAAAAGAGATAAAGGCATAAGGCCTAAATGAGTTTATATAGTGACAACCCTTACCTTACAAGCTGTTTTGTAAGGATGAGTTAGGCCTAATATAAAAATTAAATATGATATATCAAAGCATGTCGATCCTGCCCACCCACAATTCATATTCACACACCGAGCCCAATAGTACTGAGTGAGAGGGGTGTATTTTGAAAAACCCAAGTGTCACGTAGAAAAGAAATAAGGCCTGGAAGAATGAGTTTATTAAGTGTGACATGGAACCCCTCACCTTACAAGCCGGTTTTGTAAGGATGGGTTAGACCCAATACAAAAACATAATACTCAGTTATAATATGTGAATTTTGACTATTGATAAGTGCTTAATAGATGCTTAAAAATTAAAACCAATAATTAACCAGCCTAGACAAGAAATAAGGACAGTAAAAAAGGTGGTGACAAATGCAAGCAAAACGTACAATTTGATCCTTAAGATTGTCGGCAAATGTTGCCCAACACGCTAAATACACGAGCAAAGTCAATTAAGGTGAATAAGTAAATATAAGACATTCTATCATCATTAAAAAATGGCATAATATAATGTGATACTCCTTCCATCCCTAATTATAAGCACCCTTTGGAAGATTAAATTTGTCTCTAAATATAAGCCCATTTTCAAGTTCCAAGACACAATTATTATTATTTTTCCAAACATAACACTATTTAATACTACTATGTTGCATTGGAATATGAAAAGTCAACTTAAATACATCTTTTCACAAAGGACAATTTAGTAATTGTAATACATAAAAAGTACACATTAATTACACTATCAACTTTTCTTAATATGCATGAAAAATGTCAATAGGGGATTAGGGGCTTATAAAAAGGAACGGAGGGAGTATTTGCCAAAAAAACAAGAAAATAAAATGATTTGTACATCCAGTGACCACCAAGTCTTACAGCATGGGAAGACTATATAATTAAACAATAACTAATGCATTCCGAATATTAACAGTAATAATAACAAATAAAAGTTTTAAAAAGAGAAAATGTTGAGTATTATCCAACAAAATTTCAGCTGAAGTCGTGAGCTCTGGCATCGAGAAATTCATCTATAGCTCAAACATAACTGTTTAATCCAAAATTCACAAATCAAATGTTCCAGTGCTACTGGGTCCTTGTCTAAATACAAAATACAAAAGAGAATGAGCCCGGTTCCTGACAGTCTCAAAGTGGATGAGGAGGCCTGAAGGTAATGACAGAACTTTCACCCTTCAGTTTAATATTTAACTTCATTTCACCCTTCAGTTTAATATTTAACTTCATAAAAATCCCGGTGGATTGTTTCCGCAAAACTAAATACATTTATGAAAACAATAAGCATATTTATCTATGTCCTAGGTTCTAGTGTGTAAGAATATAAATACAACTGCTGGTCCGAGCTTTTAAAATAACCAATAGCCCTGCTAAAAATAATAGCCTCACAATGAATGTTTACAGCAGAAAGAATAAAAACAAATGGGACATGAACGGGCCTAATGATCTTGGCATTGGGTAAGTAATAGAAGGTGGCATGGAAAGAGAGGAGGGAGGGGAGAAATAAATAACAGGATGTAGATGTGGAGGGGGGTGGCTCGGAGAAAGGGAATGGGGTATTTGAAGGAATGATGAGCAAGAGTACTCATGTGGGGGGAATGTAACCATATAGGAATTATGTGGCATTGTGAGATTTTGGGTGGTGTTGAGAGTAGCATGCTGGCCCCTTCCCTCTAGTTATCGTCTATCTTTATTACCTCCATCGATTCTAACCAATCATATTCCTTCATTAACGTACTTGTAAAGGGACCTATCCTCTGTTTCTCTATTAATACATAAGTTGATTGAGCGATCAAGTGTTAGTTCTTAAATTCTGAGTTGATTACTATCAAATACCAACCAATAAACGAGGTTAGTACCATTGTTGATCGGTATGTGCATGTGCCCCAGCTGAAAAGTGAGGGGAACAGTTGTTGATCTCAGAAGCTTAGCTTCCAAGTTCCAACAATTGGTTAATATCAGATTAACCGGCTCTCGTAAACAACGATAAGAAAACTGGTAATTCCATTAAAATCCTATGAAAATAAGGGAAGTACCCTTGTTGATCGGTATGTGCATGTGCCCCTGCTGAAAAGTGAGGGGAACAGTAGTGAACACTACTATTTATGTGACCAAATTATTCCCACATAATCTTAGAAGCTTAGCTTCCGAATTCCAACACATGGTTAATATCAGATGAACCAGCTCTCGTAAACAACAATAAGAAAACTGGTAATTCCATCCATTAAAATCATATGTCATGACATCAAAAAAAATCCCAATTGATATTTAACATCACAGTTTCAAGATACATATTTATGAGACCGTAACTCTACTGTATAAAACAAAGAAATTGTCCACACAAGTTGAATAAACCACACAACGAAACTATAACAATTAACAACACGAGTGAGTGAGAGTTAAAGTAAAGTAAACTAGTCCTAATGAATTAACGAATATAGCTAAGCTAACAACTAAGTACAACAAAAGTATTCAACAGACAAAAGCGAAGTTCCAACTCAAAACAACATCGAATAGTAAAAATAAGTATTAATTATAATCAATTACAATAGAATTAAACTTGCCTGCATCGAATTAGCGTTAGTCTGTGGTTTCTCTGGCGCACCCATCACAGCTCTTCAAAATTGAAAGCAATAAACGAGCATAACCAATATTGGGGACAGTAAATTAGGGTTTTGAAACAAAGGAGAATGAGAGAGAAAACAATTGTAGTGAATGGATTGAGTTTGGTTGGATCAATAAGAAACCCTAACGGCCATTGACGAAGCAGCGAGAAGTTTCTCTCTCTGCCCTCTTTTCTATCTCTCTCCTCTTTTGATATTTTTTTCTCTCTCTGTGCAAAGTAAGACTGACCCCGACCTACGATTAGCACAAAAACAAGTACAAAATTGCTTAGCGCAATGTATAATATGTGGAATCTCGTTATTGCCCTTTGGGTTTAGCTGGAATTATGAAATGGCCATTCAGGCACGCCTGATCCATGCCATACAAGACATTATTGTTAGTTGTCACTTTGGAAAGTGAGATAAAAAAAAAAACACATAAATTATCGTCATTGACAGTTTGATGTCACAATGGAGATTTTTAAAATGAAAAATAAAATCGGAGAAATGGAAAAGTTTAATTACATGTCTTTTTTTTTTTTAAATTAAAGTTTAATTACATGTCAGTGTCAATCTTTGTGATCATTTATAGTAAATGTATAAAAGAAAATTATTCGTGTCTCGTCAACTTAGCTCGGTTAATTGGACATTTCGTTATACATGTGGTGGATTTGATTCGAACTTTAGTCATCTCACATATTCATCTTACTTGTGAAATTTCTAGTCATTGGGCTACGAGTGAAATTTTTAGTCATTAGACTACTTGACAAAAAAAATAATTGTTTGTAGATAAAATAATAAGGAAATTTTAATTCTCATGAAACTGACACCGTGAAATAGTTTTACACGATCATCCAATAAAAAACTATCAATAATTTGTCATATCGTATCAAAAAAGTGGGATGAAGTAAGGTGACGTGGCAGAAAACATGCTTGTTATTAGTTAACAAAAATATCTACTACCCAAACTACTTCCTCAAAAATTAATAAGGGTGCGTCCATGCGCGACCAACCAAAATGAAGGATCAAAAATTAATCTTTTATATATTATTTTTCTTATTTAAGCCATTTACCTTTTATAATACGCACGTATGAACCCATTTTCTCCTTTTTTTTTAATTAAAAAACATAAGATAACTTTTTTATAAGAGATCCAAAAATAAGATGAACATATTCATCATCTTTTTCCATTAGATCTTATGCTTCTTCGTTTGAATCTTCAAGGTCTTTATTGAATTTCAACAAACCAATCATCTTCCTCTTCAACCCAAAACTTCATTCACCAAGAAAAATACGACAAACCAATAAATTAATCAAACTCGTATTTCCCTTAATCGGTTTCTAACTTTTATTGTTCCCTTTTCATGTCTCATATTACTTCCCATCATCAAACCCACCACTTTGAAAAACACAGGTTCGCATGCATAAACGGGAAAGAAACACGCAACAAGCAAGGCACACACAACACAAATCACTTTCTTAGCTTTACTAGCCACTCATTTTTGGCAACCCAGTCTTAATCCAACATTTAAACCCATAACACACAAGTTGAAAACATAATCCCCAAAACCAGAAGAAAATACGACCGGAGGAACGAATACCGAGTGGGAAACAGAGGAATCATTCAAAAGGGGTGGTTTTAATTCGCCGGAGGAGCCATTCAAATTTAGAGTTTATTGAGAATTTGGGGTTTTATTTTCATTCTTATAGGAAGATTTGAGGTAAACATAACATAGATTCACAGTACCGGAAGATACATTTTAACAGAGATTTTTGTATTAAATAAAGACGATGAAAATTCAAAGGAAGAAGATAAAGATTTAATGGAAAAAGATGAAAATGATGAATATGTTCATCTTATTTATGGATTTTTTTTAATACAAATATATTTTAAAAAATCAAATAAAAATAATGTTATGTTTTTTAATTAAAAAAATGAGAAAATAAGTTTATATGTGCGCATTATAAAAGACAAAAGAACTAAATGAGAAAAATAATAGATAAAAAAACAAAAGTGACAAGTAAATAAGATAAAAGACCTAAATGAGGTATAAATGAATAAGATAAAAGACTCGTCGCGTAATTTTGCCAATAAAAATAAAGAGCAAATGCAGATGGGCCACCGCCGGGTCAAAGTAGAAACCCGAGCCCAACGGACTGATTCACCATAGAATTTCCCTTATCCCCCTGCTCTTTGTTTTCTCCGCTCTCTCACTTTCCACCTAATTCCCTACGGACTCTTCGAGATTAATCTCTCTCATTAATACCTTATTCTTCTTCTTCTCCAGATCTCTCTATACTTCTTTCTGTACATCTCTCTTCTCCCTCTCTCAAAATGCAATCCGCTCTCTCACTCTCTTTCTCTCCCACTTCATCTGCCACCACAATTTCCAGATCACGTCACTCTTTTCCACTCTCAACCGGCACCAAACCTCTCAACCTACGTTTCTGCGTTTTCAGACGCGATGCCTTGGGTTTAGGTTTTTCAACCTCTCTCAACCGTAATCTCCAGAATCAGCAGCTTCCCCGCCGTCAATACTCCGCCGTAGTTTCCGCTGTAAGCTCTGACAATGACAGCAATTTTGGATCATCCTTCGATTACGATTTTTTGAATATTGGTGCTGGTGGTCACGGTGCTACTCTTCATGCTGTTGAAAAGGTTTGATCTCAAGAATCCTGATCCATATTTTCACATTCAAATTTCTAATTAAACTAGAAAATAAGTTCAAAGTTTCAGTGTGACAGTATGTGCATAGTAATTGATAAGAAAAATTATGATTATTATTTATATGATAAATAATTACTAATTGCTATGGAACTAGAATCAAGTATCAGTCTCGTGAGTTTAGCTCAGTTGGACATGGATATTGCATTATATATATATATATAAATATATATATAAATATATATATATATATATATATATATATATATGCAGGCGCTGGGGTTCGAAACCCAGTCATCCCACTATGCTACTTGACCAAAAAAAATACTAATGCCGGTCTCTTAAATCTATTGTTGTAATTAGAATTAGAGTTAGAATACTATACATAGGAAGAGAGGTGTAGAGCAAGTGCCGTTGCATGACTATGTTGCCTTGTCTGTTATAATTTTTTTTTCAGGTTTCTTCTGCTGGGTATGATAAACAAGGAGTAGCTGATTATGCTAATAATATTGCTTCAAAAATCCGTAGTAATTTGATAAACGGAGTAGACATACTTACTGGTTTTGGTACTGATGACACGAATGACATAGACGTCACAACTGAAACAAAGGCTAGTAGTTTAGTAAGTTCTAACGGGACTCAAGATTATAGCCATTTGTGGGTTCAGTGCGAAGATTGTTATGGATTGAATTACAAGAGATTTTTGAAAGAAAAAATGAATATTTGCGAACATTGTGGATATCATTTGAAAATGAGTAGTTCAGATAGACTTGAACTTTTGGTTGATCCAGGTACTTGGAATCCTTTGGATGAATACATGGTCTCTCTGGATCCCATTGAATTTAACTCAGAAGAGGACCCTTATCGTCTTGATTCTTATCAACAAAAAACGGGATTATTGGAGGCGGTTCAAACAGGCACAGGTCAACTACACGGTATTCCTTTAGCAATTGGTATTATGGAGTTTGAGTTTTTGGGGGGTAGTATGGGATCCGTAGTGGGTGAGAAAATTACTCGGTTGATCGAACATGCTACCGATCAACGTTTACCTCTTGTTATAGTATGTGCGTCCGGAGGAGCACGGATGCAAGAAGGAAGTTTGAGCTTAATGCAAATGGCCAAAATTTCTTCTGCTTTACATGAGTATCAAATCAATCAAAAGTTATTCTATGTACCGGTGCTCACATCACCTACTACTGGTGGAGTAACAGCTAGTTTTGGGATGTTGGGGGATATTGTTATTGTCGAACCAGACGCAACCATTGCATTTGCAGGTAAAAGAGTAATTGAACAAACGTTGAATCTAGAAGTGCCCGAAGGTTCACAATCGGCTGAATTTTTATTTGAAAAGGGTTTATTTGATGCTATAGTACCGCGGAATCTTTTAAAGGAGGTTTTAAGTGAGCTATTTCAGTTTCATGGTTTCTTTCCTTTGATTCAAATTGAAAATAATTAGGGGTTACAAACTGGGTCGGGTCGAGCCGAATTTTCCGCTCGGAACTTTAAATTGGCCCACCCTGCCTAGGCCGGGAAGGGTTTTGCCCACAGACTTTTTTTAAAACTTTCTTTTGTGTTCTAGTGTATTTGTTTTCGGTTGTTGGTGTTATAGTTAAGTTGTTTTGTGTATGTCGAAGAATATGATATTGACATTAAGACTTTGTTAATTTATTTTTTTTTAATTAGCAAATATATTAAGAGCATTGCTATATCATATGTCCCAAAAAATGAATTTATGAATATCACGAATTGAATATTACGAGTAATTGAATTGAAATCCTAAAACACGCTTAAAATTTGTAATGAGTAAATAAATAAAACTCCAACAAATTGCCGCATGACTAACTTTTTTTTAATTGAATGGAGGGATTGCGCTCTAAAGAAAGAATTACAAACTACCTAGCCTTGGAACAACAGTTCCAGCAGCATCGGCAATAACAAAACGAGACATTTGAGCCGAACAAGACTCGTAAAAAATCATAGTAGAGTCTAACTCTCACCCAACATGTGTCAACATATCGGCGCACACAATAGTTTTACGGTAAAATTTACCAAATTCTCTTGGATATACCCCAATGTCCCACCTTCAGTTTGAAGCTGCATGGCTAATTCCTTCTAGCATTTTGCGTAAAAAAAAAAAGGACTTTTTCGGGTTAAAAGTAAACTCCATCACAAACCACTTAATGAAATTCTATTATGCAATGTTAAAAGATATCTTTTGTCGGTCTTTTTTGTAATGATTATGCACGTTCCTAACTATTTAAAAAATTTACCTAGTATTGTTCAAAAAAAATTTTACATAGTATTAATTTGTTTTTTTGGACAAAACTAGTATTATTTTATAATTAATGATAGTAACGGTGATTTTAATATCACGCTCCCGAAAGAATTTTATGTATAAAGTTATTACCACTCACCTTGCAAAGTACATGTTATAAACCAGTTGAATAATGATATTAAGTTACAATAACTTTTTTCCCAAATGCAAATGCAATGTAATACATAACTCGTACATACAATGTCAAATGAGCAAAAGTCGTGGCATCACTGCCTAGTTGCAGTGAAAAATAAGCAAGGATTCTCATATTTTGGAGTGTAGTTTTAGCAAAAGGTAAAATGTTTCTAACTCAAAGATGAAATTAGAAACCATATCATACAAACAAAAGGTTTTAGTTTTTCATTTCAATAATAAAATCACATTATTTTAAATTTAGTCCCTATTAAATTTCAATTATAATTTCCGTCTTCTATAATATTGCAGTCTATAAATATAATCCATATTTGTCCACAAATTCTACCTCAAATGGTAGAAATACCGAAATTGTTAGGGCCAGACGGCATGACCGGAGTGATCCCTGATCACTCCACTTTGTATGTGTGAATTTCCAATAGCTTTGTCATTTGGTCTACCAACAAAAAAAAATCCATATTTTAGTAACTTTACACAAAAAGTTGATACCTTTTACGAGTTGAAATGTAGAATCACAAAATAATCTTAAAACAGAAGTAATAATTATGTAAACAGAACTAACTACTTTTAAATTAAAGTTTTTTAATTTATTTTCTAAAGAGAAAAGTGGGTTTATGGTTTATCCGCCGCTCTTTGTTTTCTCCGCTTTCTCATTTTCCTCCTAACTCCCAACGGACTCTTCGAGGTTCATCTCTTTCTTCTTTTATAACTTTCTTCTTCAGATCTCTTTCTCTACAATTCCATTTCTTCTTCCTCTCTCTCAAAATGCAATCCTCTCTCTCACTCTCTTTCTCTCCCACCTCATCTGCCACCACAATCTCCAGATCACATCACTCTTTTCCACTCTCCACCGGCACTAAACCTCTCAATCTACGTTTCTGCGGTTTAAGACGCGAGGCCTTGGGTTTAGGTTTTTCAACTTCTCTCAACCGTAATCTCCACCAGCAACAGCAGCTTCCCCGTCGTCAATACTCCGCCGTAGTATCCGCTGCGCGCTCTGACAATGGCAGTAGTTCTGGATCATCCTTTGATTACGATTTGTTGATTATTGGTGCTGGTGTTGGTGGTCACGGTGCTGCTCTTCACGCTGTCGAAAAGGTTCAACAATTCTGATCCATATTTTCACACTCAATTTTGTAACTAAATTAGTAAATAAGCTCAAAGTTTCAGTGTGACAGTTATGTACATAGAAATTGATATGAAAATGATGATTATTATTATTAGTTATATGATAAATTAAGTACTAATTAATAAGGTGAATGTGACATTTTTGTTGTCGTTGCAGGGATTGAAAACAGCTATAGTGGAAGGAGACGTGGTTGGAGGGACATGTGTAAACAGAGGCTGTGTTCCTTCGAAAGCTCTTTTGGCTGTTAGCGGTCGTATGCGGGAACTAAAGAGTGATCATCACTTGAAATCCTTAGGCTTACATGTAAGAATGTTACTTATAAGGTTCTCTTAAATCTATTGTTGTAATTAGGATTAGAGGCGTAGAGCGAGTGCAGTTGCATGACTATGTTGCCTTTGTCTAATTTTTTCAGGTTTCTTCTGCCGGGTATGATAGACAAGGAGTAGCTGATCATGCTAATAATCTTGCTACGAAAATCCGTAGTAATTTGACAAACTCCCTAAAAGCGATAGGAGTAGACATACTTACTGGTTTTGGTACTGTAGTGGTAAGTGGCGTTATATTAATTATTATGCAATCTATGCTTTGTGAAATCTATAGCATCGGGAATAAATATTAGTTCGATCACTTAAACTGTGCTTGAAATGTTTAATAGGAACGGATTTGAATTAATTTGCTCAGAAAAGCAGATTCTACCTTCGTTTTAAACACTGGAATTTGAATTGATTTAGGAATCAAATTCTTGGAATCCTTAAAATTTTTGGAATTGTTTAATTGTTTTGATTTTTATAAATTGAGATATTTAGTAAGGATAAAATGCTCAACCTATAGAATCTACCTTTGTATAATAAACAGAGTCCTCACTAGTAAGGACTAATAGCATTTCTTATTTTACTTAATTCTTTCTCAAGACACTTGACTTCACTGTCACTGTCATTCAATATATATATATATATATATATATATATATTTCAATTATCAAATGACTAGACACCTTTAAAATTCCTAAATGGATTTAAAATTATTCATTTTCTTAACTCTCTGATTTGTTCATTTTAATCCCCCTTTTGGATTAAAATTTGCTCTATTTAGCTGCTTGAATATTATGTTTCTAGCTGGGATATCTTGAAATGGCAGAAGAATTTTTTTACATTTTCATTTGCTGCCATGCATAAATCTGTGCAGGGTCCTCAAAAGGTGAAGATTGGCTCTTCGGACAAAATAGTAACTGCAAAAGATATCATCATTGCCACTGGTTCTGTTCCTTTTGTTCCTAAGGGTGTTGAAGTTGATGGTATGCTTCGATCTTTTCCTTTCATGTCATGGATATTTATGTTCCTCAATCTACTTTTACTTAATTTAGTTGACTTTTTGTCCGCATTCTAGTTTTACTTAATTTAGTTGATTTCTAGTTGTACTTAATTTGGTTGACTTCTTGTCCTCTCTCCAAAAAACTGAAGTCCTATGCAAGGGAAAAAGTTTTTTTTGGTCAATAGTATACGGAATAGTATCGGAGACAATTCATTTGGTTTCATGACAGGGATGTGAGCCGTGAAAGTAATATACTTTCTAAGAAGATTGATAGAGATATATCCTAGGAATCTAAAGACTCGCACATGGTTTTTATTGCTTTGGAAAAAAGCAAGGTTAGGATGCAAAGAGAGAGGCGTTTTGTGGATGGTTTTAGAGAATAAAAGAGTTCATATTGCTTATACTCAAGCTATTAAAAATATGTATAGTAGTGTTAGAAGTAGAACAAGCGCGGGAACTGAGAAAACAAGGCAGGACTCATATGCTAACTATAATACCACGCCAATTGTCAGACGAGTCCCACGTTAATCTGGATATGCTTATTAAATGTAAATATATTTAAGAGCCAGTGACATGATACATACCTTTTTGGATAATATAGTATGAATTGGAGAGTTGAGAGAGGCAATGTTGTCAAATCGCCACCATGGTTTTATGGTGTGGCAGATGCTTTGCCAACTGTCATAGGCTGCAAAAGCTATTATATTAGCCATGTTTTCCCCACAGCAACGCCATGCTTATGTGGCATGTTTTTGGCTTGTTGCCGTATATATGGTTCTCTTTAGAAATGATATACCATAAGATATTATAAATTTATAATTAGTGTCATTTTTTATTCGTGTAATCAAGTCCATCTATTGGATAAATATTTTTTTGTTGCCGTATATAGGATTGTAGACTCCAATGAAATGTACAAAGGGCATCTTAGTTCTGTATAGGACGGAACTTCTATTTTACACTTTAAAATATCAATATAATGACTCGTACAGTTCTCATATCTGTAGCAATTTTTAGAGGAAGGGCCAGGTCCAGCTTAGCTTTTACAGGCCATGTGGTTAAGAGATATCAAGTATACAGAAATAGCCATTATCTCACTAGCAATTGAAAATTTCAGAAAAATTCCCTATATCCTAAATTATAATACCTTTTCCCCCCAAATGCCAACCTTCAATGTATGATTTACCTTCCATTTAATTCCAAATTTTAAAAATTGTCTGGTCCTAGATTTATGTCATGAGCAAGTCTATTTTCTTCTTTATGGCCTAAATTTGATATTTGTTTTTAAATTCAGGCTGTGAATCCTTTTTTCCCATCTCTTGATTTCTTAAGTTTTATTGGCTATATGATTTCCTAATAAAAATATTCCAATTATCACCTTCAGGGAAGACTGTAATTACCAGTGACCATGCACTCAAACTGGAGTCTGTTCCTGAATGGATAGCAATTGTAGGAAGCGGGTATATTGGCCTTGAATTCAGTGATGTATATACTGCACTTGGAAGCGAGGTAAACACATCTTTGTCATACTTTTACTTTCTTTTTCCACTATCTTTTGTTCATGAGAAGTATTTCGAAAGAATTGATTGTTATCCAGTGAAATCTGAAATTTATGTTTGTGATGTAAATCATATTGTGCTTGCTATGCTTTTTAATATTTTTATTAGTTCTAGAAGTTAACAAATAAATATTTTTTATATTATTTCCTTATTATAAAATTTAGGTTCCTAGTTTATTGTAAGTTAAGTAATTATTGGTATTGTGCAGGTTACTTTTGTTGAAGCTTTAGATCAGCTTATGCCTGGATTTGATCCTGAAATCAGCAAGCTGGCTCAAAGGGTTCTTGTAAATCCCCGTAATATTGATTATCATACTGGAGTGTTTGCATCCAAGGTAACTACATCTTGTAATTTTTTGATTCAGTTTTTGTTGATTGGCTACTTTGACATACTTCTGTCCTCATGTTTTCCTTATAGATTACGCCTGCAAGGGATGGGAAACCTGTCTTGATTGAGCTTATTGATGCAAAAACTAAGGAACCAAAGGACACTTTGGAGGTAACTTAATCTTTTATTTGAAAGATTTCAAGTAAGCTCATTGTTCTTAATTGTTAAGATTTCTCCCATGGGAAAATATTTATCACGTGTTAATGTGTTAAGCTGAAGTGCTGAAGCTTCTGGCTGTTGATTAAATAAACTCAGATCTCATTTTCAAAGGCCATAAGTGCTTAATGTACTGGCTATCTTTTTAGCCCATGAGTGCATGAAGCTGCACTGGGGCCAGAAATCTACGACTGATATATAATTTTATTACATTTCGTTCTCTTTTTCCTTTTTACTTGCTTTGCATAGGGTCAGTTTTCCATGTTTTGTTACAGAGATGGCACTTATTGTACTCTGTTAGTTCACCTGCTGTTTACCTGTATATTTTATTTGGATTTATTACAAACTTTTATATTTACTTTGTTACAGGTTGATGCTGCACTAATAGCAACTGGAAGGGCTCCATTCACAGAAGGTCTAGGACTGGAGAATGTATGTATTTCTAACTGAAATGTGTTTAGGATAGGAAAATATCCCCTGGAGGAAATGAATGTAAATTTTTTTATGTTGTTCCTACAGGTTGATGTGGCAACACAGCGAGGTTTTATTCCTGTGGATGAGCGCATGCGTGTAATTGATGCTAATGGCAAGCTGGTTTGTCTCGATTTCTTATGCACTAATTATCTTTGTCGACTTATTGTTACTGATATAGGATGTGAAATGATAGGTACCTCATTTATACTGTATTGGAGATGCAAATGGAAAAATGATGCTTGCTCATGCTGCCAGTGCACAAGGAATTTCAGGTAAGTGGAAACTGATGTAACTTTTCCATTATTACTTTTCTTTGCTTCAGTTTCACCTGATTAAAAAAATTCGAACAGTGGTTGAACAAGTCACCGGAAGAGATCATGTGCTCAATCATTTAAGTATCCCAGCTGCATGTTTCACTCATCCTGAAATCAGCATGGTTGGATTGACAGAGGTATATCAGAACTTTCATTGCAATAAGTATTGTAATGAACCAGTTCTCTTTCAACTGTGTGGTTGGCACTCTATGCATACAATAAAGTTACCGCCTGTTGTCCTTCGGTTGAAGTTCTTATGTGTTATGGTCTAACTTAAAACTAACTTGCAGCCTCAAGCAAGGGAGAAAGGTGAAAAGGAGGGATTTGAAGTCAGTGTTGCTAAAACAAGTTTTAAAGCTAACACAAAAGCCCTTGCAGAAAATGAAGGGGAGGGACTTGCCAAGGTTATCTTTTGTATCTTTCTCCTCAATGCTATTCCAATATCGCTTATTAGAGTGTTAAATGCTTTTGATGAATTTTTTACTAACGAATTACTTCGGTGGTACCAAAATTATTTGGTCATGACTGCTGTTCTATATATTCTTGTCCAGTTTTATCTGGATGCATTTATTTTTATGTTCATACAGGCTTGACATTGCTAACTGTTATTTACACTGTCATGCAGTTGATATACAGACCTGACAATGGAGAGATCCTAGGAGTTCATATATTTGGTTTGCATGCAGCAGATCTTATTCATGAAGCATCCAATGCTATAGCGTTAGGAACACGTATTCAGGTAATTTTTCTACCAACACCTGTAATTTATACGCAATTATGCACCTAGGTTTTATACTATTAATAGTGACCAATGTCTTTTGTTTTGTTGTTCTGTCTATGTGCTGATGTTCAACATTTGGTGGTACAATGCAGGACATAAAACTTGCCGTTCATGCACATCCAACTCTGTCTGAGGTTCTTGATGAACTATTTAAATCAGCAAAGGTGAGATAACCCTTAATGTAATTTCAACATCATAGAGTATATCTATTCTGGCCTAATTTAAATCCATAGAGCTAGTCCTTTGTAACACCTGCATTATTAATACGCACCCTCTTCTATTACTGAGGCAGGTTAAAGAACACGCTTCTATCCCAGTAAGTGAACCAGTTGCAGTCTAATCTTCCAAACAAAGTATAAATTTTTGAAGAAATTTACTTGTATTAGGGACTTCCAAAATATTATGCATCTTCAGGCGGAAGAGACGAGCACATTCAGAATCCTGTAAAAGAAGGGAACCATATGCGGGAGATCACCACTGGCCTGATAATGGATATCCGACGAATATTACTTGTATTGATAGATTTTTTTCTTGATATTTATAGAGCCTTTCACAGATACTTCTATTCAATGTTATTGTTCTTTTTAGACTAGTTTGCTTTTCCTTGTTGTAGTCATTGAGAAGGTCTTTGAAAGTAGCCTATTTTTTTTGGTTTAGTTTTGTACCTCCCAATACATATGTACGATAACAGTTTTCTGAAATTTGTAATGATATGCAAGTGTTGGCAGCTCGTTCTTTCTTTCAACTCCTAGAACTAGAACTAATGATTTTTATTTTTATTTTTTTTACATCCTAGAACTGATGATTAAAAATTATTTAAATTGTTTGATACTATACAATATGTGGGATATTTCTTTTGATGTTTAAACTAAGCTCTTCTTATAGAAAAAAGGTAGACTAAGCTCCCCTATTTATTTTTTCAAGTGTCAAAGATGACCTTCATAACGTTGTTCCTTATTTGTTAAAGATGTAATCATTAAACTCCCAATGTACGCCTTCACTGCTAATATCGTCTTCCAATAGCTTTTTTTTTTTCCTCCTACATTGCTGAAAGCACCCTTTTCATTCCCCTTTTCCTTCTATTTGAAAGCTCCCAATCTGATGGCTGCATTTGCACCTACAATTTCAATCATCAGAAATATTGTTTTTACTTGTGCATACTGCCTAAAAACTTGGTGATTTTAACTTGTTTGGTGTAGTTCCTTGTGTGAGTGTGCTCCCTCTGACACAATAATTAATTTTGGGGACTGTAACGTTCAAAATATTCCCAAACATGCTTCACAAGATTCACTTGAAGTTATCGATTAGTTTGCCTATCATGAAGTGGTCTTCTCTCTTTGGATAAGGAGCACTATGCTATGCAGTGTTCTACAATCATGTTATGCAAATACATAATTGACTGTATCCATGCATCATTACACAAAAGACTATGTATAACCGGAAATTCAATATTGAAGAACTCCAACCAAACGAACAGAAATTGCGACAGTCATTTTTAATGCAACGACTTTTTTTAGACCGGTGAACATTGCAGAGGCTATTTTAAATGCATGATTATTTATTTTTTTTTATTGTTGACAATAATGAAAGTCAATCCACAGGGTGCATATGCTTGTCTTTTGTAACATTTGTACACATTTTCTTTAGGAACAGTATAGAAATTGTCAAATGGAATGGTGAACTTATGATATGATGAGGTGGGATGGCAAACACTCCAGTCATCACCATGAGAAACATTAGCTATGCATCAGGTTTAAGTTCCATATGCCATTCAAGCAACAAATTTGGATGAACTAAATTAAGATCAGTAAGCCTAAGGCCAAGTTTAATCAATTAGTGCTTCTATATATCCACACTAGTTCCATTCCTCAGGCCACACATTTACCATGCTTTTCCAAAGGCTAGAACTCCTGGCTTGCAATAAACATTACCATTATGCAGCCTCATTTCATACTTACCACACAGAACATCATACTAAAATAGGCATCCTTCATATTCTCTAATCTTTTTGATCCCAGGACCCTCCTAATTGGCGAGGTCGAGTAACCAGTTCCCAATTAACAGCACGATAATGTATGCTTCCTATCATAACCACTCCAAATAAAAGCTCTCTGCAGTCTTTGAATGTCTTCCAAACATCCTTTTGAAATGCTACTAGTCATCATAGGATAAGTGAGAGTTATAAAGTTGCACTCCCCACAAATGAAAGCTGTTTTGCTTTCCATGCAGCCAACTTTGATCGATTAAATATTGAGAATCAGCTCATTTGCATAAACTTTCCGCCTCTGTGAAACCAATCATTCTAACTAATCTGTCCTGCGTATGAGTAGCAATAAATGTCATAAAAAAGGGAAGTTTGAATTGTGACCCTTTTTTAAACTATTTTATCTTATGTTAAATAACTCAAGAAAAATTTTGTATGATTAATTCTTTGTGTAAACTCGTAAATCTTTCTTCATGTAGAGCTCCTTGTATTTATTTATAGGCATTCCACATGTACATTTTGATCTTGGAAGCTTTTGCCTATACAAAGGGACACACACTAGACAAGAATCTACCATATCCTTCCTTCCAAAAGCAAAGAACGATGAGTCACCAAATTGATAAAGGCACGTGAGTTTATTTCTCACTTGCAATTGCAGCTTGCTGCAAGCTGCCATACAATTATTTGAAGAACGATGATTGTATGACAGCTTGCAGCAAGCTGCAATTGCAAGTGGGAAATAAAGTCATGTGCCTTTATCAATTTGGTGACTTATCGTCCTTTGCTTTTGGAAGGAATGATATGTTAGATTCTTGTCTAGTGTGTGTCCCTTTGTATTGGCAAAATCTTCCAAGATCAAAATGTACATGTGGAATGCTTCTTTGATTCTTTGATGAGGCCTTGAATTTTAAGTTCATTAAAGACTAGACCCATGAATTTATGTCATGGTTTGGCATAATTCCAACATTAATGTTTCTTTAAAGTGGTAGTACAATTTTTGGTGAGACAAAGAGAATAACCCATGTGAATATTTTGATCATTTAAGCTAAGACTTTAAGTTCTTCTTTTGACTTTTGCTTCCACTTATGACTTTGTGTTTTGCGTGTGTTAGTACTTGTCATCAAAGACGTTATTGTTGAATGACCATAACATTATCGTTGAAACATTACGTTTGTTATTTTTAAAATATCAAATAAGGATTTTGTCCGCAACACATATTTCTAGGAGAATTCTTTGAGAACATTATTCAAGTTTTGTCAATACTTAATTGCTATGGAGACAACCTGCATAATTTGTCCAACATAATGCAAACATTCTCAACACGATGAGAGTTATGTTAATGCGACTCAACCAACAAATAATAAATCGCTGAGTAACTTTTATTATCCAAATTTATTTTTTTTAAAAAAAATATATATTAGAATTGTCTCGTTTATCCATACTTTTTTTCTTCTTTAAGCTTCTTGTTCTGCCAACCGTATTTAGCAAGGGAACACTTGTTTTGATAAATGAAAATATTTAATTTTAGGATTTTTTTTTTTTTTGGAAAGGATTTAATTTTAGGATTTGATCACTATAGATAAATGTTATGTACTGAATTTTCTTAATTTATACAGTAACAATATAGTCGTCCCAACAAGTATATGATACAACATATGATTAGAAATAGAAGTACAGAATATCACTAAATTAAACCATAGACACACAAATGTGGATTTCAACTCAAACTATATCAAGCATCTGACCAAGTAATGTCAAGGCCACCCCATTGATTTTGAGGCACACCTAAAGCTTCCCACACAGCCTTGGAAGCATCTACAATGTTGTTTGAACAAGGTGGTTGGTAATCATGTTCTTCATCACATCCCTTTGTGGAGTCACACTCATCAACAACCATGGCCACCACACTTTTCCCATTAGCACTGATAGTAATGTTTTTGAGGCACCTGCTCTCATTGTTGAACCATCCGGTAGAAAGTGCAACAACTGGAGTGTCATCTGAATGGTACTGATTATCACATTCTGAAGGACCGCCTCCATCTCCACCGCTTTGGAAACTATTAAGAGTGAGATATGCTTTCGTGTAAGTAGATACTGGTGGAGAACATTCATAAGTTGTGTACATTTTTCCTTGTACACAACAATCGGAATCATTCTCTTGGTTACATTGTCCTGGAGGAGCATTCTTTCCTTCAATTCTACCGCTTGGGCGACAATTCTGAGCTTCCGAGTGCACACAACTTCTTAAAATGAGAGTAACAAACAAAAGAAAAGAAGCTTTGGGGCAAAATCTCTTCATTTTGTCTATGCAACTCTTTGTTTCTCCTCTTTGTTGTTCTTCTTAGTGTTTGATGATTTGGGTAGATTTAAGTGAGTATATATAGAGAACTCCTCTCTGTTTGTAAAGTCATTTGGTTGGGTTTGTAATAACAAGCAAATAAAAAAGATATATAGAAGTTAGATTTTGAGTCAAAGGTATGTGTTCCATCCTGTTTTTAGCTCAAATGACCAAAATACAATACAACACTATATGATACACTACTTTGTTTAGCCAATTACAACTATAGATTCTTGTATTTGGATTTTTTAAGGCTTTTAAACTATTGACAAAAAGCGATGACTTGTTTAAATGTATAAGGTCTTCTATGAGGCTTTCGAGTCCACATATTCAACGTACATGTAATATTGAATTTTAACTATCTAATCTCAAATCAATGACGTAAATTATTTAAAGATGAGAGTTGATTAATCTCAAATCAATGATCAAGATGAGATGACATGTACATTTTTTAAAGTAGGGAATGTAGATTAGATATATTTACAACATACTGATTAAGTAGTTCTTTATTAATGTTTGAGGGCCCTGTTGAATTAACATGAATAAATAAAACCAATCAAAGGTTTAATAAAAACAAATGTGTTGTCTCAACGATACGCAAATAAAATATTAACCAAGAAAAATAGTTCGTTTCTAAACATGTACTTAAAATATTCTTAAAATCAATTCAAAGAAAACTGAATAGTGAAGACTTTTATTTTGGTGGTTAGTAATTGAACTATATATGCTCTCCTCGACAATCAATACTTATGGACTTAAATACCACCTATTAGTATTTGTTCTTGTAATTGGACTAAACATGACAAGATAGGACTCATTGCCTTGACTCTAAAAACAAACAAAACCCGGTTTTATATTTCATCCCAGTTTTCTAATGTCGACTAACAGTATACAAGAAAATTGGATCCTAAAATCAACCGCCATTAATCAATTAAAACCATGTTTATTGCTTGAAATTTGTTTGATTTAACAAAATAAAGGGGTCTATATATAATTTATGTGTTGTTTGTATATAAATTGTTTCTATAATATTAGAGATAGTGCCAAACTTTTACCCCAAAAAAACGAGATGGTGCCAAACTTCGCAAATACATTGTACAGAGTATTTCTACAAATAATTTTAGGGAACTTACATAACGCAGTAAAATAACTTACATTCATAATTTGAACATTTACTTCAAGACCTTAATGGCCCCAAATTTTTGTTGTTTCTATATAAAAATGGATAAATTCTTAAGTACGACAGTACCGGTATCTTTCGTAGGCTATAATGTAATCAACCGGTCAGGACTATATCAATATAGACACCAAAAATATCGTTTTCTCAACTTAAACTTGTTGACAAGAGGAAGCACAAAACATAATGAGTTAACGAACATGGTGGATTCCATTTTGTGTCCCAAAATGAAACAAATCATCCGCAAAGAACAAAGGAAATACAAGAGTAGTCCTTGCAAGAGTTCATTTTATAAATTACAAAACTGAAGATTTTGTAATTTGTATGGTTAGACGATATATAACAGCTGGTGCAAGAACAATCAATTACAAACAGTTAAAAACACTTAATCTTGATGGTAACAAACAAAAACCAGTTCTATCTTTCAAAAGGATGATATGAAAGTATTGTAGATTTTCTAATGTTGACCAGCTTCATACAAATGAAAGCCAACTTTATTGCTTAAAATTTGTTTGGTTTAAGCAAATAAACATGTCTAAATAGATTATAATGTTTGTTTGCATATAAATTGTCTCAGAGATGGTGCCAAACTTCACAAATACATTGTATATAATAATATACAAACAAATTTAGGGGGCTTATAAACAACACATCATATCACACATTATTTCACAAAATCATTGAAATATAGGCTTTTCTACCCATAAAACATGTTTCTATAAAGTAAGAAATTGGGACAAACTTCACAAAGTGTGCAAAGTTTTTCTACAAACAAATTTAGGCGGCATGTATATAATAAGGTTGTAAAAACAACTTCATTTTTTACTATCATCGCATATCTCAAGTTATTTCATAAACTCATTCAAATAGTCTTTTCAAAACCCCTGCAAGATATGCCTTGAGCTACATTAGAGTTTTCAATTATCAAATAAGCTTGACTTTTCATCCGGGTTTAGGATTAATACACCTCAATTTTGAGTAATAAATCACATAAAGAGACTATCACAACACAAATAAATTGATAGTTATAAACCTCTTCTTCAAATCCAAACTCAATCAAATCCTAGTGATACTGATATATCAATCCAACAACTAAATTGATATCAACAAGCATTCTAAAAATTGATCATAATTATCATAACACAAATTAGGCACATACACAATTAAATTACCATAGAAGTTACTGAAAACATAAGTAACTAAATATTCATCAATAAAACTTCAACTGTCTTGAACAAAAATGCAGCAAAAATGCTAACAGATAGTGCAATTTCTCTAAATTTAAAATCAACACAATAGTATCATAGATAGATCTGAAAATACAAAAAGCTCCGTTAGAGATTGAAACTTCACTCTATTCCTCAGCGGAAATTTCACCATTTTTCTTGTTGTGCTTCCTTGCATACCTCTGATTCCTCAAAAACTTAGGATCCATCTACAGTAATCGATAACAATAAGCTATTAGTAATCAAAAGAAATCGATGAAAAATGAAAAACTGAGAGGAAGATGAATGAATACATACCCCTTTGGTTGAAGTGTGGCGATGCCTCTTTGGCTTTTTGATTCCATTCTTGTGAGCCTTATATGACTGATTGTGAGCGGTGTGATTCTTCGACTTCGCCATTTCTGAAATTCAACAGAAAGAGGTAAGAAACGATAGAGTGGAGCGATTAGAAAATTGAAATTTGGAGAAATTGAAGAAGGCGAAACCTAATTAGGGTTTTGTTGAGAGGAGGAACAAGATGACAGGGAAGTTTAGGGAGTGTATATACGGTGTTGGATCAAATAATTTTTTTTTTCTTTTGGTACATGGATCAAATAATTTTCTTAGGTAATTATAAAAAAAAATAAAAAATTCTTAGGTAATGTAATTTTGGAAAGGGTAAAAAAAAAGTTTTACCTCTCCATAGATATTTCGAATTGTGTTTTTACTATTTTTTTTTTTTTTTTTGACTAAACTTGTGTTTTTACTATTTAGTCTCAAATAATAGATTTTTTCTAAAAGAGAGAAAATAGTGATAAAAGGTGAAAGTTATTTTGTAATTAAATAAATTAATGTTTATATGTTGTATTCAAACAAACTAAAAATTATTTTATTAAAAAAATAGTTTTTTATTACGATAAACAAACATAAAGTAAATTTTACTTTTCTATAAAACTAGACTACTACCCGTGCGATGCATGGGTCTTTTAGAATGTTATATATAACATTCAATTTAGTTTTATTATTCTTTGTAGACATATTTAAATATAATATATAACATTCAAATAATATTTGTAGAATACTATCGGAAAAATGAAGTTAGGAAACATAAATATAAAAAAACCCACCAAAAATTCAATTATTACATCATATTTAGTTAATTGCTCTTTTACATTTATCCAAATTAAATTTCATAGGAGGAGTGAACTTAGGAGGATGAATAAATCAAATTTGTCCTTTAAAATCAGTTCAAACTGACGCATCCAAGTTTATAATAAAATCACCCAAGTACCATACTGGATATTATAAAAATCACGCAATGTAGGTCATCCATATGTAAAATATATATTGCCGTTAATTTTTTCAACTAAAACTTCAAATTGATTTCCGTTTGGATCAATAAGTGTAGGATAACGATGTACATTGTCACGAAAATCAGATGCAAACATTTTTGGTAACATGACTGCGCCCTAAAATAAAAACAATAACAGTGTTAGATATTTGTGTAGCGAATCGCAGTGATGTATTTTTGAACAATTTATTTGAATTAAAATAGGGTTAATTATGGTTAGCTGGAGAAATATATATATTTATATGTTATTAATAATATATCTTAATTAAAGAAAAATATATATTGAATATTAAAAAAAATTCAGGTAGATCAAATAAAAATAATTTGGATTAGAAAAATTCTTTGAATGTTTGATGGAAAAAAAATGGAGTTAATTCAGGTAGATCAAATAAAAATAATTGGATGATTCAAAAAAAAATAATAATTGGATTAGAAAAAATATATTGAATGTGATGAAAAAAATAAATGTGGTTTATTTTTATGTAAACAAAATCATACATTATTATTAAGGAAAAATATATTGGATTTGAAAAATATATATATACTATTATAAAGATTGAATGTGTGTTGGAAAAAAAAATGGAGTTTAATTCTAGGAAAGCAAAATTAGGCCTTGAAAGCCGTAGTTATTAATTGGTGTAACCAAAATATATCAATTGAATTTAAATAGCTTAGTGGTATATGAACTAACCAATTGTGAGAGGACATGAGTTCGATTCTTGGTGAGGAAATTTTTAACATTTTTAATAATTAAATTAGGGTTTAAGTGAAGTTAAATTAGGCTAACTTGGAGACTTAACAACTTTTATATATATAATGATATCCAAGAGTTAATCTCTAATTATTTTATATCACAATTTCTTGTCACTACTTTTAAATCAATTCTTGTGTACCGTCACATTTTTTAATACTCATTTCTCATGTTTATATTTTATAATATTATAAGAACTTCTATCACTGAAATTTGAATTTTTTTTAACATAAGATTAAATATTTATGAATTTTTAAGAGCAAAAAACTAAATTTAAAGATAATTATCATAATAATAACAATCTTAAAAAAAAATTCACTAATAATAACAACTTATCATAAATTTGCTATCATCTAAATTTAAATAAGGGGATATATTCAATTGAAATTTCAAAGGACAAAAAAAACAAGATTTTTTTATGATAAAAAAGTCTTGTGGTATTCAATCAAGACTTTTATAAAAGTTAACTAAATCTTGTGGTATTCAATTAAGCCAATTAAGATTTATTTAATTGAGATTTCTTATCACTTTTAAAATGTCTATTGATATTCAAAAGTCTACAAATTCTGATGGATTGTTCTTTAGAATAGATTTCGACAGACTTATTAGTAGAAATACACGCAAAACACTGATCAAACAATCTCACTCAAACTCTTGAGACTTTATATTCTTCCAAGACTCTTTTTTTTTCTGCCAAAATGAACACAACTACAACCAAATTCTTTCTTTTACAAACTTTTCGCAATCAATGTCACCTATTTTCAAAAAAAAAAAAAAAAACACCTATTTTCTTTTGATCGACAATCAATATGCATACTTGTGTACTTGGACCGGGAGTAAATATAAAGGGTGTATTTAGCAAAAGCCCAAACAATATTTGATGATCTGTACGGCCCAATATACACGTTAGAGTCAAGCCCACTTTTCCCATAAGGGCGAGACCTTAAGGGCGAGATGCATGTCCATGGCGAGACATGGCCGTATGGGCGAGATGCCCACGATCCCATGATCTCCCTATCCTCACTGTAACTGTTATTTCTCCACGATTTTATTCTCTTATCTTCATCTCCCGTATGAATAGGAGCAGATTTTTAGAAGAACTATTGTATTCAAACCACGTTCCCCATGATCACCTTGCAACTAGGCATGTGATCAAATGTATAGAAGGAACGTGGGATAGGCCAATAAAGAAAAAAGGGCGGGAAGAACTCTCTCTCTGAAGACCCTATGAATACTTGTAACATTGATGAAAAAGAAGAAGCGATCAAGGAATTTCAGAGATACTTAGAATATTTGTGTTATTTCGACGGTCAAAGTTATTTACTTTTCACACCCCTTTATTTGTTCACCAGAACAGTACTCGATATTGCAGTATTGTTCATACATTTGCAGAAAGTATTCATGTTTCTGGCAATCGTTTTTTTTTTATTATATTTGATTGATTCATTTTTTTTTTTTTTTTGTGTAAAAGATTGATCCATATCATTGTCACTGTATATATCTCTTCCATCTCAATTTCATATCACAAAAAATCAAAAAAATAAAAATAAAGCATGTAAATGATTCATTGTTCTTTTTATTTTTTCTGTATTATGAATTGATTCATTTTTTTTCTTCTGTTTCTTCAACTTATTATTTCTAACAGAAAATAAATTTGACTATTTTTAACAACTTGTATTTTTTTGGTCAAGTAGCCTAGTAGCTAGAAAATTCACCTTAAAGGTGAATAAGTGGAGTATCCCGGGTTCGAACCCGGGCTCCTGCACATATAGTGCGATATCTCTACCAACTGAGCTAAGCTCAAGGGGAATTTTTTATTTTTTCTTACTTTGGTGTTATTATTATTATTATTACCGTGTTAATAATTTTTTAGTCTTTATTATATTATTATTTTTATTGTGTTAATAGATTAAAAGTTATTGAATTTTTTTGAAATCTTAAAAGTCTGCGTTAGAAATCCATTACAATCTTGTGTTAATAATCATGATTGTAAAAAATCTTTTAAAAAAATCTTTTAAAATCCCACAAAATCAATACAATCCCACAAAATATTTTAAAATCCTCAACATTTTTTTTGTTAAAAACTTAAAATAGTCTTTAAAAATCTCAATCCAATACACCCCCTAAATTCTTCTTAAAAAAAAAATACACCCCCTAAATTTAAGTGGATACTTTTAAAAAGATATGAAGAAGAAAAAAAATAACCATGTGTTTAACATAAGTTTTTTTTAAAATCAATCTTTTTTTGAACGAATCAATCTTTTTTTCTTTCAGAAAAAGATTGATTAATTTTCAAAAATATGTTAATATTGTGTAGAATGAAGAAGATAAAGACGAATCTGTTACAAATAAATAAGATAAAATATAATATTGCCTATTAAATCTTTTCTTAAAAGAAAGAAACTTATTTATAGCCTTATAAATAAACTGAGATTTTTAGAAACCAACCAAAGTTGAGAGCTCTCAAAATTCTCACGAAACCTCTGCCACAAGCAACCTCTTGCCGTATCTTCGCCACTCCCTTGTTGCCTCTGACCTTTACATTCTCAAGGTATATCTTCTTTGCTAGGTTCTTCTTGTCAAATTATTCTTTGCTATATTTTTTGATTTACTGTAAAGCATACATGTTAATGTGTGTATTTATGTTCATGTTGAAAGCTTATACAATTATATTAATATATTCTTGACATGTTTCATATATGGAAAAGGAATTGTGTTTCATAATTCTTGATGCTAATTTGTTCTCTTAAACTAATAAGAGTGTGTCGGTTTTTTCTTGTCAAGTAGTCTAGTGATGACTGAAAATTTCACCTTAAAGGTGGATAAGTGGAATGTCCTGGTTCGAACTCAGGCTCCTACGTTTATAACGCAATGTCCCTACCAATTGAGCTAAACTAATTGGGATGTGTGTCAGTTCTTCTTATTGAGCTTTATTTATTTATTTATTTATTTATTTATTTATTTATTTATTTGTTTATGTATTATTTCCATAATTTTAATTTGGATTTGCATTAGACAATTAGGAACATGTGCTATTTTCCGTTAAAGGGCTAACTCAAGGACTATTTAAATTTGTGATTACTCCCTCTATCACTCTTTTAGTCTAGTACATGTTATGAAGCACATACAATTTTATATTTAGACATGTCGTGGTCTTTGACACACCTCGGTGTTTGACACTTATGACACTCATATCACATATGCCGGACCAAGCTTTTAATGGCTTGTTGTGCTTGATTTATTTACCGATGTCTTAGTTTCCATATATGTAAGGATCATAACTTGGGTTCTTTTGTTGTTGTTGACTCTTATAATTTCTTCTCTTATAATTTGTTTATTAGAAAAATGGATGAAGATAAGCTGTCTGAGAGGATTGAGAAACTAATCACAAAACTAGATTCCGTGGATGATATATGTTGTGCAAGATTGAGAGGACATAATGTTACATATTTGGTGCTTAACATGCAACAAATTAAATTCAAGGCTGAATGTGCTGAGAGAGAGAAGGAGTGTATAGGTACCAACACCCCCAAAGTTAAAATCTGGCTAGAGAAAGTAAAATATACTCTTGATGATATTGATCACTTGCTTGATGAATCTTCCAAAGAAGACTTGAGGCCCCAAGACAAGAAGAATAAAAAGCTTCATATTTTCTTCTCATCTTTAAGACAACTTGCCTTTGATTTAAAAATGGCAGACAAAATAAAGGACCTTACCAAGAGAATGAAGAGCCTTCTGAAATTTACTGACTTTACCAACCAAAACATATTTTCCAGCCCAAAGGATTGAGGTGAATAAGTACTAGTACGAGGGTTCTAACCTGAATGCATATTATATGTAATGTTCCTACCATTTGAACTGTGTTTACGATAACTATGTTAGAAAATATTGGATATTTACTATGCTATAATTTTTTAATTAGTTGTTGATTTATTTTAAAGTTGAATAATATATTAATTCTTATTTTTTTTGACGTGGTAACATAGTTGTAGAAAGATGCATCTTATAATAGTTGTCTTACAATTGAGAAAATAAAATGTAACAGAATTCTTAGGGCGGGAGAAAAAGGATTAAGGAAGAGGATGTGGTATTTTGATACGCTAATGGCCTATTCTGTTTGAGATAGATTTATTGGTGACACAAAATTGATGCCAAGTGATAAGAAAGGATATGAGCTACTATAATGGTTTTGTATGGGAATGGGAGTTGGATTTGCAATTAGCTTCTTGATTGTTTTTTGTTCCCTTTGCATAATAAATTGAGTTTCAAACAACAATCAAGATTTACAGCCATAAAACAGCTTATGATTATGTTTCATACGTGTTTTTGTTTTAGAAAGTACATTTTCTTTCTCTTAAATGAAATTCCTAAAACAACTTATGATTCTCCTATTTATAAGAAAAGTGAAAACTGAATAATCGTCTTTGATCTTGCATGTGTGTCATGAGTAGAACAGCTGTCCTTTGAAAATTGTTTGCTCCAATTTTTATTTACCATTTGAAATTTGATGGGAAAAAATCTTTTTCCACATGTATCTTCTAACTTACGAATCCCAAAGATGAATTTCAAACTAGCCTACTTAACATATTAATTTTGAGAATTTTTTGGTTCCATTCTAAGTAAAAAAAAATTAGGTGCCATTCATAAAAATAAAAACGAGGATTATTAGTTGCACGTGTTTATTCTTTGTCAAGTAGTCTAGTAGCTAGAAATTTCACCCTTAAGGTGGACAAGTGAGATGACCGGAGTTCAAACTTCAGACTTCTGCATACATAATGCAATATTGTTTTATCAATTGAGCTAAGCTCACGGGACTTAGTTGCACGTGTCTTTTTTTTTTCCTTTTTTTTTTTTAGAAAAACGTTACTTTTTTTTAAATAGTAATTTGTAACTCTCCATTAAAAAACATTATTTCAAATGATATATATGAGTTGACGGAAAAATAGGGATAAAAAAATCATCATAAAAAATATTTGAGTGAACAAAACTTGTTGAAATATTTTATAGAAACTAAAAACAAAACTTTGTATAGTGTTTTTTGCAGCAATGTTGGAAGTTCCAATTGTGCTGGTTTTGTTTCTTGCTGTTGATGAACAAAATATTCTTGATATATAGTGTTTTCTAATGGAGAGTTACAAATTACTATATAAGTAGCACATTCCGCTAGAAAGGAGAAAAAAACAGTTCCCGTTCTAAAATGTGAATCTTAAAAAATAGAGGCCGAATAAAGGGAGGAGATACAAAAATATTATATTTTATAAGATTCGTATTTTAGGAAAATAACTTTTTTTTTCTTCAATTTTTACTATTTACACGGGCATTATAAAAGAGGTAGTATTGAAATGTCAGGGGCACATGTGACACTTAAGTGGCGCGAGAAGGAGTCTAATGTCAAGTGTCATGAGCTAGGGTACTAAAGATAATTAGAGGCAAATTGAATTACATGCACTCTTTTTTATTTTATTTTTGTCAAGCTTTTTCATAGTATTGTATTTCACCTTATAATCAAAGCACATGATAATGAGTGTCTCTGATGCATTCTATAAGATTTTAAATAGTAAGTTTTTTTATGGAATTTTTTATATATTAGTCCTCTGATGCAATGGAATGTTTAACTTTTTGAATAAAAATTTCTTTAAATGGAATGCTAAAGCAGTGTCCTAGA
The DNA here is from genome assembly GCA_951799995.1 of Trifolium subterraneum. Lineage (NCBI taxonomy): Eukaryota > Viridiplantae > Streptophyta > Magnoliopsida > Fabales > Fabaceae > Trifolium > Trifolium subterraneum. Next base: position 5,187,149 of record OX637464.1, read on the forward strand.
GCACTCGTTAGCAAGACCCTATAATTAATATACTCATCAAGGACTCCCAATATTCTATTGCATCCCATTTAAATTTTGAACCTTCAACTCCTTAACTCTTAGTTCAACTAGCTTAATAAGTTGAGTTGTCAATCTCACCCATCTATTCCCTCCGTCCCAAAATATAAGCAAAAGTGAGTCAAAACACTTGATGTATTTGGTTTAAAATTTGGACTAAATACATTCATTTTTGTTGACCAACTTTTGCTTATATTTTTGGACAGATAGAGTACTATATTATTCACCAAAAAAAAAAAAGAGTACTATATTACTAGTACTACTAACAAACAATCACATGAATCATTGACATTAAAAAAAGTTACCTAGCAATTTGATAAATAATATTTTAAATGGTAAGGAAAAAAATATTCATTTAAGTATTAATTTTTTTTTGACAATCATTTAAGTATTAATTTAATGACTTATACTTTCGAATTTTCAAATATACAATATGAATTGCCTTTAATTGGAATACACCTTTAATTTCAATTTTTTTAATAATAAAAATTTAGAGGGAGAAGCTAGTGCCAGAGTCGAACACGAAGATTTTAAGGCTCTTAAAGCATTTACTTAGGGTTTAGGGTTTACGTCTCTCAGAAAACATTAGTGAAATTCGAAGCTAGTACCTCCCAGATCCAAGAGCTATAATTTTACCACTAGACTAAATCCTTAAAGTTTTTTTTTTTTTTTTTCAAAAAACCTATTTACACATACATACAATTATACATTGTAGATATTTATGGAGATATTTTATTAACCGAGTCTTGCTAACTAGTGCACTAGTTAATTATGGAACTAAAGTAAAAAGAGAAAAAAAAATATATTAAGAAAATTAAAATTTAAACTTTTAAAATGTTTGACTCTACAACTTTGAATTTTTCTTTTGTTTTTTTAAAAAAATTTAAACTCTTAATGATTAAGTTCATTGGGTGCACTAAGTTAACATTTTCCTTTTACGAATTTACTTATAAAATTTACTTAAAAGACTTTTTTTATGACTCATAATCCAATCCAATCTTTTTATTCCCAACACTGGTCAATAAAATTTGAAAAAATCTGTGGCATTTATTTTATTTTTTGGGAAAATCTTGTACCCAAAAGATATAAAAATAATAAAAAATATTAGAAAATCTGTGGATTTTTATTTGACGTGACTGCGGTTTTAATTTTAACTTTAACAATGAACAATTAATAAACCCGATGACGCGTACTAGCCAATCAAATCAGCACACGTGGAATTTCTACACAATAACCGGTTACGCCAGTGTCATCCTTGGTCACAACCTTCCTATAAATAACTGAATACAGAGAAATTTTTTCTGTTTAAAATTCTCACTACTTTTGAAATTTTCTATTGAATAATACAATGTTTCTCTTTGATTGGTTCTATGGAATTCTTGCTTCCCTTGGTTTGTGGCAAAAGGAGGCCAAGATTTTGTTCTTAGGGTTAGATAATGCTGGAAAAACCACTTTGCTTCACATGCTCAAAGACGAGGTTTTTATTTTGCAATTTTTTTTTGAAATTATACAATTTTTATTATAATTTATTTATTTATTTGAAATATTGCAGAGACTAGTTCAGCATCAACCAACTCAATATCCAACTTCGGAGGAATTGAGTATTGGGCAGATAAAGTTTAAAGCTTTTGATTTGGGTGGTCACCAGATTGCTCGTAGGGTCTGGAGAGATTACTACGCTAAGGTTTCTTTTTCTCTTTCTTTTAAGTATCTATCATCAATGATTTATTTATAGTTAGCTGCTTAATTGTCAATTGTTTTGATAATTGAGTGAATTGTTATTAGTTTAATGGACATGCACGGACGGGGTCATGTAATAAGAAACTTTTAATGGGTCATGTCATACCACTACTTTAAAATATTCGGAATAAAATACATTGTCAGTGTATATTCTATTTTCTTCGGTTGTTAATCTAGTCCTAAAATTGTTGTATGATGTCAATTTGGTCATTGGAATTAACCAAAGTTTGAATTTTAAAATTCGTAATCACGTTTAATTATGCGGTCCAAGGAGTAGAGGACTACCTTAAATTGAAGTTTTTTAATTTGATAGTTATTTTAAAACATTAATATATTTAGAGGTTTAGGGAGTAATTTGACTATTTACTGTAGAGAGATTATTGTATGCACTTCAGTTTTTGTTTTTATAAATGCCTTATGCTCTGGTTTATGGCTGCTTGTTGTATATTTCTATTGCTACGAATTATTGACATGTGGACACTGATAATTCGAATGTGTGTCGGTGTGTTGGATACCAAAGACACCTTTAATTCAAATTGTCGATGAGCGAATACTGTTGTTTTCATGTTAATTGTAAATTTTATATGGTACAGGTGGATGCTGTAGTCTACCTGGTTGATGCATTTGACAAGGAAAGATTTTCTGAATCAAAGAGGGAGCTGGATGCTCTTCTTTCTGATGAGTCTTTGGCAAATGTACCTTTCCTTATCTTAGGAAACAAGATTGACATTCCTTATGCTGCTTCAGAGGATGAGTTACGCTATCATATGGGTTTGACTAACTTCACTACTGGCAAGGGCAAGGTTACTCTTTCTGATTCCAATGTCCGTCCATTGGAGGTTTTCATGTGTAGTATTGTTCGCAAGATGGGATACGGTGAAGGCTTTAAGTGGCTTTCTCAGTATATTAAATAGGGGAAAAGAAGTGTGCTCGTAGTTCTCGATTATAATCTTTCTGATGCAGTTTCAACATTAGCATTGTAGTTTATACTTCCTTGCTCATGTAAATTGGATAATAATACTTAAAAATGGTAGTTTTACTTTTTCTTAGTTATGAAATATGCATGTAGGAGTTGAAAATATTATATTGCAGTCTATATCAGGTTATTGGAGTTGCAGAATTAATAATAGTTGCTTGAATGTTAGAATTGGATTTTGGCTTTGTGTTCGTTGGAGAGTGCTTTTCCTTTTGGTTCTTGAAATTTGTTCGTAATCTTGGTTGCAGTGTTGTTAGGAGTAGGACACTTGTGATCAATGATGTTGAATAGTTTGTCAACATGGTACAACACACAATTAGGTTCATAAACTAACAGTTATGTATAGAATAATATGTCAGGAGAGATCAATAACTGACGAATATGCAGATCAACACACAATTATGAACATAACTCAGTTGACAGAGACATTGCATTGACTGAAATTTGAAACTTGGTCGTCGCACTTGACCTTGAGATATTTTTTTTTTTTTTGAAAAGTTATGTATAATTTAATTACAAAAGTAATTTAGTCATTTTATTTAAGATAAAATATTTAAAGTCTAGTAGAATAAAAATACATTTAAATTTGACTATAATTTTGTCTTGGAGTTTTTTTTTGTTTGTTAAATGTTAATAGAGTAATTTTGTTATTTACATATAATATTTATCTTATTAATTATTTGATTCACGTGAACTATATAATAGAATGCTATATGCTATGTTCTTATCAAAGAAAAAAAGAAGATGAATGATATATGCTATCTTTTTTATCAAAGAAAAAAAAAAAGGAGAATCTCATGTATCTAGTAAAATTATATTTTCAATTTTACTCCTATATATATAAAAATTGATGGCCAATTTTTAATTGAAATAAAATCCATTGAAAAATGTGCCAATATCTCGGCTACTCAAGAAGTTGGACTAGCTGCTCCCAGCTGAGGCTATGATCGCAGCATATCATTGATGGCACCGTCAGAATTAGGGTACAAAGTTAACTCAACCTTATAAAACTGGTTTATAGAATGAAGATTGTCTTAATTATATAAACTCACATTCGAGTAGTCTACAATAGGTTCTTGAGCCTAGGAAAGATAAATCCCCCATATTCCTTACATCAATAGGCAATCCCGCATAAAAGAAAGACTATTGACTTCACCGATTCATGTTGACACATAGAGAAAGAAACCTTGAAATCTTCCTCTATCCATTACTTTATCTCACATCTGATGATACGAGACTTCTTAACAATCACATTTAAGCCTTTATAGATTTATAGAGGTTTATGACTAGTGACTACCACGTGATACAATAAGAAAAAAGGTTGTCTCCATATGCTTTTATTCAACCATCCATTCCATATAAAAAAATCAAACTGGGCATAAAACTCAAGTTTTTAAATTGCTTAAACAAGTCTAAATGCATAGATTATTCGTAATTCATTCAGCCCTGATTTTGTACAACTTCATCATCATCATCCATGTGAGATAAGACATCAATCCAATTTTATCCCATGCAGAACAATATCAATAAGAAGAAAAAAAAAACTCGTTGACATATTATTATGGCAAGGATCACTGCTTCACTTTTTATTTTAATTCTTTTTGTTGTGACTATTATGAATGGCCATGGTTATATATATGTAATATTGAAATAAATTAATTTCACTGGTGTACTTTCTTATGATCAATTATATATATGAAGTGAAGAGGTTAAGAGGTGAAAAATTTGCATTACTTGGTAATTAATTAATTAATTTTGTTCTTCATGATTAATAAGGTTTATGAAATTACGTTAACATATGATTTTACGAATGTAAATATAGAAAAATTAGGGAGATTTAGGTTCTTAGAAAAGAAAAATGATAATTGTTACGAGTCAATATGGATACGAAATGAAAGAATGACCCCTCTCTCAGTCCATTAGCATTCTCTTGAACTATGCAGCTGCTTCATGTGATGAATTCTTGACAAAGTATGAAGCATCTCAGAATGAAAGAGTCGTTGTTTTGGACAGTCCCCCCCATCTCATATGTCTTCACTTCTGCTGTCAGATGCTATGAGGACCATTCTTCCTACAAACAATGTAGTCACCCTTTCTGTTTTTTGCCTTCTTTTCCAAATGTACCACAAAAACAAATAATAGATAAATAACTGATTGTGTGTACTATACTTAAAGTTAAAATGTCTTTTTATACATGTGTTAATAATTAAGATATGTTGGCGCATAATAGCTAATATTAATACAAATATGAAAATTTCCTCAGTCACCGGATCTTTGGTTGCTTCAGCTCCAGTTTTTCGAAGTGCAATTGTGCAAGAAAATGGAGAAGCTAGTTACCACCCCCATACGGGGCTTTTTGGTACATCGATTCTGTTTATTCAACTTTGGGATGGCATTGAGAGGCCAATCACTCATGAAAATTTCATACATAATCCATTTTAGGATATCAAAGAAGGGAACTTACAAAGTCTATTTGATATACAAAAACAAGCAACAACCTCCCTTCACATTCTGCTGAGTGTAACATTTCTAATATCTTCGGCTAAACTGGGTCTTCTTTTCCATGTCAACTTCATTACTAAGCACTTTTTCATATTCCCGTTCCAGCTGCACAAAAGAGTTGTTGATATTTAATATTTATTTATTTAATATAGGAATAAATATGTAAATATACTCTAAAGTGTCCTAGATTATTCTTAGCATAACATATTTCATAGCACATATTCCTTTTGTAATTAATGCTTTTAATCGTAGAATTGGCTATATAATAGAATGTTCGTGATGCTCTTGACAGACACGGTTTTCACCATGTGCCTCTTGTACTCTTACTTTTTCCCTTCCAATAAGGTATAAAAGCCTCTCCAAGATCCATTAGGCCACTTGCTATCAGATTTCCGCTATCAGGCACACCATTTATATCCACGCACCAAGCCCAATAGTGTTGGGCATGAGGGGAGGTGTGAAGAAGTCTCACATCTGATGTGAGATGGCATACATGGGTTTATAAGTAGAGGCAATCATTATCTTACAAGCCGGTTTTGTAGGATTGAGTTAGGCTCAACTCCCAATATTCTACAAGTAAAAACACATGTGGTGCAATAGCAAATCCCCTTAATCCTAGGAATAATAAATTAATATTAGCTGTTACCTTTGCTTGATCAAGGGCCAACTTCATCCTCCTGTAATCTTCTTGTGCTTTCTTAGAACGGAACATAGCCTGCACTCGTATTACACTTCTCTCAACACGTTCTTCAGCTTGTTTCCTACTAGTACGAAAGAAATCTTCCTCTGCATCACTTTGCTGATTCTGATCTCCATCTGCTTCCTCAGTATTAAGCTGGAGCCCGCGGAAGCCCTTTCTCTTTAAACGCCAACGCAACACTGCTTTCTCAACCACACTAACTGACCAAAGGATTTTACAATAATGTTTCCGTTGTTGAAAGGACCTGAAAGCAGCCTGCAATATATCAATTGATTTGTTAAAAAGAAGCTGTATCAACGGACTGACTAAGGGATCTATGACAAGCTAAACTGTGTTTGTACTTGGTGAAAAAAAATCATGTTAATGTTTGTGCTAATTGAAATCAATCTTTGGTCACTTGATCATTTAACAATTATGAATAAATAACGTGTTTTACTAAGGATTATCACTAATGGCGAAGGCAGAAAGTGTGGTTCTTACTTGAATCTTGATAGCCTGACGGCGCATGTTGAGAAAATTTCTACGAATCTTCCATGAACGGAATCTATGTTGTATGCGAGCAGCAGCAGCCATCACTTTCTTTGTTTCAAAATTGCGGAAGGCATGCTGAATCTTCATTGCTGCAACTATTTTGCGTGCTTCAGCTTCCGGATTGGAAAACTCAACCGCCTCAGTTTGTAACTTTAAGGAATGCTGCCTATATGCTTCTTGTATGCGTGCTGCTGCATCGGCGGCTGTACGGTAAGCTGCCAATGTATCTTTAAGGTAAAGCTGTTCCTCGGTAAGGTTCTCGGAATTTACTGGATCATCCGTGCTAGTTTCCAGTGAGCCACTGATATTTCCCGCTAAGCTCATGTCATTGAATTGCTCAACTAAAGACTTTTCCGAAAGATAAGCTGCTAATCCATGATAACCCCTTGTATAAGCAAGATCAGCGGCAGTACATCCACCAGGGTTTTGCTGAGTTGGATCTGTGACCAAATTTGGCTTTGCTCCAGCTGACAATAAAGTTGCAACCATTTTCTCCCTGAAGATACAACGTTTAAATCAAATATAGTAATATAGAACAAAATATTCATTCAAAATTCCAGCACCCTACTTTACCTAAATTTATAATAAATTATATAGGTTTTGCTAATCTCTAATTATCTAGAAACAGAAAAAACTTGGATGCTGAAACCATGTCAGAAAAGGATTTTTAAGCTAACGTGGTTACAATAGGACTAATGGTTTGTCATGATCATGAACAAACTCATTTTTTTTACAGTAATGAACCAACTTATCTAAAGGATTAAAAATTCCCAACATGAAGACATGAACAGTTTTTATATTATATCTAATACACCCCCCTTACACAAGAGCCCTTTGGGCTTGAGACATAGGCAATGCACCGGCTTACTTACCTTGGATTAAAAATTAACTATTTATTAGAAGAATGAGTCCTGGAAGAATAAAAATTTAGACAAACATGGTCACAACTCAACAAGGCTATTCTCTGATATCACGTCATGAACCAACTATTCCAAAACATACGCAATTAGGTGAAGGCATATGAGTGGTTTTTATATTATATATCAAACGGTTTTAAATAAGTGGGGCGTTTGTGTACTATACCTGCCGTAATATGCTGCCCAATGAAGAGCAGTCCATCCAAATTTATCCCGAAAATCTAGCGACAAGCCTGACCATGAAAATAAAGTAACGGCCCATGTATATTCCAAAATTGCACACAAATGGATGACACTTTGGCCTTGTGCGTCATATTCAGTAGTCTTATATCCTAAAACAATTTTTTCTGAAAGCCATTCCTTTAATCTGTTTTTCAATGCAATTCCGAACAGTGCATCTTTTGCTTGTGAAAATGGAATTGTGTTGTCTAAAGTTGATTTCAATAAGTATTGCCAAGTATTAGAAATAAAGGATGTCTTTAAGGAGAATTCTCTTGCCTCCTTTAGTCTAGTAGGTGATACTTTACTAGAGATGACATCAAGACTCTGCTGTTTAGCAAAGAGCAAATAAGCAAGCCTCATTTGAAGTCGAAACTCATCCCAGTTCTTCTCTTCCACAGAAGCAACTGGGTCGTGCAAAACAGGAGTACGATACTCAAAATTAACAACTTGGCTGATAGGATTATGACCATCAAAGCTCAAGTAGAGATTCACGAATCCCGGAGAATGTGGTGGTACCCAACATCGGTAAACTCCATCCTGAACAATTTCTAAAGGAACACTTGTATCACCACAAACACACATTAGATTGGACTTTGGGAGGTGCAAGTAGTCTTTATGAAAGAGTCCAGTCACTAAAATCTGCGAGTAAAGGAACCTAGAAAGGTAAGCAACAATTGTAAAATAACAGCTAGTATACATATGAACTGGTCTTACGGCATGTATTTACTGAGTTTTATATGATTTATACCACCTATGTAGAACCGACAATTCAAATTGAAGGTGTATCCAATATCCAACATGTGTTGGTGTCTGACACATATGGTTACATACAATAATTCAATTTTCTCAAATTATTTTTGGTGTCGACATGTCAGTGTTGTGTCCATGCAAGTTATACACATTAAGATGTGCATATTCTTCACGGAGTTTATATTCCACAGTTTACAGCTTTGGAATTTTACAGTTAAGATCAAATGAAAAGACCGAGGAATCAACTAGAAGTTAGAAATCAAATCATATATAAGTCGTAATGGTTAAAGAAAGGTATAATCGCTGGTAAGTAGATATACAAACAAAGGAAAAGGAAACCTTTGATTTCTCTGTGGAAGACACCCACACAGGGGACACATCGGTGAGATTAAATACTTGTTCTGGAAGGGAAAGTTGCTGATTATCGACATCCAGAGATGAATATGGTTCATTAACGGGTGTAACTGAGGATCCCAGAGCAGAATCATCAACTGAACAAGGGGAATCAGACATGATTTGGTTCACCCACATTCCAAAGCTGTCCTGACTTTGCAATCTGTCATTGACCAAAGTGTTTAACGAATCAACACCACTTGAAGATACATGATGATTATTCTGGGCATTTTGATTTCCTTGATTGTAAATTGTCTGAAGAGTAACACCTGAAAAATTGTATGGAACACTATTGCTCGCTGCATTTGGCTGAGTTGAATTATCGAAAGAATTAATTCCCACAGCTGCATTGCTGGCTACCTGGTGAGAAAAATCATACGTAGATTAGAACAGCAACTATTACAAAGCAAGTATCTCCAGAAAAAGGAACAAGAAGTAATGGGAAAGAATATAAATTGAAAATGAAACAATCTTTTCTTACATTGCTAAAACTGCCATTCGGTGAAATTTGGTTTTGTTGATCAAAATATGGAAGTTTTCCTGCAAAAAGTTAATTTAAAATTAAAATAAATAAATAAGGTGCTTTACAGGCATGTTAATGTTTATGTTAAAGCACGATCGATCACCATTTACCTCCATTAGGTACAGTAGAGGTGTTAAGATCGTTTGCAATCACTAGGTCATCCCATTCAAGTGTATTAAGTTCATGAAGCCTCAGTTCATGACTTTTGACTGTTGTATTGTCATTAATCTCTGTTCATCTCCAAAACAAAAGGGATGAGAATATATCTTGTCCAGTAAAGAAAACTATAGTATCCATGATTTTTTTACAATATCATCTCCAAAATCATGTCATCAACAGTTCCTTTACAATATTTTAATAGAAAGAATGCATTATTTGGAAGTTTTTCTCACCACCAGTATATGCAGTTTTGGTCCCCGAATCTATTTCTTCTGACAAAATCCACGGTGCAGTGGGGTCAGAGGCAGTAGTAGAGTTTGAATGTACGGGGGTCATGGGAGAACCTTGAGACTGTATCATGAGCCACAATTCAAAGGATGTTACAAAGACATCTTTTATTCATTCTCATAATCAAATTTTAAAGCATAAATGGCACCTTAAGAATGGATTTATGTCTAGTTATAAATATGTCTTTAAACAGAACTATTTTTCAAATTTCCAAAAGAATACTGGAAGGTGAAACCAACGCAGTTTACAACATAATGAAACAATGAGTCGGATATACATAATTATACATCCTTTTTTAATACTGTAACAAGAAACAACCTTCAGTTCTTTTAAACAGCTAAGTCTAAAACATCAAAACGAATTTTCTTTTTTTAAAATAATCTTTAAACAAACAGACCCTTATAAACAATAGCTTGTGGCTAAAATCAAAATTAACTTCAGCATCTCAATTTTTCAGAAGCACTCTCATTTAACTTATCTATATACAACTATAAGTTCATAAATACTTTCCGTAATTGGATTATACCTTCACATGCATGTAATGGTGAATAAATCCTATACAGGCTGTTTCTTAACACCAAAAAACAAAAGAGATTGTGCACTACACACGGAGAACAAATAAAATTTCCAACCAGACCAATTGAAAAGACATCTTTGCTGTAAGATTTTTTTATGGAGTTGATCATGGTGTATCCAGACATGTTCAAATCAATGTTATCAACCGCAGATAGCGGAAAATAGCGGGCTGTAAAGATTCCACTACACAATAGTGCTATAGCGCCACTCTAGCCCCTATTTGGCAACATTTTGTACTAAATAGCGTATCACAAAACAATAGCGGTTTGTCCAAATTTTACTATGTTATAGCGGTATAGCGCTACTATAGCTGCTAATTAACAACACTGGTTCAAATGGTTAAACCTATATTACCATCCCAAGGATCGGTAAATTACAGACGACTAATGGCAGCATACATATAAGGTGTTTCTTTCAGCTAAAACAATATATGCATGGCACAAATAAATTATCGTTTGTGTTGTGAGGTGAAATTGAACTTGTTGTAAGGAACAAAAATCGAGCAAGTATTTCCACAAACCTCTTGTGTTTCACGGTAATGAACTAGGACAATGTGTTCCAAACTCCTGAAAAGAAAATGGTGCAAATTTATTATATGCAAAATTATTCAAATTATATTCTCAACCTAATAGATACAACAATTTGAGAAGCACCATTACTGACACATAATTCAGAAATATGGAAAATCATAACATGTTGGAGCCGGGGCCTAATAGTTAAGTTAACAATTGGTTTACATACTTATCAAGCAGCCAATAACATCTACGAACAAATTTTGGGTTATCTTGACCATGTGCATAATATACATGAATCCTTTCTTCATTACCAACCTGGTTGATAGGGAAAAGATAAAAATTATCAGAAATCAGATACGCCATTAATCACTCATTCTATAATCAGAATCCATAATAACAAAAACTATGCGAAGGACATATTATCATACATAATAATAACACTGTAATCTGACGAATGATGAGCTTAAGAGCAAAAACATAATTTATTCCCAAAATATTAACCAGAAACAATCACAGTGATAAATGTGTGATTGAACCATTGTACAAAACTTGTTGAACATACAAAGCAGACATGATGATAAATTATCCCATGTAAAATCTTTTGAAGAAACAGAATTTAAACTTGCTAGTTGCCATCACAAACTACAAGTTAATTCAAATATAATAGTGTTAAGCACCCAAGAAAATAAAAATCCTCACTTTTAAGTGCTCGTGAGCTTCTTTAACAGTTTTTCCATCCTTTTTCTTTTTCCAGTTGTGCCCATCTTTTCTAAAGTTCCGAAGCTTTTTGCGGTCAAATAATACAATAGTGCCACCTGTTTATGCACAAAATAGTAGTAAGTAATTATAAGATGACATTGGAGATTTGACACCATCTAACTGTTAATAGCAAAAACTTATTACTTAGGTGCAAAATAACTAATCAAAATTCTTTAATATATATGATTGAAAAATCATTTGCAGATTTATAGTTTACACTACTTTGTTCATGATATATACAAAATGCTACGGCCTACGGTACATGATTATCATGGACTGCTTTATATTATCTGGAGGTAACCGTATTATGGAAATTAAGAAAAAGAGACTTAAACGACAGGAATGAATGCGATGAGAAACATCATATGGGAAAATGAATGGTAGGGCAGAATGATATTGATGCAAATCTTCTTCACAAACATTAGGTTACTACTAATAGCAACAGATGATTACTTTTGGGCAAATTCATTGGCTTGACATTGATGGTGAAATACTTGTGATTACAAAGCATGGCATGAATCTCATTGGGACGAAGCCATCTTGTTCTTGCTTCCTCCATAATGCTCGCAACATCCAGCTCTGAGGCATATAAAATAAAATCAAAACAAAAAAAAACTAGTAAACAGAGGCAATTTAATATTGATCAATGATAGGGTAGTAGACTAGTAGTTAGTGCCGGTAAGATTTGCAGTTGGAAGAAGAAAGACGGAACAGCATACTTCAAACACGATATTAAAAACAACGGATTTCTACACCATTCTACCATATTGAATGAAAATTTAGATAGAGCAACTTCATATTCAAATACTTAACATTTTTACTAGTTCCCTATTCATATGCCCTAAAAAATCAAATTCGTGCAATATTGCACTTTCCATATGATTTATTGGATCTAAGGGCCAACCAGGTAAATGTTAGGATATTGTGTTTGAGAATCTTATTTTGTTGTTAACCCTACGTTTCCCATGGAAAATCGGCCTTGATAATTCTAAAATTTAGTCATAAGGTAAGTAAAGTCTGGCAAAAAATTATTCCATCCAAAATTCAAACTCGAGCTCTCTTAATTCATCCTTAATAACTTGTCTTAACATTGTGTTTGAGAATCTATTATCTAGTAATATTGACATCACTAGTATATTTTGCACTGATATACAAACTAACAAGTAACACTTTAATTTGACCCAAGTAAATTCTGAGAGTTGTTTTACACAAAAAAAATTCCATTTTGTTTAAGCCACCCAAAGACAAACAGCACATAAACAAAACATTAAAATTATAAAAATTGATACTAGAAAAACATGTTTAAGCTTAAAAAAAAACCAGCATAATTGAAAGAGCAAAGTAGGAACCTTGCAATGTGTGGAATCCATGTATCTCTGATCCAACTAGTTGACCAGATAAGATATTTGCCATCTCATAAACCTCTGAATATTATGAAAACCTTTTTTGTTTTTCTCGCCGCAAAGTTGTCAACTGCAGAAAAAACTCATAAGAGAAAAGAAAATCAATCAGAATAAAAAAGATAATGAAATATGAAAAGGGTAGTGAAAGATAACAGAAAAGATGATGAATTTACTTGATTATAGAGAAGAGTCTGTTCCAATTGGAAGAACGGGGAAATATGTTCGAATTTAATTTACCTTTCTATTCTATTGTCTCATATGCACTATTTCTATATTAATTAATATTTTTTTTTAATAATATGACAATTTTTTTATTTTGTATGATTTTTTAATTTTATTTTCTTTAAATTAAATTTGATTTAGTACATCTCCTTAAATTATTTTATTTTATAATATTTTAATACAAATAGATAAGTAGTTGGGAGGAGAAAACTTATTTTGTGTGCTCCACAAGTTCTCCGATGAAAATTAATCATCATTAATAACAGTGAAAATTTCATATGAATGTTATGTTATGGTCACCTAAAAAAACAAGTAGTTTAAAGATAAATGTTACTTGATAGCTAAAATAATGATGAGTTAAAGATTAAAATAATAAAAATATTAAGAGTGTGACCTATCTTCATAAATTAATAATAAATTTGATAATGTCTACTTCATTGTAAATAATGGTGAATTTGTTAAGATAGTTCAGGGTTTTTTCTTGACAGTAGTTGATAGAATATTGTATTAGGTCAATTCTTTGTTTTTTGGTACAATGTATTAGGTCCATTCTATACAAGAATATGGATTACGTCATTGAATATTTTTTTTCTTCGTGAAAAATAAACAGAAAAGGCTAATTAGTAAAAACGAGATTAATAAGTTAATAAATGACGAGACATTGAAAAAAATTATTTGCTAAATGGTTATATTATTATCTTTTGTGAAATGACTAAATGAATTAATATGACTAATCCAAAAAAGATTTGTCAAAGATTAGCTAAGAAATACGAGTTTGAGTTAACTTTATTTACCACTCTTCCATTTATTCTTCATTTATGAAAGAGATAGACACATTAAAAGTAGATCTCACTAATGAGTGAATCCCACAAATCTTCTATTGCGTATATTTCTCCCCTAAATAGAGAATAAATTGAACAGTAAAAAATGGAGTGAACTTAAACTCAAGAAATACTGGTATTACATTACAATGTCTTTATATTGACAAGAAGAAAAATGGAAACGCGGCTTAAAAAGAAAACAACAACAAGGAAACAACACAATATAATAAAGGGTCTCGCTAACGGGTGCTCTCGAGCACCTTTTAAGCATTCAATTTAAATAAATTTTTTATTTAAAAAATTAAACACTATAATTTTCAATTCGTTTATTTTACGTATTTCCATAAAAATTCTATAAAAAACTTACTATTTAAAGTCTTAAAGAGTGGCCAAGGACACTATTTGGCATTTGCCTATAATAAAATACAAAAACCAATTGCATCACTGGCACTGCAACTACCACACCTAGCAACATAAATAATCATAATCACAAATTTAATCCTGCTGCTCGGACAGTGCATAGAACACAATCAAACAACTAAACTCATTTTGTTCGATCTTGGTTATAGAAAAATAATCAAAAAATCAAACGGATTTGGTTTATCTAATACAATTTGACTAATTTCGTAGTTTCAATCGTAAACATTATTTTTTAATCGACGATTGGTAGAGTGGTTACTATATTAACATACTGTATTAACAGTATGAAATCCGTTTTCATCTTTTTCATGTCATCAAACCAATAGTACGGCAAACCAAGTGACACAAACTCCTACTATTGATTCTACACCAACATGAACCATGTCCATTAAAATGTTCAAAAGATCAATGATCATAAATGTCCTTTTTTTTAATACTAAATGTTCTCTTTTAGATCTAAAAAGTAATGGTTTTTTTTTAAGGAAAATGCTAATTATAGTAAGTAAAAATACAGCGAAACTTGTATAGTCAATGTTAATAAAATATAAAAAAAAATAATGTTTTCAATGCAAAAATCATTTAGTTAATACCATATTGTAACTTTAATTAGTGCCCCAGTTAGCATGGCCATTTTTTAATTGAAAAAATGACTTAGTTAATACCATTTTGATTAAAACAACGGAAAATAAATACTGTATGTGTTTGGTATTGAACCATTGCCAATTAGATTACCGTTTAAGTCGTAAAAAAAAGAGAGAATATAACTTTCTTTTATTAAAAGTATCGTCGATAATTAATACTCCATCCGTTCCATATTATAAGGGAAAAAATGACCTTTTTTTTGTCTCAAATTATAACGGAAAAAACAACTTTCAAGAATGTTTTTTTACTTATTCTTATAAAATTAAATGCAAATTGCATTTAATTTTTTTTCTCTCTCATTTTCTCAATAAACAATAATCAATCAAATTTGTTTTTACATCTTCCCATGCAACTTATTTCAAGAAAAACCCACAAAATCATATTTCAAATTCTCAAGTTTTGATTTTCTTAATAAGTGTGTTTTTTTTTTCCTTATAATATGGGACGGAGGGAGTAGATTTTAATCAAATTGTAATTGTCTACTATGTGTCACGTTGATAATTTTTTTTTGATATTGTCACTTTAAAGGAGGAAGTTCAAATGCATTTGAGAACTCGTAAGAGATTAATGCGACTTTAATTAATAATAATTTTATACTTCCCAACCTCTTAAATAATTAAATAACTCAAGTTAAATTAAAATCTAGACCAAAAAACTAAAATTAAATACACAAAAATAAACGACAAATGCTAGTTTGGCGGCCAAGATAAGACAAATAAATAGATTAGAGATATATTTGTGTTATGAGTTTGACCATAACTCCACTTTTTATTTTAACGAATAAAATCATCACTATTAGATTACTTAACAAAAAAATAATTAATGACATGTTTGATGGTCAAGATAAGAATGAGAATATGCCAAATTAATCTCGAACTTTATCTTATCTTGCTTCTCTATTTAAGAAAATGTGTCTAGGATGCGAGCTACGTTAGAGACTAGATAAAATAGAAAAATAGTTACTCGTCTATCCTTATAAAATAAAAATACAAATAAAAAGTGTAGTCTAGTAGCCAAAAAATACAAAAAATAAAATAAAAATAGACTTTAATATTAAATTATAAGGAATAAATAGTAATAATTGAGTAAAAAAAGTACTCCCTCCGTTTTTTTTTTAGTGTCCGTTTAGAATAGTAACACAAAATTAAGAAATTGGATTTTTGCATCTTATCTTCCTATTATACCCTCATCAATAGATTTATTGTTATACAAAAAATATATTTTCAGATTATTGTTATCAATAGAATATAACAATAAACAAACTTTTTTGTTTTTTTTTTAAAAAAAAAAGCCTTTAGTTTTTCAAATATATATAAAAAAGTATTTATTGAAAAAGATAAGTGTAATTAAAAAACGGTACAATTGACAAATCGTACCCTTAAAACACAAAATGGACAGTTAAATAGAAACGCTAAATCCGATAAAACTGGACACTTAAAAAAAAAACGAAGGGAGTAATAATGAGTTTTAAAAATATGCATTATTTAATTACAAGGATAATTTGATCATTCATTACCATGTATCAAATGGCATACTAACTTGGTAGTTTGTTAATATTCAAGATCTGGAATATTGGCTGGATAAGCTCACGGTTTCTCATTCCAATTCATACATACATTACTTTCTATTTCTATTGATTGATAAAAAATTGAAGTGAGAGAAACAACAGTCAAAATTCTACAATTGCAATTAGTGCATAACAGACAACCGAAAAAGAAAACCATAAAGTTTATTGAATGCTTAGTATTTTATTGAATGAATATTTAAAAATATAAATCAAATTCACCTTCTTCTTTTTTGTAATCAAATTCATCTTTTTATATTTATTACAGAATTAATATAAAGATAGTACTGTATTGTATTATAGACCAGATACATACATCCACAAATATAAAAGAATACATTTTAGCTATATTTTATCACAAAATGAGTAATTAATTAATGGAAATAGAAATATACAGTACGTGTGAGATAAGGATGAGACAAAAGAGTTAGCAGAAAACTGAGGTGAGTATAAATAGACCAAGTTTGTTCAATCGTCATACATTTTTATCTGTCCGTCTAACTAGGAGTACTTACTTACACTTACACATACACAGAAGAGGCAGTGCCAGCGAAAGAGAGAGAGAGAGAAAGATGGTTACGAAACAGGACATAGATGAACTTCCAAAGAACGCGGCTAACTACACAGCTTTAACACCTTTATGGTTCTTAGAAAGAGCTGCTAAGATTCATCCAACCACAAAATCAATCATCCATGGATCCCTTCATTACACGTGGCATCAGACTTATCAACGTTGCCGTCGATTCGCTTCTGCTCTTTCTAATCACTCCATCACACTCGGACACACTGTATGTAATTACTTCTCTCAATTCATCATACTCTGTTTTTTTTCTTCCGTATTAATGTTTTCTCTAATCAGCTAGATTGTTAATTTGACTTTTTCTAATCGGTAATCTTAATTTGACTTTTTCTAATCGGTAATCTCAATTTGACTTTTGCTTAATCGGTAATCTTAAAATACAATTTTCTTGACCATGGTTCAGAGTTATGAAGCACAGACACCTGACACAACACAGACACCGGACACAACACTTGACACCGATAATAATTTGAGAAAATGACATAATTCGGTGTCATCACAAGTGTCCGTGTTGTTGCGTGTCCGACATCAGGGCACGACTAGACTAATCTGAGGAGTGTGAGTGCGTCATAGGTTCGGAGAATGTTTGAAGATATGTTTATAAGTGAATGTTTATAAGTGAGTGCAATCCTCATCTTACAAGACGGTTATGTAAGATTGTGTTAAACTCAACCCAAAGTTCTAAGATGGAGCTTGTAACTTGTAAATATATCTTTTGACCATCTCTCAACCAATGTGAGATTCAATTTATTGTTTTTTTTGGGTCAAGTCAAGTGTTAAATAGTAGTAATGTGTAACCTAATTTTCTTATGCAACTGCAACAACAACAGGTAGCTGTTATTGCACCAAATATTCCAGCTCTCTATGAAGCTCATTTTGGGATTCCAATGGCAGGGGCAGTGTTGAACCCTGTGAACATAAGGCTAAATGCATCAACAGTAGCATTTCTTCTTGGTCATTGCAATGCATCAGTCGTAATTGTGGATCAAGAGTTCTTTACATTGGCAGAAGAAGCTTTGAAAATATGGTCCGAAAAAACCAAAACATTCAAGTCTCCGATTTTGATTGTCATCGGCGATGAAAACTGCGACCCTGCGTCACTTAAATATGCGTTGAGCAAAGGAGCCATTGATTATGAGGACTTTCTTCGAAGTGGTGACCCTGAATATGATTGGAAACCACCAGAGGATGAGTGGCAGAGTATTGCTTTGGGTTACACGTCTGGGACCACTGCTAGCCCAAAAGGTGTGGTTTTGCATCACCGTGGAGCGTATCTCATGTCTCTTAGCGGTGCACTTATTTGGGGAATGAATGAAGGAGCTGTATATCTTTGGACTCTACCCATGTTTCATTGCAATGGTTGGTGCTACACTTGGACACTTGCAGCTCTCTTTGGCACAAACATATGCCTCCGCCAGGTAAAACTAATGTCTGATGGGGTTGGTTTATTTTCCTGTGCATTTATTCTAGCAGAATTTGAACAAACTGCTATTGTTTTGTGATACTACATGATTTAGTACAACTACAAAGTGTTGTTAAATAGTTGTTGTAGCGTAGTAGAATTTGACGGTTTGAACAAACCACTATTTTCTGTGATCTGCGATCGACTACATTAATATAATATTCTGTACAAGTCTTGTTGATAATTTGTAATTTTAGCTTCAAGTTTGATGCTATCATTAATGCTAATGCAATTTGATGAATGTCTCATGAACACATGATTGAGGGCTGTTTTAAAACAAATTGTAGCTTAATTCAAACATAAACTTATGATACTTTTGACCAAGATTTTAAATGCCGTAATTTTTTGGTAGTTTGTAGTTGGTTAACTAGTGATAACTGATAATGTGCTCTCATGCTAACTAATTTTGTTGTCTACATTGTTGAGAGTAGTTTTCTTTAACAACTAGTAAGTTGTTATCTACCCCCAATCAAATTTTCTTGATGTGTTTACGCAGGTATCAGCAAAGGCAGTATATGAAGCCATTGCCAAGTACAAAGTGACTCATTTTTGTGCAGCACCAGTGGTGCTTAACTCGATAATTAATGCTCCTGCTGAGGAAACCATACTTCCTCTACCTCATGTTGTACATGTGAATACCGCCGGTGCTGCTCCTCCTCCTTCTGTGCTTTCCGGCATGTCTGAACGAGGATTTCGTGTCACACACACTTACGGTCTTTCAGAAACCTTTGGCCCATCTGTCTATTGTGCTTGGAAACCAGAGTGGGACTCACTTCCACCAGAATCCAGAGCCCGACTCCATGCAAGACAAGGGGTTAGGTACATTGCTTTGGAAGGCCTGGACGTAGTGAACACAAAAACAATGCAGCCTGTTCCTGCTGATGGTAAAACTGTTGGTGAGATCGTGATGCGTGGTAATGCTGTGATGAAAGGTTACTTAAAGAATCCTAAAGCTAATGAAGAGAGCTTTGCAAATGGATGGTACCATTCCGGCGATCTTGCTGTAAAGCATCCAGATGGATATATAGAAATTAAAGACAGATCAAAGGACATCATCATCTCGGGCGCTGAAAATATCAGCAGTGTAGAGGTAGAGAATGCTCTCTATTCGCATCCTGCGATACTGGAGACATCGGTGGTTGCAAGGCCAGATGAGAAATGGGGTGAGTCTCCCTGTGCATTTGTGACATTAAAGCCAGGAGTGGATAGTAGTAACGAGCAGCGTCTAGTTGATGATATACTGAAATTCTGCAAGGCCAAGATGCCTGCTTATTGGGTTCCGAAATCGGTTGTCTTTGGACCATTACCTAAGACAGCTACTGGGAAGGTACAGAAGCATCTGCTGAGGGCCAAGGCAAAGGAGATGGGGCCTGTCAAGAATAAGATGAGCAAGTTGTAATCATGTTATAGTTATAGTGATAATGTCGATAAAAGTTATGAGTTCTTGCTGCCTATGGGATGTATCATTAGGATTGTGAAAATCAATAAGAATTATTGGCCTATAATAATAAAAAGCTTTTAGCTGTTCTTAGAAGTAGTTCAATGTTTTTATTCCATTATTACTATGCCATTTGGATCCTACCTTTCATAGCACTAATATAATATTTCAGAAAATACTTCTTGATTAATACAAGAAGTCTTTTGTGAGAATTGTAAAATTATTATTGATTAGTTGAATGTATAGATCTATGTGAAATGTTGTTAGACTTTGGGTTATAATTTTCCACCAGAATTTGGGTTTGTATAATCATATATGTTCCAAAAATAGACCAAATATTAAAAGAAAAAGTGACTAAATTAGTCTCATTAATACAATGCAAAAATATATAAATAGCTCCTCTACTATTCATTATATATATTCAAATTTTCCACATGTATATTCTTCTTTCTTTGAAAATTCTCATGGCCTCTCTCAAGAAACCATTGCTAAATTCATCAGAACATCAAAGAACTCTTCAACACTCTCTGTTACGTCCAAGAACTCACCTTTTAACAGTCCCTTTTTTCCTTCTCTCCCTCTTTCTCCTCTCAGCATCATACACTACAAACTCACCCAGCATTGACAACAACACTATCATCATTCCTTCTCGTTTTTCATTTTCTTTGAACAATGTATTGGAACGCACACCGTTTACTTCCTACACAGTTTCAGAATCATCAGAGAGCAACACATTCTCTTCTGTTACAGCAGCAGAAAGAACACGAGGAAATTCAACAGACGGAGACTCGCAAGACCTCGATTCATGTGATATCTTTGATGGCTCTTGGATTCAAGATGATTCTCATGAAACCGTTTATCAACATGGGTCATGTCCTTTTCTTGATGATACTTTTAACTGCTTCAAGAATGGACGTTCAGATTATGAGTTTCTTAAATATCGTTGGAAGCCACATGGATGTCAAATTCCAAGGTTCTATAGTTTCTACCTTGTAAAGTTGATTTATTGTTTATGTTTTGTGTAGTAAAGTTGAATTTTTTTTCATGAATATATATGTATAGGTTTGATGGGTTGAAAATGTTGCATATGTTAAGAGGCAAGAGAGTGGTGTTTGTAGGAGATTCCTTGAACAGGAACATGTGGCAATCTTTGGTATGTGCTTTAAGAGCTTCTCTTAAAGATAAGAGCAGAATCTATGAAGTTTCGGGACGCCGCGAATTCAGGATTCAAGGTTTCTTTTCTTTCAAATTCAAAGTAAGTTCAAAAATATGCACTAGCTGTTTCCGATATGAAATTTGGATGTGCTTAAGGTTTGATAATTGATATTGTGTTTTTTTGTTGTTGTGATGTTGATTAGGATTATGGATGCTCTATAGACTTTGTGAAATCGCCGTTTCTAGTTCAAGAATGGAAAGTGTTGCCTAACGGTGGAGTTCCTCAAAGAGAAACTCTCAGGCTTGACATGATTCAAGCTTCTAAGTCTCAATATTATGATGCTGATATAATCATTTTCAATACAGGACATTGGTGGAATCATGACAAGACCAAAAATGGGTAACAATTAACAAAACAATTCTGTTTGGAAACAAATTTTTCTATTATTAGTTAGTTCAAAGACTAACTAGTATAAATTTTCATACTTGCAGTAGAAATTACTTTCAAGAAGGTAATCATGTCTATGAAAGATTAGAAGTTTCTGAAGCACTAAGAAAAGCATTGAAGACATGGGCTAAGTGGGTTGATACTACAGTCGATAGCACGCGTACAAGGGTTTTTTTCACCGGATTTTCAGCTTCTCATTACAGGTAGATTTTCTACGAATGATTCCATACTCTCTCCAATTTAGTACTTTAAGTGTATAAAAACGATAAGTGTCCCGTGAAGTTATATAAAATCCGTCATCTTAATCCCTAAGTATACGAAAATCTATCAGGTGCCTTAACATTTTAGTACATTGGACTAATTGATTTTATGGTTGTAACTTGCAGAGGGGGGCAATGGAACTCTGGAGGTAAATGTGATGGGGAGAGACAGCCTATTACAAATGAGAGCTATCTTTCAGCATATCCATGGACAATGGGAATTGTTGAAGAGGTTATAGCAGAGATGAAGACGCCGGTGTTTTATCTCAACATTACCAAAATGACTGATTATAGAAAAGATGGACATCCTTCAAGATATAGAGAACCAGGTTTCAATGATAACAAAGGTCATAGAATGGTTCAAGATTGCAGCCATTGGTGCCTTCCTGGAATTCCAGACTCTTGGAATGAACTTCTCTATTCCACTTTACTTATAGCACATACAAACTTTATGAGTTCTACAAATTATTAACAATATGATATGATCCTATCTGTAACTAATGATACATTAGTCATTGCATGATTAAGGATGCTGTTACTCAACAGCAAAAATAAATCCTCAAATCATTGTTAGTCATTTCCATAGTTAGATACAACATTGTAAGTAAAGCTTTATTATAACTTAGCCAATTAAGGTTTAAGCTGGGATCTTATTGGTTGAGTTGCTGTTACAATGGTTCCATAGATAGACATGTTTATTACTTGTTGATAGAAAAGCTTTGTATAACTTTACCTTCCCTCGGGTATTGTTGATATCAATCAATTGTTTAACTCAAAGGTATTGTTCCATATTAGGTCAAGGCTCAATCCTAAGACTAAGGGTCCAATAAGGCGCCAAACCTAGCTATGTACCATCACTATCAATGTCTGACTGCAAAATAGAGGAAAATCATCTAGATTCAATCTAGACCCTTTGATTAACAATTAGATGGTTATCCAGGTCACCACATAAAAAAAATGATCACACTAAAAAAAATGTCACCCGAATCACACACCGAAAAAATGCAATCGTCCAAACTAAAAAGTAAGTATACACTCTCATTCTGACCTTCACTCCAATATTTTTGTGGCAACACCATATTTTAGTAGCTAAAATTTATATAGATATCACCTATTTAAAAAAGACTACTATAATTGATTCCGAACTGCAGGTAATTAAGATAGATTTAGTCGTCTAATTATGATTGAACGATATATCGAAAGGAGATTTCTTTTTAATGATCAATTTTTTCGGTGGTAAACAATGATGATTTTTTTTATTCAAATGGAAGAAAGTACAATAAAGACTTGTTGAAGTACAAGGAGCACTCGCCCTAGACGAACACAAACAAACAAAATGTGCCAAAAAATAATAATAACCTCGATACAATACAAGGGGTTGGCCACAAAACACCCCTCAGGCAAAACTTTTGACACGAAAATGAAATAGCTCTCAAATAGCTCAATGCCTTTTGACCATTTCTTGATTTAATTGTACTGCATGACTGCTTTAAATCTGGACAGCTCAACTACGTGTAGTTTTGGCTGCATACAATCTAAATTCATTATATTTAGCACCTTATATAATTGACACCTATAGTAACACCGTTACACAAGAAAAAAACAAACGATATTTACAACAACAACAATAACCAAACAAAAAACAAGAGATAAAACAAAATAATGCATTGTAGTTCAGTAGGATGGTATGAGTTTCATCTCCATCAGTTTAGCCAGCCAGAATCTAATACTCTTGAACGTATCAACATACTCAAGAAACCCATAATCCTTACTCTTTCTTATTCATACTAGACAGGGACGGAGCTAGTAGGGGGACCAGCAGAGGCCACGGTCCCCCCTAAATTTTTTATAAATTTTTTTATACTAGTATTTTGTTATACTATTGTTTCCATTTCAGGTTTAGTCTCACTTATTTTATTAAACTTATGCATATGGTCCTCTTTATTAATCCAATATTTTGAGCACTATTATAAATTTGTTGTAAATTTGATCTTAGTGACTGTTTTCCCCTAAAAAAAATGTCTTATTGCCTTAATATTGAATTTAATGACTAAATATCTCTTTTATTAAACTAAAATTCACATTTTTTTTTACACAAAAAATCTCAATTCTTATGGTAAAACACATGAGTTGAGACTAAAATTATAATAAATGTGAAAATAAAAGGGCCTAAAAGTTTGACTTAAAAAAAGTGCCTATAAAATGAATATTCACTGTAATAACTTTTGCTTTATTTTATAATTTCTTGTATAGGTTATACTTTTAAATTTTAAATTTTTCTTTAGTGAATTGGACTTTCAAATTTGGCCCCCCCTAAACTAATTTTCTGGCTCCGTCCCTGATACTAGACACATGTTGAAACTCAAATCTTACAACTGGCACCAAAGCTTCATAACAAGCAATTTCCTTCATTTTCGTCTTATGAAGCCCATATTTCTCCACAATCAAATCCCAAATCTCACCCTTATCACTCATCAACTCAACTATATCAAACTCATCCTTCTCATCCAATTCCACAAACTCAACATCAGAAACCTCACTCAACAACTTCCACATACTCCTCCAACTAAAAACATCACCGTTTGTACAGTTAAACGCTTCATTCTTCGCTTTTTTTGTAACTGCAGCCCACACGTGTTGCTGTGCTAACACACGTGCATCCGTCATTCCTGTCACTCCGACGACTAGTGCTACGGAACTTTGATGCTCCATCACTTCACAGACACACAGTATAGTGGAAACTCAGTGTCAGTTTATATAATAATGTAACACTGTGTTGGGTCAGGTCATGATTGAGGGGGATCACCACATTTTAAACGACTACATAAAATGATTTTGACACTGCATCTACCTCAAAATTTTAAACCACACACACACTATCTCACTTATAAAGATCACTGTCAGTTTAAATGATTTTGACATTGCACACCTAACTCAAAATCAAAATTTGTTTATAAACATCAAATTTGTTTATTAATTTACCATGACCATGTCATATAAAATTATTTTACATGCACGCTCTTAATTTTTTCTCTTATTCACAAACTAATTTTATTAATTTTTTAACTCAATATTTTTTTGTATTAAGACAAATGTTACTATGGATCATTTTATCACGGTGAATAAGCATTTTTTGCTCAAACGGGTAGTCTGTTCGGGTGTTGAGTTGAGTTTTCATCAAGTCTGATTTGATGTCTTTTGGTTGAATCTTTGTTTCTCTCTATGGGGTCCTTGGTAGGGATGTCAATGGATATCAGTGGGGTCAGATAGTAATAGTATAATATATGTGTCCGCTCCGTTGGATAAATACGATATCCATAACCGTGCGGGTATCCGTCAAGCGGATAATTCATGGATTTTGAAGTATCCACGGATATTCACAGATATCCATGAATAATATTTTTTTTTAAATTGTGATTCTTGTAAAAAAAATTATTTTAATTACTTCAAATTTGTTTATCTTCTTTCTAAAGAAACAAAAAAAAAAATATTATCACATAATAACATTCATACATTTCACTTTCAATTTAATAACAAAAGTCAACACATTTATTTTTCTTCTTTTCACCAAAATATAATAATATCCATATATTTCTCTTTAGAAAAAACTTCATACATTTCATTTATAATCAAAACAAAGTTCATCACAAAATTTTAAAGTATTAAAAAGGCTCTTATATATTTGATAACTAAATATTTATATAATTTTCTTATTTACTAACGGGTGTCCGAAACAAATATGTCTCCTTGAAATTAAATTTATTAATAGACTCTTTGTTATTTCGTTTATGTTGCGATTAGATTATTTTGCAATTAGACTTTGTTTAAAACTTATTTAGTTTTGTAATTTGTATTATTTTATTGTGCGTGATGACAATATTTAAGATTTGAATTTAAGAACTTGTGAGTTGTGACATTATGACATTTTCAATTTTTTTATTTTTTTAAGTGTCATGAACATTTTAAGAGACCGAGTCATCTTGTTTGACCGGTTTAATAGCTACATAATTTTATTAAAGAGATCGGTTCATTCCACCGGTTTATCCGATTTAGTCATGCGGGTCAACCAGTGATCTGATGGTTCGACCAATGAACTAGTGGCCCAGTACCCTTACCGGTTCGATGACCGATCCGGTTTTTAAAACATTGTCCATGAATATCCATTCAACTATCCGCTCCGTGCCCGTGGCGGATTTTATCCGCGGGTATGAATATTTTTGTCATCCCTAGTCCTAGGATCTTCTTGTGGTGGTGGGATAAAAGTAGGGGTGGAAATGAACCGAACCAACTCGAATAAAGTTTGAGACTCGATTCGATAATTGATTCGTTGAACTTGGTTCATGAACCAAATGAGCCGAACTTGAGCTAAATATTAAGTTCGTTAATTAAATGAGCTGAACTTGAGCTATATATAGTTCGGCTCGTTTTGTTCATGAGCTGACTCGATTATATATATAACACTTCAGAATATATTTTTACATAACACTTCAAGAATAATATATATATATATATATCTTCAAAAATAAATTTTACAAAATAAAACACACTAGCATTATTTCTCTTTTGAAGCATAAGTGATACTTGTTTCTTTGATACTTCCCAATTTATGTACTAACACTAAGTCTCACATCGGTTAAATTATCTAGCATTGAGAGAAAACTTTGTTATAAAATGTGGTGTCCTACATGTCTTGGAAGCACAACAAAATGTTTATGGTGGGTTTGTTATTGTTTCACATTTTCCTAAGTGTGATAATACTCTCAAATACAGCTGACAATGAACCGAACCAACTCGAAAATAGTTCGAGACTCGATTCGATTCGATAATTAACTCGTTGAATTTGGTTCATGAACCTAATGAGCCGAACTTGAGTTGAAAATTAAGCTCGTTAAATAAATGAGTCGAGCCGAGCTTAAGCGAGTTCGACTCGACTCATTTCCAGCCCTAGATAAAAGTGTTTAGCTTTGGATCTTCTTGTGGTGGTGGGATAGAAGTGTTTGCTTTTTGTGTGCCTTCTTATATATTGTGTGTGTTTTTTAGAAGTTATTAGGTGTTGGCGGTGTGTATTTCTGGTACCGTTTGTATTATGTATTTTCTATTGTTCTTTTTGGTTATTGTATATAATATTATTTGTCATTAAAAAAAAAATCACTATAAGTATTTAAAATTTTCAGAAATTTTACCGTCAGTTGACAATAATACATTTTTAAAAAAAAAATTATTCATTTTTACTGTTAAAATAATATATGATTGATATAAATTCAATGAGTAAATCTTTATTTAGTGTTATTTTAATCTACTCAGTGACATTACCAAAATGACTGATTTTAGAAAAGATGGACATCCTTCAATATATGGAGAACCAGGTTTCAATGATAACAAAGGTTATAGAATGGTTCAAGATTGCAGCCATTGGTGCCTTCCTGGAATTCCAGACTCTTGGAATGAACTTCTCTATTCCACTCTACTTATAGCACATACAAATTTTATGAGTTCTACAAATTATTAACAATATGATATGATCCTATCTGTAACTAATGATACATTAGTCATTGCTTGATTAAGGATGCTGTTACTCAACAGCAAAAATAAATACTCAAATCATTGTTAGTCATTTCCATAGTTAGATACAGTACATTTTGTACTTAAATCTTTGAGAAAATAGTATATGCATAGACATAGACATAGACAGTGTAAATTAATTTTACACTATCATGCAATACCAACCATATATTCTGCCAAATCACTCCATTACACCCCATTTTCATTATGTGACATGGAGAAATACTTTATTCCCATTGAATGTCGGTGTAAAATTAATTGTGTAAAATTAATTTACACCGACAAAGCGTATCCATTAAACTCTAAATCTTTTGTATTTGTTGGTATATATGTTCTATAGGTTCATGGATAATTGTTGAAAATTGAAATGTAAACCAGTAAACATTATTTTCTGTGTAAGGTGGTTTTTTAGAAAAGAAGAATTTTTTTGTCAACTATATGGAGAAAGGAGAAGACTAACTAAACCGATTAAAAGTTTTTAGAGAATGCCATGTTGACTTTTCCGTTCTGACTTTTCCAAGTTCTAACCACTAATTATTAAGTAGGTAGTTTATTGACGACTAATTTGCAAGTGAACAAATTAACGTAAATAGTAAAAGAATATCGATCCACAAGGATTGTTGTATTTAATCAGGCAAAACTAATTGGACTACTTATTAAATGTAAAATTAAAGACATATTAGAGGGTTTTGTTCATGAAGCTTTTTTTAGAAATTTTATCGAACAGTTGGTAGGCAATTGGATTTCTTCAGTTCATCTCAATGTATTTTGTTTGGTGAATGATGTTCTATACTCACAAATTACTCAACTAGCTTCAATATGAATTAACCAAAATTGATCATATCCGATGTCTTGGTATATGATCCTCTCACACACTATCACAAACTCTCTAATGTCTTAGGTGATTTGTGATTGAGTGAGCTTTTACACACTTAATTCTATGATCACAATTATTGATCCGATACGTCTAAAGTGATAAGTAATTGTTTAATTATCCTGAGTTCTAAGATCAACTTTCATTTTTATGATAAAATCAATCAATTGGCCTAATTATGTGAAGCATTAAGCATAACGAATAATCAATTGAAACTAGATTATAATTCATTCATATAAAATCAAGTTCACATGGTTCAAATAAATTACATGAAAATTCCCTAAAAATCAAATATAAGAGTCTAACAAATTACATAATCTGACAGTAATAGTATCATGTTACTTTTCAACATTTTTTCACTCAAACTGATTGTGGCACATATAAGTCGTATGCAATTTGATTTCTCCTCAAATAGTATAAACTACAATGCACATAAGCTATCAATTTGTTTAACTCAAAGGTTCTGACGGAGTTATATTGATGTATATTGTTCCGTATTCGGCCAAGGCTCAATCCTAAGATTAAGGGTCCAATAAGGCGTCTAAATATTGGCATACAACAGCAGCAGCCGCAGCAACAACACACAAGATAAAAACAAATGATATTATTACAACAAGAACAAGAAGTTAACAACAACAACAACATTAGAAAAGATAAAACAAAAAATAATGTACTACCTCAGATCCTTACTATAGGAGAAAATTTAAATTTATATGCATTGAGTAACTGATATATATGTGAGAGATGGCTTAATTGCAGTTTCGGCCCTCCTATTTTCGCCATTTTGCAGTTTTGGTCCCTCTATTTTAAAATTCGACAGTTTTGGTCCCTCTATTATAATCTTTTACTATAAATTGATGACGTGGTATATTTTAAACGACGTGGTATGTGATCTGATGATAAAAAAATACCAAGATCGATGAAATTATAAGAAAAATCCTTCAAAAAATTGATTCAAAACATGTTTTATCACCATATTTTAGACAGAATATGAGTTTGGGTGACCAAAACTGTCGAATTTTAAAATAGGGAGACCAAAACTGCAAAATGATGAAAATATGGGGACCAAAACTGCAATTAAGTCAATGTGAGATACACTAAACACTTCATTCTTCGCTTTCTCCGTAACTGCAGCCCACATGTGTTGCTTTGCTAACACGCGTGCATCCGTCATATCACATAAATGGTGCCACATGTACTTATTTTTGGGGTAACGAAACGGTAATCCCACGTGGCGACACACCGCAGCGTATGTTGCTAACATCATAAGCGCGTTGAGTGCACTTCTCGCCAACACGCCTATTATGATAGAGGAACAGTGGATTGAGTATGTTATTTTAGGTGTGTACGATGCAACGAGATCCTCAAGCGCGTAGTAGAAATTCGGGTAAGGTAGTCGTGGCATGTTTTCGTTAAAAGGCGGTTTGTGGGCGATTGGACCGGGCCAGGTCAAAAACCGGACCCATGTAACGTTTTGTTCCAGTTTGGAGTGTTATATGGGTTAGAGGTGAAGAAGGAGAAGATTTGAGAGTGTTGAGAACGTTAAGAAGCATGGTTCTGTTAACGAATACGTTAACGTCTTCGTCGGCCTTAAACTGGAAAGTTAGCCAGAAGAGGTGGGTGATTTCGTGGGCTATTGGTGATAGCTTGGCGTGTGTGTCAGATGAGTTGACGGCATCAAAGGTTATGACGCCGTCAAGGGAAGAAGGGAACCAGTCATCAGGGAGCGGCGAGCTGCGCCGTAAACTTTCCATGGTGCTCCAAGAGAATCAAGCTGCTTTAAGGCTTCGGCTATGCTTAGACCAGTCATTCCTGTTACTCCAACGACTAATGCTAAGGAATTTTGATGCTCCATCACTTCACAGACACGGTATAATGGAAACTGTTTGCAATTTATATACAGGGTAGTTCTGTGTTGGGTTATGAGATCATCAAGTTTTGAACAACAACATAATTGTGAGTTTCATGCCACATTTTATGGTTCAATGAGATGTTCACACTTAAAATATCAAAGGAGTGCATTGACCGGTGATAAGTGATGTTGTGAAATGTGAGACTGTAATTAATTAATTATATCATGAACCAAATTGGAATATATTTTTGGGAGATAACATGGCGGCCACCGGCATGTGTTTGCTAATATTAGAACGAGAAATGTTATTCCAACATCACACTTCCAACATTTCTACAACATCAAAGAGTATGTTTGTCATTTTACTCATTTAATTTATATTTTATTAAAAAACTGAAAATGTCACATATTATATTTGATGAGGCAAATGACTAAAATGCCCCTTGATATTATAGAAATGTTGGATGTGTGATGTTGGAATAACATTTCTGTATTAGAACATAGTCAACATACTCCCTCCACCCTCTAGACACTCCAGTTTTAAATACTCCGTATTATAGGGAAAAAACAATTTTTTTAAGTTGATTGAATCAAATAGGCAAAAATACATTTATGGGTTTTAAGTTTCACATATGTAACACCTAAGTCTTTAGGGGCCGTTTGGTGTGCAGGATAGAGAGACAAGATATGATAACACTATCATATCCTATTCAAATCGTTTGGTGCACCAATTGGAAAAGATAAAATAAACATATTGCTTATCATATCCTATTGAGCCTTTGTTATTTTAATCTTTACTTTAAGCTGGGTTAGCAACATGATAGGAATGTCCCCCCTTCGAATCCGGGTGAATGCATTTTGATGAATTTTTTATTCTTTTTTTCACCATATTTTTCTATTAAGTCATGCATATATATATTTTTTTATTATTTTATTTTATAAAACCATATGTATACTACTTTGCTTGTGTGTTATTTTAATTTGATATTTATCTTAGTGCTATAAATTAAATTTTAGTAGTATCAATGAATAAATATTGACAATATTATAAAATTTGTCACTATCCTATCATGTGTGCACCAAACACATGACATGATATGTGTTTATCCTGTCACTATCCTATCATTTCCTTATCTAGCTTCTTATACTATCCTGTCTCTAAAAGTTTTTAGCTTGTTATACCGCTGTACCGTTGCCTATGAAGATTCTATGTAAATTGCCGATCAAACTCTTGCTGATGTTAAAAAAAAAACTAAAATTGACGAACTCTACAACAAAAAGATTCTATGTAAATTGTAAACCACAGGTCTGGGTGGAGATAAATCGCAGCTAAACATCTTGTTGGAACTTGGAACCACTACAATTTAAATAAGTCTCATAAAAATTTTGCTCTACGTTTGTGAATTTTAATGAAAGTGTCAATACTAATTTTTTTGCTCTAATTCAGTATACAAATCGAAGATCCAAAAACAACCCATAAGACTATGCAAACAATACAGACAGGGCCACAGGTCACTTAGTGTGAATCCTGAAGTGAAAAGCAAGGTAGCAACGGCCAATCAGAAAAACAGTTCACCCCACATCTCTGAAGGTGCAATAGCTTTAACATAAAAAATAAGTCCATCCAACTTGATTGAAAAAGTTGCTACAATTAGAAGGATTCCTTTACTCTTCTTTACCCAATTTGCAGACGAGCAAAGGAATAATAAAACCTGGCTTTTATAATAACCACGATTTCACAATCTACCGCTTCTTTTTAGTCGAGCTTCTTCTTTCTGCCTCTTTCTCGGCAACCAGAACACAGAACTCTGAACCAAGCATGTCGTGTATATCAAGATTCGTAGAAAGACTTAGATCAATAACTCCCTTGATGATTTCCAATGTTATAATGAAACCTAAAGTGGACAATACTCTAACAGCATTAGCAGCCCTGCATATGTATTTTCTTGTCTCCAATGCCGTATAGTTTTTCTCTTGTTCTTCAAGACTCACAGAATTTTTACTGCGAATTGAAACTTGTGAATCGGATTGGTTCACTTGATCTTCTACCATGTCATCTCTGACTTCAACATGTTCCCCAACCCATATGAACCCATTACAGCCAATTATTAAATCAATTCCATACTGCTCCAGATGATGGAAATGTTGTTTCTGTCTCTTCACTAAATAAGGTGTGACTGTAATCAGTTGGCCAGTAGTAAGCTGCGATACAACTGAAAGCCATTAGTAGCAGACAGAAGAATATAATTGAAACAAATTTTAAGAACCCAAAATGTATTATATAAAATAAAATTACAAACCATATATAAAGTTACTGTAAGCACCGTAGTTATCGAAATTTGTATTTACTCCCTTATTTCAGGATGCTTGCATTACATCTCAATCATATCATATATACAGGTAGTAGTAAGTCGTGTAGTTTTGTATTTGTAAGCAACAGTGCTCATATAATTAGAGATTCCATTTGTACTGTGTATATAACTTAACTAACAATAATTTTTTCAGGGAATAAGCAGCAAGTCAATAAAAGAAATGTTTTACAAACTACAAAGTTTTCAAGACTAACCTTTCCATATTTTTGACTTCTTGCTTGAAGGTGTAAGCCATCCTGCTGAAAACCACGAACTTCGGCCTGTGGACATGTACATAATTTACGATATTAGTCAACTGTTACTTCATAAAAGAAAGTAAATTTTAATAAACATGACGGCACTTACACAAATGACATCTGCCTCCTCAAAAATACAGCGCATATTTAGTTCATCCAAAGCTGTCCTTCGCCTCTACCAGTGGAAAGAAAACTTATAAATGAGGGATATTCAAGCTTAATTGGGAAAGAATTTAAAAAATATGATATGGTGCATACGAAAACAAAAAGGAAAGAAACCCAATTGTGTATTTCTCAAAACTGAAGGTGATTGTGCATGGTTCCTATTTCTGTGCTTATCAAAACTTTCAAGGGACTTAACTGCTTGATAAGTAACCATAGTTGTTTTTACAATTACATTTGTGCTCCTCACCTTCATCTATTACTTTCTTTGAATATAAACTTAGTATTATTTCTTCCAGAATTGCAGTTTCTTTATGCAAGCATAAAAACACCTAAATCAGTTTACCTACTTCATGAAAACAGACATTGATGACCATCAAATCAAATGTTGACACAGACAGAATGCACAATTCAGGTAAAAAAATAATAATAGGTGTTCAACCAACATATCAATTTAGACTGCAACATAAAAAATGGATATCAGCCAATGTTATAAAATCGAGAGTCTACACAAGACCGGGAGGGGATTGAAAGATCGTAGCACAGACCTTATGATCCTACTGATAGGGAAAAGGTTTACTTATATCATTGTTAAATAGTAGCCATGGCGGCACAGTTCCAATCATCTATCGTTGCGGAATTACCCATAATCAGTTCACCACAAATCCAAAACTCATTATGAACTGCTTATACTTATTACTATTTTATATAAAAACTACTAAATACATATCTGCTTTATGTTCATCATCCCATTCTTCCACACAACAATAAGATTATGCTATGGCAAAAATATGGAAAAACCTCATCAATGCTTCCAACTCTATTACACACAGTTGTAAAAAAATAGTTAAATTCTCATCTGCACACTAATCTGCTTTTCTTGGATTTTATTTCCTCTTTCATTTCTGAAACATATTTACCTACCACAAAATTTCTTAAACATTTCTTATTTAGAAAGACACTAATTTTCCTTAAAAAAAACACGCAAAGAGCCCTAAATTTTTTGAAAAAGAAAACAAAGAACTGTGCTCGCTAGTCGCAATACAGATTACAGAATAAAAAACATGATAAAAAACATAATTATCCCCGTAAAGAGTTGCAAAATACCTGTACACCATCAGGCATATTCATAGCAGAAAGCATCAGATAAGCATTTTGACTGTAATTAATATCCAATCTCCAACGTTTCTGAGCAACCTACACAACACAACAAACAATAAGGTTCCTAGAGTGAAAAAAATTCAAACCAAATGCAGGAAATGGTTGAAACTATAAAATTGTACCTCGATGACACGCCCAATAACAATGTCACCAACCTCAGGTTTGTACCTAATATTTATCCACTAGATTCCATTAACAAACAAAAACATATCAATTGAAAAAATTGGAAAAGTTAATAAGAAAAATTACCTTGACCGCAGCGCTCGGACATAGACAAGCTTGTTAACACGCTCGACAACACCACAAAGAGTGGCAACAACTTCTCCCTCTAGGTCGGCAGTTCCATGTCCCTTGAGCACGCCGTCTTCATGGTTGACAGGTATAGAATCAGCTATGGTCACCGAAGCATCGGAATTCACCTTAGAAGATAGGGATTCCAGATGTTCAAGAGCTTTCTGTAGCCGGACCTTCTGAGTTTGACTCAATTGTAACTGAATCTCTCTCATCTCTATCTCGTTCTCCTATCAGAAAGTAAAGAATATATGATAAGAAAACCTAGATAAACCCTAACCCTAATTCCTAACTATCACTCGCGGGATTTGGATCCTCTCCAATTTTTTCTCTCCAATTCTCTCTCCAATTTTTTTTATGTGTCTTTCTCTCTCATCATTTTTTCTCTCTCATCATTAATTGTTTATTTTTTATTATTAATTTCTCTCTCTTCACATGAGAGAGAAAGACACATAACAAAAATTGGAGGGAGAATTGGAGAGAAAAAATTGTAGAGGATCCAAATCCATCACTCGCGCAATCAGCACAAGTAAAAATGTAAGCAGACACTTTGAAATTAATCTATACTAGTATCCAGACCCGTGTCAAGCACGGGTAAAAATGCTTTTGTAGATTTACTAACTTATAATTAATCTATTTTTAATTGATAAGTTAAAATTTTAATTGCTAATGAAAGATAATTATTGAAGATTCCTATCGTTCATATTTTTCTTTATCAAATAAAAAATATATCATAGTTACGTTGTTGTTTCTATTATTCTCCACTAAAAAAATTATAAAGCTGAGGAAAATTAATTTCTCCATGGGATATATATGGAAGTGACATTGAAGTTTCGTAAAAATGCTTTGAGGTGGATATGAATTACAAAAAAATAAAATAAAAAAGTTTTTGTATCAATATATATGATTAGAAATATAGACTACAATATAAATAACAAAAAAAAATCGATCCCGTATAAATATTTAAATAGGAATATATGTTCCCGTTGAAATTAAAAAAAAATAGTCTCTATTTTTATATAACTAAAAATATAGATTCTATAAAATTTATCTTAGTGCCTCTTGTAATGCTCCATAATGTGACTTCTTGGTATAAGAAGCTTCCTATGAGTCATCATCTTTACTCACTTCATCCATCAATCTGAAATAAAACGCAATAGAATATATACAAATCAAAACTTCACGTAATAAGAGAAAATAGAAAATAAAGACAACAATACATATTTAAAAGATATCAAACATATATAGACTACTGCAGAAGAAATGAACATAAGAATAGACATTAAGAAAAATATATGTTAGATTCTAACTTCTCCATGTAAGATGAATGGATATCTTTGTTTTTTTTTGACCAAATGGATCCCTTTGTTTTATAATAGCAACTTTACTTCAAAAGGATAGAAAAAAGTCATGTCACAATCTTAAAGTATAAAATTAGTAATACAAAAAATTATTAGTCTCATTTTGTGTCTACAAAAATTTTGTTCTTACAAAAATCTGTGTTCAACTCATTTATCTCCATTAAAAAAACAAAAAAACATAACAATAAAAAGACAAAAAACAATTTAACAAAACAAATAAGAGAACAACAAAATAAAAAGGTAAACAAAAAAGAGACTTAACCTATTGATCATCAAATAATGAAAGATTTAATTGAACGACTCTTACCCTTATGTACCTGAAAGAAAAAAGAAAAGCAAATTTTATAGAAAAAACAGTGAGAATGAAAATGAAATTGTAAAACAAATAAATTAGATAATGAATATGTAAACCAAAGACATGTGTATGGAAAAATTATAATTTATGTTAGACAATATTGAAGAAAAAGAATCCTAATATCTAAAACTAATATTAAAATTTGAAAAGTTCAAATTCTTACTGCAGTTTTCGGTTTTAGAGAATTTGAAGGTTTGGAAGATGGAGACTAACCCTAATTTTGTTTCACAATTCATAAAACTTTCTAGGAATAATGATTCATTATATTGTATTAATTGTTAGCTTTAATTACGGCGAAATGGAAGTCAACCTTTTTTTTCATACAAAAAAGAAAAATCTGCTTATTGATTTTTTACGATATTATTGCCTTTTATGTCTTACAAAATATTAATTATATATTTTTTGTGAATTGAACTTATGTGAATTTATTGCTAAAAGCATATGAGAAGAGGATGAATTTCATGAAGCCACGTGTACAAATTCATTTGAAAAAAGACTTCCAAATAATATTATTATAGATAGATGCGAACAATGTAATAACATTTATGAAACCCTAATACCAGGCATAAGCATGAATATGCTAACAGAAATGGCGAAACGAAGTTGAAATGTACTAACATTTATCAATCACTGTAAAACATGAGATTAACAGAGCATGAAATTAACACCTGAGATTAGATTCACGCACCTAAGGATAGTTGCGAGACGCGGCGGAGGCAGTGATTCACTTTAGATGAGGGTGCAACTGATGAAGAAATTGGCTTACGCAACGGTGACGACGGCGCGGGAACGAGGTGCTAGGGCGTAGCTTCTTAAATTATCACGGCGCAAGGGTAGCGACAGGGTTTATCCTTCATAATAAAAAGTCACTTTTACCCTCTATATTAGTTTTTTTTTCTTGTCTAGTGGAATAGATTCACACCGTGAAACGTAGAGAAATAAAAAATTCAACAATTTTTTGCAAAAAAAAAAATTCAACAATTTTTAGGGATGTATTGGATTGAGATTTTGAAAGATAGTTTTGATAGTAATTTTTTTTTTAAGATTTTAAAAGATTTTGTGAGATTATAGGTCCGTTTGATCAGTAAAATGTTAGTCCTGACAGAACAGTATATGACAGTACAAAATAGAATAACACAGTACAAACTTTTATGATATTGAATAAATGTTGTGTTTGCACAATATTTAGTAGATAAACCGATTATTTTGGTACTTTAAACAACTTGTGGAGAGGACAAAAAATTGTCTCGTGGTTAGTGGGGACAAGAATTTTAGTTTTTGTCCCGTCACTTAGCCCCGAGTTTGAGTTTGTCCAGTACCATAAACAGTTTTAAAATCAAACACTATACAACTGAATTTGTCATATCATATCCCTTATGTTATTGTTGAGTGGAAAAACGGATGATCTATACTATATCTATACTATATATAAAAAGGATACTTCAATTTGGTGTAAATTTTTTTTAATTCCAAATTTACCCTCTCATACATGTGGTGGTTGATTCAACAAATTGGTAACTGCATGTTGTTCCATTTTAAATTAACCGCTTCAATCTACTTAACTGCATCTGTACCATAACATAAGACATGACTTTTTTTTTTGGACATAAGTTATACACAGGCAGACGCAAAACGCGTCTGTTTGGCCCGCTAGTTAACATAAAGCAGATATATTTAATAGTTTTTATATAGAATAGTTTGTAATGAGTTTTTGATTTGTGGTGAATTGAAATATTCTTACTCATTATCTTACTCATTAAAAGATTTGTTTAAAAGTCTTTTTATAATCAGAATTCTTAACCTAGAATTTTAACGGATTTTATAATACTTTGTGGATTTTTAAGATTTAAAAAGATTATAAAATGTTACCTTGATTGTTGATTAGGACGACGCTTGATCTCTCTTTCTATATAGATCTGCTTTGCTTAACAGATTTGTTTTTCTATAAGCAAACCTTTTTTTTTTTTTTATAATTCTTTGAGTACCCTTTATACATCGAAGAAATTTTATTCGATAGAATCATTTGGTGATATGATACAAACATAAAAATATACAAAGAGCAAATTACATTAGGTGATAATTATTCTTTGAACACCCTTCATATATTTATTTTTAAAGTGAAATTTTATCCACTAATTTTTTTAGCACTAACTTAAAAAAAATTATATGCGCAAGATAAAATAATTAAAGTAAAAAATTTCTATTGTAATTTTGGGTATACTTTTTAGAGTTGAGATCCTCTCCATTTCCTATTATTTCCATTTCTTCTATTACTATATAGTTTTGGAAATATAAATACAAAAGTGTGACATTAAGTGGGTCCAAATGACTTTTATATGCCCCAAAACATTTAAAAACTTTGGTAATGGAAGAAATGGAAATAATAGGAAATGGAGAGGATCTCAACTCTACTTTTTACATTAAATTTTTGTTTTATTGAAGTACTCTTCATCTCTTTTCTTGAGTATTACGATTACCTCACTATGTCGTGTATGTCATCATCGTATATAGTATAAAAGAAAGAAAGAATAGAGTAGTAGACTAGTATCTCCCTCTCCCGTATTCCAAACGGCAACTTGTTTCGATCCTTCAATTCCAGAGACAGAAAAGGTTCGTTAATCAATTCAAGTTTTTCGGCACTGGCATTCTTTTCCGAAGAAGATGACCATCGACTTAGATTCGATCACTCGCCGAGTCGATGTTGATAATCGCATTCCTCTCCGTTATTACTATCGGATTGCTGATAATCTCCTCAAGCAGGTATTTCCTTCTTCCAATTTCTGCCTCTAATCATTCATTCTTCGTCAATTAGGTTAGGACTTTGCAAGATTAATCTCGATTCTTATTGAATTCCAACGTTTTGTGAGATAAGGAGTGTCAATCCTAATGCTAGGGCTTTGCGAGATTAACATCTACTGATTCTGACAATTCCGGCGCCTATCCTAACTTTTATTTTTTGTTGCCAAAATCGCGGTGGCTCACTGATGATCCGATTGAGGACGTGATTCCGTAGGATATGTTTTATGAGACTATAGCTTGTTCATCTTCTAGCTTGTAACTTCATATTAGGTTTTTTTATATTTGGACTTGATTCACTCTTGCAAAACCAGTTTGTAAGATAAGGAGTGTCACTCTTTATGAACTCATTTCAGACACTATTAGGTTTGATATGTGGATGTCAATGGTGGGTGGCTTGGTTTTTATATTAGGTCTAACTCATCCGTACAAAACAAAACTGACTAGTAAGGTGAAGAATGCCAACAAACTCATTTTAGACCTTATCTTTATTCAATGTGAGACTTGTGTTTTTCCTTATATTGTTAGTCGTGGAACTTGAAATGAGAATGGTGCATGAACGCCGACGCAACACATAACCTCTCTGGAAAGATAGATGCTAAATTCATTACACTAATAACGTGCATTGATAGGTGTCATAAGTTTTGTGTGGATTAATTGTGTGAATCATGTGATTAATTTTGTGTGGATTAACCTGCATTACACTAATAACACTAAATTCATTCCTTTTAGGCGAGTTTAACCGTGTGATTAATTTAATTCTTGTCAACAGGCAAGTGTCTACAGGGAGGAGAATAATATAGTTGACCTGTACATCATACTCCTTAGATTTATAAGGTACAATTTTGATAGTTTATGGACATTCTTTAAACTCATAAGTTTGCAGTTAAATTAAGTACAGCCTTTCCATTTTTCCCCCCTTACTGTACATTTTTTTTTTTATCTTTTCAAGTTTGGTTTCCGAGACGATACCATATCACCGAGATTACCAAGCTTCACTTCCTAATGAAAGAACAGCATATAAGAGGGTGAGAAGCTGTTTTGCCATTCTTTTATGGTAGATGTACATGTATTTATTTTTATTTTGTTAATTTAATATTTTTACATTTTTTACTTTTTTATGTCATTCTTTCCTGTATAGAGATCACTACTTGTATTGGATGAGCTTGAGTCCTTGAAGCCTGAATTTAAACGTCGGTTGGACAAATTGAATGAATCACGTGTACAAGCTCCATTGCCTGAAGAAAATGGTTTCAATATGGCTATGCAGAGTCCAGCATATTCAAGTTTGGAATGGCCAGCTGTCAATAAAAGATATAACTCAAGCGTGGATTTCAAACAGGTGAGGACTGCATGATATATTTTTTTTATCTCAATTGTCGGGCTACTGAAAATTCTCTACCTATTTTCATCTGTTCCACGGTGCCTGATCTAGGTACAACTTGAAGTGCTTGAAAATTTTAAAGTCTTTGTGGGCTCTATTTATCTTTTTTATTCATTACACTACAATCAATATACATTTGTGAAGGAGTTGTGCAGATTTCATACTTTTCTGCTCTCAACTGTTTGCATTTGGTTTATACCTTTTGCCGATATCAACTCTTCATCTTTTCCCTGACATATTTGCAGTCTGCTGGATTGGGATCACAATCTTCATCGAAATCTAATAACACGTTATCTTCAATTTCCATGCCTATTGATAAGCAGTTTCAGAAATTGTAAGTATTTCTGCCTAACAGTTCTATTCTTTCAATAATTTACATGAGGCTTGTTAGCGATTTATTTTGTTAGGAGTGGTTTATTTGGGGTTTTGGCAATTCTAGGAGATAAATATTATGATGGTCAAATTAGTAGGGGTGGCAAAATTGGTCAACCTGTGCCTTCTCGCCCCACAACCAACTCGTCTAAAATATGGCAGGGCAGGTTAAATTACGATGGTGGGTTAAACATATCACCCACCACAGGCTGGCCTCCAAAAATAGTATATAATAAACTCATAATTAATTATTATCTATAAAAAAATGAATATGACGGGTCAACATGCTCTGTTTTCTATGGGTTTTGCGGGGCAGGTCAACACAGATTAAATGGTTGAAAATTTCAATCCAGCCCGCCAAAAACTGGCGGGTTAACTGAGCCAACCCGACGGGTTCAACTCATTTGGCCACACCTACAGATTATGGATTCGCATTGCCTGTGCTCATTCTTCTGTCCGCAAACAAAATTTCTCTTGTCACTTAGATGTCTAAGCAGATTTCTTGTTGCAGGTTTATCAGTTGTTTTTTTCATTTTTCTTCCCCAATTCTCCCCAAAAGAAAAAGTAAAGAATAAATATGTGTTTCTTGTTGTCGGAGGAAGAATTCATTGCATTTACTACTTCTACACCTAACTGGATCTAATTCTAATGTTTTATTTATATGTTTTGGTTGCTTATATACTGTTTCCATTCCTAATGCCGTTTTCATTCAGCAGACATTTAGTGTATGATGCTTCTTTTCTTTCATTAGCATATATGTTCCTATTATCCTCGTGATTTGAGGAGGTTCTGTCTTGAACATTCAAGATATATTTCAAAAGAAAAACATGCTGCTGTGTTGAAGGACGAAATATGATAAGTGTTCTCTGGACTTTGCAGATCTATGAATCTGCCACTACCAAATAAGGAGACCTTGTCAAGACACTCATTTTTAGGACCAAATGGTCTTCGGGGACAATGGCTTGGACCTAGTGCAGAAATTAAGGTAAAGTTGAAGTTTGGGTTTGTTATGTTAAATGACCATGAATAATCTATATCTCTGATATAATATTGTTGTGACAATGGAGTTTTAGAAGAGAGAATAGAAACTGAATGCTCTGAAATTGATATTGACTTATGATGTGCGACAAAGCATATATCTAGTCCCTCATGTAAATTGAAACTAGACTTGCAGCCTAACTAACTAAATGAGGAAATAAATCATGAAATCTAAGGAGATATGAAAACATACCCTAGTAGATAATCTAAGATACTCGGAATTACTGTGAAGATGCTATAAAGATATTACGAGATAACTTTTCATAGTTCTAAACAATATCGATGACAGGGACTTTGGGTACTATGGGGTTCCCAAGTCCCACATCGAATGGTATGAGA
This sequence comes from Trifolium subterraneum, assembly GCA_951799995.1. Classification (NCBI taxonomy): domain Eukaryota; kingdom Viridiplantae; phylum Streptophyta; class Magnoliopsida; order Fabales; family Fabaceae; genus Trifolium; species Trifolium subterraneum. Next base: position 5,229,327 of record OX637464.1, read on the forward strand.
TTGAGATGCTCTTTGATGGAGTATTTAAGTGACTTGATTCTTCTCCCCTGATAACTAGCTCTTAAGGGAGGGTTCACTAAGTGATTTGCTGATGTGCAGGTTCAATATCCAAGCAGTAATGATCTTACGCATGCCATTGCCAAGGATTCAAGGTTTGACTCGTTTATTTTGATTTGTTGTTGAAATGTCATTTTTCTTTATTAATGCTGTGCAAATTGCACAAGTCTCATTTTCTCAATCTTTTGGATCATGTGATATATTTCTCCGTCCATTACAAGAGTACTTCTTTTAGCAAAACTGTTTTGTTTTTTTCATGTTTTTTTTAAAACATGTTTCTCATTGTAAGACAATCTGAAAAACAAATACCGATTATGGGAATATGTTGAAATCATAAGATCAGATTTTGTTCAAAGGTTTTTTGTTCAGCTTTGTTACTCTAAAATATAACAGCCCAGATACTTACTATTGTGTTGTTCATGCTGATAGCACTGTAAAGTATGACCTTGTTGGCATTAAAGATGGTGACCAAGGACCACTTACATCCACAATGGATTCAATTCTTTCCTTGGATGATGGTAGATGGTCGCATCCTATTGACGAGTCCTGTTCTCCTGTTGTAACTGAATCAAGGGAGGACTACTTACAGTTGCTCAACATCAAGCAACCTTTGCCTCCTCCTGTTCTTGCTCAGGTTCACCCAGAACGTGCCTCTATTCCTCCTTCAAAAGTTGCAGATCCAAGGCCAGGACCGGCGAAATCTTCTAATGATTCTGGACATGGTCCCACTACATATCAACACCTACACATTGTAAGTCTATTTTAGTTTTCTGCTAGAAGTGTGCACCATATATCTTGGACTCTCTTGGTCATTCACTGGAACTTTTTCTTATTTGTGTTTGGTTTGTCTATTTCTTTCATTGTGCAAATCATTATGTTACTTTGTTTTTGCAGCCTGTAAAAATGATGGAAGATTTTCTGAGATTGGCTTCAGCAAACACGCGAAAGAATTTAGAGACTTGTGGTGTTCTTGCAGGGTCTCTGGTAAGAGCAGTTGTAATTTTGTGTACCTCCAGATTTAAGAAAATTTCTTGGTGCTAACTTTGCTAACTTTAACAACTATTTGTGCTTGCAATTTCGGTGGCTCTAGAAAAACAGGGTTTTTCATATCACAACACTTATAATCCCAAAGCAGGAATCGACTTCTGACTCGGTAAGAAGATGGTCATATTTAAGTGCTTGTGATACGGTATTCTGTTTTAAGTAATTATATATGTCGTGATACTATTTTTCTCAAGAGGATGCCAAATACTAAATAACCAGTAATTTGTAAGATGAACAAAGCAAATTTCAAGAGAATGAAGTCTACAGAAGATTCGCGCTGATCCCACTATCTCACTGTAACATAATTCTATGATATCCTCTCTCCTTAGCCACTTATCTTATATAGTTAAGTCATCGTGCGTCATTCACCCTCCTCTTTTGCCGTCTCCAAACCTTGGGCACATTATCCGTATTTGGTATCAACTGGCCCACTTTTTCGTCTTGATTCCTATCATATTCCAACATTAAAAGACTACCTTTTCTGCATTTATCTGCTTTGAGGTTATGCTGCACATATGTTGTAATTGGAGAATCTGGCATAAATAGGAACTACTCCCTCTAGTCTTATATATAAGCAAAAATTCAAAAAAACACACCCTTTAAGAAAGTAGGTTGAGTGCATTGATTGAGGAGAAAAAATACTTTATTTTCAATTATACCCTTCTTGGAAAGTGTAGAACATTGTATTTATTGGTTGAATCAATATTTAATTTAAGGGTAAAATTGGAATAATGACACAAAACATAATGATTGAAGTAGACTTTTGCTTATATTAAGACTTTTAATTTTTTTGTTTTGTTGCTTATATTTGAGACCGGAGGGAGTATTGATATTGCCATTCAAAAAAAAAAGAAGAGGAACTATTGATATTGGAGATGATTTCTTAACATTTTAGTCAAAATGCTGTTTCAATCTGCATCAGTAATGTAAGTTTGAATAATTCACACATATTTTTAAAGACAACTGGTTCTTTAGTCAGTTTTAATAGAGTCGTCCTCGGGAATTCCATTGACTGTGATAAACCCCCTGCTCCCTGCCACTGAGGTGTATGTGAGGAATGATAGAATGGAAGGAAGTTGATCAGCTCACGGCTACTGTAGCTGTTGGATGGAGAATATTCAAGCTAATGATCGGCAGTGTTACAGACTGCCTAAGTGACAGCGGAAAATAAGTGACTAGCCAGGTTGAGTGGGGGATACGTGTGAAGAGAAGGGAGGGAAGAAGATATGTAGAAGTTGAGAGATGGATTGGGCTTCAGGGCAGGAGGAAGCATAAGCTCAAAGTTCTGTAGTGTTTACATCATGTTGTCACAACCTGAAAACTCAAGCTGCGTAAACCTAGCCTAGTAATCCTAATACTCAGAACCATATACTTATTAGAATAGTATCACAAATAGCTACGTCAAAACATAAACATTTGATGATAATGCAGATGTCACCAACCAAAAGTGTGAAAATACACCATACACAAGTTTAGTAAGTGTTATACTATAATGCAACCCAAAATGAATCCAACACTAGCCTCCTTATGGCTACATAATGTACAGTTCAAAAATAACATCAAGGCCACCGGCGACCAAATCAAAGGAGGTCTGCTAAGAAATGATGATGCTGAAAATATTTGAAACTGCTAACCCTAAACTTCAATAAACACCACCAACTTAGCTCACAGGAGAAACTGATAGACACTAATGTAATTCTTCTAAAATAATGTCTCAAAATAATGTTTTGAGGTATAGAGAAATTGGTGCAAGTTGGGGAAAACAAATAAAAGTACAAATTACAAAAGTAGACCCTGTGGGTGACAAAGGACGCAGAAAAACGGAAAAGAGTCAAATGTGTGAGAAGCTTTATTTGATTTTGGTTTTCTTCATTTTTTAACTTAAGTGACACAGTGCATTTCACGTATGTTGTTTTAGAGTAAGTGATTTTTCAGTGGTTCTAGTTGTGATTAGGATTTATTTTGATTGTTTTAATCAAATATACGAGTTTATATTAGATAATCTAGAATGATGCATATTATATATACATAGATTGAGTTAGCTAACATATTACCAAGTACACATCAAAATTCAAAGACTTGTAATTTAATTATGGCTTGTTGATGCTTTTTTCTTCTACACAGCATTGTTATTTTTCCATTAGGCACTAATGCATCTAAATTGACTTTATTATTTAGTGTGAAACGTTGGATGAAGGAGAAATATTTGAAGTTCAAGACCGCTTGTCGCTTTTTCCTCTGGGTTGGATACATGTAAGTGCTTCTTTGTCTTTAGATATTATATGTAATTATATTCGGGAGTAACTTGTTTTTCTATCTTGTAGGATAGCAACAAATAACATATCACGTATGTAGTATAGATTTTTTTTTCTTTTGTACTGTCCTACTACAAGGCTTCTACCTGCTTCTCTTTGTAATCCTGATATAGACGAATAATTGAACTGGTTACACTAAAATTTCATGATCAAATAATTTACTAGTGCGAGTACAAGGCCAAATTTTTGACAGAATTTAAAGGTGCTTTTTGATTGAAAAAATGGCAGTTAACTGTTATTCATTTGAAAGTCATCAAACATGCCAAATCATTTTGTCACTCAGTTTCAACCACCATCCCATTTTTCTATCAGCATAGCCTCGAGGAAAACAGAAAAAGTGAAAAAAAACAGCAGATCAGTTGTAGTAAATGAACAAAATGAATCCTTTTAATTCCTTTTCCTCGAGGCTTTGTTGCAATCTAAGATAACAATTGTGTGATACTATTTTATTCTTACAAAGATTCCTCGAGGCTATGATTGGGGGATTTGGTTTTTGGAGGGAACATGAGGGGAAGGCATATTTTTTATTTCTAAATCAAACAAATTATAAAATGTTTTTAAGATCGATTGAAAGAGTGATTGTAAAGATTTAAATGTTTGTACTAATATTATTATATTTGGATTTTCAAGACTCACCCGTCTCAGACGTGTTTCATGTCGTCCGTGGATCTGCACACGCATTACTCATATCAGGTAATAGATGGTTCCTAATTTTGATGTTTTCTAACATTTAATCAGCAATTATATGTAACATTTCTTTAGCTGATACGGTGCATTTGTGGTTTTATCTTAGATCATGTTACCGGAGGCAATTGCAATAGTGATGGCTCCTACAGATACAGAAAGGTACCTTCTTTGCTTTGACATTCATGAATCTTGAATCATGAAATCATGATCATCACAGATTAAGCAAGGAAATATTTACAATAACTCTATTTATTTGGTGTTGCAGTCCACATGGCATATTTCATCTGTCTGATCCAGGTGGTGTTTCTGTAATTCGTAACTGTCAACAACGTGGATTTCATCCCCATGAAGAGCCTTCCGATGGAAGTCCAATATATGAGCATTGCTCTCATGTCTATATGAATGCCAACATGAAGTTTGATGTTATTGACCTTCGAGAGAAATGATAGATGGGGCGATCTAAAGAATTTCTCTTCACAATTATAAGTACAAGGATCTGCATCATTTTCTACTTGTCATTACGTTAAAAATTGCATCGGTGTATGTGGATTCTCTTATCTGTATAAATGATGATAGAGAATACAGTCCCATGATTTTGTATTATACCGGCGAAACTGTGAAAATAGTTGTGTAAATCTAGCAATATTTAATACACAGGGTGAAGAAATGAGGTACTTAACAAAACATCTTAAATGTGATATACGACACTTGTGTATTGTACAGAAAACCACATAATGTCTTGACTCAAATCCTTAGATATTTAAAATTGTTTTATAACTTATGCTCAACAAAGCAGCCGAGAGAACTTTATATAGTATTAGATAATAATTGTTAGGATAGTAGGAATACAACTTTATAATTATGAGAATATAAACTTTCACAGTCAATTAGGGTTACCTAAGCTTGATATTGTATACTAGCCCCATGCATTGGCTTTATACTCAACCAGATTTTCTCTCTATTACTATAGTTTTTTTTTTTTAATAGCTTGATATTGAATAGCTCTTCTCCATTTTTATCTCTATTTTCTCTCTATTACTATAGTTTTGAATAGTTTTTTCTCTCATTCATGCATCAAACACTGGTTGCATATTTAGAAGCCTTGAGACGTACCCGGGTCAATGTTGATTTGAAATTTTATTAACAAGACAAGATACTTTTCTCTCCCCTCCCCTATTTTTTTGAAATGAAAACAAGATATCATTGTCATTTATGGTTAGATTCCAATTGCAATTTGCATGTACACTTTGAAACCATGCAAAATTAAATGGTCCAATAAACTCAACGTTTGTAATGCAGCATGCTGCGTTCTTATGGTTAGATTAGAACTTGATACCACTTATGAAAGTGCTGTAAAAGATATTTGAGCCATCATATCTTTTTTTTTATCAGTCTTTGAACCATCGTATCTAAATACTCTAGTTGCATACAACATTCTTGAATCACTTTTTGTTGTTTTCACAAAAATATTTCAGCTATTAGCCACAAAATCAACCTAGTCACACACCAAAAAGGAACAAATTAGGACAGTACGGAATTTATGTCTTTGCTTGCAATCAAACCAAACAGAAGCAAAGAAAGGGGTCAAATTGAATTAGGGAACAATAGTCTCACCTCCAATTACTCCACATTAAATAGCAACTTGCTGTGCTGGTTGTGTCCAGCTCCACATACGTGTGTGTGAGTGTGTCATTAATTGAAAAATTGAAAACGTTTTCTTTAGTAAAAATAGTGGATACTTTTTATTTTATGGCAAATGAATTTACAACAATAGTATAAATGTTACAAGATATTTTCTCTAGTCGTTTTTACAAGAAACAACATGTTTTTTAGATTCATTAAATAATTGATATATCTAATTTATAATATAGATTAAATATATTAGTATCCCAGTGAGCTTAGCTCAGCTGGTATGAATATCGCACTATATATGCAGGAGTCCGGGTTCGAACTCGGGACACTCACTTATTCACCTTTAAGGTGGATTTTCTAGCCACTAGGTTTTTTGACCAAAATAAAATATATTAGTTATGCAATGAATTTTAAAAATTAACTGTTAGGTAGTAGTTAATAAAAGATAAATTAGCAAAGTTAATTAGTAATGTTTAGTAAAATTGATTTTTTTAACAAACTGGTAACTAAAATAACATATTTTTAATTAATTTTAATTTTTTTTTCAATTAACATATAAATGTAAAACAGAGACAACATTTGATAGGTACAAGCTTAAAAGCTACTTGAACTATAACTTATAAGAAACTCTAAGCTCTTGAGATAAAATTATTACGGAACAAATCTACTTTATTTTGATTGTAGAAACTTATAAGATACAAGTATAATCTATTTGTTATAAGATTGAAAACTGATTGCAGAACCTATGTCGGGGCTTCTAAAGAAGCCTAAAAACTAACGTCGATCGATTGAATTAAGAGCAATCATACAAGTAAGTCTGAACTTTAGATGTTACATTTTCACTTAAGGTCACTTTGAAGAATTAGCTAGGTATAGTATATTAGTCTTTTCACTTATATGTTTTTTTTTATACCCTTTTCACTTATATGTTGTTTAACCTCCACTTTTTCCACCAATGTAACCCATATTTATTACTACATTCGTCTATAAATATAAGATTTCATTGAGAATATTACAGATATCAAGAAAGTTGATCGTGATATTAAATTTGTTGACAATTGATATTTCTTTTACAATTACACTGTTTAAGAGAGAGAATGAGTTAATATATTGTTTTTCTGTCAATTGGTCTAACAAAAAAATTTCACAAATCAAATTTACTTATAATAGTCACCGAAAGGAGAACGCAATCTAGATGTAACATTTATTTTGAGACTGAGAAAAGAGTATTCTATTGATGACTTTTTCCGCCCATATAAGCAAATGTTTGGGAAAGCAATAACTACGATAGAGGTGTTCTACTTCTACGGCCCCTCAAAACGTGGGCGCTCATCACACGGTAGCACCTTCTTGTTTTGCTCATTTAATTCTTTTATCCAACATTTATTTGCTACATGAATGCTTTCTTAGTCCAATTACTTTCTAATGTTTCTATTTTCTATACACACATACAACGTAGAATACACTTTGTAATTCTCAAGTGACTTGACTCAAAAAAGGGCAGTAGCACAGCCATATTCCTCACCTTAATGCTTGGTTGCATGTGATCTAATTAAATTATTTTGACAGGAATGGTTTCTCATTGATGTGATGTTGACAACTTAATATTAGTAACTAATTAAGTTACACTTCGTATAGAGAAGACAAAAAAGATTTACACTTGAAAACAAATGTTTTATTCAATTATGAGATGTTCAATCTATTTCCAATAAATTTTAATAAAATATATTATATATAAATGGTAAATATTAATCTATCGACCTATTCCTACCACAAGTCCGCCACAGTCTTTTAAGGTATTGTCTGTCTTGGACATAAGTCATTAACAATTTTGTTCTTTATAAAAGATGTTTTGTTAGATTGAAGAGTGTAGGTGTTGTTTATAAACTATACACTCGTAACCTCTATTTCCAAACAATGTGTGAATTTCTGAATATAACACCTTATTCAAGGCTAAGCGTGAGTTTGATTCACACAGATGACGCCAATAATCTTTATCGAATATAAGATCTGTCTGTGTCCTGGAAGCGATTGAATGGTTGAGGATAACGACACTTTATATATGTAGTTCCACATAGAGGTTGATGTACATGCAAACACTCTTGTTATCATCATGCGGTCCTTATTCGACCATCGGTATGCTTGGATGTGCCTCTAGGTCATGTCCATGTTATGTTATAGTTAGCTCTTATGCTCGTGACTTACATGTGACTTCCAGGTGACCTAATTTGTTGCTCGAAATTGGACTTAAACTAGCCTGAAACATAACAATTTTTTAGAGGTCTATATTAGACACGCCCTTCAAATGAATGTTAACATTTTGAACAATTCGTGTATGTAGAAATAAGTAAGTTTTTCCATAAAATTTTAGATAATAGTTCAAAAAATTAATTTAGCTATATAGGTGAAATCATATCATTAGGGTTAGTAACACTAAAAAAAAAAAAATATCAGTATTAATAATACATAATAATAATTTCATTTTTTATAATCAAAATGAATTTCTTGAGAAACTGCCAAGGTAGTATCAAGAACAAATAGTGTTATTAATGTTGAGCAGCAAATCAATAGTTCAGTACTTAACAAGAAAACACAGCTAATGCCAGCAACAACCTGAAACTTGTTACAAAAGATAATCATAAAAAAGAGAAGCAAACCAAAATAAACTAAACTAAACTCAAACAACAGCTGCAACAGTAAAGCCTCATCATCAATCAATTATGAAACCGATGAATCCTCCAACCTAGGCAACAAAAGCAATCTTTGAAATATTCAGAGAAAACATCAACAATATATTAACTAATATTCTTAGTCATCATGACATGATATATGACAATATAATTCACTAATTGATTTTGTTGTCATGATATATGCTACATTACCTATGTCCTATGATAGTTGAAGTGTGAACTAGCAAAATAAATTACATATAATATTCTTATTTTTTGGCCATTAGTTGTCTCAGTTTTTTATTCCAAGACTAGGAATCTCTGCCACATCTCAATCAAACACAGACAACAATGACCCCTTTACATAAAAAATGTCAACTAGTGTAATCATCAACCTGCACAATATTTGTTCTGAATCTGCACTCACTTATAGTCTGATCTTATCATACAATTGAACAAATAAATTATACTCACATAAATATAAATTAAAAAAAGGTACTATACCATATAGTAAATGTTAGGTAAAAAATGAAATTAAAGTAGGTTTAATGTATGTGCAGAGATTGATCCCATATTTATTACTGATCTGGTATAGTAAATGCAGATCTAAGCTATATCCAAATAGTACCTAACAATTTTTGTGTTTTATAAGTTGAATTTGTGGTGGAAAAGTCTTATGGAGATCCTAGTAACCACAGTAACAGATTAAAAATGTTATAATTTCTGACAAAATTGTACTCTCATCACTTCCAAAAAATATTTCTGACAAAATTCAACCTAAGTTACATACTTAAATGTACTGCTACAGGTAGTTAAAGTTTAACTAAGTAAAACAGTTTGTTTCAAATGTCAAAATCATTGGTCCCATTTGAATTTTCTTTATATATATAGCTACAGTGAGTATATGCAGCCCCATGCAATTGCAAGCCCTTTTCAATGTTACTTAATTACTTTCTTAACCATTCCACCTGTCCTAGTGTGCATGTGTGAGCACTAAACACTAGTAGTAATAGTAGCTACTAGTGTTTCTTTCTTTCTTTGTTTTTTTTTGTGTAATTTTTTTTGTTATTGTTGTTTATTAATCATCAATGGGAAGAGCTCCTTGTTGTGAGAAGATTGGTTTGAAGAAAGGAAGATGGACTGCTGAAGAAGATAAGATCTTAACTGATTATATTCAAGAAAATGGTGAAGGATCATGGAGATCTTTGCCAAAGAATGCAGGTACATATATACATATGATATGGTTAAAGGTTTTGTTTATATTTATATATGTTATGTTATTGAATTGTGTCTGATCTGAGTACTATTATCAAAATGAAAAAAAATAAATATGAAATATTAGGTTTGTTGAGATGTGGAAAGAGTTGTAGACTGAGATGGATAAACTACTTGAGATCAGATGTGAAGAGAGGTAACATCACTCCTCAGGAGGAAGAGATCATTGTCAAGTTGCATGCTGTTCTTGGTAACAGGTAGGTTTCTTCCCTCCATATATATGCTAAGGTTGAATATGAAGTTTCCAATTTGGTAGATGTTTGGTAATTAATGATAGCAGATTAGATTAGCAGTAGATAACCTTCTATAAGTATTAAGATTGAATTAAATGTGTAAACAAGCATGAACACTTTTCTAATCATATGTGCAAGATTCAATTTGTAAACCTTGTTAACTTTCTGAAACCATTTTAGTATATATATAAATGTTAAAAATGTTGATGAATCCTTTGTTGCCGACAATAATGTCTCACACAAAAAGACATTAATTGACTGCAGAACAAGAGTGATAATATTAATGTAACTAACGCCAGAGAAATTAGCAAAAGAGCTTTGCTCTGTGTTGGAGTGGAGCCACAGTAATTAACGCCAGAGAAAATCAAACATAAAACCTTGAGAGAGATTTTAACAAGTAATTGTCACACAAGTACTAGTATTTGGATATTGTAATGAATGAAAAGTGTGATTACTCCTTCGAGGGTAGAGAAGTCTCCTAAGAAGAAAAAACTACTTTCTCATTTCATAATCATTGAATAAGCCGGATTTGGATTCTCTCCATTTGTTTTTTCTAAATTCACCTACATTCAAGTAAAAAGTAACTAAGAAAGAGAAAATATTACATTTCCAAATGCATTTATGCTTATTGTAAAGACAATAATACCCTTAAATTTTGCCTAAATGTAGGAAAATATGACTTTAGGGAATCCAAATCCGAATAAGCCAATACAAATTTATATAGGAATTTCCATAACAAAATTTATTCTAAAATATTGATGAGTCACCACTTTCTTTCAGTTTTGGGCTTGACATGATTTGGGCCCCTAGAATCATAACAGATATATGTTTGAATTAGCTTTTATATAGTGAAATAAGTAGTTGCCAGAATAACTTATAACTTATATAAAAATAGTTTACCGATCGTTAATTGGTTCAGTGATGATTGACGCTGAACTTGGTTAGGGAAGAACACGGTTTGATCCCCGCAACTGCGATTGGAGGGGACTAAAATCACTTGATATCAGAACTGACACCCGAACTGGATTAAACTTGTGCTGAAAACCAATTATATAAAAATAGTTTGACATTATTTTTTTTGTTACGAAAATAGTTTGTACGTAAGTATTTATGTGATAAACACTTGGTTAATTTGTTTATCCAGACATGTCCATCTAACTATGTCTATAGTTTTGATTATATGTATTTTTACTACTTATTTGGTGAAATGAATTGTCATGGTTGTAGGTGGTCTGTAATAGCAGGACATTTACCAGGACGTACAGATAATGAGATAAAAAACTATTGGAACTCTCATTTAAGGAGAAAAATTTACTGCTTCATGAAGTCATTAAATGAATCACTTCCACCAATTGACATAGCTGCTGTTAACCTAGCTGCTTCTAACAGAAGAAGAGCTAGTAGAACAGCTCATCATGCACCAAAGCAAGACCAAAACAACAAAGATCAGTTACTTCTTCAAGTTCAACTACCAACACTACATAAAAGAAAACCAAATGCTGCTAATGGAGAAGAGGAGCTTCAACAAGGTTATAATACTACAACTAATTCATCATGTCCTAACATGAATGAATTAGTTGACCCTTTGGAACCATTTGAATGGTTAGATGATGAAATTATTAAACTAAGTTACATGTTTGAAAGTGGAATACTTGTTAGTCCAGAACATGAGATTAATAATAATAATAATAATGTTAATGTAACTAGTGATGATAATACTCTAGATCCTAATTATGGAACATTAATGGGAAATAATGATGGTGGTGGTGGTGTTTGGAGTTCATCAAATGGTGCTGAAAGTGGAGAATGGAATAATAATAATAATAACACTACTAGTTGTAATTCATCTGTGAATTCTGTTTATGAATATCAGTGGCCTGATATGCATTTAGAAGGTAGTAGTGTTCAATCCTACAATCAACAATGGGACATTTGTGATCAACAAGGTCAAGATGTTAATGGCTTCTGGGGTACTTCCAATTATCAAGATAATAGCTTTTATCATTGATCCATTGATTATATGTATGCTGGTTCAGGGGAAATTATATTATATATATTTCTATTGTAATGTATTTTTGTGATGCTAAATTAAATAAAAGTATATCATGTTTTTTGTTGTGTGATTAGTTATAAAAGTAGGAAAGTTTTTGTTGTTTAGTTTTCTTATAAGTGGATTTAGTACTACTTTGTACTTAATTCCTCTATTAATAATATTTGTCATTTAAAAAAGTATATCGTGTTCATGAATTATGGTTGAAGTGATAAGATGTGTGAATAAAATTCTGAAATTTATGTTATAAGAAATATTGAGAACTTTGATTTTATTCAAAAGTGTGTACTGATTAATAATGTACAAGTTTTTCATTCTCTTTTTTTTACTGAATGGGAGCAATAATATACTTTGTATTTTCAATTTTTTGAATAATTAGTTGGTACCATAATATATAATTTTTCAAACAAAATGATAGTCATGGTAAAAATAAAAAAAACCAAACCTTATAAGTTATATATAAATGGTGGCGTATGTTGGACGTTGGCCACACGGGTTCATATTCGTGTCGTTTTGAGTGTTCGCGTAAAAGTTCATCTTCTATAACTCTAAAGGTTTGGTCTAGTGGTAAAAAGACAAGTCTTGAATCCGAATAGATTTGGGTTTGATCCTCGCACTAGTGTCTTTAGAGGGAGATAAATCTAATTATATTTGTAAGTGTTCTTTGAGTCATAAGAGCAACTCCAGCGGTGAGTTTTTCACCCAGTCCGCCAGCATGGAGTTCTTTACATTAGCTTGTTCACTGTTGGAGAATTGCTATGTGGCATTACTGTATCTTCACGTGGCATCACGGTTTCATCAGAATGCAACGTTCCTTTGTGATTTAAAGTGACATCACATCATCTTCACATGGTACTATTCTACTAGTGGACAAACTCAATCCCAATTTTTTAGAGAGTGGATCCTCTCCTTCCATCCTTCTCCCTCCTTCCAAAATACAAGTGTAAGAGGAGAGATAAAATTAATAAAAAATAATAAAAAGAAGAAGTGAGAGAAAATGCAAGAGAGAGATAGAGACATAATAGTAAAGGAGAGAGTGAGAGAGGACTTAGTGAAGTAGAGGATCCATACCCAATTTTTTATGTTGCAACACAATAAAATATTAATATGTAATTTAAAGTTGTGGGACAAATATGTGTATTTTAAAGTTGCACTAATGGAGGAAAAATTAGATGAGTTACCTCAAGATGACATGGCAATATAAACTCTAGTTAAAATACCAATAGTGAGTTGCAATATTGGAGGTGCTCTAAGGATTTCGCTGCTTTGGACTGTGACATCATCCCTTCAACCTAAATTTGTTATCATAAAAAAAAGTTTATCTTCTATAACTGATCATCGAATTATAAAATTCTAGTCACTCATTAAATTACATGATAATGGGCCCGTTTGTTTTGGATTTTTTTGAAAATAGATTTTGTAGTGTTAGAAAATTTTGTATAAAAAAAATTTACAAAGAAATTTTTTATAGAAACTTCAAATGAAAATTTTGTCTGAATAGTTATTCTTAAAATGATATTTTAGGTATTTCATCAATTTATTGAAAAAAAAATTGGATATCAAAATTTCAAAAAATCACTTAATTTTGAAGCTATTTCAAATAGATTTTCACAAAAATCATTTTTGAATACTACTTTTTGAAAAAATTACGATTTTGACTATGTTTTGAACTTCAATAATGTACATTTATGTTATATGATGTCAAAATTAGTGTTTCAATTTAGAAAAAACGAATAAAAAAAAACTTGTAACATTTTGAAAAACGGTTTTACAAAATCTATTTTCAAAAATACAAAGAAAAAATTTATTTTTTTAAAACTGAAATAAACAGGCCCAATGTTATATCTACTAAACAATAGTACCTCAGTCCCTAAATATAAGATCCTCTTAAAAAATTTATTTTTCCTATTTATAAAATCCCTTTCAAATTTTCAAGTACATTAATTTTTTTTCCCAATCATACCCTATGTTGTGTTGTTCTATCTTTAGCTTTTATGTTTAATACTTGCCCTATGCAAATTAAATAGACCCTGAAGTCATATACTCGAAGTTTTGTATATTTCAAATTTAATTTAAGATTATCACTTTTATTAGTTTTTTTTTTAGTAAATTAGTTTTAATTTAAAATTTGATTTTAAATATAAATTTTATATTTTACGTTTATTTTAATAAATAATTCAAATAAAAAATCATTGGAATTTTGAAAAAAAAATTATTGGAATTTATAAGTTACTAACGTGCACTAAAAGTTGGTATTTCCTATATTTCGTATGTGTAGATTATTTATTTGGGCTTTTTAGTTTACTTTATAGTGGGCTCGGCCCATACGCACGAAACGGTTACATCCAAAATCTATTAAACCCAATAAACCTAACCAACTACTACTTGCGCTTTAGAAATTCCTTGGCGGTCATTTTGAAATTATTTCTTCTCAAATTTCTTTGATCATCACATCAACCAACCAAACCATGACGCTTCGACCAAATGACAAGCCTAATCCTCGCCGCCGCTACAAGACCGCCGTCCACGCTGAAGATTGTCGCCGGAGACGTGAAGACGACATGATTGAGATTCGCAAGAACAAGCGTGAAGAGAGCTTGCAGAAGAAGCGTCGCGAAGGTGAAGCATCATCTCAGTTTCCCACTGTCGAACATAACGAGGTACCTTCACTTTTCGTATCATTTCTACAAATTAGGTTTCAATCGTGTTCCGTTTAGTAACTTTTATGTTATATTACAGTATCTCTTAGAATTAGGGTTCAAGCGTGTTCCGTGATTTTGATTTTTTGTTATTTGCGTCTCTTGTTGCAGATAGATAGTCTTACTGCAATGGTTGCTGGTGTCCGTTCCAACGATGCTAGTGCGCAACTGGAAGCCACCAAGAAGTTTAGGACTATACTTTCAAGAGGTAATTGTGAATGATTCTTTTCTATTCGCTGCTTTCTTGATTGTTGTGTTGTTTATCTTCTATGTGTTAATTTTTTTACTATTTTTGCTGTAGATCGGAACCCGCCTATTGATGAGGTTGTTGAATCTGGTGTTGTGCCACGTTTTGTTGAGTTTCTCGTTAGGGAGGACATGCCTCAACTTCAGGTACCAAGTGCTTGAATTTGCATTGTGTTTTCCCTTGTTGAAATTCCTAGTTATTAATTTATGTTGACTGTTGTTTGTTTAGTTTGAAGCTGCATGGGCTCTGACAAACATAGCATCCGGAACTTCTAAGAATACTAAGACTGTGATTGATCATGGAGCAGTTCCTCTGTTTGTTACTTTGCTTAGTTCACCTAGTAATGATGTTCGTGATCAGGTAGTTATCTCTTACTTGAATGTGGTTGTACAAGTATCTTCCGTTTTTGTTTACTGATAATTATATCAATAAAATTGTAGGCAGTGTGGGCTTTGGGAAATATTGCTGGTGACTCCCCTAAATATCGTGATCTAGTGCTTAACCATGGTGCCCTTGTCTCACTATTGGCCCAATTGAATGAGTACACCGGACTTTCAATGTTGAGAAATTCCACATGGACTTTATCAAACTTCTGCAGGGGAAAGCCACAGCCTGCATTTGAGCTGGTAATATCTACTGTTTCATTTAAACCAAACCTTAGATAGCTCTTTTAAGTTTTGTTTCGGCTATTCGTTTTGCTAATGTATTGTGTGACAGGTGAGACCTGCACTTCCAGCTCTACAGCGTTTGATTTTGTGCGATGATTCAGAAGTTTTGACAGATGCTTGTTGGGCTTTAGCATACCTTTCTGATGGCACAAATGACAAAATCAATGAAATTATTGAGGCAGGTGTATGCGGCCAACTGGTGCAAATCCTTCAGTGAGTATTAGTTCTACTATATACTCTGTTCATGTTGTTTCAATTGTTCATTCCTAACTTTGTGCATGATTTCTATTTCAGACATCCATCTCCTTCGGTGTTGATCCCTGCTGTTCGTACAGTGGGAAATATTGTGACCGGAGATGATGTGCAGACTCAGGTAGTGACTCGTAACCAGTTGAAGCAATTAGTTATACTATCAAAAGGGACATAGTTGCAGTTTTCAGTCTTCACTTTTTGTCCATTCCTATTTCTTTTTTGATTTTGTATTGATTTTCTTTGTTGTGTTGGGTTTTTTCTTGTTAGGTGATGATCAATCATGGTGTACTCCCTTGCCTATTGAGCTTATTGACACACATTCAGAAAAAAAGCATCAAGAAAGAAGCTTGTTGGACTATATCAAACATTACAGCTGGAACTACGGAACAAATACAGGTAAGCCAGGAAGTCCTAATTTCTTTGTCAAATTTTTTGGACTTTGTTGTCTACCTTGAGTAGAATATGCATACATAATAATTACATACTAAGATTTATTACTCCATGAAGAAATTAAACTTTTATAATGGCTTATTGTTTTTGTTGCTCTAATTGTAAGATTTGTAAGTATAAACACATACAAGTGTTTATGGTGGAGATATCTTGGGGCACACCAGCGAAGTTATTAGTAAATTAGTCTCAACCCCACCTATGTAATCTTTATTTCCAGTCTAGCTTCAAGTAGTAGAGAAGATTCTATTAAATACAATGCCAGGTGCCATTGAGTTTTGGTATTGTGTTGTCTCATAAGAACATGAGGTCTCAGGTAGCTCATGAAATTACTAATAGTGGACAGATGCGCCTATCGCCACAGCTTTAGATATAGGTATTTTGAGAATACGTCTTAAAATAGCAGCATCTAACTTGAACAAGGTTGAAGGCGAGAGTTAAATGATTGAGGCAAATGTATCTCTTAGATGTTGGTGAAGTACAATTGTTACATCTCAACTACGCCACTAAATGGAGGCATTTGCCTGCTAGAATAGGGTGTTGACTATTTATATTGTCTAATTTGAGATATCAAATGAGTTTCTGTTTTATGGTAAAATTTATTTTAAAATTTTTTGTTTAAAAGCTGATATTTTACATATGCAGGCTGTTATTGAAGCTGGTCTTATTGCTCCGCTTGTTAGTCTTCTTCAAAATGCAGAGTTCGAGATTAAAAAAGAAGCTGCATGGGCAATATCAAATGCCACATCTGGTGGAATTCATGAGCAGATCAAGTATGTGTTTTCACTTTTCTTTAATGTAAAAATTTTTTTTTAAAAATTCTAACTTTGAGAATTTATGATATTCACTTATCTATTGGGATTACAAGGTATTTGGTGGGTCAGGGTTGCATAAAACCACTATGTGATCTTCTTGTTTGCCCCGATCCAAGAGTTGTCACTGTCTGTTTAGAGGCCCTAGAGAATATTCTGAATGTTGGAGAAGCAGATAAGAGCATGGGTAACTCCGGAGATTTCAACTTATATGCTCAGATGATAGAGGATTCAGAGGGATTGGAGAAGATTGAAAACCTGCAGAATCATGACAACAATGAAATATATGAGAGGGCTGTTAAACTTCTTGAAACATTCTGGTTGGAAGAAGATGAGACGATACTACCTTCAGGCGATGATGATCAATCTGGTTTCATGGCTTCAGTCCCATCTGGTGGATTCAACTTCAACTGAAGACCCATGCTTGAGAAGGTACATGTTTTACTAGTCTTTCGGATAGCTAAAATATCATATGATCATTAATTTAGGTCATTTTTGTGTAAAAAAAATCACCTTTAAACTCAACATTTATAGGTACTTGGTTGAACGAATCAGGCAGTTATGTTGAGAGGTTGCTGGGGTCAAGTCTTGGAGGGTCTTGGTTGAATGAATCGGGGATTTATGCTGGGATCAAGTCTGCAGGGTCAGTCAAGGGTAAGTCGTCGTACCTGTGTCCGGATACAGTCTGATCTAGTGTCTGTTGTTGTCAATGAGTTGCTGGCAAGTATCAGTTCCACGAATGAAATAGATTAGTGCTTTGTTTGTACATTGTTTCATTCCTCTCATGCTTGAATTTTCCATCCTAACACATGGAGAGTATATCACTCTGGTTTGCTCTGCATTTGATTTGGTTTTAACTGTAGCCAACTCAAAATGTATTGGTCCTTAGCTGGTTGTTTTGACTCAAGTTGATATCTTTAATCATATATATTTTTTTTTGTCAATCATGGTGAATTTTTTAGTTTTCTCCAACCTTTCTAATTCTATCTCTTTTCAATCAAACACATTAGAGCAACAAATGATCAATTATAACTTATAAGGCAAAAACACGAGTTCAACTTTTTTATTAACTCTCAAAATGGGGATGTGTAACAATACGTTTGAATTGTGTTCATTTGCACCTTGCCTTTACAAGTTAACTGATGGTGCTTGAAAATAAACACAAAATCTTCTGGTGTAAATTGAACGTTTGATTTTATCGATCAAAGGTTAAAAAGTCTTAGGAATAGGATCCAGAAATTGTCGCGTGTGATTGATCTTTAGATGCCCTGTTGAATGCATTTTGTTATCAGTTTCAAAATTTCACTGCCTTATTCTTTTGTGCTCTTAACCAATTTTCATAAACGAGATACCAAAATTATCCTTCTCATGTATAAAATAAAAAGTACTATTGTTCTACTTTGCCTCTTTTAAGTACCGATCTTTACTAAAAAAAAAGGTATTGTTCTTAGATAGTAATAAAATGGATAACTTAAAAAAGAGTTTTTATAAAATATATTTAAAAAAGTTCTTGTATTTGTTTTTCAAAATATAGTCCCTCTATTAACATCGATTTTTTAACAACATTAAATACATTGATGTGACATATTAAGTGTCACGTGAACAATAACACCACACAATTTAAGTGTCACGTGGTCGATTGTCATTTTAAAACAATGATTATTTGATGACAAAGACATAGACTTAATTTGATCTTGAGTGAAATAGATGTTCAGAAAACAACCATATTGTCAAATATTTGATAAAAATAAAGACAAATTTGAGATATTAAAAGAGTTAGAGACCTATTTCATACGAGAAATAAAATAACAAGTTATCAAAAATCGGAAAAGAAGGAAGTTTGGGAGCTGGTTCTGAGTTCACGAAAACGCATTTAGTGAGAATCACAACGTGGCTTTTGAGCCACACTTTCAAGAACGTTCGTTCTAGTATCATATACGAACACTAGCCACTGTAGTGTAGTGTATCTAGTTCAGTGATGTTGGGAAAGACAACACGAGCTTGCTGCTGATAAGATTTTCTCTATGTGCTCTGACCTTGGTGATTTCTTTCTCAAGGTTGTTTACTTTCTTTGTTTTCTTGATTCGATTTTACTTTTTCGTTCCATTGATTTTCCATGCAATTTTGAGGCTTGCATTTTACAATCAGATTGCGCAAATTATAGGGAAGCCGGATTTGGCACCGGCTGCTTGGGGTGAAAAGGCTTGTTATGTTATGTGATTAGGCTCCGACGACTTTTTCCATGCTCGTTTATTTTATTTTTATAGGTAATTATTCATACTCGTATCCGTATTCAAAATGCAGATTTTTACACCATTCGATGTGGATATTTTTTGTCGATACTCATCGAGTGTGAGTCAAATTGTCATCTGTATCTCTATGTTTGTTTGAAGAACAATACCCATACAAAAATTACTTAAAGAAAATACACATATAAGTTTATTTTTAAAAAAACAACATCATGTATCTCTGGAATTTAAAATACTATTAAATTAACTAAAATTTTGAGAAAATAGTTGGACTTTGGGATACAGTAGGAGACAATTAAAAAATAAACGTTCCAGTAGTACTTTTGTCTCTGACTACAACACGTGATTTATGTATATTACCTTTTTTTTTCTTAATTTTTTTTAAAATAATATTTTTTTCCATACCAAATTATAAGTCGCTTTGGGAAAAAAATTGTACTAAGTTATAAGTTGTTTTATATTACTAATGAAACATTCAATGTTATTTTTTATAGGTAAATGCTAACGAGTGTCCCTATAGACTCTTCAAGACTTTAAATAATAGGTTTTTTATTAAAAATTTATGGAAATGTGTAAAGTCGACGCATTGGAAATTATAGTGTTTAACTTTTTGAATAATTTTTTTATAAATGAATGCTTAAAGAGTTCCCTGAGACACTCGTTAGCAAGACCATTTTTTCTATTATACGTTTAATTATTTATTACTCTCCATTCTTTCAATTTTTCCATTTTTTTTTTCATACTATAAGTAAAGGACAATTTTGTAAATCAACTTTTAATTTTTCTTTTCCATACAATATTAATTACATTTTTTCACATGTGTAAAAATGTCAAAGTGACTTATTTTATGATACAAATTAAGGAATAAGATTACCTTGTATTTTGTGGCATAAATTATGACATGAAGAAATTATAAAAACATTATCTTTCGTTACCGTTGTGTTGTGTGATTACATTTTCTTGCCTATTCTGTCATGTATGGTTACGATCAACCGATCATCGTATTGGTTGTCTTTTGTGTTGTGTCTTTTTTATTACAGTTACTTATTACACTATTAGTAAGTTTATTTTCGTGCATCTTTTTTGTTGTAACGGTACTATTCAAGTAAATAAAGTAGTACTACTCGCTGCTAGTGCTGATGACTAATCAACCTTGACCACCCCCCGCTGTTCGTTCAAAATGCCAGCAAGCAATGCGTTTGGAAACTACTTTCTTTTCTTTTTTCAAATCTATTTAAGTAAGTTTAAAATTTATCATAATATATTGGTACTTTAAATTTGTAGATTGTACATTATTGTCTTTTTAAATATTAAATTAGTTTTTTAAATTTATAATCCATTATATTGTGACTCCTTTAAAACTAAAGGATAAATTTGTTACAATGTTAAAACTAAAGATTTCTGAATGCATTTTTTTCATCCTTCTAGTTCTTCATATAAACGGAGGATTTTATAAACACACTCACAAAGAAGAGATTCGAGTTTAGAAACGCGTGACCACAAAAGTTGTTCAACTTAACTTCGACAAAAATGAATTTATTTATGATAAAAAAATTAATATATTGATTGTCCGTATAAGTTAATCTTACACTATTATTCAATAAAAATTGTGTATTCTTGAAATCATTACACTACACATCACTTTAATAAAATGAGGTGAATATATCCCATAAACTTATATTTATTTAAGGAAAATGCTAAACAGTGTAGTGTTCGAAATATTAATTAAGCATATTAATAAGAAAATTTTATTTTAAAAGTGTGCATTCAATATTCGAAAAATGTAAAAAGTGATCTTTTTTTAACATTAATATTATCTTTCTTTTTGTATGCTTAATAAATGCCCAAAAATATTGTTTATTTGATTAATAATTTAAGAGTCATGCTAAACAGTATCCGGGACACTTGTTAAACATAAAAAGTAAATCAAAGATAAAATTAATGTTTTTTTTATTGATATTACACACACACATAAAATAATTACACATGAACAAAAAGTAAACGGGCAACAAGTTGTGCCGCTAATCATTTTTGAATAACAAAACCTAATCTTTGAAAAACTACATCTCTAGACCTAGGCGTCACGACATTACAATGCATGACCTTTTGAACTATTTTCAAAAGGTTTACAGCCTCTGGTGATAGAAATTCAAGAGTGTCGAATGCAAATGAGATAAAAACATGTTTTCTCATGTTTGACCATTTTGCTTGAAGCAACTTTGAGGGCTATCCGTCCCACGGTAAAAATTCATAGTTAACTTTTTACACTTTTAAGATTTTCTTATAATTATGTTTAGGATCATGATAAAAGTGATAAATTTTACATTGAAATTACTATTTTTTATATTTTAAATACATTGACTACACAAGTTTCAAGAAACTTATACTATTTTTGATTTTATTAACTAATATTTTGGGGCACTAGTTAGCATTTTCCACATGTGTTTAACTCGAACATTGTTCAACATTTTCTATAGTTTTTAATAATAAAATCAAAAGATGAAAAGGAAAATCTATGGTTAAAAAGAAAGTGGCGCGTTTTATTGATTTTTAGGATGTTTTGGCGGGTGAAAGATAAGAATTGGGAAAATGAGGAGGGTACAACAGTAATTTAACATGACACAATTTAGGGTTTTGAGTATCCATTTATAAAGGTCTGATGTTTTTAGATCTGCTGCGGCTGCTGCGTGCGCGTGTGTCTTGTGTGCTTCTTTTCTATTCTCACTCTCTCTCCCTATAAATCTCTCTCTATCTCTCTCCTTACACAATCACTTGATCATTATCATCATCATCATTCTCTTAATCTTGCATGTTCGATCTCTCATTCTGATCAATCCAATCTAGTTTCTGTTTAACTTAACGGAATCACGTTTGTGTTAGATCAGAATCACTGAATCACAAATCAAAATGGTGGTTGATCAAAGTGGAAAGGTAAGTGTTAATTGATTAACCTAATCACACTTCAATCACTCATGATTAACAAGTTCAAATCACTAATCATTCTAATTTCTTTGATTTTTCAGGGATCAGAAGGTGAAGATTCAAACCCTAACACCACCGTTTCATCTGAGAACAGTCCAAAGAAAACATGTGCTGATTGCGGAACTTCCAAAACTCCTCTATGGCGTGGTGGACCTGCAGGACCAAAGGTAACTAATCACTAATCAATTCATCAATAATCACTAATCATCACTAATTAATCGATTAGATGATTGATCACACTTATTTTCGCTTGATCTGATCTAATTTGATCTCATTTTGCAGTCTCTGTGTAATGCTTGCGGGATCAGGAGCAGGAAGAAGAAGAGAGCGATTTTGGGAATAAGCAAAGGAAACAACGAAGAAGGAACAAAAAAGGGGAGAAAGAGTAACGGTAGTGGTGGAAGCAAAGTTGGGGATAATTTGAACATGAAACAGAGATTATTTAATTTAGGGAAAGAAGTGTTTATGCAGAGATCGCATTGGAAGAAATTGGGAGAAGAAGAACAAGCTGCTGTGTTATTGATGTCTTTATCTTATGGATCTGCTGTTTATGCCTAAATTATTAAACCCTAAATCCTTGCCCTATCTTTTTTATTTAATTTTAGAATTTAGTAGATTATTGTTTTAGGATCCAATCAAATCCAATCCACCGGTATGAATGAGTCTAACCTTTTCTTAAGTGTATATTTTATTTTCTGCTACTGATTATTGTTGAGAGAATTATGAGTGTAGTGTGTTGTTATCAACAGTTGTAAGAAATGAATGAATTTAAGTTCAATTTTGGTTCTATCAAATAATATTTCTCTTTATTTATCATTTTTTGTTTCATTTCCTAGCAGTAGTATCTTATCTTATCTTTACGAAATTGTTACTATGATATGTCGGCGGCATGGCAAGATTTTATTTTTGGAAAATATATATAATAATTAAATTAAATAAATAAAATGAATTAGATTCCGATTTTTCATATTTGAATTCCGTATCTATTCTATATTTTCGTTGCCTCTAAATTAAATTACATATTAAACAGGGTTATGTTATTATTATAAAAAAAAAAAAAGAGGGTTATGTTATGGGATCATACTTAATGATGCATCATAAGGTTGTGGTATTTGTGTGATCGATATGTACTAGAACTTTAATTAGGTGAGAATTGACACGAATGCAGTTTGTATGCCAAGTTTTAGGGCTGGGTGTCGTTTCCTGATCAAATTTATTGAATGAATCTTTTATAAATTGAATTATTATTATTCTTCCTTTTTTGTAGTGTGGATTCAATTTGGATCACTCAATTATTATTGTTATTATTTATTTCAAAAAAGGGGAGTGGGTGGCAAAAATTTAACAACTTTGAAAGAGGAGGGAATGTGAAATTCATAGTTCCCGCTATAGTTTGACTCTTGAAAACATAGAAAAGCAAAAGTGAATCACCATCTTAGATACACTATCAGCTATGAAGCCCGAATACGTGATACGATACTGATACAATATGAATTCGATATGGAATTTTTTTTAAAATCCCCGATAGATTACTGCCGCGATACGTTATTTAAAAATTAAATTTAAAATTAAATTTATAAATGCACAATATATAAACATAACAAAAATCGACAATGATAATCAATTAACATTCAAATTACTCAAATTGAGCAAACAATTGACGATTACATACTGAACAAACAAGTGACAATTACATATCTTAAGTTAAGTAAGTATTACCCAAAAATAACATAACTAGTACTATAAAAAAAACATCATAAGCACCACACAAAGAACATCATCCTCTAACATTCACTGTTTAAGAGGAAACACATATTGTATCAGTATGATGTCCTTCAATTCTATCATCATAGAATATTAGTTGTCCGATACTTCTCTGATACGCGTATCGGAAAAGTATCCGATACGTATCGGTAATTTTTTATTTAAAAAAATAATATTAATTGTCTGATACTCTCCGATACGAGTATCGAAGAGTATCGGACGAGTATCGGTATCGGATACGTATCGGACACGATACTTTGCCATTTTTGGAGTATCGGGGCTTCATAGACTATCAGTCCTGCCTAGTCACATTTATAGTCTATTCTTTCAACACTAATGGTGTTTGGTATGATCGAAAAAAATAGGGAGAAAAAAATATTATGAAAAGTCTAAGTTGATTCATTGATTTCGGTAATTTTTTTTCTCTCTTTTTTTTCATCATATCAAACAAACCCTAAATATATTGTCTTGGAGGGGTACTCCGTCGTACTCTCCATTATATGAGAGTGTACATTTTGGGAGAGAAAATAAAGAGTGCGATATGATATAGGTAATAAGTTAATGTTCCATGTGATAAAGAGAGATAGAAAAATATGAAGTGTTGAATGAGTGTGCAAAATATTATTGTATATATTATAGTAAATAAATGTTAAAATATGATGTTATGTTGATTTTGAAGAGTTAAAATTAATATTGAATTATTGGTATGCTTAGGGCTCCTTATTAAAATTGATTTTGACTCTCAAATTAATTTTAATTTGACTATACAACTTTTTTTCCAAACATAATTTTCAGTGTCTGTTGGGTTCCTTCAAATAAGTGGAACCATACATACCTATAAAATTGATTTTACCTCTTTCAAATTTGTTGTTCGACTCATTTTCATTTTTACGTGATCGTATTCAAACATATATCAAATTATCTTAAAATCAATTTTGTCACTAATTAATTACTATAGAACCAAACATACATCAAGAGTTTCCCTCCTTGTACCAAAAAAAACATACATCAAGAGTGATTCAAAATTTTCATCTCAAACATGTTTAGATCCTCCAAACCTACTTGCATAAGCAATGTCACCTTGCATTTATTTACTTTGTTGATTGGCATCTTCACAAATACTTCCACCTGTCCGTAATATAAGAACAAATCAACTTTTTAGATATATTGAAAAATTGATGTATTTAAACTATATTATAGACTAAATACATTAATTTTCAATGTATTTAAAAAGTGAACTTTTTCTTATATTAAGAATTAGAGTGAGTATCATGGTTGTGAAGCATTGGGGCGTTTGAATACCCATATATATTTGACCTTGAACCCAAACATAACCTTATATAAGTGTATGTTTGGAACAACTAGGAAATATTTTTAATTATCAAGTTGGAAGCAACATTATATCACTTGTGAGGAGAGTGAAATGGGAAAGAGAGGGGAGACAAAGAAAGAATATCTAGAGGAGGGAGGGAGAGGATAAACCCTACTTATGTCTTATTTTGTTTGGTTTATAATGGTGATGATGATGGAATCCGAGACCACTTAATAGCTTATTTTACTTACGTCTTTGTCATTATTGACTGTTTACTTTGAAATGTGAGCTAGTAATTATTACTCCCTCCGTCCCAAATTGAATGACACATTTAACTATATTGCACTATTCACACATATTGTTTTGACCATATTTTTCTACTAATAAATAAAAATAAATATTAACATATAAGATGTTGTTGGATTCGTCTCGATAAATATTTTTAAAATATCAAATTTTTATAATTTTTACTATAATACAATTAAAAATATTAATCGTCAAAGTTATGCATCGGCATGCGTGAAACAGTCAACTGTGTTAATCAATTTGAAACGGAGAGAGTAATTATATCAAATCCAATATCAACTGAGCTTTGCATTATATATCAATCAATGAAAATGAAATGTACTATTTCAATCTGGATATGCTATCAGTTCGGTTTGACTAAATTTTGCGGCTCCAACATCAATCTTAGTTGATCTCTTTTTGTCTGATCATTTTCTTCTTTTCCGTCTCGCCAAAAAATGTCACAAAGATTTTAAAATTAATGTGTAAATTGTTAAAAAGAGCAACATGTGAATTAGACTGAAAAGAAAAATGAAAAACAACGTAATCAATTTTTTTTGTATGTTATGAGTTTGAGGTTAACGAAAAATTCAAGTAGCCAATATGTGGTATTTTAAGTGTGATTGGTTAAGTAAGTTGGCCTTTTATTATAAAAAAGGGAGAATGTGTGATTGGTTAATTCTCATATAGATTATAAATGAGAATAATATTAAATATATAAGAGAGATAATCTATATATATAATATTTTTAAGTTTTGGATGAAAATGATAGAGTGTAGAATATTCTTTACTATTAAACAGTTTTAATTGTATATTATTAATTAATACATAATAATATAAAATCAAAATTGTTTAATAATAAGAATATTTTACACAATATCAGAAAATATGACATCTTCTTTAGTGGTCATGAGACATTGACCCGTTGTTTTTCTTGTCGCTTCTCGGGACTTCCCAACAAGTGGTGTAAGAGTCTATTTCGGCTTGGTAGAGGAACATGAGTGTATCCTGGTATTGGATCAACTATAGGATGAGAGAACTCACACCTGAAGGAGAACTATTGAGATTTCAAGTGTGAACGATTAAGTCTTTCATCAATTACGAAAGAGAATAATGTTTGATATATAAGATAGGTGATCCATATATCGAACGTCTTAAAGGTTTGAATAGAGATGCATGATCTTCTTCTTTTGTGGTCATTGGTCAACCTATTGTTTTTTCCGACGCTCTCATAGACTTTCCAACACGACAAAACTGAAATAGAACATAAGAAAATACTGACTTGTCCATGTTTTCTTTTCTTATTTCTATTATTTAATTTCTTTAATATATTACAAAAATTTAAACACTCTAGGATCTTGTTGAATATTTATCAAACATTTAATAACATATCACTTTTTATATTTAATTATTTTAAAATCAACTAGTGTAAATTAAGTTTATCCAATAAAACTGTAAATACCAAAAATGTAAATTTATTAGAGGGACGCTACGACATCTTTCGCCCTAAGGAAGATCCGCCCCTATTCTTCCCATCCTCTCTCTATTGTACTCCTAAATTTTTCTTCTCTTTCTTAAAATTTACTTTCTTTCCCTTTGAAAATTAGAATCCATTTAAAAAATATATGGATAAAATGAGTGTGGTTAGACAAAGGGATAAAAAATATATGGATAAAATGAGTGTGGTTAGACAATAACCATTAATAGTAATGCATTATCTTCTTTGATTTTATTTAATTTCGTGGGTAGACAGGAAATTCACACATGATGAGATTTTGAGTTCGAACTTGAATGAAGTTATTGTCTAACAATTTTAACATTGTCAGTTGAGCTAAGTTTTAAAAACATAATCTTTTTTAATTAAGTCGACTAAATTTTATATGTATAATTTTATTAACATAATTATTATTTTACAACTATACATGTTAATGTAGTCATATTTTATTCTAGATCTATAGAGTTGTTTTTGATATGTTTTCTTACACTCAAGTAGAATTAATTTTACATCTATAATTGATTTTAAATTTAAGTTAAAATCTTGAGTTTTCTTTCTAGAGGAATTTTACCCTAAACGGCTAAACTGTTTTTTAGAGAGATAAGTTTCAATTTCTCTCTAAGTTCTCCTTTTATTTGGCCAAGAAATCAACCATTTACATCTTTTTTCTCTTTTAATCTAAATAAGTTATTTTTACTTGGATTAAAATTTTCTTTTCGTGAGGTTATTTTATCAGAAATTTTTAAGCAGGAGAACTAGCTAGGTTTCATTTCATTAATTATCTCATCTCATTTTGATTAAACATTGAATTTTCTAATCCAGTACCATTCGTGTTTATAACAAACCAAACGTCCTTTTCCACTCCACAATCATAAATCCGTCAAAATAAAAGCTCCACATTAATCATAACTAATATACATATAGTCATAATTTGGTCAGTTTCAGCCTGTCACTACTTAATTGGGAAAGGTTTTGCAGTGGAAAATCAAAAGCAAACAATGAAGCAGGGAACAAAGAGAAAATTATAGGTCTTAAGTGTTCTTTTCTTTGCATATCTCATTTCAATATAGCATCATATATAGAATACTCGTACTTGCCACTGTAAAAGAATCGGCCATTACATAAAGTTAAAAAAAAAAAAGTACAATACAAACAGAATTTTGTATCTCATCCTAAAAGAATTGAAGAAAGCTTCAAGACCCTTCTTTATTTGTGCCATGTTTATATCAATAATAATTAGGATTTTAATTATCAATTATTATTTAGATTTGTATATCTGTAAAAAAGTCAACTAGCTTAAATATTGGAGAAGATTTGTTACCTTGATTCACTCCAAATTAGGTTATTAAACTTGTATATATACATTGTAAGGCTAATGCTACGGTGGACCACCTTCACAAGTGGTCCACCGTGGACAAGTGATCTACCGAACATAAATTTTATAAAATTCACTGTTGGATTGAAAGTTTATATCGTATAGATCATCCATAAATTTTTTAAATTTTTTTGAAAATAATTTGATATGTTATTGAGACCCATCAGAATTTATGTTATTTAACAACCGTTAATTTTGATGTGTCTCAATAACATATCAAATGATTTTCAATTTTTCTAAATTTTTCTATGGGTGATCTATATGACATAAACTTTCAATCCAAAAGGTGGATTTTATAAAATTCGTATTCGCTATAGTGTTATTCATGACTGGTCCACCATGGACCATTTGATGAAGTGATCCATATTAGAATTTACCTACATTGTAAACTATCAAAATATATGAAAAACATAATTTCTATATTTCCCTATAATTTATTCCTATTGGGCCAAGTTTGAGGGATCTGTTTAGGAGGGACTTTAGATTTTTGTTGTTCTGGTCCCGTGAGTTGCTCCCAGACACCCCTAAAATCTCAAAATGCCCTCAATTACTCGGATTGTAGGATTTGAAAATGGATAGACTCGGATTGCAGGAGTCGAAACACTGCTTCATGCCACCAAAAACACCATTTCGAAAGTTACGTTCCAAAGTGGATTTTTTTTTTCAAGTTTTTTTCGGTTTCGGACTGTAACTTCTGAAATTGAATGATTTGGAACCTAGGTTCCGAAATGGTATTTTTTGTTTTTTGAAATCACCAAAATTAGAAGAAAACAACAAGGAAGTCACGAAGAGCATGCACAAAATCATTTTCCAATTGAGAACAAATATCATCAACAATTTGAGTATTTGACTACTGCAATCACTAAACAAACACAATAGTCACGAAGCTTTATCGGGAGATAAGGAAGGGTCTGTATCTGGTTTTGAACACTTCCAAGTGTTTTCTCTGTTTTGACGAAATTGTTTTCTCTGAGTTCGTAACTTCCCACGACCTCCCCTGGTTGCTTCACTGCTATGGTGTTAAAGAAGATAAAGGACTTTTGGTATTAAATAAAAAAAGGTTAAAAAATTATAATTCCAGATCTTACGTTTCGAAATTATATATGGCTTCAGAAGAAAAAAAAAATTAAAAAAAACAACAATTTCGGATCTTACGTTCCAAAATTATGTGGCTTCGAAAGTTGGACTCTGAAATGGCCTCGGGATAATTTCCCATTAAACCTAAAGTGGTCTTTTATTCTTTCCCTCTGTTTTATTAACCGCCCATTAAGACAGTGAAGAAGTTATGATTGCACGTGAAATACTTTTGTGATGACAAAAGTTATATAAGTAGTTCAGTCTCTTTGTTTTGGTTCCCTAAGTCTGACATCTCTATTTAGTAAAACTTACACCATCAAAGGGAGATTGCAGAAGGTTTAGAAGAGCATCAACATCCTTAAACAAGCAAGAGCAAACACAATTCTCAGACCAGAATAAATTTTAAGCAAGAACAATGACCGAAGATATTTCGACTATTAAATTCATTTTCGTTTCCGCTATTTTAAGATTGAATTTCGTTTATAAAACTATAGAAATTCTAACTTAAATAACGATGACAAGAACAATTGAGTGAGGATTGAGGAAACTTTTTCTAGTGTTGGTTATGCTTTGATATGTCTCATGTGAATTTTAATTAAATAAAGTGACCAAATTTTTATGTAACCATTAGTAAAAATAATAATTATGTGACCATATACTTGTCACCTATTTTCACCGTGAACAGCAAAGAGACGAGAAACTGATATTTGCAGCATGAGTGAGTAGGGCCCCATTCACCATCATAGAGTATATTCAACGCGTGACTTCCAGCTAATTATAGTATTACTTACCAACATTTGTCAGTAATTTTTTATTTTATTAAAAATATAGTATTATTTTGTAATGAGTTTAATTGTTATGCATTGTCGGTGTAAAGTATTTTTGCACATACATCCAATGATATGTTGCCAATGTGACATATCATGTATTTTTAACTACCATACATGATGTGTCCATATATTATTGGA
This sequence comes from Trifolium subterraneum, assembly GCA_951799995.1. NCBI lineage: Eukaryota > Viridiplantae > Streptophyta > Magnoliopsida > Fabales > Fabaceae > Trifolium > Trifolium subterraneum. The sequence goes on from OX637464.1 coordinate 5,259,921, forward strand.
CGCATGTGTAAAATAACTTTACACCAACGGTCCATATAAATTAAATTCTTTTGTGATTACTATATTATTACTACAAGTACAAGACACCAATAGTGTTGCATATGCATTGCATCGTGTTTAATTTAAGAGTTGTTATAACAGCCCACATTAAATTGTTTAGAATATAATGGAAACAAATATAAATAGTATTGGATACGTTACGATTACAACCGAAAAAGAAGTTCAACATCAAGCACGATTAAAACATCAGAATACAAGATCCAAGATACAGGGTCCATGAACATAAATTTTACAAAAGATAGTACAAAGTTCTTGAAGTAAGACTAGTTCATAGAAGGTACGAAAACAAATGGCTAGCCAAACATAAATTCAAAGCTTCACGCTAGTCATTCTATAGCTCCCTTACCACGGTTGCCCTGCTTATCTGAAAATCAATAAATAGTGGGGATGAGACAGTTACTTCGTCTCAGTAGGTCAATACTACCCAATTTCTACAATCTCTACCTCCGGGATCGTCTAGTGTACCAAAAGTATTCCCAAAACTTAATAGTCAGTCACCTAAAACAAAATTTTATAGTATAATGCAATGTCATAAGGTGTAACATAAATTATTATCTTGTTCAATTTTACAAAAAGGACACTTCGAGGTAAGCCGGTCTCGGAGGCCTCACAAATCCGTCTGCAATATAAAGTATCGTCACGGCAACAACTTACAGTTCTTTTATTTCATTTTATTCAAGAGTTGGATCCTAAATGAATCCCAAAAATAGCATAGCTATCACAAATTGTATCAAGTTATACGTACGCAACCACTGACTAAGGTAAATGAATGTTCCTAACAATTCACATTATCATGTATATACCAACTTATAACCACAACTCCAATTGATTGTGTGGATGACTAACACTACATTTATCGAGATGTGAAGTATTGTGTTATGATTTCGGGATCATAATAACCTGTAACCAAGTTTATTAGCCAAGAATCAAGCTTCAATCAAGGTGGGTTCGCCTTTAGGGGTTATAGGTAGAAATTATAGGATTAGAATTTTGATTCTTATGATTTCTATGTCTTTGATTCACATTAATTTATATATATACGCATATGGCTTGGTTTGAATTGATTGTGTTGTGTGAGCATTGGTTAGGTTGCCCCAAATTGCTCATGGATGTGTTAATATACCTTTATAATTTGTTAATTGATTGTGTCATAAAATGGGGATGAAATGATTGAGTCAACTATGTAAATTGCAACCTTTTCTGCAGAAAAATACTGATTTTTAACAGAGTAAATCGATTTACATAGCAGGGAAATCGATTTACCTGCGTTTTGGAAGTTCAGAAAAACGTGATTTTTAACCGGTAAAATTTTTTACAAAGAAAATGAGGTATTAACATAAAAACCAAAACAATAGAGAAAAAAAAGTAAAAATATAATGTGAGTATGAGAGATAAGTTGTCACAAATGTAGTCCAAAATATGTTGTTAAAATATCATTTCTTCTAATTTAATCAAGCCATAAACCTTTTTTTTTTTACAGGATCAACCCATAAACTTTGATATATATAGTGAGACCTACTCTACTCCATTATAGTTAAGAATATTTATCATTAACGGATAAGAACAATTTATATAAGTGAATTTTTATATGATACTCCTAAATTTGTAACAAACTTTTAAATTTGCATATGAATACTCTTTAAATTATGAAGGTGTAGATCACAAGAAGAAAAAAATGTACGTGACTCATAGTGGAAAAAAGCCATGGAACAAAACAAAAGTGATTTCCAACTATGATACAGTATAACCAAAGTGGATTTTTTTTCTCCAAGATTTTGAGGAACAAAACAAAAGTGATTTCCATATTAGGGAAATATATAAAAGGGAGTTTATTTATACTTATTATATTTGCGCCCCTTTTTCATATTAGAATTGGATCCAAATATAGTTGACCCTCTCTAGCTAATTTGACAATTCTAAATACTACCACGGACTTTCATGGAGTATGGGGGGTCACGATTCTGGTGAAACCTCTGTGTTTAGAATTGTTTTAATTTGTTTGGAAAAATAATCAAGCATGTGGCATGATCTACCGCGTGAGACTGAGATGTATCAGATGAGTGAGATTAAGCAAAATGCACCATGCATTCCCACGGTAAAATGAACTAATTCCTAGGTAAATTTAGGATTTTTGAATGTAGAGAATCCAAATCTCCCAGATATGCATTTACTCTTCTTTTAGGATGATATAGCTTGTAACCGTAGAAGTTAGGAAGAACTACAATTGTTCAAACTTTCAGCATTTGTAAAAGGTCAAAGACAGTTTTCCATGCAATACGGAAATTAAACGTATAAAATACAATTGGAACGTTAATAATGTAGGGTCTCTAATTTATTGTATTGTAGTATTCATTGGGACACAACCCGATTATTTATTTGTAAGATGCTCCTGCAAACAACAGCTAGCTAGGGATCAACATGTGAGCCAAACCTACACCACCCTCACCAAGAGGCAACTCTTGTTGCATAGCAAAACAACCCCCCGAAATTTTGCATGTTGTTAGTGCCAATTAAATGAACTTTCAAATTAATTAACCCCATAATTGGAATAAAATCTGTTCATTCTTATTGTCATCCACAAACCGGAATCAAACACTTCCATTTTAACTAGCCTAAATTCATGTCCAAAATATAAATTCACCAATAATTTATGATTCAATTTAACTATCACAAACAACAAATAAATAAATGAATGAAATTGAGTAAAGCATTAATTTATTTATTTCAATTTATTGTATCCATGCATATAGTCCACAAAATGCAGATATATCAATATTCTGTTATTCTACACTAGAAATTCTTAGAGAAAATTAACATACTAATTTAAAGAGGGAAAATTAGTAATTACTAGCAAGAATGACATTTCCAGATTATTACTTCACATATACATATACATACACGTGCACATCCCTGTTTTGCTTCATGGAGGGCAAATCTGGAATTTCATGATGTCTAACTCCCCTGAGAATTTTCTAGATCTGCAATCTACGCCGTTATTCGAATCCTTTCCTTTTTTGCTTCATTTTTTCTATCAAATCAACAAAAGCAAGAACGATGAGAGAACAATTGGATTGAAGAGAGAGGGAGAAGAAGGAGTCGCGGAGGAAGGTGGCGGAGGACTGTAGTAGTAGAAAGGAAAATATGGAACAATCGGATTAGGTGGCGGTGGTGTTGGACCATAGTATCTGTTACTAGGCGGAGGGTAGTAATAGTAAGTACCGCCTCCTCCACCTCCGCTGCTTCCGGTGGATGAAGGTGGAGGTGGAGAAGAGTAAGTGTAAGAATGAGATGGTGGAGGTGGAGAGTAATAGTATGAACCACCACTTGATCCACCACCTGTAGGTGGAGCTGGAGGGGGAGGGCAGTTGTTTGTTGATGGAGGTGACGGTGGAGGTGGTGTTGGTGGTGGTGGAGATGGAACTTGGTTACAAGGGTTATCACAAGCAGCACACATTGTGCACTGGATCTGTTCCTTGGAGGTGGTTTTGAGGTGGTGATCTGGTGTTGCTAAATGGAGACAGACATTGGTGAGTATGAAGATAACTCTTATGAACAATGTTATTGTTTTCATGGTTTATCTTAAATCAAGAGAAGAAATCAGAGATGAATATAGTGGTGTAAGGGAAAGTGTAGTGTTTGAAGTGTTGTTGAGGAAAGAAAAGGAACGGAAAGTGGGGTGAATGAGTGCAAGAGGAGAAAGGTTGGGTTGTGACTAGGACTCTTACTTTTTAAGCTAACACTACACTGTCTTTTTAATCTCACACTTTGGGACCAGGTTTTGAGTATAGTGGATCCTTCCTCACTGCATTCAGCCAGCCCACATCTGTAAATATAAAATATAAACTTAAAACTTCGACTGTGGGACAGTGTGTATGTGTGTGTTAATTAATTGCATACAGTTTGACTGCACTAAACTCGAACTTGGATCCTCTCCTTTAATATCTTCTATATCTCTCTCCTAACACTCTATCTCTCTCTTAATTTCACTCTCTCTTCATTAAAAAGTAAAAAAATTATCAAGAGAGTGAATGAGGTTAAGAGAGACATAGAATATTAGAAGAGAGATGGAGAGAAATATTGAAGGAGAGAATCTATTTTCACTGAACTCATGTAGTAATGTTTCACAGTTTGAGGTCTTAAATTTACAAAGTATCATATTGCTCACTTAAATTTAATAATGTCACTCAAATTCAAGTTTCGCATTGATTAGAAATCTAAATTTTTATGTGTGTAGTGTTAATTCATTTTAGGGTACACATATGTAGGAAATTAAATTTTTAACTAGTGCAAAACTTGTGTTATGTGATATGGCATCAACATGTACAAATCACATTGTCAATTATTGTAACACATCATATCTAACAAAACTATTTGACTAATGAATCATTTTGTATGTGTACCAGGATGTGCACTTTTCATTCTAATGAACAAACATGGTAAAATAAATATGCATTTTTTTAACCGTATATGTCCAACCTTCCATTCATTTAAAATATCGATGATTATTTGATTAAAATTAGAAAATTCAAATTCAAATCGGGTATATAGAATTATAAAATAAAAGTATAATATACTTTTCTTTGAATTGATTAAAGCCCAATGAGCCCTCCATCGGACGGCCATTGATGCCACGAATCCGTCGTCACGGTTAAGCAGGAATCCAAATTCATGGTAAACGTGGGATCGCCTCACAAGATGGAAAAATAATAACGGAATTATTTATTGGTACAATATATAGTAAAAGATTAGATGACACCGACCAACACATTTGAATAACTAGCTAAGACAGTCCATATAGCCACTTCATTAACTTTGCTTGATTGCTGCCACTAGAAAATGAATATAGTTTTGCTTTTTTTTGTGACTTTGTTCCATAAATGTCAGTGTTGTTGTTGTTGTTGTTACTTTTATTATTTACAATTTGAGGGTTATAATTAAAATGTGAAATAACATAATAACATTGGACGCATTAGGTGTTGGGTACAAGTAAGTAATAAAGTCATAGTACATTTGGATGGTTCTTTCTACTTTCTTGTTCTATTGATGATGTGGTGGTACGACAGAGAGACGTAAGGTGGATGCAATGTACCATTCACATGGAACTTCTGCCGTTAGGACCAGCTGGGTTGTCTTAAGTTAGTGTCTCATCTGATCTTACCTGATCAGAGTCGACCAATCCGCGACGGAGTACGGTGGATTTGTCCTTCGTTCAGTCGAATACAACCGCAGGGGGTTGTGTACCTGCAGACACTCCGACGCTCAAGTCAGTTGAGGTGAAGTGAAGGTTTTCAGTGTTAAAGATTACATACCTGGTAGAGCTGTAGGAATGCTTTATATATAGCCCCCAGCGCTGGGCCAAAGCCGTTAATGGACAGTAATGACCATCAATGGCTGTCGGAAAACGGCTGAGGAGTCGTGATGAGCATTTAATGCTCATCATTCCAATGTCGAGCATCACAAATCGTGGGGAAGATGTACGCTAACCAACGGTCAAAAGGAGTTGGGTTTATGTTTTTGGGCCTTGCTCGAAGGCCCAGAGGAGGATGTCCTCAACGTGTTGAGCATTTGGGCCCAGTCCAGAACACCATCCAAATGTTTTTTTTTATTTTACCAAATCCTGAATCTGAATGTGAAAAATTATGCAATTTCATTTTATTACAAGAGATGATCAACCTATGTATAAGAGACATTTAGATTAAAATTTGTTTGGTGAAAAAATGCTAAATTTTTAGGCACGATGTCTTGACCAGGGTTCGTACACCGGATCTTCCACTTGTGTGTGTTATAATGATTTTGTCATTTCGTCTATCTACCAAAAAAATATATAATTTTTATGTTCTTTCTTACATATTTTATACTAAAAAAATTAATTTTGTGTTAGGCCTCATTTTAATGTTAGCTTTAGGCCTCACATTATGTTGGATCGGCGCTGTTAATTGTATGGGGAGAAGGAGAAAAATTTCACCCGCTTATCATTTTAGATTGAAAACCCAACCCAAACCAAGGAATCTAGCCCTGTCCGAAAGCGTCTCCGTTGAGGATGAATTCTCTCCCCACCCCTCTCATCTCTAGGGAGGTAAAAAAGATTCACCTCATCCCTTTAGGGAGGGGGAAAAGAGAAGGGAGGTGAAAAAGAGATGAGGGGGTGGGGAGAGAATTCACCCCGTTGAGTCCATGCAAGTATGGATCCAAGTAGAAACTTTTGGGCCATATCAATAGATATTTTTAACGTACCACATTTGATATTCCCACCTCCATACATTTACAACATTTAACTGTATTTTTTTCTCTTTTCCATTTTTCATTCAGTTTTAAGAACCTCTCAACATCATGTTTTCTGCTATTTTATGAAATAGAAGTAAGCATATATGAGAATTCTATAACATATATTGCATTACGTAATATTTGAATTTTACAAAGCTCGGTAAAATTAAAATTATTTATTACTGTATGGGTTTCACAAAATTACTTCATGCCATACTGTAAGATGAAAATAAGCTAACATAAGTGTCAATTGCCTAAGAAACTCATTCTGAACTTTTTGACATTTTTTTTTATTACTGAACTTTTTGTCATTTGGTTGATAAGAAAGTTGCACAAATAAGGAAGATAATAAAACCACACTTGAAGTATGTTTTCTATTAATTTCATTTTCTTTAAACCAAACAAAGCATTGCAACTTGTCAAAAAAATAAATTGTTTTGAAACGGGTCGAGGCTCATGCTCACATAAATCATAAATTTTTATGATTTTTGTTATGCTAACTACGGTCTTCGGTTATGCTCTTGAAAATATATATGTTCATATAAAAATATATTAGCTAGTACCCTAGGACACTAGATAAGAAATCAAATATAGTAAAATCATTTTGAAATTTGTATAGTCTATCTTTTTAAAATATAAAAAAATCAATACAAAATTTATTGGTTTTACCTTTCTTAACTAATGTTCAAGAGCATAACCGAGGACATTAGTTAGCATGAGAAAAATTAGATTTGAGATTAAACAAAAGTACGTAATACAATCAGGCCTATGTTATTCGATAATTGCCCAATAATATGCATATCAAAAGTAGATAATTTCTCTTCCCCCTCATTTCATTTTTCACGTGAAAAAGTTCAGGAAAACATTTTTTAAAGTTTTTTTAATGTAAAATTCAATTATAAAAAAAACAAAAAAAAAATGTAAAATTCAATCAAAATTTTCACTTAAAAGAACTTCGAAAAACTTCTACTTCTTCCGGAAGTTTTTCGGAGTGAGAAAAAAAATTCGGTGCAGTAGGAAAGGGAATTTTTCGCAAAAATATTGCATCATCCATTAGTCATTGGGACATGCCATTAACCAATCAGAGAATAGAAAGGCAACACCAATTAAAAGGCCTACACACACTTAAAAGCTCCCTCCTCTTTCCGGCATCCACATTTCAAATTTATAGAGCTGTTGAGGACCGTTTCTATAGGTAAAAAAGTTGAGAATCAAGGAATATACTGGTGTCATTTGGTGTAACAGAAAAATTCAAAACCCTTTTTCTAGTCTTTCACACAAACTAAACCAAATTAAATACTACTAATATGTTTTTCGAAATGAACGGCACGTAATAGCAACCCCAGCAACCATATACCCTGTCCTCTGAATTAATCAATTCATTCATACACGGCTTAAAATAATTAATTATTTGATTAATAAAACTATAGTATTACTACTATATACAAAAAAAAAGCTTAACACGTTCTCAGATCATTCATCACACTACAAATTACAGCTTCTTCTAAGCTGGACCCTTTCATTTTCTTAAACGCGTTTAATCATTATTCATTTTCCTTTTTCCAAAAAATACTTTAATTATAAAATTATAAAAAGTACCAAATTTACTTTTTCACAAAAAAATTACAAGAAAATAAAATAAATTAAAACATTTTACTAAAATAAATAAACAAACACTATATATACTGTATTTGATTTCTTTCACACGGTTCAAATTTCAAATTCCAAACAAATCAAATCCAAAAAACACAGACACAACAACGATGATATCGCGATTCATCATCGTCGTTTTAGCAACAATCTTGCTTTCAACGACGTCGTTTACAGACGCACAATCCTGCAACGGTATACTCATTTCCTACTCCTCCGGTACCGGAATACGTCTTCCTCCGAACGTCACCGACCCAAAGAAACAACCATACCGATTCGAATCCACGTTGACTGTACTCAACAACGGTCTCGATGAGCTCAAGTCATGGAAAGTCTTCGTTGGATTTCAGCACAACGAGTTTCTAGTTTCCGCTTCAAATGCAGTGATCGCTGACGGTACTACCCTCCCCGCCGCCGTTGGAAACGGAACTATTTTGGCTGGATTTCCTATGACTGATTTGAAGACTGCTGTTGAAACTGCTGGTGATTTGACTCAGATGCAGACTCAGATCAAACTCGTCGGTACTGTTTTTGGGGTTGCGCCGCCGACTGTTCCGTTGCCGTCTTCCATCAATCTCGCTAATGATGGATTCATTTGTGGGAAAACCACCGGTCAAGGTATAGCTCCTTTCTTTTTTAGAGATTTTTATTTTTGAAATTCTATGTTTAGGTTTAATTTTTGGATTGTAATTTATTTGATCTAAGATTTGATTAAAATTGAGTTTGATAAATAATTCTATTGAAATTTGTTGAATAATTTTATGTTTAGATCGACTTATTCGAGCTTATTTAATTACATAAGTACTTGTAAGACTGTTTATGAGAGTTTATGAAAACAACTTATGACTTGTTTGTAAGCTGTTACTATTGAAATAGTTTATGCTATAAGTGCTTAATTAATTTAAGTTTTTATGTAAGTGGATGGTGATTTAGTTTAGGAGTTTGTATAGTGTGTGTATTAACTTTTTTTTTTTGGATTTGTGTTACTATTAGGGAAGAATGGGACTAATGTGTGTTGCACAAGAGATCCAAAGTTCAAAACAAACATTACTACGGATGAAAAGTTTCTGCCTCGTCAGAATGGCGATCTTACTATTATGTATGATGTGATCAGATCTTATGATTCAAATTACTGGGCAGAGGTTGCTATTACTAACCATAATTCTCTTGGAAGGCTTGATAATTGGAGGTTGAGTTGGGATTGGATGAATGATGAGTTTATATTTGCAATGAAAGGTGCTTATCCATCTGTTGTGGATTCTTCTGATTGTATCTTTGGTAAGCAAGGTACATTTTACAAGGAACTTGATTTTGCTACTGTATTGAATTGTGAGAGGAGGCCTACCATTATTGATCTTCCTCCTACTAAGTTCAATGACACTGATATTGGGAAAATTCCTTCTTGTTGCCGGAACGGTACTATATTGCCACCATCTATGGATCCAAGTAAATCTGTTTCGAGATTCCAAATGCAAGTGTTCAAAATGCCGCCGGTGCTTAACAGGTCCGAGCTTTCACCGCCGCAAAACTGGAAGATTAGTGGATCGCTTAACCCCGACTACAAATGCGGTCCTCCGGTTCGTGTTAGTCCCACTGAGACTCCAGATTCTAGCGGGTTGCCTTTAAACAGAACTGTAATGGCAAGTTGGCAGGTTGTGTGTAACATAACAACAGCCAAGGGAACGCCAAATAAATGCTGTGTCTCATTTTCAGCTTATTATAATGAATCAGTTATTCCATGCAAAACATGTGCATGTGGATGTCCAAATAATGTGGCAAGAACATGTAGTACTACTGCACCTGCTATGTGGCTTCCCTCACAGGCACTCCTTGTTCCTTTCGAGAACCGAACTGCTCAGGCTGTTGCTTGGGCTAGTCTGAAACATCTACCAGTGCCACAACCAATGCCCTGCAGTGATAATTGTGGTGTGAGCATCAATTGGCATCTACTTACAGATTATAATAAAGGATGGAGTGCAAGGGTCACACTTTTCAATTGGGGTGAGACTAATTTTGCTGACTGGTTTGCTGCTGTGCAAATGGACAAAGCTACTGCAGGTTTTGAGAAAATGTATTCATTCAATGCAAGTGCCATAGAGATAGATGGGGTGAATAATACGATAATAATGCAAGGTTTGGAGGGATTGAACTACCTTGTTGGAGAAACAGATGGAGCTGACCCTCGGAGAGATCCTAGAGTGCCTGGCAAACAACAGTCAGTAATCTCATTCACAAAGAAAACTACTCCTGGAATCAGTATCGTTCGTGGTGACGGGTTCCCCACTAAAGTTTTCTTCAATGGGGAAGAATGCTCTCTTCCTTCTGTACTTCCAACCAGTAGTGCTTCCAGGAAGGGATTTTCCTATGCTACTTTGATGCTTCTACCATTGTTGCTATTCGTCTTCATGTTGTAATAGTGGTTATATGACATTTGATTTTGGCAGTTTGATTTTGGAGGTTTTGGCTTGCCATTGATCTGGACAGGATATTTGATTGATATGTTGACCTCGTCCCAGAAACAAAATGAGAAATATCAGTGGACCGAGTCATGTTGCGGTTACATTCTTGCTTGATGTCTAGTTTAGATTCTTTCAGTGGACAGAATCAACTGATATGATTCTTTCAACCATGTTATTATGGTACAGAAGATTGTAGATTTGTGTTAGATGATAGAGATATATTACTTTTCTATTGAAAGTTCTTTAGTATTATAATTTCTTTGTTTCTTTCTTGTTCACTGACTTTTTTGTAATTTTTTTTAGGGCATTATTTATCATAGACACTAAAATTATTACTACATGAGAAGTGATTATTGGCACTTCTCAGCAATGTATCTAAGGTTAAAAATGCTTTGTCAGTTATGATAATAATGTGACTGCATAAAAATTGAAACTATTCGTAATTAAAGAGTTTCTTTGTATTGAATCTCTTGAATGAAAAGTGAAAACGCACCTAACAATATAGTAAGATATTGTACCACATTTACGTGTCCCATCCAGGAAGAATTAATTTGCACTATGTGTGGTCGGGAATCTCGGAGAAATTAAGGAATTTGATTTGCATGTTTATGATCTGCTTGATTATTTTGTCAAAATTCACGAGATTTTTTCACATTGGAAATTAGTTGGTTTTTGTATGATTGATAGTTGTTCTGGACCTTATGCTCACCAATATCCCATGACTCTAAATCACAACAGCAAAATCTTCTCCTGCCGTAACGCCCTCGCCATCAATTAAGGCCCTTAACAGTCTTTATTCAAATTAATCATGTAATTTGTAACCGTCTCTTCATCAATGACTAAAATATCTCATTTCACGTTCTCATACTAACTTGAGCGTCATAGTGTTTGCAAATGCTTCTATCAACTTTAACCTTGGCAGTTCACTGCTCGAGCCGGCCACCAATTCTAACCACTCTCCATCAATAGTAGTAATAGAGTTGTTTTTTCCTCTCATATCCCCACGTGTTTTAAATTTCACCCAACATTATATTATTGGGTGTCATATCTTTTTAGTAAGGGCCCAAATTTAATTTCCCTTTCATGTCAATGGATAGGGATGTTTGCAGTTTGTTTTGAGACTCTAAAAACTAAAAAGGAACGTATGGTGATTTTAGTACCTTGAAGATTTAAGTAATAGTGTTTGTAAGTTCCATGTACAATGTGATATTGTAAAGTTAGATATTTTTTTTGGTTTCGAATTTGATATTTCATTGTTGTGTGCGAGTTTCTGGTCGTACTTGCTATCAAACCGTTTTTTTGGGTATATATAACCAAGTAGATTTTATGTCGTATTTAAAGTTTATGTTGATTTTCATTATTTTTTTGGTTTATTTTTCATTAAACTTTGTTTTTTGGATCATATTTTTCATTAAATATTTTACTCAATATAAATGTAATAAAAAGCATTAGTCGCGGACTGACTCGGTTTTCAGTCCAGCTTCGTCCTTGGGTCCGTCTCCATAGAGGCTCAATCCAATAATAGTCTTCACACAACTTTGGACCGCTTCGATTCACTGCAAATAATCAATCCGTAAAGTCTTCCGACGACTATCAAATCTTGACATTGACAAACGCAGTTCATAGCCGTTTCTTCATCAACGTGAAACAACTGTTTTCCGGCGCCTATATAAACAACTCCTCACAATAGCCTCAACTATGCTATCTTATCCTAAAAACTTCACACTCTTACTCTCATTCTGACTTGAACTTCAAATAATTTACAAACATATCCTCCATCTCCATCTACTACATTATTCGGCTTATCATGATAACTTCAGATCAATTATTACTAGTATTTATTAAAGCATATGCATTCTTTCACATTGACTGCAATGATTGAGACTGTAACTTAATAATGACCTAACCTCTACAGTTATGCGAGTGTTATTCAACAAATGTTAAACAAGACTTTTTTTTTTTAAAGAAATTAAATTAACCCACCGAAATTGGTATAAAAGAGAATTAAACCTGAGACTTTAAGGAGGAGCACACTCTCAGATCTCAAGTCAATATCACAAAAAAACACGACTTACTCATTACAAGTTTTTTTTTTGTTAGAAGTATATAATAATTTCAAGGATTGACGTATTAATTTAATCAATCAAAATAAAAATTTGCAAAAAATACACTATAAAATTATTTTTGTTTTAAGAAAAATTATGTTCTGTTTACAATAAAAAAATTTACGTCTCAAAAGCTTGCAACAACTCCCAATAATTTATAGTACACGTTTTATATAACGAATGATTTTATCAAGAATATTAAGAAATATATAAAATATTTTGTCTAGTAGTAATAAATATCCAAAGTAAGCATGCATAACAAATTTATTTGCCTTAAACCCTTAAAAAGCCAAGTAAAGTGATCCCTATTCCATTCTCTTTTTGTTTTCTATAAGTGGCACTATTTCATTTCACACTGTTTGATTCCTTTTCATCAAACCATGTAATAATAGCATATGCATCACCACAGCGTTCATAAAAATCTATTAGTCAAGATTCCTACGAACAAGTTAAGTACTGTTATATCCCTCAAGTATGCTCATGATCACTATCTTCATAGGACAACTAGCCATAACATAAAATCCCAAAGAAGTAACAAATCATGTTGATGTACAAAGAATCCATAACATAATCAAAGAGCAGATCAGTCACAGCTGAAACATTAAAACATAAATCTACCGACGAACATAAACATCCGAAAAAGAATAGTCAGACAAACGTTTTGAGCAACAAAATAAAAATATTTACACGCTTACGGCAGTCATTTACTTTGAAGAACATAAAATAAAAAGAACAAAACGAACATTTTTTTTTTCTTCGTGATTTGTTATTGAAGTTAGAAATACTCCTATGCGAGTCTGCAGATGTATCAAAACCTTGCTTCTGCAATTCTGCCCTAACCCAAACATACCTCTTCGAGAACACCCTAAAATTAGAACATTGCTAGAAATGTTGCTATCAATATAGCAGTCAAAAATTGCACATGCCTTGTGCATTTTATGCGGTTGAGTTTTGTAGTTGATTTCATCTTGATCAATTACGATCGTCCAGATTAAATCATTATAGTACACACTACTCCAAGAAGTTTGAATATTTGACATCAACAAAATTCTGTTGTCGAATAATTTAGACTCAGTTCTAAAATAGCTAATTGCAGAATGATAATAATGTGCATATGTAACAGCAACTATTTACACTGGTAACTGCAATCAGAAAGAACCGGCGAAAGTCTCTGCTAGACAGGAATGTTGTCCAGAGAATATCCATCAAAGTCAAAGTCATTCTCGCCTTGTCCAATTTCCTGCTGCAAAAAAGAAATTTGATTTGTTTATGACGGAAAATGGATAATTATATGCAACAATATTATGAACGTTTCGGATCGAAAGAAAGAACAAAGGATGAGCGACCTGTTTCAGAAGTGCACTCATGAGATCCTCCTGCCCGTAATGATCAGGGAAGAGGTTAGTCTGGGAGCTCGCGTCAGGAACTCTTTCAGATTTGACCCTTGTTGAACTGTCAGCGATAAGGGGATTGAAGTGTTGACCACCATTTTGGAGATTACTGTGTTCCAAGCCTTCTCCGAGAGAGAAAGGAGATTTTCCAATCAAAGAGATATCTCTGCTATGTCCAGGTTGTTGTTGTTGAGTAGAAGAATAACCCTGCTGGACTAAAACTGATGGAGAGACGTCGATGTTACCATGCAAAGGATTTGCTTGTGATGATGAATCATATATTGGACCTTGGCTTGCCATCCCCCAATCCCGGGACTTCTGCTGGTGCAGGTCATTAAAAATATCATAGTTTGGAAAACCAGCAGATGCTCTAATTCCCGAATTAACTTCCGGTTGAAACGAGCCTTTGGTTGTCATACTAGACATACCTGGAGTGCTTCCGAGAGGGAAATTACTAACAGACATTTCAGTGCTTTGATTCATGGGAAAATTCAAATATGATGAGCTCTGTGAAACAGGATTAAATGAAGGTGTTCTGCTGCTACTAGCTATGCCATTTCTCCCCAAAAGACCATCAGAAATTCCGTTTGACAAAGTAGGCTGCCCCAAGATGTTAGGAAGTCTCGGAACACGAGGACTGGTATTTTCACTTAGCATCTGACCTCTAGGTTGGGATTGTGTCATCTGCATCAATAACGGATTACCCTGTGTAGCAGAACCAGTGACTCGCATATTCAAATTGCCGAGGGATTGTGCAGATTGGTGCAAATTCGCAAGCTGCTTTGGCTCCATGTTAGTAGGAACTCCATGAAGAAGATTTGTTGGTTTACTGCTGCTCAAAAGTTGTTGTTGTCCTTCTCCAAATCTCAACCTCGGGTTTTCAAAACTAAAAAGGTTTCTTTGATCCATGAGAGGCATTGATAAGCCTGGTTTCACAGTTGACCTACCAAGTCCTGCGGCTTGAAGAGTGGCTAAACTTTGTGCTGGGAGCTGGCCAGCAGCTGCAAGAGTATGAAGATCAAGACCGTTCATTGGTGAAATCGTACCAAATGATGCCTCTTGTGGGCTGAGAAATGAGTTGTTCAAGTTATTGTGCTGAGAAACTCCGCTCAGTCTTCGAAGATACAACCGATATTTCTGTAACAAAAAAATAATAAATGTTAACTCCATTGAGTAATCATAGCATTAGCGTAGATGACTGCAAGAAGACGTAGGGATATAAAATTTAACTTGAGTCGTTTCTGAAGTACATGGTGGATAATAGTGTGATACCTGCAGGTGGCTGGCAACATTTTCTCTAGTGAGGCCAGGAACATTCATCAATTCCAGAATTTTTTTAGGAACAGCCTCTGCATAAAAATATTAGATTTGAATCAGGCCAGACTCAAAAAATCCACGATACTTCGTAGTTATTGTATTCAAGCAAATATTGGGGACAAAAAATATTAATTTGGAACTTAAATTATTTATTATAAATGCTGGATAGTGAACCGAGATGAGAATGCTAAGGTTTTTGATTGAACATTCAAGAAAAGGTACAGCGGCAAATGAATGCACCGAAGATAAAGTTGTAATTAAAAACTCGCATGAGATGGTTCAATCTATTAGAGAACTAAGAAAACTGTAGGAAAAACATTTAAAAAGACAGTGCAAAAAAATTGGTTTCTGATAGGGGTAAATGGTTGGGATCCTGGATCCTAAACAGTAGGATAAGACGTGATTACTGTAATTTTAAAGCCTAAATGGAATCTTGATTATTCATAAAACTACAGACTAGTATAGTTCGAAAATTGATTCACACGAATTGACAGTTAGCAAAATCTAGATGCAATGATCCAACCAGTTTGCCTTTTAGACAGATCTGCATGTAAAAAAAAAAAAAACTTTTGACGAATGCAAGTGAATGATACTTACTGTCAATTCCCAGTTGATCGACAGCAGCCACAAACTGTTGATGGAGTTCCACAGACCAAACAACACGAGGCTTCTTTAGTGTTGACGAGTCATCTCTATCATCACCATCCTCTTCATCGTCCCTTCTCTTTCTCGAGTTTCTCCAATTACCTTCATTAGCAGAAGACGAATAATCAGCATCATCAGATGCCTTTGGATGTCGATCTCCTTCATCAGCGCTACCCGATTGCTCTGTATCTTTCCACTCATTCTTTTTCTTCCTAACCACATGTTGCCATATGTTCTTCAAAGCCTCGATACGAACAGGTTTAATTAGATAATCGCAAGCACCATGTGTTACACCCTTCATAACAACACTTTTACCATCATCCGCAGACATCACTGTAATAATCATAAACAACATTTTAGTCTCAAATCTCAATATCAATGCAGTCTACTAACAGATCTAAGTCGACAAAAAAACACCGAAGTACTTACTAATAACCGGAAGATCCATTTCCAATCCAATGTGTTCTAAGAGTTTAAATCCATCCATGTCAGGCATATGAACATCACTGATAACAATGTCAAATCCGTTCTTGTTCTCTCTTAAGAGTGAAAGTGCCGTCTCAGCTCGATTGCATTTCGTAACTGAAATGAACTCAACAAAATTATTACTCAAAATTCATAATCAATTCAATAATTACAATTAAGAGATTAATCAAATCTAAAACAAATCTGAAAACCAGTAGTTCAAAATCATGTTTCAAAGGATTTAAAAAAGTGAAAAATCAAAATCTGGCTTTTCCAGCTTCAACATATTCATGAACTTCATGATGTGAGAAAACAATTTAAAATCAAGTAAATTGGATAAGAAAAAAGCTAAGGGAAATCAAAAAAATAATTAAAAATAAAAAGTCATGAATTCTTGATTAATATTACTGTTTCATAAATCAGATTTTGTTTGAGAGCAAAAATGATCAAAAATTGATTCTTTTTTTAATTATTTTATGGGTTTTTCAATTTGAAGATAAAGTTGGATTCTTTTTCATATATTATTAATGGGTTTTTCAACTAATGAACTAATTAAGCGTTGAAAGTTGAAAAAGAGCGAAATTCAAGAGAAAGATATGAAAATTCAGTTAGAGAGAAACACGATTGAATTATACCTTCATAAAGACACGTGCGTAACATCTTCTCAAGGATCATAAGGCACGTGGGATCATCATCAACAACAAGAACTCGTAAACCAGCCGGAAACTGGTCGGAACCTTCACCGGATTTCATAGTAGCAGTTGAAGTAACGGTAGAAATGGATCCTTTACCGTTGCTAAGATTCATAGTTCAGAGATCCAAAGCAATAAACAGAGAGACAGAAAATGAAACACAAAACAGAACACAACACAAACGTTGTTGGTGTTCACATAGTAGTTTATTAGTTTGATTTCAATTATTATTGAAGTGAGGAAGTTATGGCACTGAGTTAGCAAAGAATCAGAGAAGAATGAATGAAAGAGAAACTGAAATAATTATTTCATAAAAATAATAAATATTGTTTGTTCTCTCTGAACTCAAGCTTATGTCCTTACGAGCCTTGTGTCACTGTTACATGCTGAATTGTTCTCGGGGTATTAAATTAATTAATTAATTATTTTTTTAATAGTAATTAAAGTTTTACTAATCAGTCTGATTCAGTAAGATTTTTTAATATAGAAAAATAACTTTTTTACAAAATTATTAAGTATTTTCAAAAAAGTAATTAAGCAATTAAGTAATAAAAGAAATTTTATTGACTACAAAATGAAAATAACAAAAAGGTAAATAAAATAACAAAAATATATTTACCAAAAAAAATAAAATAACAAAAGTATGGTGTGGATAGAATCGAAACTCGGTGTTAAACAAATTTAGTATCGCGTCTAATTTAAA
The DNA here is from genome assembly GCA_951799995.1 of Trifolium subterraneum. Taxonomy (NCBI): domain Eukaryota; kingdom Viridiplantae; phylum Streptophyta; class Magnoliopsida; order Fabales; family Fabaceae; genus Trifolium; species Trifolium subterraneum. The sequence continues at coordinate 5,277,672 of OX637464.1, forward strand.
AATTATATTCTGCTAGTTCGGTAGAAGTTATAAGAATTTGCTGCTAACATAAACTCATCTAATATCTGCTAGTTCGGAATAAGTTATAAGGATTTATATTTGAATATAATTACGATAAACTCATCTTTAGTAGGACTATAAATTTGTTTTTTGACACTGATACACGACAATATAAGTTAAGGGTCATGTTAACATGTGCCCTAAGGGTACATGTTAAGATACCTTAAAATAGAAATTGTGCATTTAATGATGCAAGAAATTTAATGCTGGAGAGATAAGATGCACAACTAATTTTAATAAATACTTTCTAAATTTACTTCCTTAACATGTGCCCTTAGTGCACATGTTAACATTCTCCATAAGTTAAATACCTAAAAGTTAACCATAAAAGTATTCGTCGCGATAGTATTAAAATAAATAAAGGATACAAATATTCACACTTTTCAAATTTGAGACATTAATTTGACACTCATACACTAACATTGGAACTTGTGATTACATGTTGAGATTGAGGTTTGTATTTGGGTTTGGACATAGCTTGGAGGGAACATTTTTCTCATCTTATAGTGGAAAGTGACTCAAAAATATTGATTAACACAATCTCTGACAATTTTAAGTTTAATGAGGATATCCTTATTTTAGATCAACGTATCATGTAGCTGCTAAAAATAAAATGGCATGTGCGAATCAACCATAATTGGCGAGAACGAAATCAGAGTGTTAATTGGCTTGCTAACTCTAACACTACAGTGCTATAGCGGTAAACTAAATCAACGTACGAAATTCAGTGCTATGTTAGCTGTGTGCAAAGCTTCTTTACGCTTATTACAAAACTTTAGGATAAGTTTTATTAGGAGACAAGCCAACAATGTTGCTCACCTGTTAGCAAGAGCGGCGTTGTCCTTTGTCTGTCGCCAAGATTTTGATTATATACCATTATGTATTGAAACTATTTTGATGAATGAAATGAATTAAAGTTGTTACGGTAAAAAAAAAACTGTAACACTACAGTGGATCATTTAAATTTGATCATTTTGGAGACTGTTCCGAGTGAGCTACAACAAATTCTCTTCGTTGATATTTCTAAGAATTGCATACCTATAAATATGAGGTTAATAATGTAGTTATTTCTTTCTTTCTTGGGTTTTGTCTTTTATTGTACAATAAAAAATGTTACATCTAGCCTTTTTAGGTCGTAACTAAAACTCAGTTTGTAACTAACAAATGTATTATTTGTAGGGTAGATTCAAACTTAAGATTTTTCATTTCTCCATATTTCAAGTGTCAAAGTTTAGTATCTAATAAAAAAATAATATTTTTTTATTAATAAATGAAGAGATCTCAACTCCTATAAATCATATCAAAATGTGAGGTATTTTTAATTATTAATATTATTAAATACAAAGAAAATAAAGTATATTAATGTACAATATGTTTCTTAAACTTTTGATGTAATAATAATAGTTTATTATAGTAGTTAATGAAATTCTAATAATGATTGTTGTGTCATGTGTACTAAGTATTAGTTTAATTTAGACGTTATTATTAATAATTTTGAAAATAGTATAAAAATGAAAGTTGGGGCTTCTGGCTATGAAGAGTGGATCCAGCTCATTCATTGGAGGAAGGGACCCCTCCTTCTATCTCCATCTTAAATCTACGTCCCCCCAACTGCTTACCATTTTCTCATTTTAACTGCGCCATCCATCCAATAATGTTATTGTTCACACCAACACTAAAATAACGGCCTTATTTTTCTTTCTGTTTTTATCAAACATTTTTATTTATGAAAAATGAAGAAAAAAAAATTATATATACAGTTGGATTCAATTAAGTTTAATTTTAAAAAACAAATTTCCATAAAAATTAATTTAAAAAACAAATTAAAATTTGAGCATGTCCAAACTGATTTAAGATTTAGTGGAAGAGAAACGTTATGTGTCCTGTAAATACAATTTAATTGACGGTTAAAAAGACGTTGATATGTAACGGGACGTTGATGAAAAAGAAACATAAGAAACATACCATGTTCTTAAAAATGGAATTTGAAATTAAGATGATTTTTTTTAACCTCGGCTTTAAGTTGAAGTTTATGTCATCCAAAGGTGCTGGTAGATGGAAAGATCTCAGCAACGCCCAAAAATTATTATTTTTGGGTTGATGAAAATCATTTAGTTGCGGGAAATTGATATTTAGGAGATCTTTATACAATGGTCTCAGTTTGATCTTGAGATTGTCTATACTTAAAATATGTGAGACTAATTACTTAACAACAAAAATAAAGTAAATGGAGAAAATTGGTTATTAATAATATCAATATGATTTTCATTTAAATTTAAATATAAAATAAGCTAAAATATTTATTATGTTGTAAATACAATTGATACTTTCCATCTAAAATAATTAATAAACTAGTAAATATTCACTAATTAACACTTTTTGAAGTACAAATATGTTAACTTGTTTTAATTAAAGGGATTTTTAATTGATTTTTTTGCATATATAACTTTTTAGGTGTAAATCACTAATATAACAAGAAGGGTTTTGTTGTCTGATAAGGGTAGTTTAATTTATAACTATCAAGGGATGTTATTAAAAGGAATCGATCGTTAGTTGGTTTAGTGGTGATTGACGCTGAACTTGATAGGAAGGACTACGGTTCGATCCCTCGCAACTGCGATCGGGAGGGGGCTGGAACCACTTGATATCATAATTGACCACTGAACCAGATTATAAGGGTATATGTTAAAAAACTTAAAAGTATAATTTTTAAATTGAAAAACAACATTTTGACATTTAAAAAGTTTAATGCACAATTTTTAGGCAAATATTTTTATATTGAATTTATTATAAGGCATGTTAGGATTTGCCTAATAAGAAATATGTGTAAAAAGAGTTGCTTGAGTAGCTCGGTTGATTTGAGCTAAGAGTTAAATAAATTAAGGTGTAAAACATCACAGTTCAAGTCTATAGGTAAAGAAAAAAATAGATGTTAAAATTTCCCATATGAAAAATAGGTAAATAAGAGTATAAGACTTCTTTTATTTTATTCTTTTATGATTATTTTACATGATTATCCAATTTTATAGAAGAATGGGCTTTAATAATTTAGAGATTAACGCGGAAGCAAGTAAATATTGTCTAAAAAATTGTGTAAATTAAATTTTGAACTCGAATTCTCGAAAGTATATAATTATTAATTAAGTTCATTAACTACTTTAATTTAATTGCATAGTTAATAAATTCTCCTGTTGTCACAAAGTAATTCATTTTTGTTATCGATCAACACAACATGCTTGTATAATTGGTGGGAGTCTCGATGAGGTTAAAACATAGAGAAGAGTTTGAGTAGCAACCACAGTCAAAAAGATCCATATTATTGGCTAGGGATAATCCTTGACAAAAGGCAAGAAGTTCAACGTGAAGAATGTTATCGAAATAAAAATTGAAACCAGCGACCCAAACACCGGTTCATGAGTTGCGGATTGCATCTCCATATCTGCCCCAGTAGTTTTCTTGTTTTAACAATAACAAGGTACTTGTTTTTGTACACAATGTCTTGTTGACTTAGTAAGTGACAAAATAAGGAAACAAACTCGAGTGGACCACTAAGAAAAATTATAATATATAAATTAAATAAAAAATTATATTGCATACAAAAATTGAATTGAAGTTGTAATAAGCACAAAATTGATCATCGGAAAATTAAACTACATATCTTAAGATAATACTCTATGTGTACCAAATGACTTAAAATCATTAATAATTGACTTTAAATTAATACTTGCAAAAAGTTGATAATTAAAAAATTATGTTTTTTTTTTATATTACACGTACACTTAAAAGAGAATGATTGTTTTTAATTGAAATATGTGTTTTTTTTTTTGAAAAATAGAAATTGTGCAATTTTTTGTATTGATATAAAATGTTTTGGTTTTTTCACACAAAAAATTAATAAAATAATTAATAGTGTATATATAAATATGAAAAACTATTTTACTTTAGTGGTCTATGACATTATTTTTCTCCCAATTAAGGGTGTGGTTTAGAAAGCCGGTACACATATAAATTTGATTATTTAAAGAAAAAAAAAAGAAGAAAAAAATTGGTGTTTATAAAATCCAAAATTTGACATTAAACATAGTAAGGATATCACTATCTCTTAGGCTATCTTATTGTATTGATATATTTTTTTGTATCAAAGAGAGCCGAAGCTCAAGCAAGAAACAAAAAGAAACTAAGGAATTAAACCAACACTCTTAGATATGTAGGTCCCAAAGTCGTCTAAGCTCACTAGGAGGGGACTCCACAATAACGAGATTTTAAGAAATAGAAATAAGGCTAAAATTAGCCAATCAATTTACCAATTTTCTGCAGAAACTCTTGAATACGCCAAAATTAGCGAAGGGGTATGCACTTTGACATTGCACTTGTTTGTCACCTTATGTTTATTCAATTGATATTTAAATGTATAAACAAATATATGTACGATATATCAATAATTTTATAAAAATAACAGGAGTACTTCAATAATTTCACATTTTTGGGGTGCGTCGTGACCCACCTCGGCAACCCCCTAGTTATGGTCCTAGACAATAAAATTCATGTGAGTCTCACACTATTAAAATTGATTCTTGCATAAAGTGACGAGGTATATATATATATATATTTTTTTTTCACTCAATAAAAAAATTTATTTAGTAAGAAATATTTACACAAAAAATTCATAAAATTAGGGAATTGAACCAATCAAAAATCGTCTAACCATATATGGAGAGAGAATGATTATAATTTGTAGGTTTTAAATGTAGCACATAAATTTTTTCTATTTATTGCATAAAAAAAATCTTACTAAATAGCATTTTTCATAAACAAATATTGTTAAAAAGAGTATTAGAGTTGTTGATAATTTTTTTTATTAATCTGTTGATTAGAGAAAGATATCTGATAATCCAGAATTCAACCGTAAAGTAACTAAAATGTAGTTAAAAATTATTCCCACAAAAAATTAAATTCGAATTTTCTCAAATAATTTGTTATAAAAGAAGTTAATTAACCCCTTAAAGACGATATTTAGTTAAATTGTTTTTTTTTTTGACGTAATGTTTGGTTAAATTGTTGATAACCTTTGAAAATATTATTTCCACTAAGCTCCACGTTGGTTTGCATGTCCGTGTCAATGTCCACATACAAGTAAACTAATGGCAAAATGATGCAATACCGCTATCCTTTATTTTACAGATATCTCTTATAGTATTTTAATATTATTTTTAAAAAATGAACTCTACGTAACGTGCCTATTTTATGATGGATTTGAACTTCTTTTTCTTCTCACTTTCATTTTTTCTTTTGTTGGAGATGACACATGCACGAAATTACATTTTGAAAATGAAGTTGAAATCATTTATCCCACACCATTTAATAGTAGTTTACTGAACTTGTTAAGAGAAAGTAAAACAGTGTGAACTGAGCAAGAAAGTTGTTTCAAAATTAGATGTAACAAGTTATTTTTGTGTGAAAAAAATAGGTAGACAATCCTTTTCCCTAAAAACATTTGTATTTATTTTTTGAGGAAATTAAACTAAATAATTATTTTTATATGTTCCACTAGCCCCTTTAATTTGTTCATCCCCACCAATATGTTTATATTGAGAAGCCAAGTTGAAAACAAACAAATGCTACATCAAAATTTGGATCACCTCCAATGGAAGCCAATTATATAATTCATTGCATTGACCCATAAATACTTAATTGGATGGGATGCACCTTGACATGCACCCTATAGAAACGTAACCAATTAGAAAAAGTACTAGGAGATTTGCAATTGGTTGCAAATTAATTAATTCAACAAATAACAAATATTAAAAATAGTGTTGGTGTGCCCAAATTCAGCATAATTATAAGGTAGTGTTTTTATTTCATTCCTAAGCAATGTATATGGTAACCATCAACCACTTTTATATGGTGCTAGCGGTTTCACTTTCCACTAATATATATTGAGAGTGACCATTCCAATTTTTGTAAATATCCCTCTATTATTTATTCTTTTGGAAAGACTCTATCAGTCCTCTATTATTTATACACGTGTTTTAAAACTATTTTATCACAAACTAACTAGAAAATAATTAAAATTTTAACGGCGCATCTTATTGTCTACTTATCTTTCATTTATGTTTTTTTTTAACAAACCAAAATAAGATATATAAATATAAACAAAACCAATAATCCCCTCAGCACAAGATGTACTAAGGACGATTGTGGAAGATTACAATAGTATTAGAGGAGCAAAAACAAGACAATAAATGATTCTCTGCTCTTTGTAAACCCAAAAAATAAAATTAGGTTATGTTCTGATTCAACCTCAAGTCAACGTCTCTGAAAGATTGTCTGTTTTGGGGTTAATCCGTCACGATTTTGTCATTTGTAAAAAAGAAAAGGTGCCTCGATGTTTTGATGTGTGGGTGTTGTATATAAACTATCGTTAGCCTCGATTACCAAGCGATGTGTTTTGGTGTGTAGTCTCTCAGTCGTGGCTAAGAGGCTAAAGGGTGTCGACCCACGAGTATGCATGGGTTCATTTCCCACAAAAGACGTCAATGTTCTGATCCGACCCCAAGTCCATATCTCCGAAAGATTGTCCGTTTTAGGGTTAACCCGTCACGGTTTTGTCCTTCGTAGAAAATACGTCTCGGTGGTTTGAAAAATGTGAATGCTATATATAAATTACTTTTAACCTCGATTACGATGTGGAACTTTTAATATATTCGGAACACGTCGTATCAAACTATTTATTCATAATTGCCAAATAATTAAGTTGATCACATTTTTTTCCTACAAACTATTACAATTTTAATCTTTGCTTGAAGTATTAATGGTATAGGATTATGTGTATATATTATTTATACACATAATGAAAATGGTAAGGTAAGAAACGGAGTGCAAAGTTAAGTGGGTATTCCGTTCAAGAACTTTTTGGTTCTGAATAAATGCTGCACAAAAGACTTAAGCTCAACTTTTGAAGCAACTTCAGCTTAAATTGAATCCCTATCCTTTCCACAGTTCCCCCACTGTTGTTGTTATCTCTGTCTCTTCTGTTGCTTTTTTTCAGTGTGCACTCTGACTCACTCTTTGCCTTCTTTTATTTATTTATTTTTAAAAACAAAATTTAAAATTTAAATTAAATATTTCTATCAATTTAACTCCGTTGATAAATACATCGCATTATATATATATAAATCAGCATTCAAATGTCAAGACATCTCACTTATTAATTTTAAGAGTAGAATTTCTAGCCACCAGACAACTTAAGAAAAAAAAATGTAATAATTAGAGTATTGGGGTTGCTACTCTAAATTGTTTATTTCTCAATAAACTACCGAAATGTAAGAACAAATAAGAAATATACTAAACTTTTATTATACGTATACACTACAGTAGCTTTTATCCTTCTTTGTTGAATTATACACACAACTACAGTAGTACTTGCTGATGATTAATTATGGAGTATTCATCAACCTATTCCCCAAACTGACATGTGTCTCATGTTGCCACTTTTCTATCGGATAAGATCTCTTTGGCTCATATTGTTCTTTCATTTTCTACCGACTAGTAAGTGTCATCTCATTATTTAATTACTTATACGTCTACTGTATTATATTAGAGATTATAAAACGGATTATCCGACCTATGAAGTACGAACACAAATACAAACATTGAACACGTAGATATTGATAATAATTTGAAAAATAACATAATTAAGTGTAATTATAAGAGTCTATGTGTATCGATATCCGACACAAAACACAGTTAATTTAAAGAGTGTTCGATGATTCATTGTGTCCGACAATAAAAGGGTCCATCTGAATGAGTTTTGGATTTTATCACTTATTCGACAGGGTCAAAAAGTTCACCTAAATATATGGTTCTAAAAATACTATCCGAGTATGGCGCTATACGGACCGCAGGTGAAAAATCTGGGCTAATATTTAAGGTCAAAGCCCTACATTTATTCAGATTTGACGGGACACCTCACATGGGCTAGCCCATTGTGACAGCTCTATTATATCATTTGTTAAATTTAAAAACACGGGTTATCCTATTTGCTAATTGAGTATGTCTAACATGAAAGAGTTGTTCAAGTGGTACATGATGCACAAGTCATAAATAATATTATAACGAATACGAATTTTATAAAATTTACTGTTGAATTGAAAATTTATACTATATAGACCATCATAATTTTTTTAATGAAATTAAAAATTATTTAATATGTTATTCAAACTCATGAAGATTAACGATATTCAATAAAAAAAACCACCATTAAATATCATTTCTCTCTGAAAATATTTCATAAATTATATAATTACAATATGTATTTGATATATGAAGCAATACAATAAATAAATATAATTTTGATTGCATATTTAGTCTTTTTTTTTTTAAAAACATCATTTCTTTTTTTATTGTATATATTCAGTTATATTTACACTTCTTATTTTATGGCATTATCGAAAACAGTCCTCATTTTCTAAATCAAATTTTTGCTTAATCAAGCATGAATTTGTTCAAAATGCTTGTATCTCTTATTATCACCCTCAAAGTATATATGCTTTGTGGCTGCTTTTTAATAAAATTTCATTTGTTTCATAAAAAAACAAACCAGATGTGTTGTAAACTTGAACATCAAGTTGAACACAACATATTTGTTTTGAAACGATTATTAAACAAAAGAATAAATAAATATTACATATGAAAATAAAATAGAACTACTAACGGAAATATATATTGACCTTAGTTAGTAGTACTACTTAGGAATAAGTGTCAAAATTCATTTTTAAGCAAGCCAAGCACTCTCGAGTTTTTTAATTATTAAAATAATAATTGTATTTGAAAAAATTGCTTTATTTTTTTATAGTGCAAGAAAAGCAGTGAAGCATAACCAAAAAGCAACAATCTGCAAAACGTATATTCGTTTGGGAACCTTTTCTTTCTTACGATGAATAAAAAAAATAAAGAAGAGCACACATGAAACACTTTTCATTGTGAAAAGGTGGGAAACTCTTTTATTTGTTATAATAAGCAACAAAAAAACACAAAATATGTTACATTGAAAATGTGACATTGGCCACACACTACCTCGTCTCTTCTCTTTCACTTTGGCTTCTCCCAACAGATTTGAATCTTTAAAGCTCATGATTCAATATTTTATACATAATTACTCTTTGTTTTGTTTTGTTTATTATTGTTTACTGAATTTCACCTTTTTATGGGTTAGAGAATAGCAAAAACAAGTTATATGCTTTTAAGGAAAATGGAATATGTTAATGTCATTGCTTGTTGAGAAAGAGAATTCTAGTGTGGACTTCAAATATTTATTATTATTTATTAAATTAAATCTGCTTATTTAGGTTTGACTTAAAGGAGGGCAAATGATATGATCTAAACCTATCAAGACTAAAAAAACTAGTTAAGAAAATTAAAGATTTCATTCATTTGGTAATTAATTTGCAAAGTGTTTCAAAAATACTAATGGATAATAGAATAAAGTCTAATGTTGTTTATTACGAAAACTGGACAGCAAGAAGAATTGCACTACTTTAAATTTGGAATTATTAATCTATCCATTACATATTTTTTATATTACCATACTAACCTTATATGGTAATGGTTTCACTTTGGTTTTTTTTCTCTTCCCGAACTATATAGTAATGATGCAGAATAAAAAGGTCTAAAGGTTATAGGTCCAATTATAAAAGTTTAATTGCATATTTGATAATTTATAATTATTTTAAATTTTAATTTGGTCACGTTTTAAGTTAGTCTTTTTAGTCAATTTTTTGTTTAAATCATTTACATGACTAACGAAATTGCATACGTACACAACTTAAGAGTGTGTCACATGAAAATTTTGAACGAAATCAACTCAACATTTAACAAGAAATGACGAATTTATGTTAATATCAGTAATGTAATGGACCAATTCGAAACTTTTTTAACGTGCAGAGATCAAATTGAAACATAAAATAAATTGAGACCAAATATACAATTAAATCAAAAATAAAATAAAAGTCCAACTCATAAATCTTATATCTAAATTATTTACGTAAATTTAATTTCATACTTTATGAAAAAACTTTAAGAGTTGAGTTCATAACATCAACTCAGTCCGCTTAACGGATTAAATACTCAAGATCGCTTAGATAGATGATGCGAGTCTCTTGTAACTTAATTAAGGTCCTATATTTGATTTTTGACTTAGATATGCAACAACATTAACCTATTTAAATCTATAAGAGTTGATAAATTAATCTCTGCAATTGCTCGCAAAGGATATTTACTATAAATATAGAAAGAAAAATAACAAGGTATATAGATCAGTATGATAGACCGGCCTACTTTGTCATCCTAAAATTGAGTGTGGGTTCGAGGTCAATTGATTAAACCACGTGGCAATACATGAAACTTGGAGAAAAGTCAAAGCAATTTTTTTTCTTTCTTCTTCTAAAAAAAACAACTTTTCCTTGTCTTTCTATCTTTCCTTTTCATGATAGAAATGCATTCCCTGCTCCCTTGTGCTTGTGTGAGCTGAATTCTCATTAAATTCGTGATTTCTATATCCATCAACGTCTCTTTCTCGTTTTCTACCTTTTTTGTTTATAATAATTGAAATCCAAATAAAGCATAATTAGTAAATCGTCCTTCTCTTTTGCTTATATCTATGTTATTGGACTTTGTTAGTTTAGAGTTCATTAGGTTTTATATATTTTCTAGTAAATTTTTGTAATGTTAAGTTATTTGGTATTCTATGAAACTCTAAGCTCCATTGATATATTTTGTATCTTTGATTTTAACATCGTATCAGAGTCGGGTTAAAGACTGCAATGTGATATTTGACTCAGGTCCATGTTAGGCGTGAGGATGAGTGTTAAATATGTAAGTTGTGTCGTTGAAGTTTGTTTGAAGTCTCACATTGTTTAGATTTTTGGACTGTTTAGTGTATAGATATATGTGAGAGCAAATCAACCTCACTCTATGAGTTAACTTTGGGAATGAGATCCAAACATATTTAACCTTAACACTTCATCGGTCTTCGATATCAACTCTCTTATTACCCTTGTATCAATAGAATAAACTATCTTTATCTCTATTTGGATCAAATTTTGATTTTGAAAAATTTTGGAATCTAAAATTTAAAAGTTTTCAATGTAAAATTTGTTCGAAAACTATGTTCTGAATCTACACCAAATTTGGAACGTAGATTCCGAACTCAATTTTAAGAATAAGAGTAGAATTTCTTCAGAAAACAAAAGAATAGAAATAGAATTTTGGCAGATCTATGAGAAACCTAAGGACCTAAAGAGAAATTTTCAACTAATTCACGCTTGTGCGTATAGAGTTAGTTGCTTTGAAGATCAAAGGCAATCCAAAATGATTCTAACTTTTGGACCATGACTCCAAACTTTCACCACCTAAATCAATAATTACTCAACCAGTCTCCCGCGTTTCTTTTTGTGACGCAAAAAATCCACTAAAAACCCACTTGAGGTTCTATTCCCCCAATATATTTTTCCATGGTTTGGGGGGGGATAAAAGATATGCAGAGGGGGAAGAGTAATTATCTAACACTTCAAGCATATGGGTCTGTGCTGAAAATCAAACATGATATCAAAGTCCAATATAGGTACCCCACATGTCATGTCACTACTACTTCCTTGAGTTTAAGTCCATAAAAAAAAAATAAAGGGAGAAAAAAAAAATCAGGGTTGTTTTCAAGCAATTTTTGTATTTATTTGGTTATAATGAGCTGAAAATCAAACTCAATACCTTGCGCATATACTTAAATTTTTTATCACTGGACCAAATATAGTGACTTAAAAAATGAAGATGCGAAATAAAAATGTGTTTTTTTTGGTCCAATAGTCTAACGAATAGAATTTCATTTTTTTAAGGTGAAACAGTGGGAATATCAGAGTTCAAATTCCGACTCTTACATTTTAAAGATATATATGTCACCACGAATTATTAATATAATTTTTTTGAAGATGTGTTATTGTGTTTGACGACCTTTAAATGAAATGAGACTATAACATACAAATGCACCATCATATGATAAAATATATTTCTTTTACATAACTGTATTATAAAATATACACTAAATAAGTGGTATAAGTGACCTATGAACTCTTCTTAAACGGCCTAATATAATTACGATGAATAGTATTTAGAAAAATTAATAAGACAAATCTCGACTATTCTAGAATAGAGAGATTGTGAATTCACAAATCTCAACTCTTCTTAATAATGTATAATATATAATCACAACCTCTTTATGTAGATTGAACATGTTTTTAGTTCTATTATCCATAAGATTAAATATATGTTGTCTTAAAATTCCGACTCTGAGATGAAACTAACCCATAAAACGACAAGCGAATATGGTTGCTCATATTTTAGCTAGGGCTACTATTTATTGGTCTCGTCGCCACATTTTTTATTTGATACCTTCTTGTATTAACAATTTACTATAATGAAATGATATGAATTTCCTTATGTAAAAAAGAACACTATAAACATGCTAAACCTTTTCAGTCAAAATCTTATTTCTATACAAGATAAGCAACGAGATAATAAGTTTAAATATAAGTTTTTTAAATATAAATTAATATTAAAATAGACATGACATTATTGCTAGTATTAATAATATAAGTTTTTTTTACGCAATTCAATAATATAAGTTGAGTATTGAAGTATTCATCTAATTTAAGATATTACTAAAAAAAATCTAATTTAAAATAGAAATAGAGAGACCACTTTAAAATGGTCCACATCATCAATACAGGTAAGTTGGCAAATGACATTGAACCTGAAACCCAATGTGACACGTGGTATAATACAATAGATGCAGATGTGGGGTCTAGTAATAGTAAGTTGGCCAACACGGAAGATGTGGGACTCACACTCACTCCTATGTCATTACTCTAAAAAATAATTGGTCCTACTCATATTGTACATGCGCCTCCCTTTTCCAACAAAGGTAACACCTACCTCACAATTCATTTATTTTTTGGTTTATAACGTTGGGGTCATGATAATTCAGAGTTCGATCGTGAGGTGAGTAAAATCTGACTAAAAAATTGTTCCACCCAAAATTCGAACTCGGATTCTCCTGAACAATTCGTCATTTGGTGAAACTTATTAATATTAACCATTTGAGCTCAATTAGTTGGTTTAATATTAAATGTATAGTTTTGATATTATAATAGTTATGGCACATGTTAATATATATGAGTTTTATTTTAATTGAATCAACTTTAAAAAAAAAAACTTTATAAAATTATTTATGATTTATTGTGAGATGAAAATTAAATAATTTATATTTAGTCACATTTTCAAAAAAATGAGCTTAACAATTTTTAAAATTGAATGTAAGTTTAACAATAATTATGAGTGTGTAAATCAATTATAGAATTAAAATTATAATTTCTAGTTTTAAGTTAGAATGGATGATAAATTTGTAATGTGAATGAGTCATTCAAATCTACACATAATTGGCTTTTTTTTTTTCCCTTTTCTTTTCACTGTTACAATCTAGAAAAAAAAATAAGAAACTGTGTAAGAAAAAAAAAATAAGGCACCGCATTGTTTCAATTGAAAATAAAACATATTAATACCATACTTTTTGAAAATGAAATTTCCAACAATTAAAACAAACTTGAAATATTGTTTTTTTTTTTACGGTTTGAAATATTGTTAAGACTTAAAATCTCACATTTGATATGATGTGATTTAAATATGAATTTATAAGTATAGACAGTATTTATCTTATAAATCAATTTTGTAGGATTGAGTTGTGTCAAACTCTCGATTCAAATATGGTATTATAAATTTTTTAATTAAGAAGCATCTCACTTGTTTTACGAATATTTGATGGGGTATTTATTTTTAAATTTGTTAGAATCTTGAATATTTTGAGAAGTTTAGGTCTTTGATTTTGAAAAATGAAAAGGATACAAACTCATGTTTACATGATAGGAATATAACTTGAAGGCTATGGTTGGGGTATATTTTCCTTTTGAGTCAAGATACTTTTCATTTTTATTATGTTTAAGGAAATACTTTTGAATTTTTATACTCTCGTTATTACTAAAATCATGAGAACTAAATACAATAATTAAAATAATGGAGAATAAAAATTGCGATGGAACAAAGTAGCCAAATAGATTTAATAATATTAATGAACATTGGGCTTCCCTTTAATGATCAAGATTTGGGCTTTTATTACTCTCCTCACTCTTTAAAAAAATCAAATACAAGGATTAAAAAATTTTGCTCTCATTGAGAGTTGAACTCAAGACCTCCCGCTTACTAAACGGGTGCTCTAACCAACTGAGCTATGAGAGCTCGTTGTATATAGGTTCGCATGCAACATATAAAAATAAACTCAATGGAGTTGCAACACTGGAATCTAGAGCATAGAACGAGGTATTAATTTTACTTGCTTTCCTTATAGCTACAAGTTTATTGATTCTCATTTACATGAAAGTGCAGAAAATACTTTTTCTAAATTACTATCATCTTTATAGATATAAAAAAAAATAAAAAAATTTATCTTCTTTACCAATTATTTTTTCCACCTGTAATTTTTATTTAAGGCCCGTTCATTTTCTCAAGTTTTAGAACCAAATTCTTAAATATGTGCATATTTTGAAAGGCTTTTGGATACAGACTGCATCAGAAACAATATTCATGTGTAAATATCAACATGATTTTTTAGACTTTAGAGTGATGTATTAATTATCATAGAGAATTTCTAGCAAGTCTAAATCAGCAGAGGCTAATGCTTCAAGCTACCATATAGAAATATAGAACACTAATTATGTGTCATAATTAAATTAATCAATTATATAACACATGTGATCCTTCTTTTAAAGTTTTCCCTTGCACCATAAAACAATATTATATATAAGTAAATCACTCCTGTTCTTACTTCCCAGCATTGTTGTTGTTATTGTTTTATTTATTTACTGTGACTTCTCAGCACTGTTATTACTTATTAACATGTGGGTTGCATAAAATAGAACAATAGGTATGGTATGAGAGGTTTGAGTAATACGCACGAAGTCCTGAGTTCAATCTTCCGCTTCATTGTAAAAAAAAAAAAAAGCAATAACATATATCATATCAGGTCTTTTGGCACGGATAATCAACCTTGTTAAGTACGATCCTCATGTCAATTGACTTCCAATCTCACAAATCATGATTTCATAATTTTTTTTAGAGATTTATGTGATAATATTAATAATGGCAAACATTTCTGAAATAACAGGTGAATTTGTTTTCAGATTTATGTTTATCAACTTTTACTAGACAAGAAGTAACAGGTGAAATATGTATCAATTGGATATTTTCGTCATCATCCTCAAGTAAGTTACATATAAGAAGCAGAAACTCTTCGGTCAAGGGCTTTTGCATTCTGTGAAATCAGAAGCGGGTCAATTTAAATATGAAATGTTCCGTAATTTTCAATAAATTCTCTTTCCCCCCGGAATCCCCTAGTTAAGCAACAAACCTGCTTGCTTATATTAGGAAAACATAATCGATCATGGCATTTATGAATGAAGACACATGGATAAATAACAGTCCACTTAATGAACAACAGAAAGTGATACCGGGCAGGGATACATAAGCTGCTATTTGAGAGCTGCTTCTGTTGAGGGAAAGTTCTGCTATCTCAAATATGTATAATGGGTCATAAAGTAATTGTAATCTGGATGATTTACTTGCAATAGCCTAAGCCAATTTTCAGCAGCTCGCGCCAGTGAATTGGCTTTCTGTGATTCAGAAACTCCATCTGGATCCCAGATAGAAATTTTGAACTTGTGATGGGCAAGCCCAAAGATTGGTAATGATAACTTGGATGATATGTCCCTACCTCTTGAATAATGAATATTAACTGGCTCGGTATTTGAACCTGATTCAAAGATCAAAATGTTATAGTTGATACACCCATTTACAATCATTTTGCAGACACACAAACTAAACAAAGGCAGCAAGACATACTCTGTAAAGCTGTTGACAGAGAATGGAAAGTCAGGAAACATGCACTCAGGCTTTGCAGTGTTGGACCTGTAGGTATTCTATATATTGGATACCTTCATATCAACAAATAATTAAGAATTATAATTATCATCTACATTATCAAACAACAATAATCTGATGGACAAGAGGTTAAAAACAACATACCAAGCCAGCGAAACCCAACTCGCAGGTGAAAGATCACAACTCCAGTATGTCTTCAACTCTGGAAATTGACTTGAGAGACTAGAAATCTGAGTCAACCAATAGAATTGGTGTTAGGTTAAGAGGCAATATAGGGCCTGTTTGTTTAAGCTTTAAAAAAAATCTAGAGATTTTTTTGTAGAGATTTTGAAGAAACTCTAAAGTTATTTTGCGTTTGTTTACAATCATAAAAATCTATTTTTTTAGAAAATGGTTTTCAAAAAAATAGATTTTGAAAAAAGCTATTGAAAATAGATTTTGAAAAAAGCTATTGAAAATAGCTTTTCATTTTGAAGAAAAAATAGATTTTTTTTTACTAAAATGACTTTTGAAAAAATCTGAAACAAACACCACTAAAATAAAAAAGGTGATTTTTTTGAAAAAAAATCTCAAACAAACGGGCCCATAGTCTCGGCGTTCAATTATTGAAATATAGTCTAAGCATTCAATCTTGCCTTATCTGCTAATGGCTCACGATTATAAGGTGTCTCATGCTCAAAGTATTGAAATATAAGCTGACCGGGAGGGTT
This sequence comes from Trifolium subterraneum, assembly GCA_951799995.1. Classification (NCBI taxonomy): domain Eukaryota; kingdom Viridiplantae; phylum Streptophyta; class Magnoliopsida; order Fabales; family Fabaceae; genus Trifolium; species Trifolium subterraneum. Next base: position 5,294,480 of record OX637464.1, read on the forward strand.
GCAGCTCTCAGTCTCTTCACTTGGTGAACCTGTGAAAGGTTTACTTAGTGAGACCCTTTCCAAAGCATGATTGCATGCATCCAATGCATTAAGATGATTCCTACTGCCATGATTAGACTTTTGTCCTCTTTCATGACAATAGCCGCTGCTGCTATCGCTGCTTGTCTCTCTGGCTGATTCAGAGTCACTTTCTTGACTGGATTTCCTGTAATATGGTAGAAATGTGAATGATACTATGTTCAACGGTCTTTGAATTCAGCTAAAATGGCAAACTGGTACATCTGTTTCAAAATAAGACCAAAACATTAAAAACGTAAAATGACAAGATAGTCTCATCAATCTAAACTCTGGCATCTAAACGATTGTGTCTGTTACTATAAAACCAAGATAAAAATTATCATACTGATTGTTGTCTAGAACTTGTAGGACATTATTCATTGAAATAGGCAACAAGGCTATGAGTAGCACGCGTGGATATTCACAGTGGCAACAAGTGAAAGTAATTAATAGAGCTGCATAGGATGGTGGACAGTGGAGAAATATGCTAAATTCAACCCAATTGTCCAAAAGACTGTTACAGTGTCATAAACTAAGCGTAGTGAGATAGGTAAATTCATTTTAGCTGTGGTACTAAAAAAGTCCGATTGAACTGATTTAATAGCACATAGCAAAAGATGTGAGTTTCAGTAGCAACTTCCTTATTGTTCACATGCCAGGCTCCTTATGTCTCGCATCCCTCACATGTAAATATGCAACCAACTTACACTGTAGACAACCTGATATACATGTGTTGATCTAGTCTAGGAAATAAATCATGAAAGATAGCAGATAGCAAATACTGGACTGTAAGTCGCGTGACTTCTTAAGTTACTTAGTCTTTCCTACCCTACTGCTTATAGGTTGTCCTTCAACATGCAGTTATTAGGAGAATGTTTCCTATAAATGCCAAAGCTGTTTCCATAGCACAACAATCAAAAGCTATTACGAAAAACTCAAGTCCCACATTGGAAATAAACAAGGCTTGAAGAGAGGAGATCCTTATTTCTAAATACTTTTATTTAGTATAGCCACCCTTGCACAAGCCAATATCGGCTGGTCATATTTTAAGAACAAGGTAAAAACTAAAATAAGAATGAGCAACCAGGGCTGTCAAGAGAGATTATTGGTTGATTCTTTGTCAATTTGTAGAGAAAAGTGAACTTCTATTTAATGTGTGTTCATTTTTTCATGTAAGAGAACCAAAATTCTTAAACATGTGCAAATTTTGGAAGGTTTGGATACAGGCAGTATCAGAAGCAACATCCGTGTGAAAACCAACACAACTTTTTTTGACTTTAGAGAGATATTAATGATATAACACATTCAATTTTTAGCAAGTCTAAATCAGCAGAGGCTATGCTTCAAGTTACCAGATACTTATTATTGTGAATATGTCATGATTAATTAATAATAGCATATGTTATCAATAAGTAAAACTCTACCATCCTCGGCATAGTTATCAATAGTGTGTTGCAGAAAATAGATGAATGACAAAAATTCACATAACGGACAGTGATGCAGGAAAATCGAGGACGACACATAGCAGTTAAAATAAATCAATTAAATATAAAAAGGTAGCAAATAAATAAAAAAACTGCAAAAAGTTTTTTCTAAAAAATGTGACATTATATTAACTCAAAAGCCTAATTGTTCATAAATAAATGGTACTCCCTCCGGTCCTTAATATAAGAAATTTTTTACTTTTTAGATTCATGGAATGATTGATGTATTTGGCCTAAAAAATGGACCAAATACATCAATCATTCTATGAATCAAGAAAGTAAACATTTTCTTATATAAGGGACTACAGGGAGTATACTACTAATAATTTGACTACTGAAACCATTAAATGTTAGATACTCGACAGAAGAACACCAAAGTCTCAATGGATATGGAAGACGACTCGTTGAAAAGCAAAGGAGGGCAGCACACAGTTTACATATAGAGAAGTTTACATATTAGGGAGATTATAGGAGCAATAACACTTTGATTTTCAACTGCTATTGTCGCTTTAACTACTATTGGCCACTAACACCCTCGTAGCAAAAACGGGATAGCTGTGCGGCTTTCATACCGGATCCTTCAAAATCCACTACACGGTTGATCACATGCATTTTAAAATGCAGCTCACATGCTGCCTCTTCAGTTTGATTCTTTCTAAAAAAAAAAAAACTGAAATTCTCTTTGTTTCTCTATTTTCGCTTCAACTGCTATTGGCCGCTAATGCCCTCATAGCGAAAACGGGATAGATTTGCGATTTTCATACCGGATTTTTGAAAATCCACTACACTGTAGCACTTTAACGGCTCTATTTGATGATAATAATAATAATAATAACACCGACTGTCAGTTGGCAATTTGCGCCACATTTACGCAGGACACAAAATAAGATGCATCACTAAAGGTAAGGTACACTGATGCAAGTAGTCATAACAAAAGCAAATTGCAAAATAGAATTTAAACACGGATTTGTAGTAGAATGTCAAAATGAAAGGAATTATGTCAATCATTGAAGAAGACCATTTTTCATTTCAAGGCAACATACTAACCTTAACCGCGTGGAAGGTTTCGAGGGATCAATATAGAGCTGAATAGCAGACAAAGAAACATTATAATACTGTGTCACAGATTCATTTCCATTCAACACCAAAGGAACACCTGCCCCATATGCACTCCATTCCTTAAATGATTCCCATAAGTCTCCAAGTACATAGTAAGGAAGTAATTCCGCCTCCTTAGTTTTCCATCTCCTTGAACTTGTCTGTTCAATTCATTCCCACACAACAACAAATTCCACCCAAATAAGCCAAAATGTGCTTTGAAAAACAAACCAAATAACCGACGTAACCTTAAAAAACTAACACTTTATATACTATGTTGTTTTTCCAACACCCCAATTGAAAGAACAACCTTAAATTCCATTCATTTATGAATCAATCAAACATTGACTTATGAATCTCAATCAAACATTGACTTATTCAAAATCCCATTTTTTTACTTATTCACTAACAGAGTGTATATGCAAATGCTACTTGAACTCTTAAGAGATAAAATTAATGAGAAAAATAAAATAAAAAAAGCATAATTGAATTGAAATTGAAGGTGATGAAAATTGAAACCTTAGGAAGATATTGTGAAGGAACATGTGGCGTAATATACTCCAAAAACCGATCTAAATTAGAGATATCAGATGTGGCACGAGAAGAAATCGAGCAATCGGAAGAAGAACCGGGTCTATTTTCCGACGAAGTTCTAGAAAGCGAAGACCTTTGTTGTTCTTGTTTTTCTCTGTGTTTTCGAAGCGGTGGTGGACTATAGAAACGATTTTCGCCTAGATGTCGATTACGGTTGCGGTTTCCGCCGGCGATGGCAGCGCCACCGGTGGCCGACATTGAGAAAGTGGTTTTTGATAATTTGGGAAATTGTGAAACGACGACGTTTGGTTAGGTTAAGTGTAGAAAAAGATGGATTGAGAAGGTGAAGTGTGAAGAAGGGTTTAATTTAGAAATTTTTGGTCGTTGAGGTTTTTTCAACATCGATTTAGGATTTTTGGAACACTTAAAACAGAAGATGATGACGGTGATTCTATCTTTGATGTTAGAGTAGAGATTAGTATTGTCATTATTTATGATCATTCTTAGTTAATCAAAATATTTTAATTAAGTATTATTTGATCATTATTAGTTCATTACATTTACATTATGTTTAATTAATGAATGTAAATTGGGCCTTCTGATGTTCTGAATTTGAAACCAAACAACCCAAAAAAGAAACCCTGGTGGATCATATTCCATGGCTCCTTTTGTAATTCAATATCCAACAATTAAGTTGTTTGTACAAAGAATAATTAATAATTTATTTAATTTATAGTTCAACCGATAATGTTGATATTGTTGAGTTGGATGTCTTCACTTGAATTTAAACTCAGAATTTCAAAGTTGTATTAGTTTCCCTAGTATTTGTCACATTTTACTTTATCTAACAAAATATAACAAAATATTTATAGGTTGTCGCCGTCTATGTTAGTGTGAACTTCAAACTTAAATCGATTTATTATTACAATATCTCATTTATTGATTATTACTTTATCAATTGATCAATAATGAATACACACGATACTTTATTTATGGAGTCCGGGTGAAAATCAAGAAAATAACAATACTAACTAACATAAATAACTAGTTTTAACGAATTTTATCTCTAGTGATCTTATCCCTTCAACTTTTTTACTCCTTAATTTAAGTCATAAGTGTGGCGACGAAAATGAGGAATAGATTTAATTATAAGTGTAAAAATTTGGGACCTATTTGATATTAAGTGTAAAAATTTAGAGACCGATTTAATACAGTCGTTTTATGAAAACTGTGCAATTTGAATAGTTATAAACATTGAATTTTTTTAACACCGGAATCTCAAAATCAATCAAATTGGTTACTGGACTCGTGACTGATAACGTGGAAGGATCTCTAGAGATACAATTGATAACGTGAAATGACACGTAAACAGATATGTGATACGTCACTGTTAATATTATGACGGAGAGACTAATTTGATGTAATTCATGATGAATTTGATTCAACAATAACAACAAAAGTATTATATGGATTAAGCTTTCATTTGAATTATGATTGATTTAGTGATAAGTGAGATACACATACATTAAATCTCATACTTGAACAACAAAAAGAGAAATCGACAACAGAACACTTTATTACATTAAAAAGACACCAACAAAACCAACAAGCATGTTTTGTTTATTATTGATCATAGTAGCCAGACTTGAAAGATGGCTCAGTAATTAGGATTAGCCAAAACATAACCCTCAATGGCCTTGAAAAGAGCATCACCCTTAGCCTTGCCTTCTTCAACTTCCTTTTCAATAGGCTTAGCATCTCCTTTGGTTTGGACTTTAACTGTCATTTTACCAATAGATCCTCCATTTGGTCCTTCAACCAATTTTGCTTCAAATGATATCTTCTCCACTGTGTCTGACAAACCAGCTCCACCAACAATACTGTAATTGTATCCCAAATTTGCTTCATCAATTGCATCTATTTTGTGCAACACATACAAGTTTTGTCCTCCTGCATATACATACATTCATGTTGATTAATTAGTTAATTGATTTTCATCACTACTATGTACTTCTAGCTTATCACTACTATCACTACTATATATAAAATGATGTATATATGTACTTACCCTCAACGAAATTGAGCTTCTTGATGGTTCCGGGGCCACCATTTCCCTCAACGATTTCAACACTTTTGATGTCGTCAACAGCCTTTACGATAATGTCATCGGCATCATGTACCACTGCTTTGTAAAGCTTAGCAGGGGCAACAGTAGAGGTGGTTTCTTGCTCATATGTGAAGACACCCATGTTTAATTGATTTGATAATTTGGTGAAGATGTTGTAAAGGAGAACTAATTAATTAACACTAGCAATATGAAAGTGAGAAGAAGATATGTATGTTGGTGTGTGGCTTATGAACATAGGAAAGGCTTCTATTTATAGGCACTGCCTTTGGTTGCTACCCTTAATTTATGCCACGGCTTCCTGTGTGTATTTGTTGACTTACTGTCACATTCACATATAAGAGAAGTCATGGTTTGCCCACTTATTATGTCCACGTCTTTTATTTTAGGATTTTATTAGTATGATTTTTTTTTTATAACATATACATGAGTCGGATCAAAATTGATGTATTTGATTCATGGTTCAAATATATAGATCAATTTTTGTTGATTGTAACAAATTATGAGGTAGAAATTTTCAGTTTGAGCTTAATTTATGGCATGTAAAAAATAAGTTTGGAGGAAAAAGTGATTCATATTACTACTAGTCACATTTGGATTCTATTCGATTATTTGTGTTTAGACTTCTCCCATTTTTCTAATTCATTTATCGTTGATTTACAAATGGAAAATACAATAGTCTAGAAGAGAGAGAAAAAGATAAATGGATGGCTAAAATAATGAAGGCAGGATGAAAACATGAGAGAAAGAGTCGGAAAGGATCCAGATTCTTATTAATTAGTCTAATTAAAATTTTGTTTCGAGCAAAATCATTACCAAGTATCTCTATTGAACCAACTTCGGTTCAAGTTTCAAAACAATTTAATGTTACAGATTTGGTTGAGAATTAAGCCAAAAAACAAATAGATGATCAAGAAGATAATAAATTTTCTAATATGCATATTGTTTGTTCTTGGAGGGATGCAATAATAAATTTTCTGATATGCATAAACTATTAATTTTTTGTTGTTAATTTTGTCCCCTAATAAATAAATATAATGTGTATCACTTTCAAGCAAAAGAAAATCAACCTTTACTGATAAATAAGAGTAAGTTTTTCTACAAATGCATAGTAAAAAGGATAAGAGGGAGTTGCAGATCATGCATTGCAGTTTGGAAGTATTAAAATTCAAAAAAGTTAGACAGATAAATTCAACAATGGTGTACCACTTTGCATTGAGTGCTGTGACTTGTGAATTATTTCTAGACGCCCTTCCAGAAGAACCACCTTTTTGAGTTCTTTTTCTTTTTTCACTATATTTCAAATTTGGAAATATTTTATTGACTGGTTTCCTCATACAAATGTTTTTAAAAATATCACTATTAACTCTTATAATTATTTCTCATAAAAAAAACTCTTATAATTGATTAACAAAAAATCCAATTTATTCCATCTTACTTTTCTTTCGGTCCAATTTAAACTCGAATAAAAATAATCTCAAATTAATCTTTGATATTTAATATGAAGGACAAATTAATTCTTAATTCATTATAATAAAAGAATTAAGTTGCACCGAGAGAAAATTGCAAACAATTTTCTAGCTTGCTCCCACTTACTTTGTAGCCGTTTTGAATTAGTCTTATGGAAAAATTCTAATATAGGCTGACCACATTTACAAGTGGCCGGTCCATGGTGTACCAATATTTTAAAAATATTTAAAATTTCAATTATCACATTTTATTGTTTAGAAGTATAGGTAATTAATAGTCATTCTTATTTTTACGATTAAAATAATAACTTAATTGACATTATTTTACCTAAAATAACGAAAAATAAAAATGTAACTTGTAATGAACTAACATCAATTATGTCATTTTAGTCAACATATAATGTGTTGGTCAACTAAGAGCTAAAGTGACCTATACCACTATGATGGGATTAAGATAAGGCGATCCTTTATTCCTTTATCTGTTTATACATTGTACCTAAGAAGTAACTCAAACCCCTCCTCTTTAATTTCATCATGCCAGAAGAGCTAATTTGGAAATCGGACCACATCGGCGAATACAATTTAGTAAAAAAAAAAAACACGGCGAGTACAACTTTCACACAACATACCATTTCTGTTTGGGAGAGTTAGTTGATAATGCAAGATTGAAAGAAGTTAGTAAGATCAAATTAAAAGAAAAAGAATCGAAGTATTACACTTTCTTTTTGGTACAAAAATATTACTACACAAATTTAGTCTAGTCAGTTCTAAAGAAATATTATTGTGCAAAAATAAACATCGCAGCCAGGGACATGTATGTAAAAATAAATTTACATGTGAAGAAATAAATTATTCCATATATTTAATTGATATATACAGCAGCATGAAATTGTTGATAAAATTAAATAAAAATATATATGTGTAATGGTTTTAATGAAAATGAAAAATGGGCCAACAACTTCTCATGTCTGTAGGCATGAGTCAACAATTTCACACACGAGGCCGGGGCATAAATTAAGGGTCGCAACCAAAGGCAGTGCCTATAAATAGAAGCCTTTCCTATGTTAATAAGCCACACACCAACATACATATCTTCTCACTTTCATATTGCTAGTGTTAATTAGTTCCTCTTTAGAACCTCATCACCAAATTATCAAATCAATTAAACATGGGTGTCTTCACATATGAGCAAGAAACCACCTCAACTGTTGCACCTGCTAAGCTTTACAAAGCATTGGTACATGATGCCGATGACATTATCGTAAAGGCTGTTGATGAAATCAAAAGTATTGAAATCGTCGAGGGAAATGGTGGCCCCGGAACCATCAAGAAGCTCAATTTCGTTGAGGGTAAGTACATTTACATATTTTTATAAACTAATGTTAATAAGTTAGAAATACTAGTAGTATAGTGACTGATGAAAATCAATTAGCTAATTAATCAACATGAATGTATATGCAATGCAGGAGGACAAAACTTGTATGTGTTGCACAAAATAGAAGGAATTGATGAAGCAAACTTTGGATACAATTACAGTATTGTTGGTGGAGCTGGTTTGTCAGACACAGTTGAGAAGATATCATTTGAAGCAAAATTGGTAGAGGGACCAAATGGAGGATCTATTGGTAAAATGACAGTTAAAGTCCAAACCAAAGGAGATGCTAAGCCTATTGAGAAGGAAGTTGAGGAAGGCAAGGCTAAGGGTGATGCTCTTTTCAAGGCCATTGAGGGTTATGTTTTGGCTAATCCTAATTACTGATTCATCTTCCAAATCTAGCTACTATCATCCATAAACATATATGTATGAGTGTGTTTGATAGTTTTGTTTGTTGCCTTCTTAATTTAATAATGTAATAAAGTGTTGGCTTGTCATTTTCCTTTTGCTGTTCATCTTGGGAGGTTTCATTTGATGCCTATGTATCTCATTTTATCATCAATATAAATGAAAGCATATTCCAAATAATTCTTTTCTTGTTAAATTTTTTAACAACTAAATTTATATATTCTATACAATTTCATTTGAGGTTGAGAGGGGAGTATAAACTCTGAGTATGAGTCATTCCTTTATTTACAAGATGAAAAAGAGTAACTTTGAAATAAATTTTTCCAATGAATTTCACTAATATTCCAACCATTAAATCAAATGTTTTGGCAATTTTTAGTGGCAGCGTGCAATCTTTCCGCTTAAATATTTTGGTATTGGTCGATTCTCATAAGGTCATTGCCCGAAAGTATCGGGTTGGAAGCGGTTTCACTTCTGTTGCCTGAGAGTTTATTAGTGGTGTGACGCGAGATCCTAAGGCGAAATATTTGTGGAATGATTGTGGCTTATTGAGTCCTTCGCTGTCCTGAGAGTAAGGGCGGAGCAAGAGCTCAGTTCTTCAACGGATTCATGCTATCTCCTTGCTGTCAGTGCAGTACCCTTGTGTGATAGGTGGTTTGTATTGTATAGGTGTTTGTCATATTTTGATTGTACTTTGTGTATCAGACTTGCTTTTGAGTTAGTGAGTTTTGCACTCCTTGTGCATAACTCTCTAGTGAATATGGTGGTTTACTCAATAATTTTTGCTTCTCCAAAAAAAAAAAAAAAGACTTCGATCAACAATATGAAAATTCAATCAACACAAGACAATCGTCATATTAAGGATCCATAAGCTCAAAAATAAGAGAAATATACTACTAGCTAGTATACTATTAGTAAAAATAAACATTCACATACACTCTGCCAAATATATCAGCACAAAATCATACATACATATGCAAACTTCATAAATTGTACGGTAAATAATGTACTTAGACAGAATACTCATTAGAATATTTAGAAGGATTAGATAAATTTTTAGTCCTTATAATTTTTTTTCTCTTGAGTTTTACTCTTTGTTAAATTCAAATTTGTTTAGTTATCCTTAAATTTTTAAACTTTTGAATGATTTTTTTGGAATGATGTTTAGAACATTTTAAAAAATATATATTTTTAACATAGAATTAATTAAGTATATATGGTTCACAAATCTTAGCTCAACTAACAAAATGATGAAATTGTTATGTTAGATGTCGTGAGAATCAAGCCCCGACTCTTCCACTTGTTTGTGTAAGTTTTCAACGGTTATTGTTAATTAATTAAGTGTGGATCTTTTTAAAATGCATGCCAAAAGTTTTTTACCATTGTTGGTCAAACTTGTGATGCATTTGAAGACCTCTACATTCAGCCAAATATTCAAAAGCACAGTTGGTGTGCAAATTTTTTTGACAGAAGTTGGTGTGCAAATTAATAAAGCAAAATTAGTGTAATTTTTAGTCCATGGTCATTCAAATATAATATTTGTAATTAATGTTATGACTAAAACACTGAACATATCCATTTCGATTTCACACCAAAAAATCAAGCATATCATTTTCAACTGCAAACAAAAGGTAATTAACACATAGTATAACCATTTTTCAAGCTTATACATCCATAGTTAACGATAGTACCATTAGAGGTAATAAGCTCCCTAAACCATCAATATGTCATTTTATTACGGTAGTTTTTAAAATACTTTCACGTGTGATTAAATAAATGTATAAAATAGTTTTAAATCAATGGTTGTATAAAAATTAAAAAGATGTCTAGACCAAATACAAAAATAAGTTGGTGGCGAGAGATTGAGTTAGGTCGTTCAAGTTTTCGAATTCACATGTTTATCATTTTTTTTTGAACCAAACAATCTTACTGCATTTCATTAAAAATTAAATGTTCAATACAAAAGGGAATATTCTCAAATCTATGGAAGCTAGCCCAAGAATTGGCCGCCCTAGCAAGAGTATGAGCAACCAAATTCGCTTGCATCATAACAAGCTTAACCTCAGAGTTTATAAAAGATGACATAAGACTAAGGATATCATGAACAATTGACATAAACTCAGAGTTGCCTCTACGCTTCATATGAATGGCCTCTATCAAAACTTTCGAATCACTTTCAAATTGAACTCGATCCAGTCCTCTATGTCTAGCTTCTTCCATTGCTAAAAGTAAAGCTCATGCTTCTCCTTCTACAGATGAAATCACAGTTTGCTGCCACTGTGTCATACCAGCCATGAAATGACCACTATTATCGCGAAAACACACTCCCACCGAGGTCCTTCCAGATCCAGACACAAAGGCAGCATCAACGTTACATTTTACCCAGTCTAGAGTTGGTTTCTCCCACCGTACAAAATCTGCTTCTGTAGTCCCGCTCACATTATTACTTTGTAACTTATGTACTGAGTACCAATCATTCCAAGCATCTAAAGCATGTCTTCCAATTTGACGTGGCATCTGGACATTATCATTCCAAAGCTTATCATTACGATTGTGCCAAATGCACCAGAGTAACATAGCCACTCTACCAACAGTATCACTACTTTCATTGTTGCAAACAGCGAAAATACGATCCATAGCATTAGTTTGTTGGTACGTAGCATTATGTAAGACAGACGACATACCAATTGCACTCCAACTATCCCGAGCTACTATACACCTAAAGAATATGTGAACCTCATCCTCAATCTCCTCATCACACACAGGACAATTGAGAGTACATTTCACTCGCCTTTCCAACAATCGAGAACGAGTCGGGATACATCCTCTACATAAGCGCCAAAGCAGATGACGTGCCTTGTGCGGGGCTTGAGCTTTCCAAATACCATTCCAATTACCCACAACATGATATTTGTCGCTACCTATTATGTAACGCATAGCTAACTTATATCCGGATTTCACTGAATAACACCCATTTCTTTCCTCCTCCCAGACCACTTTATCCTCACGGACCGAGCTTACAAGTGGTGTTTCCAGAATCTTCTCCGCTACATCCTTTGAAAACAGGTTTCGAACTTTAGCTATATTCCACGCTTAATAATTTTCGTGTAACAAATCTCTGACAGATAACTGATATACACCTGCTGGTTGAGGCGAGGGCACCCATCTATTAGCACGCAACCAAGGGTCATGCATAACACGAATATTATCCCCACTCCCAATCCGCCACCTACATCCAAGAGAAAGAATTTGTCTAGCTTGCCACATACTACGCCATGCAAAGCTGGGGTTGTATCCCAACAGAGCCTCAAATAAAGAGGAATGTGGAAAATATCTGGCTTTAATTAATTTTGCTACCAATGAGTTCGGATTCTGGACGATATTCCAAACTTGTTTTGCAACCATAGCCTTGTTAAAAGCTTCAAAATTACGAAAGCCTAAACCCCCATGAGCCTTCGGGCAAGCAAGTCTCTCTCATGCTAACCAATGAATACCTTTATTATTATTGTTATTATTAGTATTACCGCCCCTCCACCAAAAAGCATTTATCATTTTTTCAATATCATCAATAAGTGAAGCAGGAAGAATAAACATACTCATTACATAGGAGGGTATTGCCTGCAGGACCGACTTTATCATTATTTCTTTGCCTGCCTTTGACAGCGCACGCCCTCTCCAGGAATTAATTCTTTTCCAAATACGATCCTTGATGTAGGAAAATATTTGTAATCATTTGGAGTTTGAATTTCAGACCGTCCATTTATTCATTGAGAGTGAAATTTGTAATCATTTGTCTAGAACAAAACATGTGTTAACAAAATCAATAAACTAAGTAATAAATTCAATTGATTAATATCTACCAAAAAAAGGAATTCAATTGGTTAATTAGTTCTCTCTTTAGAATGAGTCGTTCAAAAGAACTTGAGTTCAATTTTTGGTGGAAATAATCTTCTATCAGACATTACTTACTTCACGGCCGTTCTGAATTATCGGACATCCTTCTCCTGAAATCGGATAGATACTTAAAAAAAAATCAATCAATAAAATAAAGTAAAAATTGAAATAAAATATAAATGAGAAATAAAAAAATGAGTTACATCTAGAAGGGCGTCAACGGATTTTAGTCCAAATTAGACATTCCAATTTCCAACATCGCATTCGTATAATTCTCCTAGGTTACTTTATTTCTGAATTATCATAATTTAATTAACAACACCTCAGTGTAAACAAACAGTACACAATTGTTGAATTTGATTTTGATCTGTACATGGAGTCGAACTTGTTTGAATTTGAATGCTTCAAGACTGCAACGTGCATAAAGATAAGGATTATCAATGTCATTATATACTTTATTGATACAAAAATGAAAAGTGGGCCAACAAAGTCACAATGTGCCGGGGCATAAATTAAGGGTGGCAATGTACCTATAAATAGAAGCCTTTCCTATGTTCATAATCCACACACCAACATACATTTATATCTTCTTCTCACTTTCATATTAATTTGCTAGTGTTAATTAATTAGCAAGAAACCAAATTATCAAAACAATTAAGCATGGGTGTCTTCACATATGATCAAGAAACCACCTCTACTGTTGCCCCTGCTAAGCTTTACAAAGCTTTGGTACACGATGCCGATGACATTATCGTAAAGGCTGTTGACGACATCAAAAGTGTTGAAATCGTCGAGGGAAATGGCGGTCCTGGAACCATCAAGAAGCTCAACTTCGTTGAGGGTAAGTACATTTTTTTTATAAACTAATGTTAATAAGCTAGAAAAGTACATAGTAGTGATGAAAATCAATTAACTAATTAATCAACATGAATGTATATGCAATGCAGGAGGACAAAACTTGTATGTGTTGCACAAAATCGATGCAATTGATGAAGCAAACTTTGGATACAATTACAGTATTGTTGGAGGAGCTGGTTTGTCAGACACAGTTGAGAAGATATCATTTGAAGCAAAATTGGTTGAAGGACCAAATGGAGGATCTATTGGTAAAATGACAGTTAAAGTCCAAACCAAAGGAGATGCTAAGCCTATTGAAAAGGAAGTTGAAGAAGGCAAGGCTAAGGGTGATGCTCTTTTCAAGGCTATTGAGGGTTACGTTTTGGCCAATCCTAATTACTGATCCATCTTCTAATTAATCTAGCTACTATCATCCATAAACATGTATGAGTGTGTTTTGCTAGTTTTGTTTGTTGCCTTCTTAATTTAAGCTAGTTTTCTTCAATAATGTAATAAAGTGCTGGCTTGTCATTTTCCTTTTGCTGCTCATCTTGGAAGGTTTGATATCTATGTATCTTATTTTATTATCAAATAACAATAATCAATATATATGAAATACTTTTTTCTCTCATTTTACATTAAAATAGTAAGTTTCCACTTTTTTAATAGAGTATTTAAATCTTTTGTCCAATAAACTCTCGAGGATTGACATGGTAGTGTAAGCTGGGTTAGTCCACATATAACTTTGTTCTCATTTTAATTAGACTATATATATACTAGCGGGCCAGTTCCGCGTCTGCCCATGTCTAACTTATGTTCAAAAACATAAAGATATGTCTTATGTTATAGTGACTTTGTTAATAAAAGATTTTTACTGCTAAAAAAAAAAAAATATGTACCTTATGTTATGGTGAGTTTGTTAATAAAAGATTTTTGTTTGTACAAAAAAAAAATCAAATCAATGTTAAGTAATCATGAGGGGTATAATGAGAATGTGAAAAAGTCATCTCAAACTCCCCTATCCCCTTTATATATTGTATAAATATATTGTATAGATTAGTAGATAGTGGGAATAAACCTCTGATTAATCGATTGATAGAACGAATACTGAATTTAAAAAAGTTTTTTTGTCCAAAACAATTCCATCAAAACAAATTATTCTCTTTAAGACATTTTTTATGCATAGACGAAATGACAAGACCATTGAAAACTCACACACACAACGTGGAGTAACCGGGATTCGAACCTTGGTCATGGTGTGCGACCTAACAATTTCGACATTTCTGCTAGTTGAGCTAGAATTTGTGGACTCTCCTTTAAGACTTTTATTACATTCAAAACAATTTCTCTTGCTAGAACAATTTTTATAATTTCTACATTGTAAAAAATAATTTTACAATTTTTTTTAACATAGAATTAATTAAGTATGGTTCACAAATCTTAAATCAACTGATAAAATATCGAAATTGTTAAGGTTCACAAATCTTAAATCAACTGATAAAATATCGAAATTGTTAGGTCGAACGCCATGATCATGGATCGAACCCCAACTCTTCCACTTATTTGTGTGAGTTTCTAATGACTATTTGCATTTCGTATATCTACCAAAAAAACAAAGAATTAATTAATCATGGATTTTTTTTTGACAAACATAAACTTATATTATATCATTCAATACTAAAAGTTCAATACAAGTAAGCATAGTCTCAAATACATTGCGATTAGACCAAAAAACGACCGCTTTAGCAAGCTTATGGTGGCGAGAGATCGAGTTAGGTGGTTGAGTGGTTCGAGTGTGGAAAATGATATGATTAAGCCCAAAAATAAGCAAAGTCACAAAAGCCCAATAATGGATGAAGAGGCCCAGATAGATGGAAATGAAAAGACACGTGCCAAGAGAATTTCTCATCCTCCAAAGAGCTTAGAGGATTACATCACACTTTTGGCTGGTAGCGAGGCCATTCCGGAAGAATAGGGAGTAGTGGCCTTATGAATAATTTTGTCTTGCTGTTAGGATTTGCATGGAATAATTCCGTTAGGAATAGTAGTACTATTTTCCTTTTCCTTTATATATTGGATTGTATGCATCATTTGAGTTTATGAATGAAATTATCCTCTTTTCTATATCTTCATTTCTAGGAGGCTCTCTGACCTTATAATTCAGAGTTCACAAAACTCATCAATTGGTGCTCTCATTGAGTTCCCAGCCAATCCAAAATGACTCGCACCAACAGCGATAAATTGGATGAATTAACTGCGTTGCTCACAACATTCCGAGCGTCTTTTGAAGCGAAAATGGATGCAGTTACCAACCGCGTTGAGTCACTTGAACGCCGTACGTCGGAACCTACGGCGGAGCAGGCCAATTCGAGTGGAAACTCCCAGAATCAATCCATCCCTGAACCTCACCATCACTCTCGTCATGTTTTGAAGCTGGATGTTCCCAGATTCAGTGGTACAGACGCTCATGGTTGGATTTTCAAAATAACCCAGTTTTTCACATACCACAACACACCAGACGAAGAACGAATTACTGTCGCCTCTTTCTACCTTGACGGACCTGCTCTTGCTTGGTATCAGTGGAAGCACTCTAATGGCGAGATCGTCTCTTGGACCCAATTCTTGCGAGCTTTGGAGCTTCGATTTGCGCCGACGACGTACGATGATCCCAGGGGTAAGCTGTTCAAACTTCAACAAACTACTTCTGTTGCTAGTTATCTTAGTGAGTTTGAAGCTTTGGCCAACAGGATTGTGGGATTATCCCCACAAGACTTGTTAAGTTGTTTTGCGTCGGGGTTGAAGGTGGAAATTCGCCGTGAAGTCCTCGCACAACAACCCGTTGATTTATCACAAGCAGCGGGATTAGCTAGATTACATGAGGAAAAGATACAAGATCTGTTACGGTTGGCTCGTCCCAAGCAACCATTTACACCATGGAACACTTCCTCATCCACAAAAACTTTTGCTGCTCCTACCACCAAACCAAACTCTGAAATAACCAAAAATAGCCCACCACCACCCCTACTCCCAACACCACAGCCCAAAACCCGGTTCCGACAATTGTCTGCAGCAGAACTGGCTGATAGGCGTGAGAAAGGGTTGTGTTTTAACTATGATGAACGCTTCTCCAGAAACCACCGTTGTAAGGCACGTTTTCTCCTCTTGATTGCGGTCGATAATGATGAGGAAGAAAAAGGGGGTACTGAAGCAGAGATTGGCGAATCTGAAATACCGACTTACTCACTTTTAGCCTTGTTGGGGACTCAAGAAGAAACCCAATTAGCCCAACTTAGCTACCATGCCATGTCAGGGATACAAACGGTCCAAACCATCAAAGTTTTGGGAAAAATAGCACAACATTCAGTCCATGTGTTAGTTGATGGAGGAAGCACTCTCAACTTTATACAGACACAAGTGGCTCGAACTTTGGGCCTAATTCATAGCCCATCTCCATCTTTGAAGGTGATTGTGGGAAATGGTGATGAGCTCACTAGCAATCATGTTTGCAAGGAGGTGCAAATAGAAATACAGGGTCACAATTTTGTGATGGATTTGTATACCTTAAATTTAAGTGGACCTGATGTGGTTTTGGGTACTCCTTGGTTGAAGACCTTGGGCCCAATCTTAATGGATTATGAGACCTTAACCATGCAATTTGTCCATGGCCAGAAGAAGGTAGAATTAAAAGGAGAAAAAAACCTAAATGTGTCCAACATTTCTTGTGTTCAGCTGAAGAAGTTAGTCCAGCAAGAGCCCATGGCCCAAGTATTCTCATTACAAATCTCCAACCTTACTACCCCAGCCTCCGCGCCTCTACATACCACACATTTAGATCCCAATATCAAACGCCTCATAACTCAATTTGCTCCCTTGTTCGAAGAACCAAATCGTCTTCCTCCTCCCAGGTTCACAGATCACGCCATTCCTATGATTCCCAATTCAACACCCGTGAATGTGCGACCTTATCGTTACCCACATGCTCAGAAGCAAGAAATTGAATCTCAAGTTCAGAAATTGTTGAATAATGGGTGGATTCAACCAAGCAACAATCCTTTCTCTTCTCCAGTTCTTTTGTTGAAAAAGAAAGATGGGACATGGAGAATGTGTGTTGATTATCGGGCCCTGAATGCTATAATTGTTAAAGATAGGTTCCCTCTTCCAACTGTTGATGAACTTTTGGACGAATTAGGGTTTGCTCGAGTTTTTTCTAAACTGGATCTCACCTCAGGCTTCCACCAAATTCGTTTACAACCAACCGATAGCCAGAAAACTGCTTTTCGCACACACGACGGTCATTATGAGTATCGTGTGATGCCATTTGGGTTGTGCAACGCCCCGGCCACCTTTCAAGCTACCATGAACGACGTTTTTCGTCCCTTATTGCGCAAAACGGTAATCGTATTCTTCGATGATATTTTAGTTTACAGTGATAATCAAGAACAACATTTAATCCACCTTGAGCATGTGTTCTCATTATTAGCTGAGCATCAATTTTATCTGAAGTCTGCAAAGTGTTGTTTTAGTCAAACTAAAATTGATTATTTGGGACACATTGTTACCAACGGGACTGTCGCACCTGACCCATCCAAGGTCCAGGCAATTTTGGATTGGCCAAAACCTAAAAATTTGAAGGCATTGAGAGGATTTTTAGGATTGTCTGGTTATTATCGCAAATTCATCAAAGGATATGCTTCACTGGCTCACCCTTTAACTAATTTGCTTAGAAAGGATTCATTTAAATGGAGCACAGAGGCGCAACATGCTTTTGAATCACTCAAACAAGCCATGGTGACAGCCCCAGTATTGGCTTTACCAGATTTCTCTTCACACTTTATTATCCAGACTGATGCTTCTAATTTTGCTATGGGTGCCGTATTGTTACAGAGGGATCATCCATTAGCCTTCTATAGCAAGGTACTTTGCCCACGTATGGCAAGAGCTTCTACTTACATCCGAGAATTACATGCAATCACTAGTGCTGTGAAACGTTGGAGACAGTATTTGTTAGGCCACTTTTTCATTATCCAAACTGATCACAAAAGTCTCAAGGAGATCCTCACCCAAGTCATCCAAACACCGGAACAACAATACTATTTGGCCAAGTTGTTGGGATACCACTATGAAATCCAATACAAACCCGGTTCTTCCAACATAGTTGCTGATGCCTTGTCTCGAGTTGCAGTGCCAGACGCAACACAATTATTACAGCTAACTATGCCACAATTCTTGTTTTTAGAAGAATTGAAAAGGAACTCCTCACTGATACTGTTTTTTTTAGATATGCGTGATCGTTTGCCGAAGGATCCTGCTTCTTTACCAGACTTCCAATTGGTTGATGGGCTGCTTTTAAAGCGTGGCAGAATTTGGATCAGTCCTTCTTCTCGATTCAAGCAATTACTTCTTCGAGAATTTCACGAGACCTTGGTTGGAGGACATGCTGGACTCTCTAAAACCATGAAACGGCTCTCAGAAAATTTCTTTTGGGATAATATGAAACAAGAAGCACAGACTTTCATTCGTCAATGTGTGGTGTGTCAACAAACGAAGTATATATCGCAAAAACCACAAGGATTGCTGCAACCCCTTCCAATTCCCAATAATGTGTGGGAAGACATTTCAATGGACTTTGTGATCGGACTACCTCTTTCTAAAGGATGCACTGTTATCATGGTAGTGGTATAGATTTTCCAAAGCTATTCATTTAGGTGCTTTAGCTTCTGGATTTACAGCTTATAAGGTTGCAGAATTATTTGTTACTATGGTTTGTAAGTTACATGGGCTGCCTAAGAGTATCGTCTCAGATAGAGACCCGGTGTTCATCAGCCATTTTTGGTCAGATTTATTCAAATTTAGCGGGACGTTGTTACGTATGAGTTCGGCGTATCATCCACAAACGGACGGCCAGACGGAAGTCATGAATCGCACAGTGGAACAGTATCTGAGGGCATTCATTCATGAAAAACCGTCACAGTGGGTTACCCTCCTTCCTTGGGCAGAATATTATTATAACACTTCTGTACACACCGCTTCAGGTTTAACTCCTTATCAGGTGATGTTTGGTAAACCAGCACCCTCCATTCCTTCTTACATCACCGGTTCCTCCTCTATTGACGCTTGTGACGCGGTGCTGACCTCTAGAGAAGAGATCCTGACGTTATTATGAAAGAATCTGACCAAAGCTCAAGTTCAGATGAAGAATGCAGCAGATAAACATCGTCGTGAGGTTGATTTTCCGGTAGGCGCTTGGGTTTATGTGAAATTACAACCATATCGTCAAATTTCTGTCACAGGTCAAAAATATCACAAGCTTTCAAAACGTTATTATGACCCTTATTTAATTCTGGCAAAAGTGGGGGTTGTAGCCTACAAACTTGCTCTCCCTCCTCAGTCCCGTATTCATAATGTTTTCCATTGCTCACTTTTGAAGCTTCATGAAGGCCCTCCTCCTTCAAGTATTGACCAATTACCTCCGGACTCTGTTGAAAATCACCCTTTGGTGACTCCTTTGGCTGTGGTAGCTTTTCAATCTCAGTTAATTAATGGTGTACCTACTCGTTTTGCCCTTGTTCAATGGCAGGGTCTGTTACCAGATGACACTTCTTGGGAGCGATGGGATGAGTTTTGTCGCACTTACAACCTTGAGGACAAGGTTGATTTTGATGGAGGGAGTATTGATATGATTAAGCCCAAAAATAAGCAAAGTCACAAAAGCCCAATAATGGATGAAGAGGCCCAGATAGATGGAAATGAAAAGACACGTGCCAAGAGAATTTCTCATCCTCCAAAGAGCTTAGAGGATTACATCACACTTTTGGCTGGTAGCGAGGCCATTCCGGAAGAATAGGGAGTAGTGGCCTTATGAATAATTTTGTCTTGCTGTTAGGATTTGCATGGAATAATTCCTGTAGGAATAGTAGTACTATTTTCCTTTTCCTTTATATATTGGATTGTATGCATCATTTGAGTTTATGAATGAAATTATCCTCTTTTCTATATCTTCATTTCTAGGAGGCTCTCTGACCTTATAATTCAGAGTTCACAAAATTCATCAGAAAACCACTAGAATTGAAAACCTATACCTAAAAATCAAATTTTAAATTATTATTTTTGAAATTTTCTTTTATAACGTTCTAAGAATTTATGTAAAAACAATATCTAAAAAGATAAAGATTATTGAACAAATATGAATTCATAACAGACTAAAACCGCATTCTGAATTTTTTTATAAAGACGTGAACATTTTATTTTTTAGAGACTAAAACTAAAAGATGAAACATTTGTATGGAGAGAGACTTATTTAATCCAATTTAAATTGTGTAGTTTGGGAAAATGATTTTTATTTTAAGAAATAGTAAACTATAATCTGTTGTATTTTACTAAATAAGCCTCACGGGTAGAAATAATAGCCATTGTTGGTCAAACTTGTGATGCATTTTAAGACCTCTATATTCAGTAAAATCAAAAGCATAGTTAGTTGGTGTTCAAATTCATAAAGCAAAATTAGTATAATTTTAGTCCATAGTCATTCAAATATATATATATATATATTTGTACTTAAAGTTATGACTAAAACACTGAACATATCCATTTCGATTTCACACCAAAAAATCTAGCATATCATTTTCAGCTAGTCACTTTTTCAAGCTTATACACCCATAGTTAACAAAAACCATTGGAGGTAATAAGCTCCCTATACCATCATAATGTCATTTTGTTACGATAGTTTTTAAAATACTTTCACGTGTTTAAATGTGATTAAATATATGTATAAAATAGTTTCACATCAATAGTATGTATTAATAGTTTTGCATGAATAGTTGTATAAAAATTAAAAGATATCTGGACCGAATACAAAAATAAGTTGGTGGAGGTGGTTGAGTGGTTCGAGTGTTCGAATTCAAGTATTTATTGTTTATAAAAAATAGTTGTTCTTGAGTTTAACACGGTTGCTAGGGACAATATATATATTACATATGTAGAAATTGGAGTTTGGATCTCAATCATTCCACTCATTTACTAAGGATGAAATCTATAACCACATGTCTACTTGACAAAACAAAATACCTAAAGTAATGTTGTAATAAACAACTACAAATATGTGTTAACAAAATCATGTAAAGAACTCAATTGGTTCATTAGTTCTCTTGGGACGAGTCGTTCGAAATAATTTAAGTTCAATTTTTTGTGAAAATAAACTTTTATCATACAAAACTTACCTCACAACCGTTATGGATTACAAATATCTTCTCCTGAAATCGAAGAGATAATAAAAATAATCAATTAATAAATTAAATTAAAATTTGAAATAAAAAAAATGAGTTGCACTTCTAGAAGGGCGCGAACGATTTTTAGTCCACATTAAACACACCAATATCGCATTCGTAAAATTCTCCTAGGTTACTTTATTATTTCTGAATCATCATAATTTAATTAACACCACAACACCTCAGTGTAAACAAACAGTACACAATTGTTGAATTTGATTTTGATTGTGTACATTGAGTCGAACTTCTTTGAATTTGAATGCTTACTCCAACGTGCATAAAGATAAAGGATTATCAATGTCATTATATGTGAATGTGACAGTAAGTCAACAAATGCACACAAGGGTGCGGGGGCATAAATTAAGGGTGGCAATGTGCCTATAAAAACAAGCCTTTCCTATGCTCATAATCCACACACCAACATACATTTATATCTTCTTCTCACTTTCATATTAATTTGCTAGTGTTAATTAATTAGCAAGAAACCAAATTATCAAAACAATTAAGCATGGGTGTCTTCACATATGAGCAAGAAACCACCTCTACCGTTGCCCCTGCTAAGCTCTACAAAGCTGTGGTACACGATGCCGATGACATTATCGTAAAGGCTGTTGACGACATCAAAAGTGTTGAAATCGTCGAGGGGAATGGTGGCCCCGGAACCATCAAGAAGCTCAATTTCGTTGAGGGTAAGTACATACATCTTTTTTTTTATAAACTACTGTTAATAAGCTAAAAGTACATAGTAGTGATGAAAATCAATTAACTAATTAATCAACATGAATGTATGTATATGCAGGAGGACAAAACTTGTATGTGTTGCACAAAATAGATGCAATTGATGAAGCAAATTTGGGATACAATTACAGTATTGTTGGAGGAGCTGGTTTGTCAGACACAGTGGAGAAGATATCATTTGAAGCTAAATTGGTTGAAGGACCAAATGGAGGATCTATTGGTAAAATGACAGTTAAAGTCCAAACCAAAGGAGATGCTAAGCCTATTGAAAAGGAAGTTGAAGAAGGCAAAGCTAAGGGTGATGCTCTTTTCAAGGCCATTGAGGGCTACGTTTTGGCTAATCCTAATTACTGATTCCAATATCATCACTAAACATGATGTCTTTAGTTTCTATTGTAATACAAGTGTTTTCTTTTCGATTTCTCTTTTGCGTCTAAAATGTGAGATTTGTTATCTTTGTATCTCTCACTTTATCATTATTTAATAAATCAATACAAATGAAAGCACCATTGAAATAAATTGTTGTTGTTAAATTTATCATCATCACTACAATTATTTGGGGTTTGGAAGGGAAGTATAAACTCTGTAAAATGGACTCCAACAGTTTCAGATGAGTTTAGCTTATGGGAGTTGCACCTGCACAAGTCATATCCTACACAACCATCATACATTTTTTGAAATATTAAATATCATTAATATTACTTTAACAAATAAGTAAGATGTGTAATATATTTTTTCATTATAACTTTCCCTTTTTTCTTTCCTTTTTTTTTTCTTCTTGCTCATCTGAACTTTCGTTTTTAGTTTAAATAATGTATATGAGATTCTAAGTTCGATCCCCATTATCTCTATTGTGAAAAGAAAAAAAAATCGTCATTAATCTATAGGAAAATTCCCGTCATAATTTTGTCTACCGTGTATTTTTTGTTATCAATGTTTGTTTATGGTCAAGTAGATAGAATTTTACTTTTAAATAAATAAGTGGAGGGTCCGAAACTTGAACTCCCACATACATAATGTCATATTTCTACCAAGAGAGAAAAATTTATAGTGATTGTTATCTAATAGAAATGCACAGGATATTTGAAAAGAAGCTTTACCTTTGACTTAATTTAATCTTTGATTCAAACTTATAAGGATTAAATTGTTTGCTCCTCTTTTCACTTTTCATCATTGAAAAAACAAAGTGGAAATTATCTTTGTTTGGGCCGTGATCTCCGACAAAATAATGTTGTCTCTTCTAAAATTTGTAAGGTTCTTTGATCGGATCCTTACAGTACTAAAAAGTTTCCGTTTATAAATGTCATCGTAAGAAGTTCAATTCAGACTTGCACTTTACAAATGTGATAGCATAGTTTTGTTAGAATTGAAGACTGCAAGTTTTTCTTTTGAAAAGGCAAAAGCAAATGATATACTACTATAAAATTCTATCCTAGTGCAAATAATAGGACTCAAAAGTCGATGATTTCGATACTATATTGAAGAAGCCTAAAGCAGAAATGATATACTAGTATAAGTTGTTGACATAATTGTATAAAGTGTTACCCATGTAATTTAATACCTCCCATTTTCTAGTGAAAAAAAAGGCTTAGTGCATGTTTGGAATCTCAGTAGGTTAAGCGCAGCTTCAGCAAAATCTAATGGCTAACCAAGATTTGGTCAAACATAGCGAATCCAAGCATACACTACTAAGTCTAGTTTAGTTGCATGAATGAAATCCAATAAAATGACCACAAAAAACAGCGGTTGCCATCAAATGCGGCGTTAGATTTTGATGACTGTATGAGAACACCTTAAAAAGCAAAACATCATCAGCAAGCAAAAGCAAAATTTAGTTCATTGGAAGAATTGACATCAATCCACTAATATGAGCTCTCAAAATAAACCTTTCTAAGAAGTCACTCAATGATTACATATAATCTCATAACAAACCGAGGTGTACTAATCGAAAGAAATTCATAGGAAAATTCAAAAATTGATCATTAATTAAAGCCTAAGCAGCAGTCTTCTTCAACTTAGCAAGTTCTTGCCTTACAACAGCTGCCCTCTGCATAAGCCATACATGTATAATATTAACAAGAGAACTTAATTTGAACCCATACAAGTCACGGAACCGATACAACTAATATCAGAAAGAAGAAAAAGTATAGGTATATAAATTGAAACAAACCTTGATTTTTGCCAACATGATCTTGAACCTGTCAAAGTCATTAAGGGCTGCCCTTCTCTTCCTCACAATCAGTTTCCTGCCCCAGGAGCTCTTCTCCCACTTGTTCTTAACATCTGTTCATGAACAAAACAAATCATTAACAAAAGACTACAACAGAAAGAAAGAAAAAAAATCAATTACTTCATAATTTGTTTGAAACCAACCTGCAGCTTCCATGGCTTTGATGAGATCCTTCTTCTTGGGGACTCTCTTAATCTCAATCTTGATGTCAGTGAGTGAGAGCCTCTTGAAATTTATAGGAGACCTCTCCATATCAGGAGCATCAACGAGAGCCTGCCAAACATATGACACACAAATTATGATATATACTTTCAACGTAAAATTCACGACAAGCATATCCAACTCATCAATAATGCATACAATACAACTAAATCATTTTCATCAAAATTTAGTATCACAGGATATCAATAACTACACGAAATTTGCTCAAAACTACACTAAAAACATGGCCAAAAAACCACTTAAAACAGAACAAAGCAAAACAGTAGCTACAGAAAACCTAAATTTACCATAAGCAACGCAAAAACCCTAGCTTAATTCAAAGTAAATTTGATGCCACAAAATACCAATTCCTTCTTAGACCATCAAATTTGCTAAAAACTTCACATAATTGAAAACATGGACACAAAACTCATTAAAACAGAACAAAGCAAAACCAGTAACTACAGAAAATCCAAATTCATACAACTCTAACTTTATTCAACTGAATTTAATGTCACAAGATATCAATACCACAAAATTTGCACAAAAATTCACTTAATGCAAAACATGGATACAAACTCAGTAGGTACAGAAAACCTAAACTAACCAATAAAAAACACTGTAATTTTTTCCAGCAATGAAAATCATGACAACATTTCATCAACACCCGAATATAAAAATTCAAACTTTATTGCTTCAAGTTTATAAGAAACCAAATCTAAAACATGGGCAGCAAATAGATCTAATAGAAAAACAGTAACAAAGAAGAAAAAAGGAAACATAAATGTACATACTCTGGTTTGGTCGATAACATCAACGATAACAACGAGTCTACCATAGTCTTTTCCATAGTTGATAAGAGCAACCCTCCCAATCTCAACGAATCTCTTGAAAGGCTGCAAAAATGAAGAAACAATTCAGAAAATAATGAAGAAAAAGGAAGAAAGAAAGGATGAAAAAGCGTGGTTAGAGTACTCGCCATTTTGGCTAGGGTTTGCGAGATTCAAGGTTGAAGCACGGAGAGAGTGAAACAATGTGAGGGGCGGGTTTTTGTTAACGTCGTGTATTGGGTTGGGCTTAGAGTGATGGGTTGAGTCTGTGAGCCCAATAAGAATTTGTCATAATTTTTATATTCTATACTAAAAAATTACTTTATAAATATAAATGACATATATTTGTCACAAGACAAATATTTTTCATTAATAAGTATAAAAAAGAAACAAATGTTAAAGTTGAAATATCTATCTTTTTTTTAAAAATGTTAAAATATTTATCTAAAATGTCAATTTAGAATAGTAATGTAAATTATCTATCTAAATATCAACTTATAATAGTAATATAAATTATTTAATTCATGTAATTGTAGTGATTTTAGTAGTATGAATATCACCATTTGATTCATGTAAAAACGCAGCCTTGAAAAATATAAGATACATTATTTTATATGTCAAAAAAAATATACATTATTTTAATTTCTCTCTTCTCTTTGTTTCCTTAATTAGTTTGATATATCCTAGTGTCGCGCAGTGAAAAACGCCCGAGCGTAGGTACACGCGAAATGAAACACAGAGTCCCCATTTGGTTCATGTAAAAACGCATCCTTGAGAAATATAAGATACGTTATTTTAATTCCTCTCTTCTCTTCCTTTCCTTAATTAGTTTGATATACCCTAGCATTATATACATATATTTTTAGTATTATATAATAGAGTAGAAATTTATATCATTCGTTCCGTGAGCTTAACTTAGTTTGTATGGACATTGCATTATATATGTAGGGGGCGGGGTTCGAACCTCAGTTATCTCACTTATCCACTTTAAGGGTGAAATTTCTAATTATTATACTACTTAACCAAAATAAATAAATAAATTTACACCATTTTATTAGTTCTTAAATATCATCAAATAAATATTCAAATATCCAATTTTTTTTTTTATTTTATGAAATGGAGGGCCGAAACCCAAAAAGAAGAGATTACACAATGACTAGCTTTGGAACCGTAGTTTCTATAGCATCAACGATTACAATATTATAAATTTTATAAGGAGTTAAGGACAAGATTAGTAAGAAATCACAGTAGTACCCGAATTCTACAAAAATCCGCACACATGTTTCCTTCGCGATAAGTATATCGAATTCGGACTTCCTAATCAAGCTCCACAAGCCTCCATACAGATTCCATCCAAAGTTAATCAAATATCCGATTTTCTCAATGAGAAACATCGTTAATCAATTTTCTCGTTGTGTTACTTTTGTTCATGTTTAGATTGAACTTTGACTTTTGATGGAGTCTTGATGTTGCCTTCACTCTACCTTCCTTAAAATAAGAAAGAAGAAAATGTTTCTTTGCTTCTCTAGCTACTATTCATTTTCCAATTACTTGATTTTTTTTTCAAGGTAAATGAAGACTCAAAATCTTCAACCTTTGATGAAAATCTCATGCACAAGTTAGGTAAGGAACTATTATGACTTTGAATTATGAAATATGAATCCAACATAGTCAAGTCTATAATAATGTTGGAAAATTACCTTATTTTACCAATAGCCAACTCTATGTGGGGACATATAAGTTTGAAACAAAATAAATAAATTCCAACAGCTTAGTTTTGGAACAAAAAAACACAGCCAGCAGCCACAATAATTGAAAGTCTTCAAATAAAATAAAATAAATTCTAATGAACAATGCTATAACAATCAAACACATGTCCATTTATGTCACATTCTCAATTCCATTCAAAATTCATTCAATTCTATCAAAGGGATCATTTCTCAGAAACTTCATATCAAGGACTATTGGATCTATAAAACACCAAAATCTCTCCATTTTGATCCATAACATTCACAACTTTGATCCTTGTAATTTCTTCAATCTAAAAAAAACATTCACCATGGGAGTCACAACCTTTACACATGAGTACTCTTCATCCGTTGCGCCATTGCGCATGTTCACAGCTTTGATCGTGGACTCTAGAAATTTGCTTCCTAAGCTCTTGCCACAGTTTGTGAAAGATGTCAATATAATTCAAGGAGATGGAGGAGCTGGAACCATTGAACAAGTCAACTTCAATGAAGGTAAGCACTAACATATATCAAAATTCGCCTAACACATATTAAACGATAGATTTCATTTAATCTTTTTTATTCGTTACTTTCTCGAACAACTTCTTATGTATTTCATTTATGTTATGCAGGTAGTCCCTTCAAATATCTGAAACAAAAGGTCGATGTACTTGATAAGGAGAATTTGGTTTGCAAATACACTATGATTGAAGGGGATCCATTAGGGGACAAGCTTGAATCTATTGCTTATGAGGTGAAATTTGAGGCAACCAGTGATGGAGGTTGTTTATGCAAAATGGCAAGTAGTTACAAGACCATTGGAGATTTTGATGTTAAAGAGGAAGATGTAAAAGAAGGAAGGGAAAGCACTATTGGAATTTACAAAGTTGTAGAGTCATATCTGCTGGAGAATCCACAAGTCTATGCTTGATTCATTAGATATTCAAATTATTACAAACCTATTCAAATTTGTATTTGTTTTTTATTTTTTGCAACAGGCCAATAGCCTATTCAAATTTGTAATAAATGTGTGCAACCAAATATAGGGACATTTAGAATGGTTGCTAAGAGTTGAATTCCTAAATAAGTTCTTATGGCATATGTGGCCATAAATGGCTAGTGACTGGTGGTTTGGCAAATATATTTGTACAAGTTAGAAACTAGATATTGGACATTTCAATATTTGAGCTTTTATTTTACCTTTTTTACTCAAAACTTCACTAAATGCAAAACATGGACAAAAAACTACTTAAAAGAGAATAGGGCAAAACCAGTATATCAAAAACCTAAATTTACCATAAACACTACATACAACTCTAGCTTTATTCAACTAGATTTGATGTCACAAATACCAATTCCTAGACCATCAACTTTGCTAAGTACTTCACTTAATTCAAAACATGGCAGGAGAAAAGTTTCAAGGTGGGTGAATGGATGTTTTTGAAACTCCGTCCACATCGACAGAAAACAGTTGTATCATGTATCAATGTGAAGCTGGGGGCAAGGTTTTATGGTCCTTATCAAGTGTTGGAGCGGATTGGGGCAGTGGCGTCTAGGTTGAAGTTACCGGAAGGAGCTAAAGTTCATCCCGTTTTCCACGTATCATTTGCTCAAAAAGGCAGTAGGCAACTACCTACTGGGTTAGAAGGAGATTTTCAAGGGAATTATCATTGCTATAAGACATAAGCTATAAGTTCGTTTTCCGGTCTTAACAAACAGACACTAAAGCTGTATTTGGTTTGATAGAAGAGTAGAGAGAACCGGGGACGAGAGTAAGAATGCATAAACAAAATGAGAAATTTAAAATGCACCCTTGGTGATTCTAAAATATTCTGTATTTGATTCGACATGAATATTTTAAGATCACACGCTTAATAATTTTATGCATTGAGATAATACCGCAACACTCTAGTGGTATGCACTAAACACGTCGTAAAAAAATTAGACATGTTCAACCACATATCATCATTCACAGGGATATTTTAGGAATTCTCCTGCTCAAAGACAGCCTGGACTTGCTTGTGGTTAGCTTGTACTTGTGTTTTTTCTTCTGTTTTGTTGTCTTATGTGACCAAAACATATATAACAGCAACTCATGTCTGATAACCCACCTCTCTGATTAAAAATCACCCAATTCCATTACATACTTTACAGTGAAATCCCAAATGGAATAACGCAAAAGTAATAAAAACTATGAAATTGAGTCCTCCTTGGACATAACCAAAATTTCATTACACATGAATGAAGAAATAAACTGTACAAAAAATGTGCTAATTGCAGCATGCAAGAATGAAAATCTAAAGATGAAAAAATATAAATAACCCAAATTAATGTCTTATTGGAAAGAATTTGACTTTTTTTTTTTAATGATTTCTTAGATACCAAGATATTCACTATTTCATCGACACCATGCCGGATATTGCAGTTTTCCCTTTCATACTCAACATGGAGAGACAAGATGAGGAATAATTTGAAGGGCTATCAAGATCAGGACATGGTTTAGGGATAACAGAATCTGAAACTCCAGAGACATTTGAGCAATTCCATGTAGTGGAGGAAGCATAATTTACAGACAATGTTATATTGGATAAGCATATGTTGGTGAATGGAGATTCTTGTAGTCCAGCAAAGCTTCCAGCAATAGTGATGTTTGTTCCAATTATATCTTGCAAAATAAAGTGATCCAAAAGTGGTAAAGCATTAGGATCAAATTTATCATCAGGATGAGAACCACAATAACCTGTGGCAACTATTGCTGTGTTGATATTCTTCATTTCTACGTCTGATATAATTATTTCTTTCATATAGCCACCTCTTCCTCTGACGGTTCTGAACTCAATGCCACCTTTTGAGTTGTGGAGATTAACATGCTCCACGACAACATTTGAAATGCCGCCAGACATGTCACTGCCGAATGCAAGACTTGAGCCATAAGATGCTTGTAGATGCACCCTTCTGATGTGTACATTCTCGGTAGGCCTACCATAGGCAATTCCATACTCGTCCCAGCCGCTTTTTAGGGCGATTGCATCATAACCGGTGGCAATGGTACATTCCTCTATGCAAACATGATCAGAAGAATCTGGAAATATTAATGGCACAAAGAAAATGATTTAAGTTTAGTATAACAAGGTAATTTTCACAAAGTGGGCCCGATGCAAAATGAGTAAATCAGCATTTCGCTCCTCAAAATTGTAATAGTTGAACAATGTGGGCCACATACGAAATGAGTAAATCCGTATTTTGGTCCTCGAAATTGTAATAGTCGAACAATTTAGTCCCTCATAAACAAGGTAATTTTCACAAAGTGGGCCAGTTGCGAAATGAGTAAATCAGCATTTCGGTCCTCGAAATTGTAATAGTCGGACAATTTAGTCCCTCATATAACAAGGTATTTTTCACAAAGTGGGCCAGATACCAAACGAGTAAATCGGCATTTCGGTACTCGAAATTGTAATAATCGAACAACTTAGTCCCTCATATTTACATAACAAATTAGTCCATTAAATTAAAGAACATCAATCAAAATCAACGAAAGACCTACATATTGATTTGAATAGTCTCTTGTTGCATCAAAATAAGCATAAAATCTTTAAAATGGTGATAAATTTGGAAGGAAAAAAACAACTAAATTGACTGACGTTAAATTTAAGGGACTAAAATGTTATGGTGAAACTGAAAAGACTAAATTGACCCGACACTTACAATTTCGAGAATTTAAATGCTGATGTACTGAAGATGAAATTGTTGACCGTGTGCTACTAACCTGGTACTATGCCAACAGTATAAGGGGATTCTGGAGGAGCAAAGATTGAAATATTATGAATACGTACATTGCTGCATATCAAGAAATATAATCAGATCAATATCACATTTGCTTTGAAAATACTGATTTAATAAGTGTTTAGAAGTAGCACAGAACATGCCTGCAATAAACTGGGTGAATGTTATATGCAGGGGCATTCAAGAATGTAAGATTTGAAACTACCACATCATTAGATGCCACTAATTCAACCAGATGAGGACGGCTATAGTTCAAGGAATGAGATTTAAATGATTCCCACCACGTAAATCCCATGCCATCAATGGTTCCATTATTGCCTAGCAATGTCCAAAATATATGAAAGGTTAGACCACAAAACACCAATAAAAAAGCAGGAAGAATGTTGTAATCAGTGTCATCAATCACGGATACAGAAAAATAGCGGTTTGTTCAAATTCTGCTACGTTACAATGCTACAGCGCCGCTATTTGACAAAACTTTGTAGTTTGTACTAAATAGCGGATCGCAAAACAATAGTAATTTATTCAAATTCCATTACGCTATAGCGCCACTATTAGACAACACCACACTAGTAGTAATAGGGAAAAGAAAAACCTGTTATGACCACGTCATGTAACATGTATCCATTGATCAAGCTCTGATATCTTCCCCCGGGAACTTCAAGTCCTCGGCCATAAGAAGGTAAAGGATCAATAACGTCCCATTGAGAAGGATCCTAACAAGTAAGAATGACATGTAAACAACCAAGTCTAATTAAGAAAAATCACGCATTCGTAAGTGTAAGTAAGTACGACGTTCTAACCCAAACAACGACATCATGCATGGCCCTGACATTTACACGTCGACACTAACAATAATTTGAGAAAATGGTATAATTGAATGCCGGACATGACGTGTCAATGTCGGACACCAACCACACTTTCAACCTGAATTTTAAAGCGTCGGTGCTACATATAGGTAAGTAACTCGTAGATTGAAACACGTGTGTATATGCTACTTATATGCACTCTATCGCTATAAATACATAAACGACAATAATCAAAAGACAGCGAAAAACATAAGCAGAAAAAAGTAAAATACCTGAGATCCAATAATGACAGCGCCTTTTTCCAAAAAGAGGGTAAGATGGCTAGTGAGATTGAAACTTTGCGTAAGCCATGTTCCAGGGGGCACATATAGCTGAGCACCACCTTTGTCAGCAAATGACTTGAGATAGAATATGGCATTCTGAAATGCAATAGTGTTCAAAGTTTTACCATCACCAACAGCACCAAATTCCAAAATCGAGACACTATGTGGTCTTGGATTTAGTGATGGATTGAACTCACATTGTCTATCACCCCTTTCACCATTCACTCTCACTTCACTGTTCAATGCCAGCAGCATCAAGAACAATGCCACCTGAAATTTAATTCAAAAATAAAACAATTGAAAATTACCCTCATGACATATCTTTCTTATACAATACTTCAAATAGTTCATAGACACAAATAAAATTATTCATTTTTGTCGATTTTCATACAATAAAAATATGAAATAGGGCAATATTAAGGGATTGAAAACAATTGAGAATTCATACAAACAGAATAATAACATATAACATATTATACATCAAACTAAGGTTAAGACAGTGATCAATATATAAAAATTGAGAATTGAAACCATTAAGAACTTTAAACAGTACCAAATAACCAATTTCAAATGAAAGTTTGCAAATTTATCAGATCATATAGATTTTTATTTTTATCATCATCAGTGACTATTATATTGACTCTGAAAATAACAAAACCAAATTCAATAGCATATAATAAAACCCTTTTATGAATAAAACGAAAATACAATAAACCCAAAAACACGAACCTAATAAAAAATTGAACTTGAAATGAAAATTGCTTCGTTTCATAGTATTGAAAAGAAAAACAATACTATGAAACAATAAGCAGAAAAACGTACTTACTAGCATGATGTCGGGTCAAAGTCTCACTCTGACAAGAGAGGGAGAGAAGAGATAAAAGTGGTGACTGAGAACCAAAAAGAAAAAAACTGCGCAGAGAGAGAGATGAAGAAGAAGCAGAGAGAGACAGAGAAGTTTATGCAAAGGGAGAGAATATTATTATAAGCATTAATCATGTAAATGACAGAAGAGGAGAGGATTAATGGTTACTTCACCTATGACATCTGTATTATATAAATGTGTGAGTGTATAAAGAGAAAAATTAGGATACACACTCACGACACGACTCACTCATGACACGAGTATATCCATTAAACTCGTAAATAAATACAAGTATATATATATATATATTTTTTTTTTTTTGAGATTCTTTTTAATAAAGATCTTTTAATTTTGAATGTGTGTGAGCATTTGAAAATATAAGAAAAAAAATTGTTTAAGATGTTAGGTTTTGTGTTTAAATTTTACTGTTTGAAATTTCAGAATGAAGAAATGATAAAATTTCTGAGTTTTAGTGTTTACGTACGTGGTTATTTCCAGTTCGAGAGATTAATTTTTGCATGTGCATGTTGAGAATATTCGATTTTGTACCTTAAAAAATGAATTGAAACGCGAGAACTTCAAATATTAACAAAAAAATTATTTTTTTCCAAACTCGCCATGACTAGTATATTTGACTCTTCGATGATATCCTTGCAAGTTAGGTCATGTGAGTCTGATATGCGATTAATTCTTAATTTAACTTCATAATTATTATTTTTTTGTCCCGTGAGCTTAGCTCAATTGGTAGGACGTTGTATTTTATATGCAGGGGGCCAGGGTTCAAACCCTGATCATCCCACTTATCCACCTTAAAATGGTGGAATTTCTAGCCATTAGGCTACTTGACAAAAAAACAAAAAAACTTCATAATTTTTTTTTCTGTCTTTCACCATCATAATTTTTTTTTAGGTCATAATTTTTTTCTGGCTTCAAGTGGTTATAGCCCCCTCCCGATCTGATCGCAGGGTTGGGGATCGAACTGTGGTCCTCCCTACCAAGTTCAGCATCAATCACCATTGAACTAACTAACGATTTGTTAAATTCAGATTTTTTAAAGATGTTTATATTACCGATTCTTTCAACGTCATATTAGTTAAAATGATTGATCTTGATCGATTAATAATTTCTCTCTAAAGCGAATAGTACGGATAGTTTGAAAAAACATTGATTCAATTTTTTCGGCTGAATTTTAAATAACTACAATTTAAATAACAATTAATTTTCTTGTCAAAAAATTGAAAAGTTGTCTTTTTTTTTTGTCCAAAAGACTGGTGGCTTAGACCACGAAATTTGAACACAGATCTTTCAATAATATTTTTAATAGCTACCGACAACCGAACTATTTTTATTGAATAAAAAATTGTTATTTTAAAATAGTACAAAGTTTAAGAAATTTCATCCTATAACAAAAGTTTGTAAACTTTTTCTGAAATTGTTAATAAAATATGTTGAAAAAATCAAAATAATAATGAAATCATAGTTTTTAAGGAAACCTACGATTGCAAATATCTTAACATTTTTTATAGAAACAAATATCTTTACTTTTAAGTAGCAGGATTTTGTTTTATTAAATATTTAGTCTTATGATTATGATTAGTACTAAGAGTAAATAGTATTTTCCTATACTGTAAATTAGGAAAACAATGATGTTTATTTTGGAAGTGTAGTGAGTGTATGGGGTAGGAAAGACAAGAAGGGAGTGAGTGAAGGAATAAGAAAGGGAATAATAATGGTGAAATGCATGTGGGAAGGACAGAACATAAGGGAGAGAGAGTGGGCCACACACCAATCATGACACAGTTGCTAGCCTGGCTTGTTGTCAATCACTTCACGTAACAGACAGACTAACTACACACACATACATACATTACATTACATTACACTGTTCTTATCATATAAGGAAGTAGTATACATGATCACTTTGTTTTTTGGTCTTAGCTTCTCTAATGCGAGGAAGTAATTTTGCTCTCTTTATCTTTGCTAAAAGTCATGATAAATACTCCTTGAAATTTTAAATAAATACCTCTTCTTCTTTTTTAAACTCGATATCCGACCTTAAGATCGACTAATTCAAGGAAATTAATCTCACCGTCCACTAACGAGAGCCTCATTTAGAGCCAGAGTATTTACTCTGTCTGAACTATCCCACCCAAATTGGCACAAGTGAGAATCGAACTTGAGACCTTGAGAGGAGCATACTCCCAAGACTCAAGTCAACACCACTATAGGGCCATAATTAAATACCTCTTTGAAATTTGGAAATAAGTAAATATTCTCCTAAAATTATAAAACGTCAATTAAATTGTTATTTGTTTTGTTTACTCAGTCTATTTTGATGACGTGGTTGTTAACTGCATACGTGACACTTGCCAATGTGGTGTCACGTCAAATGGGGGATAATTGATTAGGTTACACATCACATAGGGTAATTGATTATGATACATGTTACAGAGTGTAATTGACTAAAATTTGTAAACTTATGGGCAAATTGACTAAAATTTAATTTGCATAAAAAAAGATATGGAGAGGGGGGGGAGAGTGAGAGAGAAGCAGAGAGAGACAAAGGGAGAGAGACAAAGTTAGGGATGACAATGAGTGTCGATGGGTGAAGGTTTTACACTACCCAAGCCCACACCCAAAACAATCACTCAAACACAAAGGTTGTATGGGTGGCAAATCAAAACTCACACCTACATTCATTGGGTTCGGGTTTTTCCACTCAAACTCAAACCTGCAGCAAAAACACGCATAATTAATTATATGCTCAAACTCGGCCCTGATTCTTTTTAATAAAGTGCAAAATGTAGCATGGTAATTAAATTACATAGTTCAACATAAATAATTAACATAGTTTGGTGACATTAGTAATTAAATTACATAGTTCAACATAAATTACATAGTGAGTGAAGTGACCGAGTGAGTGAAGGAGGTGTTCAAGCGGCTGAGTGAGTAATTTGTGTGAACCATAATTTTGACACTTATATATATATTTGGAGTTAATTAGGTAAGTTTACATATATTTGGGTGGGTGTGTGGATTTCAGGTGTGGGTTTGAGTGATCTCAAACTCACACTCATAGTTTCGGGTGTCACCCAAACCCAGCCAACTCAGATTTCACCCGTTGACTTGGGTTTGAGTTCGGGTGGGTCTCCTGAATTTGGTTTTTCCTGTCATCCCTAGACAGAGTAAGAGATATAGGGATAGAGAGGGAGAGAGTTAGAGAAAAATGGAAAGATATGGACGACAATAATAACAACATCAGAGAGAGATAGAGAGAGAGAGGGGGGGGAGAGGTAGAGAGAGATGAAAAATAGATGCAACAATAACAACAACAACACGGGGTAGACAACAAAGATGCAATTTGATTGATGTTTTATGATTTCAGTGGAGTATTTGTGTATTTTCAACTTTCAGAGGGTATTTGACATTTCACTCGCTAAAACTCTAAGGAAAAATTTGTCATCTTTTTAAACTCTACAAGATTAAAAAAATTAGTCTTTATATTTACGCGTAGAGGATATCTGATTTATGGAGAGAAAAAAATGTAGTACTAGATAGTCCATAAGTTACCTCATAATAAATGAGTTTATAAGTTTATAATAACAAATAAATTAGTAAATTTAATATGTAGTATTTTATAAAATTAATGGTTATAGATATAAAATGATATAAAAAAACATATGTTTAATTAATATTTCATTTTGTCAAATAAAATGACATGGGAAAATTGGAAGCAAAAATATTAAGCAAATTTTAAGCTATAAGCTAATTAAATTTCTAGACACATCTATTAAAGATGTTTTTTACTCTTTTTCGTAAGATATTATATTATAGATATGATGTTTATACCGTTGGATGTATGAGGTGTTCTCCATGCATAAAAAACGATGTAAGTTATTGCTAGCAGATTTGGAAGGGGCACATGGTTTGCATTTATAGATAAAATACTCAAACTTTGTTCATTAACATTGCATTTCACACCCTGTTCCTTAACTTAAAATTCAACCTTGTATATCAATTTTATTTTTCAAACATCTTCACACTCATTGTTCTCTCTAAATTCTCAAATGTTTGTAATGTTGTTACATATATAGTTAGCATACACATTATCCATAACCATAACTTAAGTATAATATAATTTGGTGCCAATTGCCCATGTGAAGCAGCACATACACTTAACCATTCTTTATTTTCTAATTACAAACAAACAACACGTTCATTAAGTTGTGGTGTTTGGTGTTGAATACTATATATAGGGAAGACAAATAATTAGCTTTACTCACTTTTGTTCACTCCAATTACTTTATTTTTCTTCATTCACAACTAAAAGAAATATATGTTTCAGCTGAAAATCAAATTGTTTTGTCGCATTATAGGTTATATAAGTCTCGCATTATATACTTTAATTAAACGTCAGAGTATTTGTAAATACAACTCTAACACTGTCATTATCTCTATCATGGTTTCCGGCCCAAAACCTTCATTCATGAAGCATTTTCTCCACGGGTTCGAACGCCTTCATTGCAAATTACAAAACCAATGGACACCATAACATTCATATTGTATTAGTATTAAGAACATGCGTGAATAAGGTGAGGATTATCTCTACTTTATTAGGCTTGATGCGTGGATATAAAATGGTGGTTAACCTGATAGCGAGTGATCCAACGGATCTTGGAGATGTTCTGATAATTTTTTACCAAAAGTGCCAAGACAAGTGGGAACACAAAAAGCTGAGGGTGAGAAGCTCTCACTAACATATAGAGGGAGGGGGGGTTAATTTGTTATGGGGCCAATATAAAGAAGTCCAAACGAACAAGACATTTCATTTCAAATCCTATAGATGGAACCCCCTTGAATCAAGTCATTATCTGTCACTGTTATTTGCATGTGTGCAATTATTTTTGCAGTAAAAACCAAAAGACACACTACAAACTGAGCTTTATCTCCGGAAAAACCACATGCCATGCTAGGGATTAATTCCTTCTTTGCCAATATATAATCATAAAGCACATCATATTCATACACAAGCCAATTCTAGAAACTACTTCTCAACCACTAAGACATATATACAATACAGCCCAGCCAAACATTCTTAGTCGTATGCTTTTTGTTATTATCCTATATTCTGTTTATTACGGACCAATGAATTTGGTAAAAGTAATAGTAGTATTTTTTTTCTAAGTGTATCCTATAGCCACATGCTGAAAGCCATAGATTAATCATTCGAGATACAGTGATTCATTTACAAGACCTACCAGAAGTCATAGACTAATCATTCGAAGTACGAATATTCATTTAAAAAGTTGACATCTCCTAGTAATACATGTTGCAATAAATTCAAAGAAAATCTAAGTGATGCTAATATGATATGCTAGGCTAAATTGACAATTCCAAGTGTTGCAGTCAACATAGTTACGTGGACAAAAGTTAGCTTTACAAAAGGGATATGGTTTATCTTCTTCAGGTAGCTATGCCTTAGCATTACTCACATTGAGAAATACCATGCTCATAGATAGGACCACATGCACCATAAATATGTGGTGCTGCCTCAGGTCACAGATAGAGAGAGGTCAAATTCCAAATGTATTCCAGAATTTATTATTGACAGGGAAATGTTCTACCACTGTCGCCTACATGTAAACAAAACTACAATATCCATCTACCTCAACTCTTGCAAAAAATCTACCAAGACTTAGGTGACAAAAAAACATTAATGTTTTTCAACATGTCCTGCCCTCAATTTTCAAGACAAATATTTCCACAATTTTGTTTGACTGACCTTGAAATAGACTTGTTTCCCCGTTGATCACTCAATAAATTTGAGAGAGAGAGAGAGAGAGAGAACAATGTGGAATCCTAGAGCATTTCCAGTGTAATCCAAAATGAGTGGATCATACATGGATGCACCTAATGATATTTGCATGGCTTTCATTATTTTTCATTCATAAAAGTGTGAAACTACATTATATCGATACCATCATACCAGTGACAATAAATAGCAACAATTCATAGCGAAATTGACTAGCATCAAAGAAATGCATAGATAATATATAAATGATGAATATCTATATATATATGAAGCGATAATGAAATACGTCATTATCAGAAAAGATAAGGCGCAGTTTTTGTGCATAAGTTATATCTTTACCTAACCATCTGTAGAGACTTACCAACACAAAGTCACATAATTCAGAAACATTAAACAAAAACAAAACAGTTTACTATTATTTTACACAAATGTGAACTAAAATTGATGTATATGGATCATCTTTGGAGCTGTTCAGAATTTGAGTTGTTAGTAATTGACGGCGAGGTTGTCCTATTATCAACAGAGGCTGAAACTCCCCATCTCCCATTCGGCTCTATGACCTTAATAGACCCATCTGACATTCCAATGGCAAATTGATTTGGTTCCTGTGGGTGTGCTGCAATAACAAATGGGTATATATTTTGGCTGCACAAGACAAACCGGACCAAGGTTAATGATTATTCTTGAAGAAATAAGCAAAAAAAAAAAGGTGTGCGAAATCTCAGTAGGCTCAGCTGAACATACACAAAAATGCAAACTTCCAAAACCAAAAATTGTTCAATTATCAATCACCGTGAAACATGAAATAATATTCTAAAAATATTTTTCGACTAGAAATTCTAAAAATTTAAGTTCAGCAAGGCAAAATTTGAAGCAGCACTAACAAAATAGTTGTCTTTTTTGAGGATGTTTATCACATGCTAGTAATATTAACTTCGTAAAGTAAAACACATAATGAAATATTTTGAATACCTATTTGACGATGACTGGTATGCAGATGAAGCTATACGGCATCTTAGTCTCAGGCTGTCAGCATCAAATACTCCAATATTTCCATCAGTGAAGGCAGCATAAACTAGTTGGCTGTTGCAAGAATATGTTGCAGAGGATATGGAAGTAGATGATTCTTGTGGGAGCCACTAGAATCGAAACAAAAAGAAGTTACTAATGCATTCGCCAGGAATAAAAAACAAAGAGTTGTATTTAGAGGTGTTATATTAGAGAAATGTTAGTGATACACTCTTTCAATTATTAGCTGTTGCTTTGGAGAGAGAGGTAGCAGCTTTACCTGCCGAATCAATTCCATTTTTGAAGCATCGTATAATGCTAGCTGTGACTCATGGCATACCAATAAGTGCACTTGATCAGAATGGAAATATACTCGAGTATCACCAACAGGTGCTTTTCCAGCTGGCAATTGAATTGGTAGTGTTTTCTTCTTATCCCATGTATCAATACGCCAAAAGCAAAGCTATGAAAAATAAAATAAAAAATAAAATGGTTGTGATTAAGTATGAAATAGGACAGTAGATGGGTGATTGAAGACAAAGCTATAATAATAGTTAGAAGTTGACGAAATCGTTGACACCGAAATAAAACAATTATATGAGCGACAAAATGGTCATAGAATTCATGCTCAAACATACCTGAGCATCAGCAGAGGATGAAACCAATATGTTTAGGTGAGTTGAAAAAGCTAAACCGGTAATCCGCTTCTGGTGGCCCCTCAATTTATGTTTGACCTAAAAGCAGAGAGGGCCGCATCACAATATGGTTCTTGAAACAATTACAAATTCAAAGGGCTGATTAACTAATTACCTCATCCACCCTAACATTGTAAAAATGAATGCTTGCGTCTTCCATTCCGATTGCAATGATATTATTGTCTTGAGGATGAAATACAAGAAAGGTTGAAGATGGGGGAGGTGCCATAAAAGTTGCCATTACCTGAAACTCGGCAATGATTTAGCACAATTATTGAGAAACAACTTATTAGAAGCTATGAGTGATGTCAAACACTATATTAGCATTTAATTGTGAAGTTACCTTAAAAGTCATCATGTTGAAGAGTGAAATTTTTCCTCCGCATGCAGACATGACATAAGAATCATTCTTCGAGAGTGCAATGCAAGGAACTGGTTCTTCAGAATTGTCTGGCACATCATTAGTCATGAGAAGACCACTAGATGGTTGCCAATGTTGGGGAACAACAGTAGTCGTGGCCTTCAAAACCCACAGAAATAGAAATCAGTAATATTTAAAAGAGTGCATGGTGTGGTGTGGTGCGCACTGTGCACGCACACACATTATCAGAAGTTAAATGGATATCAAGATATACATGCAATAATATGGTATAATCAAGCAACAGGAAAGATGTTTCTGTGTTTGTAGGTTTCAGCATACAATCACTTTGTAAATAAAAAATATAAAAAATACAATCTCACCTTTCCAGTGGGATTCTGATCATTACGGCTCCATTTCCAAAGCTTCTGAATCCCTTTGGCACCAAGAGCCAGAAGGCCTGTCCCAGAATTGGTGTAAAGAAGACGAACAACCTAGACATGTACAAAATTTTGGCCTTAAAAATTGTTGCTATATATAATAGGAATACAACCTCTAAAACACCCTTTTCAACAAAATAAGGGTAGGGAATACCTTGTTGGTAGGGTCAGCAGTTTCTGGCAGAGTAACTACCCGACAATGAACAGGATCAACTATTTCTGTCAGATCGCTAGTTTTAGATTTATTAGCTATGTCATCCAAACTTATTTGCTTCTCTAAGCTTCTGGCCACAGAATCAACTCCATTCTGGAGCAAATAACAAAATAAGTCAGTTGCATGCATAATTGTCAAACAGACCGTAATTGCAACAGAAAACTATGTACAGAGAACTTTACTCAATGAAGAAAAAAGATGCATAGTTTGTAATGTTAGATTTATTCCAACATGTTTGATCAACAAAAAAGTTAAAATCTAAAAGAATAAGTGCCAATATCGCTTTTAATTGTTAACTGCGTACAGGGATAGGCAGTGGTGCAGCAGGAGAGCTTCTGTCGACACGTTCTACTTTATTGATGTGCTGATTGATATTTGCAATCATAGAAGATCCAGGCACCTAATTCATCAATATTAATCAAATCAATTTCTGGACATCAATAAATCCATTAAATGATATTTGGTAAAGTAAAAACCTTTGTCTCCACTTGTGGTTTAGATGCTTCGTAAGACCGAGCTTCAATGGATCTTAAGTACTTCATGCCATCAGTATCAGCAAGGATTTTCACACCACCATCTGCTGTAGTAACAGCAAGTAGATTTCCTTCCTTACTGAACCTCAAACGAGGGAGACTCTGATGCAGGACATCAACCATGTCAAACAATTCACTCCAAAATACACTAAAATATATAAAGTACAAGCAATACTCACAGGAAGACCACCATCAGCATCAATACTTGTCAACATATTGATATTGTCCACATCCCAAAACTTAATTTGGTTATCTTCACCAACAGCCAAGATGCGGTTCTTTGTTGTGTCAAATTGCACAACACCGTTAGATTTTTTCCTAAACCCGGAATATGTTCTCTTTAGTGCACCTTCACTTTCATTCCATTCAACTAGGAAAGAATCTCCTTCCTTACTTGTCCCACATGAAAACAATCTAAAATATGAAAAAACAGTTACAAATCATACTAACACATACGAGTGAAAACAATAAAAGAATAAAGAAATAAACAAGATTATCAAGTAAGGAAATTTGTAATATTCTAATCCATTTCTTACCTAGTTCCATCAGCACTATAGAGTATTGTAGTGCACCATTGTCCGGGAGCATCATAGTCAACCCTGGAACCCATGTTATCATACAGCCAGGCTTTGATTTTCCCATCGAGAGAAGTAGAAAATATAAACTGCATATATGTCATAAATTTTTACATTAACTACTCACTGATATAAGAAAACAATAACATCCCCTTACATCTAATCATCATTACAAAATTGACAACAGAAGTATAATTGCACAAAAGTGTTAAAGTAACCAACAGTCGACAGGAAAATATTTGTATAATAAAATTAATTTGCATCATCCTGTAGTGGAATGGCCACATCCAATCTCAAACTAGCCATATCAATATTAAAAAATCAACCTTTGGGGGTGCAGATTTTTACCTGGATATTTTCCTTCTGGTGGGGACAAACAGAATAAACCGGTGCTTCGTGACCTTCAAAATGAAAAAGTTTTCGTCCATTCAAATCCCACACCTGTCACAGTCCTCAAACTTAGTTATTATGGATACATTCATCAGGATAAAAAGATGTTATAGTTAGGAAAATTTTCTGTCACCTTAATTAGCTTATCATCCCCACAAGTTACAATGCAAAGTTGTTTGTTCGGATAAGAAAATGCCAAGTCATTAACACCACCGGCATGAGCATCAATCTGTAATGAGGTAAATACATCATCCAATGTAATCAAAAAACAATAAAACACATCATGTACCAATTACAAAAACTTTATATTAGAGAGTGATCTGAACATGCCTCCAAAGTCTGCCTTAGATCGTTAGATCCATGATAACCATACAAATGAATCAAATGTTTTGTGAAAGCAACCCCTGAAAAAGAAAGGGAAATGTATTATAAACCAGTATAATGCAATAAACTAAGCCAAGTTTCCCTGCAGCACATACCAAGATGATTTCCATCAGGACTCCATGATACACGAGTGACGGATATAGATGCATCCTTCACAATGGCAGCCTACACAAGAGTTCGAGTTACATGACTTGCTTGAGATAATTTTGTCACTTACTACATTGATTCAGATTTCTACAAAAAAAATAAACAAACTAGCATCCTACAAATAACCCTTATTCCACAATAGTCAATTGTATCCCTTTATGTCAATTATCTAAAGGAAACTATTTCATGTAAGAAGTATTCTTTGGAAAAATAACCCTTTTAACTTATTCCTCCGCAAATATGTTTTTCTCCCTTCCCCCTCACCAATTAATCATCTAACTGTTATAATCAATCAGTTGAATAATGTTATAAACCTGAAAAAACACAGAACACGCAGAAATATCCTTGATTTTGAAAGGTTTTGATATCAGCCTCTCTCTCAGCCCTGCTTCCCAGAGTGACATGTCGCCATTTCCGCAACCAACTGTTTCAGAAATGATATTCCAAAATCAATATATAACGACTAAACTTCTTAGTAGCACAAGTTTACAAGAATATACCAGTCTATTTCAACCTACCAGCAAGTAAAGAATGAAGGGAAGGGTGAAAATCCATGCTTGTCACTGTTGATCCTTGATATAAGGTACAAACCACGGTTCTAGGAAGCTCATCAGGTGACCAAGAAGGGGCTTGTTGGGATGGAGCTGGATAAGTAACCTGCATAGTCATGATTGTCAAACTCAGGATCCAATCGAAGATCAGTTGTGTATAGATTATAGAAAGAGCGTAAATTGTAGAATCATAACATGGATCTTAAGATGCCACCAAATCGACAAAATTATAGAAATAATAACTAAAAAAAATTGCATTAACAAAAGGGCTTGTTGGGATGGAGCTGGATAAGTAACCTGCATAGTCATGGTTGTCAAACTCAGGATCCAATCGAAGATCGGTTGGGGTATAGAAAGAGCGTAAATTGTAGGATCGTAACACAGATCTTAAGATCCCACCAAATCGACAAAATTATAGAAATAATAACTAAAAAAACTCCCTCCGGTCCTAAATATAAGAGAAACTTTACTTTTAGATTCATTGAGAATCTAATGTATTTAGCCCATATTATAGACTATATACGTTAGATGCTCAATGAATCTAAAAAGTTAAATTGGAGTAGCATTAACATAAATATCCTAAAAAAAATAATTATTGATTTAATCATAAAGATGAGACCAGTTTGACCTAAACATAGATTATAGCAAT
Organism: Trifolium subterraneum; assembly: GCA_951799995.1. Taxonomy (NCBI): domain Eukaryota; kingdom Viridiplantae; phylum Streptophyta; class Magnoliopsida; order Fabales; family Fabaceae; genus Trifolium; species Trifolium subterraneum. The sequence goes on from OX637464.1 coordinate 5,339,290, forward strand.
TTTTTATTGATTTAAAACCCACGACTGGGTCTCGTGAGCTTAGCTCAGTTGGTAGGACATTGCATTATATATGTAGCGGGGCGGGGTTCGAACCCCGGTCATCCCACTTATCCACCTTAAGGGTGGAATTTCTAGCCACTAGGCTACTTGACCAAAACAAAAACAAAAAACCCACGACTGGTTTGGGAAGTAATGATTTTATATTGAAATTGAAATATAACAATAATTGTGCATTCAATTCTAATTTCCCAGGTTGGGAAGCACCGAGTCCCAAAAAAAAGTGTACATTAAGTGTCCCCGTTTTTGCGTTGAAAAAAGGGGTCACGTTACGGGTCAAATCATTTCAATCGGGGCGACATGTGCGAAACCAGGACGAAAATTTGTGGGCGCCGCGCCCACGATTTCGCGATCTTCCTATGTGCGCTCGCAGATCCAGCCTCTTCAACTAATTTTGTACCACTCCGGCACGGTGGAGGGGAGAAAACGCGTGAGATCTTACGTTCTCACAATCTACATCGCGCTCTTGACAACCATGGCATAGATAATAAGTAGTTGCCATTACAGCAATAGCATTGGCAAGGCAATTATATGGAAAAGAAAGCATGCCAGAACACTGTTTCCGTTACCTCGTCGATAGATGATCGCAAACGTTTCATTAGTTGCTCAGGATCAGCATTTTGATAATCCATCATTCCAAGAGTATTGGAAGGTCCTCTCGGATGCTTCAAAACAGGGACTGCAAAAAAAATCGAGTGATAAGTGAAGTTGGAAATGCAGAGGCAAAAAAGCAAACATTCACAAATAATAGTCTGATTGTGTACAATAGTAGAGACTATGCACACTATCTTTCTGCATTACTTGATAGATTTACAACTTCTGACAAATGAATAATGTCTTATAAACATATATATGTTATGGATATAATTGAAAACCTATGGGGCAAAGAATCCCACCTTGCAGTGTACCTTACAAAGCCTAAAAAAATGGAACATTTTACACTATGAGGCATATATTTATCTCATAAACTTCCCAAAGCTTTCCTTAATACGGTTGATTTTTCCCCAGCTATAGAACTAGAATGCATGACAACAAAACTATCATACCTTGATGTGGGGGACCAGGCATTGACGAAGCCACAAGTGCAGGTGGTTGAATTGATGAAGAAGGATTTGGGTTCACCATCCATCCCGCTAAAGCATTAACATTAGCAGCTGTTGGGGCAGGTTGAAATGGCTGCACACACATAAATAACAAAACAAATTGTCCCAAGATAACTATTAGATATCTAACAGTATCGAGACTGAATTTTTAGAAAACTAAACAAAAAAGGTCTTACTCCAGCATGTACTCCAAGTGGAACATAAGATGGAGGCTTTGCAACAGCTGTGACAGGAAGATTGACAGGAGTAGGTGCACGAGCTCCATTTGATGGTGAACAAGTATGGTCAGTGAATAGAGTTTTTATGTCTGGATTTGGCCTTGGGTTCTTGCACAGCTGGTGTTGCCAATTCAAACTGAATAACGAACATGAATGAGAGTTAAAACAGTAAGCGAATTGCGTGATCACTGTATATTATGTTCCGTCAGAAGTAAAAGTTGAACAAAATCAGCAGCCTTACCTTTGATTAATCAATGTCCGTAAGCGTGATGCCTTCAACGAAGGGAATGCAAGCTTATCTCTAAAGAGGGGATTAGCTTCTATCAGTTTCTTAAGCTCTACTAGCATTATGTTTCGAGCCGATTTGGTATCGCCATACTTTGACAACTGTTCATTTTCCCTGCATTTAATGAAAACCCCGCGTTTTAAAAAATCCTAAAATACACTTCTCAGATTTCACAACTCAGCAAAAACCAAACTAAGTACCTGAAGTTGTCGAGCGTTAAAAGCTGAGTAATTTCTTTGAATAATTCTTCATTAAATGCTGAAAAAACTTTTAAATCATTCACCAATATATCAACAGCCTTCACTCTGTCATTCCTGAGCACAAACAAGAAAAAATCAGCAACAGAAAAAGATAACTATTCCGTTCCACCCTCAAGTACCTCACACAATGTTCCAAGGTATTGTCCGTTTTGGGCCACGTGTGAACCCTCACGGTCACAGGTGTTGTATATAAACTACCTTTAGCCTCGGTTCCTAAGCGATGTGGCACTTAGGTGTACCGGAACTAACAATTAACAAAAAAGCAATTAATAGACCTTTTATGATTTAAAAATAAAACAATTAATACCTGTCAAGGGCTTCAAGATACTTCTGTTTCCTAATCTCAAAAAATGTTTTCATTGAGTATCTATTATCATCAACTTTTATAAACCCAGAAAGATACTTCTCAATCTCATCCCACTCTCCAGCAAGTGCTTTTTCCTCAAAATACTTCATGTTGAACAGAAAGCCAGATTCTTGTTCCAACCTTAAAACAACCACATTCCAAATTTAACAAAATTATCACACACAAGACACAATTAAAAAATAATCAACTAAAATCACAACAAAATCAAAGGTCTTACTTGTGAACAGTTTCTTTAAATTTCTCTTCATCAAGAAATTGAAGAATCAAAAACACCAATTCCCTGCTCAAAGATGTCATTTTTACCCCAAAACAGTGATGATCCAAGAGAGAATGGTAGATTATGAAAACTGAGAAATATGAAGATTTTCAAATTAGGGTAAAAAATTGACCGAAATTGAATTTTACAAGAATTAAGAACAAAAATTGTTATGTTTCCGGTTTGGTCTCTACAAGAGAGAGCAAAACGGTGTCGTATTCGGTGGATGTTTTGAATTAATATACGAAAAAGAAAGAAACGGTTTCTAGGGTTTGGTTTTGGGGTTCCATGGTCGATGGTTTGTGTTTTGAAAACAGAAAGTAATATAGAAGAGTTGTTGTTGATGTAATAATAAGAAGAAGAGAGAAAAAGATAAAGTATTTAAAAAAAAACAGAAAAACAAACAAAAGAGAAAGAGAGAGAGAGAAAGAGTGTAATGTATGACTTGGTTTCTCGCTTTTCTCGATGCATTTTGCAGGGTCTTTGTTAAACAGTTGTTTACACCGACTTATCACTGATAAGTGAACGTACTTATATGTAGATGTGATAGGTTAGTGTGATTATTATTGCTTTGGGAGAAGGCAAGACCGACACGTTGGTACTGAGATTCAGACGCGTGAGAAACATGATGTTACGTCATGTCTTTTTGTACTTTCGCAATTACTACTATTCTTTTTTTTTTTCAAAAGCAATGTTATTACTACTACTACTATTTATTAGTCCTTTTTTTCTAACTTTTGATGAGATTTGTTTTGCTTAAAAAAAAGATTTTTTTGTGATTTATATCCTATTGAATTAAATTACTTTAAACAAAAAAAATTAAAAAATACTAATGTTTTTTTAGGACAAAAGAAAAATAATAATGTTAACATGTGACTTATGACACATGTTAAGAAATCAAATATAAAAATTATTCTTCAGAATTTGTGATTTTATTTTTCAACCATTAAAATTTTCACATTATTAAATACAAAATTTATACTCCCTCCGTCCCAAAACATTTGTCCCTGTTGACTGTTAACATTTATTTTGACCATATTTTTTTACTAATGTATAAAGATAAATATTAGCAAATGAGATTTTGTTTGATTTGTCTCAATGAATATTTTCACAATATTCAATTTTTATAATTTTTCATGAAAGAAAATTAAAGATATTAATAATTCAAATTATGCATTGGTATGCGTAAGGACCATTGTTTTGGGACGGAGGGAGTATATTAAAATATCTTAATATGTTTCGTTGGAGAGCACGTGTTAACATGATGACACTCTAAGAATATCTTTTTTCTAGGAATTTTTTAGGATTAAATTCATCTAAAGTGAATGTTAATTTGGCATGCACGATTGTTTTTGCAAAAAAAAAAAAAGTAATTCTTATACAATTCTTAATGTTATAAGAGAGATGAATTTCATTGATATTGTAGAACTGTGTGACATTTTTGTAAAGAAATCGTTAATTTGTGTAACATTGTATAGCGTCTCTATATTTAGAGACAGATAATTATTATTTTTTGTAAATAGTCGTGTACGTAATTAAGAATAGAGAGACTATTGTAGACAAAACTATAAAAATAAAAAATCAAATTTGTTTACTCTCACGTATATTAAAGTGTCTGTCTACACGTAAGTTTATTCGGAGCGTTTATAAGCAAAACAGTGCATGTAAAAAGTCAAAATATTTTTGTTTTTTTTCTTTTTTTGAATTCTTATATGTATAATTTTATTTCTTTGTCCAATTAAATTTTTGAATTTTATTTTATTTCTACAACTAAAAGGTTTGTTTTGTTAAGTTAGAGGTCAAACGTACACATAAGTGTCCGTCTACACACTAGTGAATTTAACAAAATTATATAGTCGTTGTGATAATTTGGCCCTTTTTTTTCTGCAATATGTTGGCTCTTTAATAATTTTTTAGGCAATAAATTGAACATCGAATGACAGTTGTTGTCAGCATAATTCAATTGGTAAGGGATATTGCATTTTATATGTATGATTGGGGTTTGAAACCGAAATCTTCTACTTATTCATCTTGAGCCTACTTAACAACAAACATACATAAAATTTTTATCAAAAACTTAATTTTGGTAAATAGTATTTAGAATAACTAACGCTGATATTTTTCAAAAATATTCTCTCTTTTTTTGGTACAAAATTTCAAAAATATTCTTACACATGGTAGGTAGTACTCTTTTGGAAGCATGATAATACTTATCATATGCATTCAATGGTATGGAAAACATGTATATTTCTACGTAATATTTTCTTAATAAATTTTTCTACCTAATTTAGATCTCACAGCAAAGTAAAAATAAATAATTTTACAATGATTAATATATTTATAACTTAGCCAAAATTTACAATAATTAAAGAAAAAAAAAACTTAAGGGGGTGTATTCGATTGAGATTTTGAAAGACTATTTTGACAAAAAAAGTCTTGAAGATTTTAAAAGACTTTGTGGGATTATATTGATTTTGTGAGATTTTAAAAGATTTTTTTCAAAAGACTTTTTACAATCAAGATTTTTAACACATGATTTGAATGGATTTTGAGAGATTTTTTAAAAAAGACTTTTTACAATCAAGATTTCATAATACCTTATATATTAGGAAAATTTCAAAAGACTCAATAAATTTTAATAAAAAAATTATAAGAGTAATAAATAAATAAAAAATATTTTTTTGGGAATCAAACAACAACAAAAAATTAATACGATCAAAAGTTTTGTGTTTTTCTTGGAAAATAAAGCATATGGACCAAGTGAATCACCGATTACCGATTGTATATATAAAAAAAATGTAATTTTTGATTGTTAACCAACTGTATAATTCACTTCAATGGCCGAAATAACACAAGAAATAGCAAAAATGTTGAATACGATATGAAAAAAAGTTGCAGAATTTGTTGAAAAAGAAAACTTGCAAAGAAGAAGAAAGAAAAATTCTGGTATAGTGATGATGAACTCTGAAAAGAAAAAAGTCTTGGAGAGTTTGAAAAAGTCTCAAGGTTATTGGTGAGATTGTTGGAAGAGTCTCTCAAGTGTATTTTTAACTAAAAAGTCTCATGAAATCCACTACATGAAAGAATCCACCAAAATCCGTTGATTTTTGAATACCAAGTGACATTTTATAAGTCACGAGAAATCTCAATCGAATAACGGCAGATTTCATTGCCCTGAAAAAAAAATCTTAATTGTCTTAATTGAATACCACAAGATTTGATTTGATCTTATAAAAGTCTTGATTGAATACCAATAAAAAATTTTAACATAAAAAAGTCTTTTAAAATCTATTGAAATCTCAATCCAATACACCCCCCTAAATCTATGTATAACTTGGGGAGAATTTTAATAAGTTTCATCAAAAGTCGAAGTGTTCAAGAGAAACTGATTTGGATTTGCGATGGAACAAATTTTTATCTGACTTTACTTATATTTAAATGATGCTTTACTTCGTGTTCATTGTTGACGTTGTGGGCATGTCAATGGAGTAAAAATAATAATTTCAGTAAAAAAATATTTAAATTGTGACCATTTTAAATTTTGTTTTTTACCATTTTAAATTGTCTATTGGAGTTGTCCCATGAGCTTGACTCAATTGGTTGGACATCGCATTTTATATGCAGGGGGCCGGGGTTCGAACCCCGGTCATCCCACTTATCCACCTTAAGGCTGGAATTTCTAGCCGCTAGGCTACTAGACAAAAAAAAGAAAAAAAATTGTCTATTGGAGTTATGAATGTTATTCGTAAGAGAATTGTTTTTTGTTATTCAAAGATGGTAAGACGTGTTGTTATGCACATGTTTTTTTTGGTTGGTCGCTATGCACATGTTTTAATGCAATAATTAAGCGTGCGATATATATTCAATATCAATAATCTAAAAGTAAATTAATAAGTATGGAAGAAATATGACACACGTAATTTATCCTGATTCATCTAACGTATGTTAGTATAATTTTTACAGTTGTGAGATTTTCCAATGCGGTGTTTGAGAATGTCTATCACTTAAAACTTCTAGCTACCATGACTTCTACATACATTGTATTCTTGGTGGCTTAACAAATTTATGCAAGTTTCTCTCTGTCTTTTCATACTACATCACACTTACACTTATTTGATCTCTCTTAAAAGTGTTTACAAAAGTATCATAAAATGTGGTTTGAATTTGGTCTAACCGAGTAGAGTTCGAATATATGGAAATCCAAAGATATAATGCGAAGGATATAGTATATTCTTTATATTTTCCAAGATATTTGATTGTTATAGGTACTTCTGAGAAAGTAGATTACATTTGAGTGCAATGTCCTCACAGTTATAAATGATTATATATTTAAAAACGAGGGACTTCGAAATCGGTCAAATCAAAAATATTGTTACCTTGTGTTTCTTTTGTGTGAACTTCAAAATCTCAAGAGCTAAGAAATGTTGTGTTCTTTCTCTTATTTGTACAACTTTGGGGAACAGGTAAATTTTTGTTCTAGTGTTTGATGACATTTTCAACCCTTATTATGATGTCTTGATATGAATCATGTTAGGAGATTTAATATGATGTATTGTTTCAAATTAATGCGTGATTATGATGTTTTATTTCTTTATAAACTTGATTTTATTTTAATGTGTGGTATGATGTATTGTATTGTTTTGATGTATTGATTTTAACATTGACTTTATTCTAATGTATGATTTCGATGTATTTTGAATAACAATAATTTAATTCCTTATGAGAATTTAATAGTTGAATTTGTGTTTTCACGTCAATGAAATTTGTTTAGATAATAAACAATCTTAGAATCTTTAACGATCTTATATCAAATAAGTTTGTTATCATCAAAATATCATTTAAAAGAATTTTGTAATTTTCTATCAATAGTTAAAAAAACAAATCTTCATCTCTAATAAGGGATTTCCCTTAGTCCTTTTATATTGGGAGTGGTCCACCTTCCTAACTGGGGTCTACGCATAGACGCTCATAATGGATACAAATTGACATCTTAATGCAAACACAAATAATAGTACAAATATTAACAACAAACATCTTCATCCAAGCCAAAAGGCTGTTGGTTAAGAAGCTTCAAAAGTAGCGCAAATATTTAATTTTTGGTTTAAATAAGAATTTTTTCTTAGAACTATAATCATTTATTGTGCTATTCATTGTAATTATTTTTGCTTGAATTTATGTCTCTGAAAATTTAAAAATAATAATTTTTATTTTGCAAAGACACAAGTCACATAACCCAAACCAAAAACTCATCACAACTAAAAATATTGTAGGACTAAAATTACATTTTTAATATATACATGGGTAGGGAGATTCACACTTCGCCCAACGGATGTTCTAGTGTATAGATGGGTAGGTGGAAAATATTTTGTGTAGATTTGACTGGAGTTTTCTCACTTGTAGGGTTGGGGGTCGGAGATTTTACTGTGGGACGGGCAACCCTTAGAGCTGCTTCAAGCAAAATGATCAAACATGAGAAAACGCGCTCTGATAATCAACACGTTTTCATACCGTTTGCATTTGACACTTTTGGTTTTTTTGCACCAGAGGCGGTAAACCTTTTGAAAAGAGTTCAAAAGATGATGCATATTAATGTTGTGTCGCCTATGTCTATGAATGTAGTTTTTCAAAGATTATGTTTTACTATACAAAAAGGTTTAACAGCGCAGTCTACCTTTAGTTCATATGTAATTATATATATATATATATATATATATATATATATATATATATATATATATATATAAATGGATGATCTATCCATAAAAAATATATACAAACCAAAATCATATTTAACACTTAACTTTTATATAAAAATATTTAATTTATTAATTAATTATTTTTAAAATATAAATAAATTGACAATTTTTGATTTGGGGAAAATCGAAAGTATTTGCATAAACCCTAGTAGCAATAGTAAACCCATCTCTTACCTCTTTCTCCTTTTGCTACCCAAACAGCCTCACTCACCAATGGCGCCGAAGCTGCAGAAGCAAGAGCTAGACACCAAAAAGCGAAAGCGTACCAACACTGAATCTCACAAATCTCCTTCCAATTCTAAGCCTCCTTCCAAGTTCGTTCCTTCAAAGAAGCCCAAACCTCACTCCGACGATAAAGACAAGAAGAAAACTCCCCTTACCGCCCGAGAACGCCGTCACAATGCTAAGGTATACCGATTTTCATAATCACCTATTCTGAATCGATTAACTCGGATTATTATTAATTTATTATTGTTTTGTTTCAGGAACTTACTGAAGCTAGAAAGAAGAAGAGAAAACGCCATTTCACTCTTGAACAAGTTAGTGTTCTCGTTTTCTTATCATATATACCTATTATTTATTCAATTTGTTCTTTTTTATTAATTGAATTGATGTTAGTTAAAGTTTATAATGGTTAATTGAATACCTAATTGCAATTAGGATCTTGCACGTCTATGGGAAAAGATGCGACGTCACGAGATTGCTAAAGATGAAAGATCTAAGTATGTTACTCTGAGGGAAAAAGTATTTTTTTTTATGTTATTTTTCTATTTGTTGTACTAATTTTTTTATTATTTTGGACTTTAATATAATTGAAGGCTGGTGACAGAAGCTTTAACAAAAATGAAGGGGAAGATTCATGAGATTGCGGGGTCTCACGTTACTTCACGTGTTCTTCAGGTATAATTTTTATTTATTTTTTAACTTTATTTTTGGTTTCATATCCTTTTAGTGTGTATATAATTGTGGTTTTAATCTTTGGCTTTTGTTTTGTGTTTGAATTGAAAGACCTGTGTGAAGCATTGTTCACAAGCTGAAAGAGATGAAGTATTTGAAGAGCTTCGTCCTCATTTTCTAACTCTAGCTTACAATGCATATGCTGTTCACTTAGTAAAGAAGATGCTTGACAATGGTACTGGTCTTCTTGAAATATGCATGTGTGTATGTGTGTGTGTAATATGTGTCACACTTTCTTCTAATTGGGTATCTCCCATTTTCAGCCTCAAAGAAACAACTGTCAGGCTTTATCTCCGATCTTCGTGGTCATGTTGCTCCTCTTCTTCGCCACATGGTTGGATCAGTTGGTATGTAATATCATTGGTCTGGGCAAATATTTGGCTGTTGTTCATGGTCTGCTTTAGTTATTTTTCAGAGTTTTCAATGGCTTACTAGATCAAAGCTTTTCACTTGTTTTTGGACCTTTATAACTACACATTGACATTAAGTTTAATTTAAAGATGGCTTGTTTAGGATGCATGAGAAAAACTAGCAAGGAAGAGAGAAAAGGAATTCAAAATTTGTTTTTGTTTTCTTTCTGCATTTCTGCTGTCTTTATGCACCAATGCTAACTGTCATTGTCAATAATTCAAATATTTCAGTACTTTGCCAAAATCACTTCCTTAAAGTGTCTTTACATGTTATGCAGTTGTCGAGCATGCGTATGATTTGGCAACTGCTGCTCAAAAGCAAGAGCTGCTTTTGGAATTATATTCCACAGAGCTCCAGTTGTTTAAGGACCTAGTCCCGGAGAAGGAGACCAGGTAAATATTCTTTTGTTAGGAATTAAATAACGCATTTGGGACATTATTGCTTGTCTATATCTTTTCCAGGTGCCACATTTTAGAAATAATACAAAGATCATTGCTGGTATTTAGAACTTATCGTTGTTCTGGTGGAGTGTGTTTGTGCGTGTGTATATGTAATATAAAAGGACATATCCAACCTATGCAAACTTACATAGGAAGGAAAGATGAAACTTATGTTCCAACTTTTTTTATCTCACTGTGACTTGCATGATTTGAATACCAGTTATGGAGTGTTGGGAGGGCCCATGGTGGGGGATAGAAATAATGTATTAGCAAACTTTGCAGATGATCCAATATGTAGTTAATTAGCTTGTGCTTGACTAGAGGTTTCTTATGTCGACTATATATCAATAATTTATGTGACTACACTGAAGAATATACCGTCATACTACAGGTTGTGACAGACTCTGATAATTATTATTAAATTCATAACAGTGAATATTACTTAATAAACATAACAAGTTGAATTCCTTGATTTTTGTTTATATACTTTTTGGATCAGTAATTATCTGATATCAGTTTGATTGATAATTTTATGTAATATAAACTGGCATTGTATAAAGCATTCTCCATTCTTTGTTTGCAATAATTGCTCCTCTTTCCAATCGGGTTTTATTTAATCTCTTAATTTTTCTGATCATGATCAGATGATATTTGTTACGATCCATGATGTTTGTTATTTCCTTTGCTGGAGTATTTTTCCTTATAATTCAATTGCATGTCAGGTTACTAGATGTAATGTCCAAGTTGGGTCTACAAAAAGGCTCAGTTTCGCGTCATATGTCGTTAGTGATTCAGCCAATTTTAGAGAAAGGGATAGTTGACCACTCTATCTTACACAGAGTCTTGCTGGAATACTTTACCATCGCTGATAAGGTACCTCCCTCTCTCTTTCCCCCAACAATTCTTGGTGGTTCTTAATACAGTTACAGCCAAGGAATTTGATTATGGCAATAGCTTTTTGTTATCTAAATTGAGTTTTTTTTCTTTTTCAAAGACCTCTGTCACAGATATTATCCAACAGTTATCAAGTCCGCTACTTGTCAGAGTGATTGGTACGAAAGATGGAGCCAAAATTGGAACTCTTTGCGTGAAATATGGGAGTGCCAAGGTTTCTTTAGCAACTATATATATTTTTTTAAATGGAAAGGTTTGAAGTACCCATGATGATTGAATCCGACGTATAATTCATTCTTCTACTTCATGTTCTCTTTTTAGGAAAGAAAGAAGATTATCAAAGGATTGAAAGGGCACATAGGAAAAACAGCTTATCATCAATATGGGTGTATGGTTAGTGATTTGACTCTCTGGCTTTATTTTGTTGCTCAGCTATCTATGTTTGGTTATCATTTTCATTTTTTGTATCAAAAGTATAAATCTTGCATAATGGGCACAAATGTAAAAAAGTTTTACCCTTACATAATTCATAAATTTGAAATTAATTGTGAAATATTTGTGCTAACAAAACACTTATGGTTAAAGTAAGGCTTACATGCTTGCTTAATATATCTATATTTATATGCATCCACTGTTCCTCAATCTGTCCATGGCAGGCAAGTCTATTGATTCAATAGTTTGCTTGCTTCCCATATGTAGTTGGTACTTGTTACTCTATTCTTTATCTACTTATTTAAAGTTAATGCATTTCAGATTTGAAAAGAATCAATAAACTCCCATTATCAGTTAAAGGGAACCATATTCCTCCTAACTTCTAATTCTTCATAACTTTTCATTCAAAACTTATATCTTGAATATTTGTTCACTTAAACTCAGGTACTGGTTTCCATCCTCTCAGTTGTCGACGACACAAAACTGATAACAAAGGTGCGATTGATTTTGATATTCTATTGAACAGTAATTGTTGATCTATAATGAAGCTTTGTTTTCATATTAAGCTTTTAAAATATTTGCTCTATAATGAAACTTTGTTTCATATTAAGCTTTTAAAATATTCTCATTACAGGTTATCATTCGTGAGCTTCAACCAATTCTGAAGGAGCTTGTTTTTGATAAGGTTTCTTCTTTCATTCTTCACATATGACATTTACAAAGCATTATAAAAGAGAAGCCAATATAAACTAAAGTTTTCCTCAAATGATAATAAGAATATTCTTAAAATCCTGTATAGTATATACACAGCTGATCAGTTAGCATTTGTCAGTAATTTTTTTAGTCCTCCTGCCCCAAGCTTCTTCAATCCCATCAATAAACCATGCATAGAGACTATTTATTCTATGTTCTTATGATGTGGTTTATGATGTTTATATGCATATGAGTCTAACTTCTAGATTTTCAGAATGGAAGACGCCCATTACTCCAATTACTACATCCCAATTGTTCACGCTATTTCAGTCCCGATGAACTTACTTCTATGAATTCATCTATACCTTGTCTATCTCTCAAGGTTTCTTTTATTCCTATCTTTTCCGTCCTTTTTGTACTTAAGCAACTCATTAATCAGTAATAACTCCATTTATCCTGATTATTGCCAGGATCAGTCAGAAGCAAGCTCTCAGATAGAAACTTCCAAGGTTTCAACTGGTGACAATGATTCCAAGGAAGACATAGAAGTGAAAGCGCCCGAAGTTGATGAAGATAAAACTTCTGTGGATGATCCTGACCTAGCTGAGGGTGGAAAAAAAGACCCATTTGTCAGAAGGCAAGAGCTATTGATCAACAGTGGACTTGCAGAGGTGGGCTCCTTTTGCTTTCCTTCCACAGTATTAAATTAGTTATCCTTCCATGTTTTTTACTTGTGTTTTATACTGGTGTATTCCTCTGTATTTTCCTTAACCTCTGGTTGCTGACCTGATTAAATTTTTTTATGGGAAAGGTTATTTACATATGGACAAAACTTACATGCATTTCCATACATGCATTTCTTACTTTTCCACTCACAAAGAGGTGGTTATTTGTGTTTTTTCATTTTGAAAAAATAAAAATAAAATTATTTTTTAATAAAAAAAACTACCTCTTTGTGAGAGGAAAAGTAAGAAATGCATGTAAGTTTTGTCCTTTACATATTACCCTTTTGTTTTTGCTTAAAAAAAAAAATATTACCTTTTTTTTTTTTAATTTAATTTAAGTCACTTAATTTTTTATTTATTTTTTTAACAAGGATTTTGGTCACTTAATTATATTGATTTTGATCATTTTCACATGAGACCAGGTTACTAAATTGGAAGTTGTACTGAAAATAATGTTTGATTGTAATTTCCTATACAGGGTCTTCTTGATGTATGTATTGAGAATGTAGGAGAACTGATACGATCAAATTTTGGCAAAGAGGTCGTATATGAGGTAATGAAGATTACTTTGATATTTATTTTCACACGCTAATTTGTGTTACAAAGCATTGCCTTTTTTGATAAAATCCATGGTACATGCAGGTTGCAACAGGGGGTTCTGGTGGCATATTGCATCCTACCTTGGATGAAAAGATTAATTCTCTCCACAAAGCAATAGCATCTCTGGCAGCATTGCCTAAGTCAGAAGATTCAAAGGAGGAGCATGTCCTTGAAAATTTCTTTTCAAGTCGGACCATTAGAAAACTAATTTTGGATTGCCCCAACTTCGCTTCCATCTTATGGGAGGAAGCTTTAAAAGGGAAAAGTGAGTTATGGTCCCATGGTCACAGGTAGGTCTTTAATTTGCTCGTATATTAATTATCCTTCAATGGAATCAAGGTGCAGAGGACCAATTTCTTATGTTTTTTTTGTCTTGACATTATGATTGCAGCTGTAAGGTTATATCTGCATTTTTAGAATCATCAGATTCTAAAGTACAAAAGCTTGCAAAAAAAGAGCTGCAGCCTTTAATTGATAATGGAACTCTCAAGATGCAAAAGTCCAGAGAAGAAGCAACCCAATAGGAGATAATTATCACACCATATCAGTAGCTAATGTATGCCGAAATCATTTATTGGATTCTGTAGTGGGTTTCTTTTTCTGGATTTGAAGAAATGTGTTAAAGGCATAAAACTAATGTTATTGAGAAAACTACTTTCATTGTAATTTTGACAACCTATAAAATATTACACTGACATCACCTGAAGTAGTGATCAAATTTTGCCCATTCTAAATTGCAGCAATTTCACAATTACTGTAACATGAAAAATTTTACACACCTACTGTATCTTGAAATTGTAGTCGGCCTTGCGGTGTTTGGCTGTTTTATTTATTTTTTCAAGCTACATGAGCATGTTTTAATTAATCATTGTTGCTTCTATTTTTGGAGGAACAGAGAGTCACCAAAATGTGTAAAAATTGTTGTTAACAAGTTAACAATACCCTTCACATGAGGATAGCCTTGATACAAATAATCCGATGGATTGAGAACAATTTCTTAAACATTTTCTTCAAGTCTTGAGGCATGTTATGACCTTTTTGAGCTGCTGAATCCAACTGACCTAAACATTTTTTTTTATCAAAAAGCAAAATAATTCCTCGAGTCATGTAGATTTATTTTTTTGGGTATGAAATAGATATTCTCTGCATGCTACTGTAGAAATTAACTCTCCCTTGAGAATTTACACTCCTGCATTCCTATGGCTGAAATTGAACACATAATCTTTGGTTAAGCTGAAAGAAATCCTTACCATCTCATCCAAGTGTTCTCGGGTACCCCCAATTTTATTTTTATTTTTCAGATTTTGTAAAAAAACAAAGTTGGTCATAAATATGAAGATATGTTTTAGAAGAATTATTCAATATATAATATATTAAGAGAAAAAATAGGATATCCACTGATGGTGTAAAAAAAAGTTTACACTTAGATGAGATGGTAATGATTCTTTCAAAAAGTTTAGTCATCCGATAAAAAAAAAGTTTAGTCATCTGATAACAAGTATGTAATCTGTCACGAGCATATGGCGGACATCTTAATGGATATTCACGGATAAAATAAACGGATATATTTCAATTACTCGTATGTAACGGATATGAATGCAGATTTATATGAAACTAGTTTACTTTGAAATAGGGCTACATTTATCGTTTGATTGCTCCTTTCCTTCTAATTAAGTGCAACACAAATTAAACTGCTTCTGAATTTAGGATTCAACAAACTGTGCCCCTGCAACTCATCAAAGATGAATAGCTCCACAAGAGATGTCTTGTTTGGTGATGAATTACTTGATCCAAGAGGTGTCAAAGCAAGAGTCAAAGAATTGTTTAAAGGCCATAAACATCTAATCACCATTCGTCCGTTGTTGGGTGATCGACTACAAGCAGTAGCGTTTTTCAATCAAGTAAAAGTTGTATTTAAAGATAACAATGAAAAATATTCTGAGTTCTTACAAGTCATGAAGGATTTCAAATATAAAAAAACTGAAACATCAAGTGTGGTTGAAATGGGGATTAAGCTGTTTAAAGGACATACTGATTTACTTTTGGAATTCAACAGCTTCATGCCAGAAGGATCACTCTTATCAAAACAAATTTCCTTAGTTCCATTGTATCATGATCATAAACAAGGTTATCAATTAGTGATAAAAGATGCATTTCTCAATAAAGTAAAACTTGTGTTTCAAGATAAGATGGAAATATATTTTGAGTTTTTACAAGTCATCAATGATCATAAGGCTCAAGGAATTGACATAAGAGGTGTAGTGGCAATAGTGAAAGAGTTGTTTGATGGGCATAAAAATTTAATTTTGGGATTCAATGCCTTCTTGCCAAAGGAATATAAAATCAAACTTCCATTTAAGCTTCATGGTCATAATAAGACTGGTTAGTAGTCTATGATTATTTATTTTGCTTCATACTTCCTCTGTGACACTTTTTAAGTTCATTGTATATTTAATGTATCTGGTCTTGGTCTCCAGATACGCTAAGTATACAATGAACCTAAAAAGTGAAAGTGTAATTTTGCTAAGTGTCACAGAGAGAGTATGTCTATCCATCATGTTTAGTCACCTAACATTGTCATTGTTATATGCTACAAAGGGAAAACAGAAGGGAAAAGAGTGAAGAATGTAGCAGAGAACTGTGAACTTCCTTGGGATGTCCTTGATATCATTTTGAAAACTCTAGATATTGATGACCACTTCGAATTTGCTTGTGTGTGCAAGTATTGGAGGGCATTTCATAAAATGTATTGGAGATTGGCATTCCAAGAACCCCTAATTATTCATAAGTCTTCCTATGTTAAGAAATCTTATTCCTTTATCAGCATATCTAACCAAAAAGATTACCAATCAAAGATGATCGATTATTATTGGCACTTGTTGGGTCATCACGAGGGGACAGCCAGGGGATCATCCACATTGGGTTTAAGAACAACTCTACAAGTGAGTTGGACACCACACTCTTAACCAAAACCTTAAGGTGTTAGGTTTATGGGTCCTCTTACTTATAAAATGTTCAACCTCCACTCTTTTAAGCAATGTGAGACTTAACACTCACACTTGCCACAACAATCTCCCCCTCGAGTGTGAGTCCATCCATACCAGGATATGCTCCCCCTCAAGCGGAAGCTTCTTTAGCAACACTACACTTGTACCGCCGTTGCCACACTGCACACGGGACACGCCGCCTGACCACCTTTGTCAGGAAGACTTTCGATACAAGGAGCCGGTCGAACCCTTCTTCGAACCATCGGCTCTGATACCACTGTTGGGTCATCACGAGGGGACAGCCAGGGGGATCATCCACATTGGGTTTAAGAACAACTCTACAAGTGAGTTGGACACCACACTCTTACCAAAAACCTTAAGGTGTTAGGTTTATGGGTCCTCTTACTTATAAAGTGTTCAACCTCCACTATTTTAAACAATGTGGGACTTAACACTCACACTTACCACAACGGCACTTTGCTTATTCTGGATCTTCTAGCGGATACTTGATCATGACAGGGAACAATAATTCATTTATGCTAATCAATCCATTTACAAGAAGAAAGAAGGTAGTCAATACCTCAACCTTTAAAGTAAATTTTTCTTATTTTGCCTACCATGTCTTACTCGCTTTTCGAAAAGGCTCCGATGAATTTGTTTTACTGGCTTTATGTAAACGTTATAACAGTTTGTATGTCTATCAATCTCGAAATGTTGATTGGGTTACCTGTTCAAAAATGGGATATCCATGGACGATTATTGACTTTGTTGTTTTGCATAACACTATATATGTTGTTACTGACAAGGGCAACATCGGGGTACTCAATTTAAATTCCGCAAATATAGAATTTCTAGAAATGCAGAGTATTCCTAATGTAACTTCTTCGTCACGCATAAGGTTGGTTAGTTGTGATGAACAACTTTTTGTGGTTCATACTCAACCCAGAGTAGTGTTTAATGTGTACAAGATCGACTTCTCAACTATGAATTATGTCAAATTGGAAAATTTAGGTGACATATGGGGTTAAGCAACCCAAATATTATGCCTTAAGCAACCCAAACATATGGGGTTATGAAAGCAACTCAGTATATGTCATCAATGATTTAACTACAAGATGCACAATGTATTTAGGGGATGATCACAAACTGCCAGAATACATTGATTATGATAGACTTCAAGCTCCTCCTCCTAATGAAAGACCATCCTTGTTGGACTGATATTTTAGACATCTACCCTATGAGGTAGACTATGATCTCTAGTTGAGAAGCTGCTTATTTTACATCGTATATATAGTTTATGATCTTTTAGGTTTGGATCTTGTTACTTACATTTCCTTTTTGTTTGCCAATAATTGGATAAGACTAAAAAACTTGTCATTTATAATCTTAGTTCGATTTCTATGTAGAATAATTTGTTGTAGATCTTATGTGTTTATATATGCGGAAACATATAGTTCGATTTATATGTACTATTTCTATAACTTAAATTTTAAATGTGAAATTGAAGTTGAAAAAGGAATAAAAGTTAAAAGAAAAAAAATAAAGCAATAAAAAAATTGAAAAGTGAGAGAGAGAAATGTTACAACGATGTATGTTATTACAGTCAACCAGGATTGGTCGCTCCATCTATTTTTTGTAGTTTAAAATAGTAATTCAACATACTTTAAATGATATAATAACGATTTGATGATATTGAATGATAAAAAGTCATAAATTACATGAAAACTCATTAAAAACTTCAATTTCAATTTTAGAAATTATTCATTTTTGTAATTTAATCTATAAGATATGATACTTAATTCACATGGATGATTCTACGCCATCAGGAAAGGACTAATTTCGCGAATGAATGAAAATAGGGCAGCCAAAACTATAATTAAACCAAATATTAATGGAGAAGTGAAATATTATATTATATTCTCTTAGAAAAGAAATCATTTAAATTTGAAATGTGAAATTGAATGAGAAGGAAGAAGAAAAGTAAAATAAGAAATTTTTTTTAAAAAGTGAGATATTAAAAAATGGAAAGAAAATAATAGTAATAAATAAAAAGTACTCCCTCCATCCTAAAATATAAACAAAAATGAGTCGACAAAAATTAATATATTTGATCTAATTATATTTTAGGATGGAGGGAGTTAAAGAGAAGATTTGTGAAAAGAGAAAAATAGTAAAAAAATAAAATTGAAAATGATTGATTTGTCATTAAAAAATAATGAAAAATAGTAGTCTCCGATCCTATATTTTAATAAAAAAATTATTTTTTAGATAGAATTATTAAGTTAACAAAAAAACCAATTCCAGTTAATAATAATTTTCTATCAAATTAACCTATTTTATATACCCCATCTCAAATTCTACTAATTTGATATGGGACTGGTTGTGAAGGGAAGGTTTGTGGAAGAAAGGAGGAAAATGTCAGGCTAACCAAAACTTTACTCAATCATATTGGATAAATTACGAGGACGTCTTTGTTTTCCCCGATAGCCTAAAGTCTATTTGTCTCCCGCAAAGACATCTCAATAATGTAATTCCTTTCAATCGCAGTTAATGTAAGCTTTGTCTCTCTTTCTCAAGTAGAATTCATTTTTAATATAAGCAAAATTATGAAAACTTTCCCCAAATTATTCAATGTTTCACATTCTACTAGATTTTTGTTCAAATAATACCTCATCCGGTCCTTTTTATAAGAGATTCTCTCTTTCTCTTCTACAATCTTTTCGCTGTTCTCTCCGTTACTTTCTTTTGTAATTTCTTGTGCAGTTTGATGACCAGCTAGTTTCGATGAAGGAACAAGACTGGGTAAAGATTATGTAGTTAGGAATTAAATGACAGAACTTGCCTTTCATGTAACTTCTAATTCATCTAACTTGCCTTTTATTCCGAACTTCAAATTTAAATGTTTGTTCACTTTATGTTGGTTATTAAAAGGAATGTAGATGTATAGAACAAGAGAGAACACAGAGTTTTATTTTTGTGGAAGGTTATATTTTATTGAATTGCTGATGATACATATTTAAAGAGCAATAAGAAGACCAAAGAACATAAAAAACTGCTATCAGAACTTAACAGATGCCTAAAACTTATGAGAATCAAATAGCTAATTGTAACAGTTATTTGACTCTTTATTTGCCTAATAATTAAGGAAATTAAAACTTGATTTGGAAGCTTCATGTGTCATTGCAATTAACACTCCTCCTTGACATTGAAGCTGCATATCCCAAGTCTTGTCCTCAAAAACTCAAATCTGCCCGTAGGTAAGGCCTTTGTTAGGATGTCAGCATTTTGATGTTCAGTTCTACAATAAACAAGCTGAACATTTCCATCTTTCTGAACTTCTCTTAGAAAGAAAAATTTGATCTTGAAGTGTTTTGTTCTGCCATGGAACACCGGATCATTAGCAATTGAAATTGCAGCTTGATTATCCACAAATATCTGTGTACTTTGCATTTGTTCCATGTGCAAGTTTGTCATGAGTTTTCTGATCCATAGTGTTTGGTTCACAGCAGCAACAACAGCTATATACTCTGCCTCTGCTGTTGATTGCGCTATAACTTCTTGCTTTTTAGAACACCATGAAAACACACCAGAACCCAATGTGAAGCAATAACCTGAGGTACTTCTCATATCATCAACACAACCTGCCCAATCACTATCAGAGTAACCAAGAAGCCTGAAATTTTGAACTTGATTGAATCTTATTGCATAATCAACCGTGCCTTTAACATATCTGAGAATTCTTTTGGCTGCTTGAAAATGAATTTCACTCGCACAATGCATGTATCTTGATAGTAAGCTCACAGCATACATAATATCTGGCCTGGTTGCTGTTAAATACATCAAACATCCTATTAAACTTCTGTACAACTTTTCGTCAACCCTTTCAGCTCCATCTTCTTTTGAAAACTTCTCCTTTTGATTCATTGGAGTTGCAACTGGTTTGCAATCTTCCATATTGAACTTTTTGAGGACTTCTTTTGCATATTTTTCCTGACAAACAAATATTTCATTTTGCTTTTGTTGCACCTGCATACCTAGAAAGAATGACATATTTCCGAGGTCTGTCATCTCAAAGGCATCTTTCATTCTTTCTTTGAACTTGTCAATCAACTCCTTATGACTTCCCATGACAAACAAATCATCAACATAAAGGGACACCACAAGTATTCCATAATCAGCCTTTTTAACATAAAGAGTAAATTCACTTGGACTTTTTTCAGAGCCTAAGTTCACCAAGTGTGCATCAATTCTGCTATACCATGATCTTGGTGCTTGTTTTAGCCCGTACAGAGCCTTATTCAATTTATACACCTTCTCCTCATGTCCTTGAACAATAAATCCCTCTGGTTGTTCAACAAATATTTCTTCCTCCAAGTATCCATTCAAAAAGGCTGATTTTACATCCATTTGATGTATAACCCAACCATTTTGTGCTGCAAGTGCGAACAAAAATCTTATGGTATCTAACCTTGCCACTGGAGCGAAAGTTTCAGAAAAATCTACTCCAAAGATTTGGGCATATCCCTTAACAACAAGCCTTGCCTTATATTTATTTACAGAACCATCGGGATTAAGCTTGGTCCTATAAACCCACTTAACTCCAATAGCTTTCTTATGATCAGGTCTGTCCACCAATTTCCATGTCTGGTTTTTTTCAATCATCTTGAGCTCCTCCTCCATTGCATCTATCCATTTTTTATCATTTACTGCTTCTGCATATCCAGCGGGTTCCATGATTGCGACATTACACATTTGATAGATATCAGAAAGTGATCTTGTTCCTCTGACAGGTTCGTCATCTATGTCTTCATTCTCCTCCTGAAATTCAATATTCTTGTTGTCTTTCCAATTCCAGCTATCCAACTCCAAGAATTTCACATCCCTACTGACAATTACTTTGTCATTGTGCGGTAAATAGATCCTGTAGGCCTTTGAGATTAAGCTATAGCCTACAAAGATTCCAGGTTCTGCTTTCTTGTCTAGTTTGTCTCTCTTAACTTTAGGAATGTAAGAGAAACACAAACAACCAAATATCTTCAAATTAAGCAACTCAGGTTTGTAACCATACCATGCTTCAAATGGTGTCTTTTTTTGCAAAGCTTTTGTTGGCAGTCTGTTCAGCAAAAAAACTGCAGTATTTGCAGCTTCCGCCCAGAATTTCTTTGGCAATTCTTTTTCATGAAGCAAGCACCTTGCCATCTCCATAATTGTCCTATTCTTCCTTTCTGCAGTGCCATTTTGTTGAGGTGAATATGGTGCTGTCAACTGGTGTTCTATGCCTGCATCTTCACAAAACTTGTTAAATTGTTCACATGTATATTCAGTTCCGTTGTCAGATCTAATAACCTGCAGTTTGCACTTGCTTTGAGTTTCTATCCAAGCTTTGAACTTCCAAAAGATGTGAGCAACTTCAGATTTAAATTTCATAAAATAAATCCAACACATTCTTGTGTTATCATCAATGAATACAATATAATACTTACTCCCATTCATTGATGGTGTCCTCATGGGTCCTCCGACATCCGTGTGTATTAATTGTAGCCTTTCTGTAGCCCTCCAAGCCAATTCTTTTGGAAAAGGGAGTCTTGTTTGCTTTCCATATTGGCAGATATCACATGCTGGAAGTTTTTCTTCTAATTCAAGGGAATTCTTTGCAAGGTTGTTCTTTTTCAAATACATTAGAGCATTGTGATGGAAATGCCCCAACCTCTTGTGCCAAAGTGTTGTACTGTTGACCTCTTTATGCACTGCAGCTTGCTGCTTGTTCATAAAATCTAAGGCAAAACTTTTGCCTTTCATTTGAACATTGAACACCTCTCTGTCTTCTGAATCTTTAATCATGCAATTTTTGTCTTCAAACAACACCTTATAACCTTTTTCTAGTAACTGAGGAACACTCAAAAGGTTTTGATTGATTTCAGGGACATACAAAACATCAGAAATTAGTTTCAAACCTGTGTGACCTTCATTTGCCACTGTTCCTCTGCCTTTTACTTCAATATGTGCTCCATTTCCAATCTTGACTTTAGAGAAAACAGCTTCATCAAACTCTCTAAAAAGCTCACGATCATAGGTCATGTGGTTTGTACAACCACTATCAATAAGCCAACTTTCTGTAGAGCTATGTGTAGCATAACATGATACTGCAAACAATTGCTCCTCCTGTGATAGATCCTCAGCAACCTTGACTTCTTCTTGCTGTTGTTGAGATTTGCATATCCTTTCCATGTGCCCTAACTGACCGCACCTGTGACACCTTGCATCTGGCCTCCACCAACATTTTTTTTGTAGATGATTAGTTTTTTTGCAGTGAGGACATGGTGGATATATGTTGCTATTTTGATTGTTGTTTTTATTGTGAGTAGAAACTTCAGGTTTGTTGCTGAAACTTTTCACATTATTGTTGATCTGCAACTTGGCTTGAAATGCACCCTCCATAGATCCCTCTTGTCTCATAAGCCTTCTCTGCTCTTGTGCCTTCAAAGCATGCAAAACTTCTGCCAAAGTTATGCTGGATAGATCCTTTGTGTTCTCCAAAGTTGTTATAGTGGATTCATATTTTTCTGGCACTGTCACAAGAATTTTTTGGACAATTCTTGAGTCTGCAAATTCAGTGCCTAATAATCTCACCTTGTTAGCAATGGCAACAAGTTTGTCTGAGTACTCTTTGATTGTCTCAGATTCCTTCATCCTTTGCAGTTCGAATTCTCGAAACAAATTCAGAACCTGCATGTTCCGTATCCGATCGTCTCCTGCATACTCCTCCTTCAGATAGTTCCAGATTTCTCTTGCAGTTTTAAAACTCATGATTCTTGTGAAAATAGTTTTTGAAACTCCAGCAAATAAACAAGATTTTGCCTTTGCCTTTCTGGTTTTTTTCTGTCTGTGATTTTTCAACTGGGCCATTGTGGGATTGTCTGGTAGTGGAAGAATTTCATAATCCTCTTCTACAGCATCCCAGAGATCTAAAGCTTCTAAATAGGTCTCCATTCTTACCGCCCAAAGCTCATAGTTTTCTCCATCAAATATAGGAAGAGCAGCCTGTGAAAAACTTGCTTCAGCATCCATGACAAACAGGTCCCGTAAGAAATCTGCTCTGATTACCAATTCTTTAACTCTTAGGTGCTGGTTTTCAGCTTTTTAGATGTTGATGACACAAAACTAATTAAAAAGGTGCGTTCGATTTTGATATTCTGTTGAATATATAATCATTCTTTCTCTATATGAAGCTTTGCTTTTGTTTCATATTAAACTTTTAAAATAATCGCATTACAGGTTATCAAACGCACCTTTCAAATACCAAATGCAAGAACTAGTTCATTTTTAAACATAAAAAAAATAATTAAAGTTGGTATTTGAATAAAATCATGGGATAGTTGGTTTTTATAATTAAAGGCTTGAGATTTATTCTTCTAATTTCTTGTCACTATCTTCCGTAATAAAGAGCATTTCCCACTGTTTAGTGAGCTTAACTCAGTTAGTAAGGACATTGTATTATATATGTAGGGGGCATAATTCGAACCCCGGTCATTCCACTTATCCATCTTATTACATTTGATTCGCAAAACAGTAAGTACTTGATACATGACAGAACAAGATAGTACAAGACAAGAAAAAACTGCACAAGAGATTAAAAAAATTTACATTTGAAAATAAAATAAGTATTTTCATATTTTTTATAGTTGTACTATTGTACTACGAGCAAAAAGTTGTCTTGCGGTTCACTGAGGGACAATCTTTTTTAACCACTTTCTAAATATAACCATTTTTTGAATCAAACCGGGTACAACAAAAGTTGTTCAATCTAATCATAATCATCTATAGAAAGTAAAAATTCTCACCAATCTATAAAAAGTAAACACAATTGAATGGGTATCATCATCTTTATTAATAGAAGATGAAGAATTTTAAATTCACAAACAAGTAATAGGGTGATCGTCTTTAATACTCCCTCCGTCCAAATTATGTCACTTTACATTACAAATGAAGTATTTAATGTTATTTTTTCTATTATACCCTTAACTATTTATTACTCTAATCTTCTTTCAATTCTTCAATTTATCTTTCCTATATTATTAATGAAAAACAATTTTATAAACTAACTCATAATTTGTAATTTTAAAAAAAAATAAGAATTTTAAGACTTAAAATAGAACATCACTTACCGGTCAACATTTTTTTTTTAAAATGTTCATTGGTGAATGATTTGCTAAGACTTAAAATAAATGTATGGTTTATTTATAAGCATCTTACCTCGTTTTAGTTTACAATGTTTCCGATGTAGGACTTCAAAATATAATACTATGCATTTACAACATTTTTAGGCCTCTTTGGGTTTCCTTTGTTCTACGCAGGTTATAATTATGTGGTATTATATGTCCTTGCATTTGCTCCAGCTTCATTTTGATTTATTCTGCGAAGGCATCTCAGTAATGTAAAGCCATTGCAATCGCAGTTAATGTATGCTTTGTCTCTCTTTCTCATGTAAAATCCATTGTTAATGATTAAAAATTTGTTTTCTCACCATATTTATGTTGTTTTTCATGTACTGATACTGATATTGGCATTGTCAATGATTATAAAATTTCAGTATTTAGCCAACATCAACTTCACACATGACAGAACTTGCCTTCCATTCCGAACTTCAAATTAAAATATTTGTTCACTTTAGGCGCCGGTTTTAATTTTTTTAGGTGTTGACGACACAAAACTAATTAAAACGGTGTGTTGATTTTGATATTCAGTTGAATAGTCATTGTTTCTCTATAATGAAGCTTTTGTTTCATATTAAGTTTTTAAAATAATCTCATTATAGGCGATCATTCGTGAGCTTCATCCGTTCTGAAGGACCTTGTTTTTTATAAGGTTTCTTCTTCCATACTTCACACATGATATTTACAAGAATTATATAAGAGAAGCCAACATAAACTGTAGTTTTCATCAATTAATAAGAATATTCTTCAAGTCCTCCTGTCCTTGTTTCTTCAATCTCACCAATAACATCATTCATTTTGATGGCTAGATCAGTCAGAACTCAGAAGCAAGCTCTTAAACAGAAATTGCCAAGGTTTCAATTGGTGACGATGATTCCACGGAAGACATAGAAATGACAGCACATAATGATAACAAACATTACTTGATATATAAATTTCACAAGCTCGATTTGTCACCAAGCACTGCCTTTTTCATAAAATTAATGGTACATGAAGGATGCAATAGAGGGATCTGGTGGCATACTGCATGATGCCTAAGTCAGAAGATTCACAAAAGGAGCATGTCCTTGAAAGTTCCTTGTAGAAAATGAGTTAAAAGGCATAAAACTAATGCTATCAAGAAAACTGCTTTCATTGTAATTTTGACAGCTTAAAAGAACTTTTCAATTACATTGACATCAACATCAACTGAAGTCATGATCAGATTTTGGCCGTTTTAAATTGCAGCAATTTCACAACTTTTGTAGCATAATGAACGCTACACCACCTATTGTACTTGTACCTCGTCTGTGTTATCGCAAATTACAGTATTTAGCCTTTTTATTCATTTTATCAAGCTACATTATCCCGTTTTTAAACTAATCATTGTTGTTTCTACTCATGGAGGTTCGAACAAAGTCACATGTATCGCAACAAATTCAAAATGAAAGGTAAAGAATCTGACAATCATATCGCATTCATTGAACATAAAAACGATTAAAAGCTAGTATCTTGATGGTACAAAAGCAAATTGGTTTGTAAACATACTCCGTGTTTTGACCTCAAAAACAGGCGAGCTATGCTGTGCTCCTCGCTTATCATTCTGCAGAATACTAGCTGTCTGCAAGTACATAAATGTGGAAGAATTCTTGTTACCGAAACCTCTCATATGAGGATAACCTTGGTACAAATAATCCGACGGATTGAAAACAGGCGTTTCTTTCTCAAATCTACGCATTGACTTGCTCCTATGTAGATAGCTAGCTGGATTGTAAAGTGGTGATTCTTTCCTTGACATTGAATTTACTCTCAAACAATTCTCAACCACCTTAGCCTCCTCATTAAATCTCTCTCTAACATCCCTAATATTTCTCCAAAACTTAAAAGATCGCGATTTCGTGATAATATTCCATGCCTTGAAACCTGAACCACCAGATTTGACAGAAACATTGCCTGATGCTGTATATGGAATTCTTTTGCACTCAATGCAGAAATGCTTGTACCTCTCGAAATCGAAAGCTTCTCTTTTTGCTACATTAGTTAGACATGCATTTGCCTGAGGAAAAATGCAAAGAATGATAAATTTATGTACCAAATACTCATTGTTACAACACTCCCTCCGGTTTCAAATATAAGCAAAAAAATGTTTTCCAGATTCGTTAATTATTCAATGAATCTGGAAAGCAGTTTTTGGCTTATATTTGTAACCAGGAGTAGGGACAATAAATTATGACAAAACTAACCTCAGAAACAAGTTTGAAGGCAATTTCAGCCTTTGGATGTTTGTTCTTATCTGGGTGAAGTTGCAATGCTACAGAAAAAGAGGAAAAAAAAACAAATTAGAAAGAAGAAAAAAATATCATAATTCATGTGTGAGAATGAAAATGCAGATTTCATACAATAGTAAAACCAGATAAATTACCTACCAAGTTTATGGTATCTCTTACGAATGAGATTTACACCTGCATTTTCTTCCACCTATGAGAACCAAATATGAAGATATATTCATTCATTAATGAGAAAGAACACAAACAAGAAAAGTGGTAGAAACAAGAAATGTTGAAAAGAACTTACTCCAAGAATGCAGTACCAGTCAATGAAAGTTGTTTTGGTTGGATTTGAAAGAATCCTATGAACACAAGATGCCGAACGTGTTGAAATGGAGCAAATTTCTATCACCAACTTGGATTTGGAATCTGATTCCTGTCCCATTTGAGAGTTTGATATGAATATGATTATGATTAATGAGAATGTGGTGGAAGTGAAAGACAAAAAAATGTGAATATGGATTAGAAATAGTGAATGTGGTTTTTTTTTTGTTTGTTTTAAGAAACAAAAGGGGTTTAGCGGTTAAGAAAGAAGAACAACCTTTGCGGATGAGATTTTTGATACTGGTGTTCAGTTGTTGGTAGAAGAAACAGACAAGTTTTTTTTATTAGAGAGATGATATCTTAGAGAGAGATATAGGGAGAGATTAATGTTAATCTATCCACATGGCACTTCTTGAGATGGATTAGGAATTTACCAAGGTACATTTGGACTTTTCCTTTTCATGTTAAATTAATATTAAAAATGTGTTATTTGAATTTTACTCGGTTGGTAGGAATATTGGATTATATGCATAGGAGGCTGGAGTTCGAAGTTCGATCATCTCACTTAAAAGATTTTTAGTCACTAAATTACTTGACAAAAAATAATTTAAAAATGTTACATTAAGTATCTACATATAAAAACCAGAGACTAATTATTTGAGGTACAAAGATTTATTAGTGATCGAATTTATGACTACTCATTAAGGATCTCGTTTATATGTCAATTATGTCGCACAATGTTTTTAATTTTAATATTAATTTTATTATTATTAAGAATTGAATTTGATAACCCAGGATTTACAACACTCACACCGAGCGCACCGATCATTTATTTGTCAATTGTGTCATACCATGTTGGTATTTTAATATATGTTTTTTATTAAGTAATTTAGTGGTTAGACTTGCCGATTTTAAGTGTGGAGAATTTAAAATTTGAACCTCAATCTGTACGAATAATATTTGTGGTAGCTATCGATTAAATTACACAGGACATTGGTATTTTAATATTAATTCAACTAAATAAGTTGTGGCCATTCTGTAATGCTCCTCTCATATAAATTTGTTGCAACTAACACCTAAAGTCATATTATTAGGCAGCAAATATAGAACCATCCCAAGTAATTGTTACAAATACATAAGTTCATACGAATTTTTAAAAGAGATGTTTATGTTAATTTGTTGGCCAGACCGGTTGTGTGACACAAATTGATTAAGCCATTTACCGGTTTTTATGGCAACTTTTTCAACAATTCACTTTCAAGATCTATTTCTAGTGTTACTTTGTTTTATGATGGAATTATGAAAAACTATAAATTAGAAACCCATGTCACATTTATGAAAAGGAAACAAAACCCTCCATTTTAAGGTACATAAATGATGAAAACCCTTTTAATTAGAGGCCCATAACACATACTAATGTAGATGAAACGTGACGATTAATGGTTGAAAATATATACATTGAAGGGATGTGGTTTTAAGAGAGTTTTTTGGGAGGGTGTGCTATTGTGGTAGGTAGATTGAAATATTATATTGGTACTATATCTTTAAATTCAAAGGGTAATAACCCGTGAATATGTGATCATGAGAGCGTTCAAGCAGGGTGAGGTGACCCTACTCATATAATGTTCGGTTGAAGATTTTAAAAAGTATATTTTGGGTAGTTTTTAGACTTTAGGAAGAAAAATGATCAAATGGGTGTCCCTACCTTGTTTTGTATCCCTTTGTTCAAAGGATCATATGATTATCATTCTTGTTATAATTCATTATAGGACTCCACAACGCACTTGAGGACTGTTTGATTTTGAATTTCCTTGTTTTAATACTCCATTCGGTCTTATATATAAGCAAAATAAAGAAAGACTAATGTTAGTTTCACATAATGTTAATTATTCATTTAGTCGTGTTTCTCAACAAAAAAAAATTCATTTATTCATTAATATATGATGTTTTTTTACTCTACATTTTAAAGTGAGTACTACGTACATAGTTGTTCAATAGAAGTAAATTATCAGCCATTGATTTGAGTATCTTACAAATAAAGGGTTCCATCATTTTAATGTGTTTGTTGGATCTTAGGTGAAAATTTAACAACTATCAGTGCAATGATTTTAAGAGGAAAGTTGTTCAAGTTGATTTTAGCACCGAATTTTCAAACAGCTTAAAACATTTACCAATTTCCCAAATTGGGACAAATGGTTTTCTGCTCACCACTTTTTAGTTGGAGCAATCAAGTTTTAAAATCCAAGCCAAAGTTTTTGTATAGTCCAACTATTGAATCATTTTATTTATTAAACACTCTACCAATAGTTATTTTATACAGTATGTTAATGTTAGTGATTTAATTTTGATTAAAAAAAATGTTAGTAATTAAATTGTTAACAACATAAATTAAATCATGTATCTCATTCTCAAACTCCTTCGGTGTCTCAACGCACAATTCTATACTACGCCCTCCGTGGGACCGGGATACACTACTATTATTTTGTTGTTGTATAAGTTTGAATTGAAAGAAACAATAAGCATTGGTAAGTGAAATTTTGTTTTGGCATGGCAATCAATTCTAGTAGGGTAAGATATAATTATATATTGTAGTATAGTGTATTTGTTTTATACAGCACAGCTCTATAGCCTAATTGTGCATGTCAACATGCATCATAATTCAAAATCTAACTCTAAAATTATGCGAAATTGGGGAACAGGGTGGAATATCGAAGTCTCAATTGATTATAATTATGTATTATGTCCCAATATCTAAGGGGACTGTTCATGAGAAATCCAAGTAATTTTCTTTCTACCCAGAATAATGGTTTATCGCCTTCAACACATTTAAAAAGAGAGGGGGGAAATGAACAAACAAAATCAACTAGTGTTTTTCCAGGGTTAAAAATATAATTTTCCAAAGAAAACATAGAAAGGGGAAACTTTTAGTGCTCTCAAGCCCGGATACATCATACATTCATACTACATTTTTAGATTTTTACTGTTCTGGACTGGGTTTAGAGCTAGGCCCAAATCCCTTCGTGCTCGGATGATCCAACGAGTGTTGACTTCCATTGTTTAACACGTGCTCCTACGTATGAGGACGCGTGGCTGCTTGAGCTTATCCATTATCCAGGATAATAGGAGTAGACTTCAACCAGGATGAGGATTGCAACGGTCTCTCCCTCCATCCAAGGAGAAGTCCCGACAGTGACCTTTAGCCCAGCGCTGGGGCTCTATAAATACCCTCCTCTATAGGAGGGTCATGCATTCTATTCATTTCTAACTCACTCTTAAACTTGTATCTCGCCTCTCTGAACTGACTTAAGCATTGGAGTGTTTACAGGTACAAACTCCCTTCGTTGATCAATCACTGACGTCACTGACCATCACTAAATTAAATTCCGATCATCCAGGTACAATCATTTACTAAAGGATACACCGTAGAACGGATATGATATGATACAACGAATATGTGAAATTAAAGATATGATGCAACTTTAGATATTTAATAATTTTGTTATTTTTATTTTTAATTAAGTGAGTGATCTCAAGTGGTTAATAAATTTTATTAAAAAACAAATTGATCTCAAGTGATTGATATTTTGAAAATACTCATCAAAACAAATCTTATATACTACTCCCTCGGTCCCTAATTATAAGACTTTTTGACCACCGCATATATGTCAATGCACAATATTGATCACTAATATTTTTAATTGTCTGTTAGCAAAAATTATAAAAACTTAATATTTTGAAAATACTCGTCACGGCAAATCTAACAAGATTTTATATCACTAATATTTTTAATTGTCTATCGGTAAAAATTATAAAAACTTAATATTTTAAAAATACTCGTCACAGCAAATCTAACATGATTTTATAGGTTAATTAACAACAAACATATATAAGAATTAATTAAAATTAAAAATAATTATTAATGAAATAAAGTTTTGAAAAGAATTGAGTGAGAGCCTCTCCAAAAAGAAGAAGCTTCCAAAAATTGACGGGTAAGTCCTAAACCAAAGTAGGGCAGGACTCACTCGTACAAAATTACAATTGTGTTCGTAATTTATAGGCGTTGGAACCCTACACGTGATACGAAGATAAACTGCATGTCTACTCTAAACTCAATGTCACTGCAAGAACAAAAACTCTATACAACAAACATTCTAAACTATGACTAATGATGAACATCAATATATCAATTGGAGTGAGATTAGAAAACACAGCAAATCCCAAAGAACAAACCAGAATGACTACTCAGAAACCTTGACAAAATTATCGAAAGCCTAGATGGAGTGTTAAAAAGTTTCACATTATCAGCAACTTAAAACAACACTTACTCTTACATTTCCCTCCAAACTTGCCCAGTTTCACCCTCTTCTAACAAATCATTCTTGGCCAACCCAAATGGTGAGGTGGGGAGAAAGAAATGGAGAGTAATATGGTAAGGATGATACACGGCAGAGTCTATGAACTCATTTGATAATTATAAAACTTGGTCCACAATGGACCACTAATAGAAATGGTCCAAGCTTTCCTTCAACAATAACAAATATGTTTCTTAATATGTAAACAATCTATATGAATCACAATACATAGTCAAGAAAAGAATATGGCATTCAATATTGAGTTGTCTTAAGAAAAATAGAGTTCAAATCTGGATGAAGGAAGCAAGAATATTAACTTCAAGACAAAGAAGAGTTAAAAAAACGGCAACATCGAAAATTATATGAAGGGTGACAGCAATCAGAAGCGGTCCATATATATTATATCACCTGGTATATATCGTTATAATGAAAAGAAAAAGCGATAGAATTTTTTCCTATTCAGCCATCTTAGCCAACCGGTGAACAGTACTTCTAGCAACCCTATTAGTAGGATCAATCTTCAGCACAGTTCTCAGGTCTTCAGCACCAAGTTTGTACTTTTCCATACTCTCGTACAAGAGAGCACGCTGAACGAGGACAGATACATTTTTTTCATCGTTTCCAATAACCTGCACAGCATAATGCAGATTATTTACATTCTTCCTCAAAATTACATGGTGAATTACTGATCACGGAAACAGTGTGGTTGCATTCATGAGAAAGGAAACCTAAATAAGGAACATAACTTATCGGTGCCTACAAAACTCATGGACTAGCCATTCATCGTAATCTCTCAAACTTCAATTACTAAAATGGTTACACATATGTTACCCAAGATGTCAATCAAGATAAATGTAAGACAAGGCAATGATCGAATGGAAAAATCTAAATCCAACAGCATTTACTGATACTATGATTTCTTGCATTCCCTTCATGCTAGGATATGTATAGTTTTACATATCCAAGACCAATAAGTTTAGACACTTAACATACCTGGGAAATATCGAAAGTCCAAACACACAATGTTCTTGTTGGATGTTTTAGAATTGCAGTTATATAATATATTTATGATGTTATATGAATTTTTTTATGCATATCTATATACACATTCAAGAATAGTTGTTTTACTAAATTGGATACCATACATGTAGCTGATACTTTGATACAAATAATGAATCATGATTCATGTTTTCATTCCATAAATTGAAGTACTAGTCCCTAAAAATAAGGCACTGCACTAA
The DNA here is from genome assembly GCA_951799995.1 of Trifolium subterraneum. Classification (NCBI taxonomy): domain Eukaryota; kingdom Viridiplantae; phylum Streptophyta; class Magnoliopsida; order Fabales; family Fabaceae; genus Trifolium; species Trifolium subterraneum. Next base: position 5,372,108 of record OX637464.1, read on the forward strand.
TTAGAAATTACTACCTTGAGGCATTATGGGTGCATTTGGAAGAATTTATTTACAGCTTATTGTGATCAATCGCTGATCAATCGCTGACGTCATTGGCCATCACTAAATTAAATTCCGATCATCGAGGTACAATCATTTACTAAAGGATACACCGTAGAACGGATATGATATGATACAATGTGAAATTAAAGATATGATGCAACTTTAGATATTTAATAATTTTGTTATTTTTATTTTTAATTAAAGTGGTTAATAAATTTTATTAAAAAACAAATTGATCTCAAGTGATTGATATTTTGAAAATACTCATCAAAACAAATCTTATATACTACTACCTCGGTCTCTAATTATAAGACTTTTATGTATGTCAAATTGTCAATGCACAATATTGATCACTAATATTTTTAATTGTCTATTAGTAAAAATTATAAAAACTTAATATTTTAAAAATACAATCTAACAAGATTTTATATCACTAATATTTTTAAATGTCTATTAGTAAAAATTATATAAGAATTAATTAAAATTAAAAATTATTAATGAAATAAAGTTTTGAAAAGAATTGAGTGAGAGCCTCTCCAGAAAGAAGAAGCTTCCAAAAATTGACGGGTAAGTCCTAAACCAAAGTAGGGCAGGACTCACTCGTACAAAATTACAATTGTGTTCGTAATTTATAGGCGTTGGCACAACCAGCCGTCACTTTACGATCATTGACCGGTTGCCTTTCACCCCCTGACAGGACAGGTTATGTTTTTCATTGCTCTCTCCATATTATTTATAACTAACTCTATTCGTTTCATTTCACAACCCACTCGATGTGGGACTTCAATTGCAATATTGGTTTTCACATCAACTCACCTTGCTTCAAAAATCTCCTTCCAATTCTAAGCCTCCTTCCAAGTTCGTTCCTTCAAAGAAGCCCAAACCTCACTCCGACGATAAAGACAAGAAGAAAACTCCCCTTACCGCCCGAGAACGCCGTCACAATGCTAAGGTATACCGATTTTCATAATCACCTATTCTGAATCGATTAACTCGGATTATTATTAATTTATTATTGTTTTGTTTCAGGAACTTACTGAAGCTAGAAAGAAGAAGAGAAAACGCCATTTCACTCTTGAACAAGTTAGTGTTCTCGTTTTCTTATCATATATACCTATTATTTATTCAATTTGTTGTTTTTTATTAATTGAATTGATGTTAGTTAAAGTTTATAATGGTTAATTGAATACCTAATTGCAATTAGGATCTTGCACGTCTATGGGAAAAGATGCGACGTCACGAGATTGCTAAAGATGAAAGATCTAAGTATGTTACTCTGAGGGAAAAAGTATTTTTTTTTATGTTATTTTTCTATTTGTTGTACTAATTTTTTTATTATTTTGGACTTTAATATAATTGAAGGCTGGTGACAGAAGCTTTAACAAAAATGAAGGGGAAGATTCATGAGATTGCGGGGTCTCACGTTACTTCACGTGTTCTTCAGGTATAATTTTTATTTATTTTTTAACTTTATTTTTGGTTTCATATCCTTTTAGTGTGTATATAATTGTGGTTTTAATCTTTTGTTTTGTGTTTGAATTGAAAGACCTGTGTGAAGCATTGTTCACAAGCTGAAAGAGATGAAGTATTTGAAGAGCTTCGTCCTCATTTTCTAACTCTAGCTTACAATGCATATGCTGTTCACTTAGTAAAGAAGATGCTTGACAATGGTAATGGTCTTCTTGAAATATGCATGTGTGTATGTGTGTGTGTATTATGTGTCACACTTTCTTCTAATTGGGTATCTCCCATTTTCAGCCTCAAAGAAACAACTGTCAGGCTTTATCTCCGATCTTCGTGGTCATGTTGCTCCTCTTCTTCGCCACATGGTTGGATCAGTTGGTATCTAATATCATTGGTCTGGGCGAATATTTGGCTGTTGTTCATGGTCTGCTGTAGTTATTTTTCAGAGTTTTCAATGGCTTACTAGATCAAAGCTTTTCACTTGTTTTTGGACCTTTATAACTACACATTGACATTAAGTTTAATTTAAAGATGGCTTGTTTAGGATGCGTGAGAAAAACTAGCAAGGAAGAGAGAAAAGGAATTCAAAATTTGTTTTTGTTTTCTTTCTGCATTTCTGCTGTCTTTATGCACCAATGCTAACTGTCATTGTCAATAATTCAAATATTTCAGTACTTTGCCAAAATCACTTCCTTAAAGTGTCTTTACATGTTATGCAGTTGTCGAGCATGCGTATGATTTGGCAACTGCTGCTCAAAAGCAAGAGCTGCTTTTGGAATTATATTCCACAGAGCTCCAGTTGTTTAAGGACCTAGTCCCGGAGAAGGAGACCAGGTAAATATTCTTTTGTTAGGAATTAAATAACGCATTTGGGACATTATTGCTTGTCTATATCTTTTCCAGGTGCCACATTTTAGAAATAATACAAAGATCATTGCTGGTATTTAGAACTTATCGTTGTTCTGGTGGAGTGTGTTTGTGCGTGTGTATATGTAATATAAAAGGACATATCCAACCTATGCAAACTTACATAGGAAGGAAAGATGAAACTTATGTTCCAACTTTTTTTTATCTCACTGTGACTTGCATGATTTGAATACCAGTTATGGAGTGTTGGGAGGGCCCATGGTGGGGGATAGAAATAATGTATTAGCAAACTTTGCAGATGATCCAATATATAGTTAATTAGCTTGTGCTTGACTAGAGGTTTCTTATGTCGACTATATATCAATAATTTATGTGACTACACTGAAGAATATACCGTCATACTACAGGTTGTGACAGACTCTGATAATTATTATTAAATTCATAACAGTGAATATTACTTAATAAACATAACAAGTTGAATTCCTTGATTTTTGTTTATATACTTTTTGGATCAGTAATTATCTGATATCAGTTTGATTGATAATTTTATGTAATATAAACTGGCATTGTATAAAGCATTCTCCATTCTTTGTTTGCAATAATTGCTCCTCTTTCCAATCGGGTTTTATTTAATCTCTTAATTTTTCTGATCATGATCAGATGATATTTGTTACGATCCATGATGTTTGTTATTTCCTTTGCTGGAGTATTTTTCCTTATAATTCAATTGCATGTCAGGTTACTAGATGTAATGTCCAAGTTGGGTCTACAAAAAGGCTCAGTTTCGCGTCATATGTCGTTAGTGATTCAGCCAATTTTAGAGAAAGGGATAGTTGACCACTCTATCTTACACAGAGTCTTGCTGGAATACTTTACCATCGCTGATAAGGTACCTCCCTCTCTCTTTCCCCCAACAATTCTTGGTGGTTCTTAATACAGTTACAGCCAAGGAATTTGATTATGGCAATAGCTTTTTGTTATCTAAATTGAGTTTTTTTTCTTTTTCAAAGACCTCTGTCACAGATATTATCCAACAGTTATCAAGTCCGCTACTTGTCAGAGTGATTGGTACGAAAGATGGAGCCAAAATTGGAACTCTTTGCGTGAAATATGGGAGTGCCAAGGTTTCTTTAGCAACTATATATATTTTTTTAAATGGAAAGGTTTGAAGTACCCATGATGATTGAATCCGACGTATAATTCATTCTTCTACTTCATGTTCTCTTTTTAGGAAAGAAAGAAGATTATCAAAGGATTGAAAGGGCACATAGGAAAAACAGCTTATCATCAATATGGGTGTATGGTTAGTGATTTGACTCTCTGGCTTTATTTTGTTGCTCAGCTATCTATGTTTGGTTATCATTTTCATTTTTTGTATCAAAAGTATAAATCTTGCATAATGGGCACAAATGTAAAAAAGTTTTACCCTTACATAATTCATAAATTTGAAATTAATTGTGAAATATTTGTGTTAACAAAACACTTATGGTTAAAGTAAGGCTTACATGCTTGCTTAATATATCTATATTTATATGCATCCACTGTTCCTCAATCTGTCCATGGTAGGCAAGTCTATTGATTCAATAGTTTGCTTGCTTCCCATATGTAGTTGGTACTTGTTACTCTATTCTTTATCTACTTATTTAAAATTAATGCATTTCAGATTTGAAAAGAATCAATAAACTCCCATTATCAGTTAAAGGGAACCATATTCCTCCTAACTTCTAATTCTTCATAACTTTTCATTCAAAACTTATATCTTGAATATTTGTTCACTTAAACTCAGGTACTGGTTTCCATCCTCTCAGTTGTCGACGACACAAAACTGATAACAAAGGTGCGATTGATTTTGATATTCTATTGAACAGTAATTGTTGATCTATAATGAAGCTTTGTTTTCATATTAAGCTTTTAAAATATTTGCTCTATAATGAAACTTTGTTTCATATTAAGCTTTTAAAATATTCTCATTACAGGTTATCATTCGTGAGCTTCAACCAATTCTGAAGGAGCTTGTTTTTGATAAGGTTTCTTCTTTCATTCTTCACATATGACATTTACAAAGCATTATAAAAGAGAAGCCAATATAAACTAAAGTTTTCCTCAAATGATAATAAGAATATTCTTAAAATCCTGTATAGTATATACACAGCTGATCAGTTAGCATTTGTCAGTAATTTTTTTAGTCCTCCTGCCCCAAGCTTCTTCAATCCCATCAATAAACCATGCATAGAGACTATTTATTCTATGTTCTTATGATGTGGTTTATGATGTTTATATGCATATGAGTCTAACTTCTAGATTTTCAGAATGGAAGACGCCCATTACTCCAATTACTACATCCCAATTGTTCACGCTATTTCAGTCCCGATGAACTTGCTTCTATGAATTCATCTATACCTTGTCTATCTCTCAAGGTTTCTTTTATTCCTATCTTTTCCGTCCTTTTTGTACTTAAGCAACTCATTAATCAGTAATAACTCCATTTATCCTGATTATTGCCAGGATCAGTCAGAAGCAAGCTCTCAGATAGAAACTTCCAAGGTTTCAACTGGTGACAATGATTCCAAGGAAGACATAGAAGTGAAAGCGCCCGAAGTTGATGAAGATAAAACTTCTGTGGATGATCCTGACCTAGCTGAGGGTGGAAAAAAAGACCCATTTGTCAGAAGGCAAGAGCTATTGATCAACAGTGGACTTGCAGAGGTGGGCTCCTTTTGCTTTCCTTCTACAGTATTAAATTAGTTATCCTTCCATGTTTTTTACTTGTGTTTTATACTGGTGTATTCCTCTGTATTTTCCTTAACCTCTGGTTGCTGACCTGATTAAATTTTTTATGGGAAAGGTTATTTACATATGGACAAAACTTACATGCATTTCTTACTTTTCCACTCACAAAGAGATGGTTATTTGTGTTTTTTCATTTTGAAAAAATAAAATAAAAATTATTTTTTAATAAAAAAAACTACCTCTTTGTGAGAGGAAAAGTAAGAAATGCATGTAAGTTTTGTCCTTTACATATTACCCTTTTGTTTTTGCTTAAAAAAAAAGTATTACCTTTTTTTTTTAAATTTAATTTAAGTCACTTAATTTTTTATTTATTTTTTTAACAAGGATTTTGGTCACTTAATTATATTGATTTTGATCATTTTCACATGAGACCAGGTTACTAAATTGGAAGTTGTACTGAAAATAATGTTTGATTGTAATTTCCTATACAGGGTCTTCTTGATGTATGTATTGAGAATGTAGGAGAACTGATACGATCAAATTTTGGCAAAGAGGTCGTATATGAGGTAATGAAGATTACTTTGATATTTATTTTCACACGCTAATTTGTGTTGCAAAGCATTGCCTTTTTTGATAAAATCCATGGTACATGCAGGTTGCAACAGGGGGTTCTGGTAGCATATTGCATCCTACCTTGGATGAAAAGATTAATTCTCTCCACAAAGCAATAGCATCTCTGGCAGCATTGCCTAAGTCAGAAGATTCAAAAGAGGAGCATGTCCTTGAAAATTTCTTTTCAAGTCGGACCATTAGAAAACTAATTTTGGATTGCCCCAACTTCGCTTCCATCTTATGGGAGGAAGCTTTAAAAGGGAAAAGTGAGTTATGGTCCCATGGTCACAGGTAGGTCTTTAATTTGCTTGTATATTAATTATCCTTCAATGGAATCAGGGTGCAGAGGACCAATTTCTTATGTTTTTTTTGTCTTGACGTTATGATTGCAGCTGTAAGGTTATATCTGCATTTTTAGAATCATCAGATTCTAAAGTACAAAAGCTTGCAAAAAAAGAGCTGCAGCCTTTAATTGATAATGGAACTCTCAAGATGCAAAAGTCCAGAGAAGAAGCAACCCAATAGGAGATAATTATCACACCATATCAGTAGCTAATGTATGCCGAAATCATTTATTGGATTCTGTAATGGGTTTCTTTTTCTGGATTTGAAGAAATGTGTTTAAAGGCATAAAACTAATGTTATTGAGAAAACTACTTTCATTGTAATTTTGACAACCTATAAAATATTACACTGACATCACCTGAAGTAGTGATCAAATTTTGCCCGTTCTAAATTGCAGCAATTTCACAATTACTGTAACATGAAGAATTTTACACACCTACTGTATCTTGAAATTGTAGTCGCCTTGCGGTGTTTGGCTGTTTTATTTATTTTTTCAAGCTACATGAGCATGTTTTAATTAATCATTGTTGCTTCTATTTTTGGAGGAACAGAGAGTCACCAAAATGTGTAAAAATTGTTGTTAACAAGTTAACAATACCCTTCACGAGGCTTGTTATGACCTTTGTGAGCTGCTGAATCCAACTGACAAAAACTTTTTTTTTTATCAAAAAGCAAAATAATTCCTCGAGTTTAGTCATAAAAAAAAGTTTACACTTAGATGAGATGGTAATGATTCTTTCCAAAAGTTTAGTCATCTGATAGCAAGTATGTAATCTGTCACGAGCATATGGTGGACATCTTAATGGATATTCACGGATAAAATAAACGGATATATTTCAATTACTCGTATGTAACTGATATGAATGCAGATTTATATGAAACTAGTTTACTTTGAAATAGGGCTACAGTTATCGTTTGATTGCTCCTTTCCTTCTAATTAAGTGCAACACAAATGAAACTGCTTCTGAATTTAGGATTCAACAAACTGTGCCCCTGCAACTCATCAAAGATGAATAGCTCCACAAGAGATGTCTTGTTTGGTGATGAATTACTTGATCCAAGAGGTGTCAAAGCAGGAGTCAAAGAATTGTTTAAAGGCCAGAAACATCGAATCACCATTCGTCCGTTGTTGGGTGATCGACTACAAGCAGTAGCGTTTTTCAATCAAGTAAAAGTTGTATTTAAAGATAACAATGAAAAATATTCTGAGTTCTTACAAGTCATGAAGGATTTCAAATATAAAAAAACTGAAACATCAAGTGTGGTTGAAATGGGGATTAAGCTGTTTAAAGGACATACTGATTTACTTTTGGAATTCAACAGCTTCATGCCAGAAGGATCACTCTTATCAAAACAAATTTCCTTAGTTCCATTGTATCATGATCATAAACAAGGTTATCAATTAGTGATAAAAGATGCATTTCTCAATAAAGTAAAACTTGTGTTTCAAGATAAGATGGAAATATATTTTGAGTTTTTACAAGTCATCAATGATCATAAGGCTCAAGGAATTGACATAAGAGGTGTAGTGGCAATAGTGAAAGAGTTGTTTAATGGGCTTAAAAATTTAATTTTGGGATTCAATGCCTTCTTGCCAAAGGAATATAAAATCAAACTTCCATTTAAGCTTCATGGTCATAATAAGACTGGTTAGTAGTTTATGATTATTTATTTTGCTTCATACTTCCTCTCTGACACTTTTTAAAGTTCATTGTATATTCAATGTATCTGGTCTTGGTACGTTAAATATACAATGAACCTAAAAAGTGAAAGTGTAATTTTGCTAAGTGTCACAGAGAGAGTATGTCTATCCTTCATGTTTAGTCACCTAACATTGTCATTGTTATATGCTACAAAGGGAAAACAGAAGGGAAAAGAGTGAAGAAGGTAGCAGAGAACTGTGAACTTCCTTGGGATGTCCTTGATATCATTTCGAAAACTCTAGATATTGATGACCACTTCGAATTTGCTTGTGTGTGCAAGTATTGGAGGGCATTTCATAAAATGTATTGGAGATTGGCATTCCAAGAACCCCTAATTATTCATAAGTCTTCCTATGTTAAGAAATCTTATTCCTTTATCAGCATATCTAACCAAAAAGATTACCAATCAAAGATGATCAATTATTATTGGCACTTTGCTTATTCTGGATCTTCTAGCGGATACTTGATCATGACAGGGAACAATAATTCATTTATGCTAATCAATCCATTTACAAGAAGAAAAAAGGTAGTCAATACCTCAACCTTTAAAGTAAATTTTTCTTATTTTGCCTACCATGTCTTACTCGCTTTTCAAAAAGGCTCCGATGAATTTGTTTTACTGGCTTTATGTAAACGTTCTAACAGTTTGCATGTCTATCAATCTCGAAATGTTGATTGGGTTACCTGTTCAAAAATGGGATATCCATGGACGATTGTTGACTTTGTTGTTTTGCATAACACTATATATGTTGTTACTGACAAGGGCAACATCGGGGTACTCAATTTAAATTCCGCAAATATAGAATTTCTAGAAATGCAGAGTATTCCTAGTGTAACTTCTTCGTCACGCATAAGGTTGGTTAGTTGTGATGAGCAACTTTTTGTGGTTCATACTCAACCCAGAGTAGTGTTTAATGTGTACAAAATCGACTTCTCAACTATGAATTATGTCAAATTGGAAAATTTAGGTGACATTGCATTATTTTATGCTCCGGGGGAAAACTATTATGCATTAAGCAACCCAAACATATGGGGTTATGAAAGCAACTCAGTATATGTCATCAATGATTTGACTATAAGATGCACAGTGTATTTAGGGGATGATCACAAACTGCCAGAATACATCGATTATGATAGACTTCAAACTCCTCCTCCTAATGAAAGACCATCCTTGTTGGACTGGTATTTTAGACATCTACCCTATGAGGTAGACTATGATCTCTAGTTGATAAGCTGCTTATTTTACATTGTATATATAGTTTATGATCTTTTATGTTTGGATCTTGTTACTTACATTTCCTTTTTGTTTGCCAATAATTGGATAAGACTAAAAAACTTGTCATTTATAATCTTAGTTCGATTTTTATGTAGAATAATTTGTTGTAGATCTTATGTGTTTATTATATATGCGGAAACATATAGTTCGATTTCTATGTACTATTTCTATAACTTAAATTTTAAATGTGAAATTGAAGTTGAAAAAGGAATAAAAGTTAAAAGAAAAAAATAAAGTAATAAAAAAAAGGCAAATTCTACGGTACATTTGTTAAAATTGAATGTACCGGTACAATAAGATATTTAACCAATAGAAAAGAGCCTTTTGTCCACATCATCACTTATATATTATATATTAGAATTCAACTAAATTAAATGTACCGGTACATTTTTCTTTACAAATTTAACCCCATAAGTAATACAAATTATATTTTAATATTTAAAATAATAATTTCAAAAATCAATTCATCTTCATCATTTGTATTAAAAATCAATTATATAGAACTGTCAATATGTATCAATATGGAACTGTTATATACTTGGCAGTTTTCCTCCATTTTCTCCACACCGTCACACACAATGAAAACCACTTTGGTGAATTGGTGTCATACTCAAGAGACAACTTTCATTGTTTTACCATATATCAATGCATGAAGATGGAAGAACGTCGTTGAAGATACTTTTGTGTTCTTATTGAATCAACTATTTAATTATGCCTTTAAACCTCAACCATTTGATCAACTTATACCACGTGTCATTTATTCATGCCGGAAGTAATGTTCAAGTAGGAAGTACCGTTAACATAGGAAGTACTCTTGGCTCAGATGTGATGTTTATTTATGTAGGAAGTGTCGATCATGATAGCAATAATAACAGACCGTTTGTATCACAAACACATGCGGCAGCCTTGTTCCCCTTAATAATGTTGTCGGCATAGGCAATGTTGTTTCTATAGGGGAAGAATGGTCACGATAAAAAAACAAGGTGAGTTCATCTCTTTCAACGGAACTTTTCCCATACATATGAGCAGTTAGAAAATAAACTTCTTATAATATGCATAATAGTAATAGTAATATAATAATAACAAGAACCACCGAGCCTGGTGCCACAAACACTACTTGTTTTTCTTTACAATGACGATAGTTTTCCTCCCTTCTTCTCCACACATGCACACAACCTCATTATCTTCGTGTTTTTAACATCACTACATCATCTATTTTTTCCTCCTTTCTTTGTTATAGTTTTCCTCCTTTCTTTGCATCAGTTTTTAAGATGACTGCATCATCTGTTTTTATTATTATTATTATTATTATTATTATTATTATTATTAGAAATTGAGTTTAATTTGAAAAGGAATTAAAATTGTAAAAATATAGAGTGTCGAGAAAGATGCGAAGTTAAGAAGAATTCAAAATTCCAGAAGAAAATGGCACATCTAGGTGAAGAAAAAGAATTTAAAAGCCCAAAAGTAATAATCTTAACCAACAAACTTACAGAGTTGAAGGTTCTCAGTGTTGCCGCCGCCATGTTGGAGGATTTGGTCGGCATAGAGAGGCGTGTCGAAACCATCTGAACATAAAGGCAGAGATGATCATGAGTTTGAATGTGGAGAGTTTGAAATTAGTTTTGATGAAGAAGAAAATTATCAACAAAATTGGGTGGTAAAAAGTGAAAAATTCATATGTTTTGTGGTGTTAAATCTAAAAATATAAGTCAAACTTAATTGTTACACCCTGTAAATACTATTACGACATGTCAAATTACTATTGGTAGATCTATTTAATTGCACCGGTACATCATAATATTCCTATTGTACCATAGAAGCCCCCTAAAAAAAATTGAAAAGTGAGAGAGAGAAATGTTACAACGATGTATGTTATTACAGTCAACCAGGATTGGATCTTGTTACTTACATTTCCTTTTTGTTTGCCAATAATTGGATAAGACTAAAAAACTTGTCATTTATAATCTTAGTTCGATTTCTATGTAGAATAATTTGTTGTAGATCTTATGTGTTTATATATGCGGAAACATATAGTTCGATTTCTATGTACTATTTCTATAACTTAAATTTTAAATGTGAAATTGAAGTTGAAAAAGGAATAAAAGTTAAAAGAAAAAAATAAAGTAATAAAAAAATTGAAAAGTGAGAGAGAGAAATGTTACAACGATGTATGTTATTACAGTCAACCAGGATTGGTCGCTCTGTCTATTTTTTGTAGTTTAAAATAGTAATTCAACATACTTTAAATGATATAATAACGTTTTGATGATATTGAATGATAAAAAGTCATAAATTACATGAAAACTCATTAAAAACTTTAATTTCAATTTTAGAAATTATTCATTTTTGTAATTTAATCAATAAGATATAATACTTAATTCACATGGATGATTCTACGCCATCAGGGAAGGACTAATTTCGCGAATGAATGAAAATAGGGGAGCCAAAACTATAATTAAACCAAATATTAATGGAGAAGTGAAATATTATATTATATTCTCTTAGAAAAGAAATCATTTAAATTTGAAATGGGAAATTGAATGAGAAGGAAGAAGAAAAGTTAAATAAGAAAAAAAAAATTAAAAAGTGAGATATTAAAAAAATGGAAAGAAAATAATAGTAATAAATAAAAGTACTCCCTCCATCCTAAAATATAAACAAAAATGAGTCGACAAAAATTAATATATTTGATCTAATTATATTTTAGGACGGAGGGAGTTAAAGAGAAGATTTGTGAAAAGAGAAAAATAGTAAAAAAAATAAAAAAAATGAAAATGATTGATTTGTCATTAAAAAATATTGAAAAATAGTACTCTCCGATCCTATATTTTAATAAAAAAATTATTTTTTAGATAGAATTATTAAGTTAACAAAAAAACCAATTTCAGTTAATAATGCGAAGGATATCAAATTAACCTATTTTATATACCCCATCTCAAATTCTACTAATTTGATATGGGATTGGTTGTGAAGGGAAGGTTTGTGGGAGAAAGGAGCAAAATGTCAGGCTAGCCAAAACTTTACTCAAACATATTGGATAGATTACGAGGACGTCTTTGTTTTTCCTGATAGCCTAAAGTCTATTTGTCTCCCGCAAAGGCATCTCAGTAATGTAATCCTTTTCAGTCGCAGTTAATGTAAGCTTTGTCTCTCTTTCTCATGTAGAATTCATTTTTAATATAAGCAAAATTATGAAAACTTTCCCCAAATTATTCAATGTTTCACATTCTACTAGATTTTTGTTAAAATAATACCTCATCCGGTTCTTTTTATGAGAGATTCTCTCCGTCTCTTCTACAATCTTTTCATTGTTCTCTCCGTTACTTTCTTTTGTAATTTCTTGTGCAGTTTTTCCCTTTAATTGGACCTGTATTGACACAGCTCACAGCTGCATATTATTGACATGGAGTTTAAATTGAAGCTGACTTGTTTAGGAATTAAGAAAGACTACATTTATGTCGTTTTTCATGTATTGATACAAATTGGTATTGTCAATGATTCAAAAAATTCAGTATTTAGCCAGCATCAACTTCCCTGCATTAAGTTTTGTGCATCTACATGTAATGCAGTTGTCGAGCATGCCTACAACTTAACATGTGCTGCAACAAAAGCAACAATTGCTGGTGCTCCGGTTGTTTGATGACCAGCTAGTTTCGATGAAGGAACAAGACTTAGACCGGGTAAATCAATACATGACAGAACATGATAGTACAAGATAAGACAAAACTGCATAGAGATTAAAAAACTTTACATTCGAAAATAAAATGAGTATTTTCATATTTTTTATAGTTGTACTATTGTACTTTGGGCATCATCGTCTTTATTAATAGAAGATGAAGAATGTTAAATTCACAAACAAGTAATGGGATGATCGTCTTTAATGCTCCCTCTGTTCCAAATTATGTTACTTTACATTACCAATGAAATATTTAATGTTATTTTTCTATTATATCCTTAACTATTTATTACTCTAATCTTCCTTCAATTCTTCAATTTATCTTTTCTATAATATTAATTTTATAAACTAACTCATAATTTGTAATTTTAGAAAAAAAAATAAGAATTTTAAGACTTAAAATAAGAACATCACTTATCGATCACATTTAAAAAAAAAAAAAATGTTCGTAATTTATAGGCGTTGGCACAACCAGCCGTCACTTTACGATCATTGACCGGTTGCCTTTCACCCCCTGACAGGACAGGTTATGTTTTTCATTGCTATCTCCATGTTATTTATAACTAACTCTATTCGTTTCATTTTACAACCCACTCGATGTAGGACTTCAATTGCAATATTGGTTTTCACATAAACTCACCTTGTTCCAAAAAAGTAAAGTAAAACACCTGAATCGAATAAGAATAGAGGACAAAATCATTCTCAGTGGCAAAGAAATTGTCGTGTTGGCATCATTAGCTTGGTTGTGTTAGGAATTTTTTTGCTCTTTTGTGCACTTTTTGAGCTTCTTCTGATCCATGAAGCATAGACGCCGGACTCAACTCTGACAAGTGTACATTGACAATAATTTGATAAAATTAGTTAGTTAACCGAATATAACTACATGTGTCGGTGTTGTGTTGGTGTTTGATACTGACCTATGTCGGACATCAGATACGTCTTCAATCAAAAGTGTCAGTGTTGTAGAGTTCTTAATAGATGATTAAGGTAGAGTGGTCAGTGCTACTAATTAAACTGTGTGTTCATGATGGTAACTAGTAAAGTTCATAGAGTTCTTTGTCTAGATGGGGACTGGAGTGATACTTAAAAATTGTTGTTGATAAAGGCATATACTCCTATTTGTAAAATCTTGTTATCTAGATGATAAAGTAATGGTGCTGGATTCTTGACAAATATGTAGAACATAGCATGTACATGAAATTGGACTCTGCACTGAAGCAGAAAGGTATCACATTCTCTATGTTGGCAACCTGCTATACAGGGTAATGAATTGCTCCTTTACTCATTGGTGATGCATATTACTACTAGTATTATTCAAAGTTGTGCACAGAAATTTTAGGTTCTTAAGAAAGAAAAAATATCAAGCATGTATATCAATTGAACATGATGGACTTCATATGAATATGATTTGATTTTAGCAAGGTTAATATATTCAATAGAAATTAATGAGGAGGCCTCTGAAAATCTTAATTTTAATACTCAAATTACTTTTCAGTTAACTATGTACAGCATGATGTCTAAATAGGAGGACAATTTGTTTTTATCAATGAGCTGTAAATATATGCTATGCAGTGAAAAGTAATTATTGGGTGTGTGGATTTGAGATGAATTAGAGTTATGCTTGTGCAAGCTTTTAACATTCAATTTTAGACATGATACTCTCTTTCCCTAAAACTTCTATTTACTTTATCATGTTTCTCTTTTGCTTTTGGTTCCAAGGATTATGAGACAGCAGCTGGGAATTTTACACGATCAATGACTTGCATTTGCCTTTCACCCAACCAAGCTTTACTATGACAATACTCTAAAGGGTGATCCTATATTGAACTTGTCAGTCACACCGGCGCTGAGAGCTTCTAAGTGAGTTTCTTCAGTTTACATACCAGTACCACAATATTAATAATGCATTATTACCAATGAGAGAGAAGTTCACAATTTTGAATATATACATAATTTTCTGTTCATGCTAGGCCGCTGCAATGTGCAACGAATATAGATGATCCATACACATTAATATTGGACACATACGTCCGTCAAAAGAATACAATTATCCATATTTCACACCTCGAAAGTACATGTGGATAATCAAATTCAGAAATGGAAAACCCCAAAATCCAGGACCTTGGCGACAAGTTTATTGACTATTGGATCTGATCAACCGCCATAACGTGTTTTTAAGGATTCAGGGGGCTCTTCTTCCATGATGCTTGTGCCCATTTTCTCAAAGTACTGGCGTATTGTTGTTTTGCGATCAGCAATGAAGGTGTGATCCAAGAAGTTGTTGTAAGCTTCATCACCGAGGCTTTTCGCAGCCAGAACACTGCAAAAATTCATTCCCATTAGTTAATTTTACAAAATATACTTGTTCAGATTCTAGCAGTCATAAACAGGCTAATGCAGTGGAATCATTCTTCTCGCATAACAGACGAAGGCTTATAACAGTTTGTCCAGTTTTCAAACCTAAAATAAAACTTGGAAGAGCTAGATGACTCATAAAGTTATCTCTGCTAGATAACTGAGATATTCAAGTATTCAACTCTCTTTCCTGAATTAAGGACTAATTAACATTCAAGTCCTTACACACTACTTTCAAATTACAATCACAAAGCCAAGTCATTTAAAGTCAATGAGTAGATACTAATTAAGAATTATAACCATAGTCAAAGTTGATTACAGTTAAATGATCTCCACCAAGCCTTAGAAAAATGTTTGTGTGCAATGATCATCAGATGTTCAAACCCCCTCTACCATTTCTATGTTAATATAATTTTACTTACTTTTTAGAAATAATGTATAGTATATTATACCTCAAAATCTGATTCAAATACAAAATATAGCTTATTAACACACTTTAAGACACATCTTAAAAAACTAAACATATATTAGCACCCTATACATAAAAAATATAAACCTCAGAAGCAATGGCTTATTAGCATTATTAATTGAAATTTAGAAGACTACCGACCAGTGTCGAAGATAAACACGGCATGGTAAAGCATCATCGCGCCAAATCTTATGGATATTATATTCTCCATATTGTTGAAAATACATTTCCCTTCCCTCTGCAAGAAATAAAAAAACACAACGGTAAGGTATAAATGTATAATTATAATTTATAAACTACTCTGACAACTGATTGGGGGGCACATGGGAAATGTAATGAATATTATCATAAGTATGGTTGCAAATTTGTGTGCTTATTTTTAATTTGTTTGTCAATTTGTAAGCAGAAAATGTTTGGCATTAGTTGTGAAAGTGAATATGCATGTTTTTTTATTATTTCACAAAGTCAATTACTGGTTCATAGGAACCAGGATGACTTAAACTAGTAACTTAGTTGGAACATTACCACTGCATTTAAATTTAAAGAATTCCTCATCAGTGTAAGATGCACAAAGGACCTGCATTGAAGACACCACAATATCATCAAATGAATAACACCGACACCGCCATATCTTACAAATAGTTCTAAGTGGCAGAAAAAACTCTTTAATTAAGTTATGAATAAGAAGATAGCTACAAATGGAGCATTTGAAATTTGAATTAACATAACATACTGCTGGATTGGTAAAGGGCTTCCCATCTAGTGATTCAGGAACAACCTACAATAGACAATATTAACAATAATTATCAAATTATAATTGAAACTCTTGCAGCAGATATGTAAAATAAAGAAAACTCACAGCTAAAAAGCCATATTCGCGCTCTCTTTTGATAAATGCTGGAATCTGTCTTCATAGCAAATTGGATATATAAAAAAACAATTGATCAGTAAAAAATATTTCATCGCGTAGATAATAGTTAAAAAAAATTAGGAACAGAAATATGAGAAATTGGTACAATGATGAGATATGATAGCAAAAGTTTCAAAAGACAGTACCTCAGATTTTTTAATATCAAAAACAGTAATTATAATGGTTTCACCTTGACAAGGCTCAACAGAGAGACCAGCAATTTCCTGCAAAGAAAATATACCAGTAAGTTATTACAAGAACAGAATCCAAACTTCATTTGTAGGATTTAGTTTTGCAATAATTTGATTTGTCAAATAATAAGAAGGAAAGGAAACCTGAGTTTTGAGGTTGGCAATGGCTTGAGTGAAAAAGAAAGATCCTACTACGGAGAAGAGACGACGGAAACCGGTTAATTTTGCTGTTCGGAAGTTAATTAGATGAGGAAACGTGCTTCTGGCACTTTTCTCTGTCAAAAATGAGTTAATTGATTAATTAGCAGAAAGATTAAGACAGAGTTAGTTAGTTGATTAGTTAGTTAGTTTAGTTACCGGAGAGGAGAGAACCGTAACCGCAGATGGAGATGTAACCGTCAACATCACCGGGAAGAGAAGCCAAGGCCAAGGCTTCGTCGAGATCAGGGTACCCCACGCCCATCTCAACAAACTACCTTAGCTTAGCTACCCTGATTCAATGGTTGGTGCAGACAAGAAACTTAGTTGGATTCGTTTTTGTACCATTTCACGGCACTAAAGTACACCCCACAATCCACGTCATCTTTTATTTATTCGCTTAAAGTATGAGCTTTACCCTATATACCCCTATGAATTAACCCATGCCATGCCATATCATGTCACGTAAATAAATATGAGAAATAATCAACCCACATCGTCATAATACGTGTTTGATCTCCGGTCTTTCATTTTTCATTTTTGTGTGTGTGAGTTTTCAATAATTTTATCATTTTTTATCAATAAAAAATAAGTAAAAATAGGAGAAATAATCATTTTTATCTCTGACTTGCTTACGTGTCATTTTAGTCATTTTCTTGGGACATTTGACCGGTTGAGTTAACACATTTGTGAGATAGATGAATGGATAATTTGACAATACAAAACAAATTCTTCTCATTTGAAATCCCTAAATCTCAAATCAATTTTTTCTATTGTTTTTGTTCTGCTTCTCTGTTTGATATACATCAAACATTCTATAAATTTAAAAAAAAAAAATTGTATTTTGTCAAAATCAACGCTTTATGAACATTCAAAAAATGAGTTAATTTTGTTGTATTTCATTGACATATTAAATGATTTCCGATTAATATATTTTATATATGATCTATGTTATAGTATCATTCAATCTAACGGTCATTTTTATAATACGATTATCCGGTAAAGAATTATTGGAGATGTCATATTTTTACGTTTGTGTCATTTTATCCTAACCCATGGAATGGAATATATCACATGTGTTCATGAATTATTTTCTTAGGGTGTGTTTGGTAACACAAATAAGCTACCTTATAGCTTATTATATTAGCTTATAAGCTTGTTTTATAAAATTATAGGTGTTTGGTAACAAGCTTTTTTTACTAGCTTATAGTTTTTTTTTTCAAATGTTATTTCAAGTGGTGTTTGAACTTATAATTCATAATTTTTTACATTTTATTCTATTTTTACCTTTTATTTTAATTTTATCACGTTGTATATAATATGAAAACTACCACTCTAAAAAAGAAACTACCCACTATCCAATTTGTGTGCTGAATGCCATTTTTTGTTGACATAAATTTTTTTTTTTGTTAGAATAAAGTTTTGTTTTCCTACGGATTATATGTGTTCAATTTTTTTATGTTAGGGTTGAATTTATTTATAGATGATAGTATTTAGTATTATTCAAATATTATACTAGTGTAATTCTATCACTTTTCTAATATAAACTAGATTTTCAACTATCAGCTAGCTTATAGCTTATAGCTTAATTTTACCAAACAAACAATAACTCATACTCACAAAATTTTAATTTTTTATTTATTTATTTAATTATTTTATAAATCTTCAAAAAAAAATTAGGCGAGTGTGTGCGTATATATCAACCTATGACTACGGAAGTTTTACTCTGTTACTAGGAATCAAACCCGTGCGATGCACGGGTTTAATTAAAGGGTTTAATTAAATTTTTTATTTTACAATTTGTTTATTGAATAAAATAATATGATATTCAATTTTTTAAAATTTAATAATAGACTTATAATATTGATAAATAATAAACTTATAAAATTCATAATATTCATTGTATCTAATGGATCCAATTAATCTGCTCACTAATGAGTTTGCTAAGCAGTTAATAAGTTTTCCCTAAAATGAATTGTTAATCGCTAGATCATCTTAGATTAAAATAAAACTTTCAAATATATATATAGGTATATGTATATTAAATTGAGATTTCATGCGATTTTAAAATACTTTTTTATTATGAAATTTTTTTGTGGTGTTTAATCAACACTTTTATAAACTTGATTAATATTCATTTTCTCTATTTGAAAATCGTTTGTAATGCTCCAACCCAATTCATTATATATAAACGATCTATTTTGCAAATTAAAAACAATTGAGTTTGTATAATTTTAACTACTAATTTTCTATGCATAGATATATTGTAATAATATACCACAATATTCACACAAACTAAAATACCCAAAAGAGACTAAACAATACATCAACGCCTTTTAATCTCCACCATTCTTGTTGGTAAAGCAAATTAATATATGATTTGGAAACCACCTTCAACTTTTGATCATAGCCAAGAAGGAAGAACACACCATCATAAAACTTGAAATGAAAAAAATATACTATATTAAAAATGAAACATTAAAATGAACATAAAAAAATTGCGCTGCCATAGAAATATAAAATTTGGAAAGTGAACCCTAGTCGACCTCCATAGCAGTGTTACTTTTGGGGAAAAAAATTGAAAGAAGGCAAAAGTGTAAAATTTAGGATGAGATGTTTAGATGGATAAATGTGACAAAAAATTGAGAAATCTACCATTCTTCTGCAACACTTACTAAATTTCAAAGTTTATTTAAAAAATGAACTTTATAATGACTTACTCCGCTCCGATGTATAGCTAAAACGCAATGCCAAGGGAATAATGTCTAAAAAGCTTTAAAGAAAGTTCCAAATAATTTTAAAGAACTTTTTTGACAATAAATACATTTGAAGAAGTTAAAAGTTGCATAATTTAATGTTGGAATCAATAGTTAATTTTTTTGGTTATTTTAATATATTTTTAAGTTTTACAAAAAATTAGTCGATTATAAATAGGTATCAACAAAATTTTACTCTAACTTTAGTTAATGAAATTATTTAAAAAAAAATGAAATTACTCAATTAAAAAAGAAATTCAAACAACTTTCATATATCATTATTTTATGATGGTAACTTCAAAAGTCTGATTTAGTGGTACAAAGATATTCATATCTTGAATCAGGAAGTTTTTGAAAGGAGGT
Source organism: Trifolium subterraneum (assembly GCA_951799995.1). Taxonomy (NCBI): domain Eukaryota; kingdom Viridiplantae; phylum Streptophyta; class Magnoliopsida; order Fabales; family Fabaceae; genus Trifolium; species Trifolium subterraneum. Next base: position 5,392,068 of record OX637464.1, read on the forward strand.
AAATATAATATATTATTTGAGTCATAAAGTCTTCCCTAAATTTTTCTCATAAAAGAAAATATGATCACATGGTTTTGGGTAAAAAATTTCTACTTTCAATTCGTAACAATAAGTTTTGAAATATAAAAAAGAATCGAAAAACTGTCATATTTTGCGTCACCGATGATGGGTATTGGAAACCACTAACCAAGATAGTTACAAATTACTACAATTTTCATCATAAACACCAACACCATCCCAAAAGGCATACATCAAAGAAGTGTGGCATTAATCCCCACAAAGGATCAAATTCTACCTTGCTATACCAACTCGATCTTTTAAATTTTATGACAGCGAACCAAATATTTCACTAAGCATAACCTGTTTTCAAATTGATCTTGCAACTGTAGCTAAAATGTATTACAATCGATATTGCTTAACCTGTTTTCATGCCCAACATCCTGCATCCGCTCATCCAATCCAAAAATCGACTATATATATATATATATATATGTGCACCGCAGATAAAAACAAACATAGACATCAAATAAGATTACAAAAATTTGAGAAAATTATTATTATATTCTTCTGCAATACATACATACATCTCTCTCAAATTGAAATCTTGATATCATGTGAGTGTGTGACCATATATATACTGAATATATAGTTAGTTCATGTGTTAAATTTTTCCGTAACCGATAGCTAATAAGAATTTTAAAAGAATATTTCTTTCAATTTATTACAGTGTTACCACCGTTATAGATAGGGGAGCTAAGCTATTATATTGTCATTATCATTACTAATTATAATCATAATAATAATCATGATACCGTAAAAAAAAAATCATAATCATGATTTCCTTTTCAGCAAAAATATAATAATAATTAATGAGAGTTATTGGGTTGTTACATTTAGAAAGGAATTAGAAAGGAGTATGTAGAGTATGGATGCAAGGATATATAGTGAGGGGATAAGAAAAATAGGAGTTTTGTAAAAATGACACATAAGCAAAGGAGTTTTGTTAGGCTGCCACATCAACATTTCAAAGCTTGCTTTAGTATATAGTATGATGATGTGCGGTGACTGTTTTTTTTGGGTAGAGTGCAGCCACCATTTTTTTCCTACAAAATAGGATTCAATGAACATGTATATAAAAGTCTTCAATTATTTACAACATGTTCAACTTGCTTAAAAAAAGAAGAACAACATGTTCAACTATCATACGACGAATTGTGCATTCACTATAGTCGTGAATTGCATTACCTTCCCCACATGTAAATGGATGATGGCCCATGAGATTTCTTAAGGAGAATGTTTGTATGGCTAATTGGAAAGAAATTTACTCTTCAAGTCCCACATTTCTTTTATACTCCCCGTAAACATGCAAAAAAACTCAGATAAATATAAACCAATTTTTTTGCATGTTTAAGGGGGTAAGAAGAGTAAATTTCAATCGGAAATTATATGAAAATTAGAATTTCTTTTATTTATATTTTTTACTTGGATAAAATAATTAAATTCTTCATTTATAAAATCTGTTAAACTATTAAGACCAAAAAAAAAAAAATCTGTTAAACTATTTTATAAATTTTTAAGATCAATTTGTGATTCACATTTTATAGAACAACAAAGAAGAATGTAATGGCTGGAGCAGCATATAAATTGTGAACAAGTTATGTAGTTGCAGAAACTGGATTGGCCCATAAAATTTAGGTGTGTGTATGTGTTTAGGAGTCTCATTTACATTTTATAATAGTAGTCTCAACACTAATATAGATACCATTTTAATGTACAAGTTCATACTACAAATCTGTGTCATAGTATATAATAAGGAAACTGTCAAAATAGGAGTTTTCTTCAAAAGCATTCTTAATCTTAATCAACTACTTTAGTGTCTGGAAGTTGATTAAAGAAGAGGCAAATTACTGACATATCATCCATGGCAATACCACTTCTCTTTCTTTTCCATTCACGCATAGCATACTTCACAAGCCTTTCACTTGCTTTTTCTTTCTGTGGTGCTGTTGAAACTATCTTCACTGCCTCTTGGTTTGATACAACATCCCACACCTAAGACATAACCAAATACCAATTAGTTACTTCAATCAATTAATTCAGCAAAAGTTACGTATTTTGTGACCATAACTCAGTTGATCGAGACATTGCAATATACATACCCCATCCGAAGCTAAGATGATAAATTGATCTCTAGTGATAAGTTTTCTATGTGTGACATCTGGCACAGAGATTAGACCATAATCTTTCATACAATAATCACCAAAAGCTCTAGATATTGCTAATCCTGGTGTTTTACAGTTTGGCATCCAAATTCTGTATACTCCTGGTTCATCTTTCATACAAAATACACGTCCTTTTGATTCTTTTATACGCTCTGCTTCCTCTGAAATCAACAAAGATTATAAGTCTCAATTTTGTTGAACAAATACTATTACTTTTTATATAATTGTGTGTAATGTAAGAGAGATAAATCTTACCTGGTAAATTTGGTTTGAAGTCAGTGGTAAGCTGAAGTGCAAATAATGTGCCATCCTCTGAAGTTGTTGCCAACACAAGTCTTGAATCACCCACATTTGCTATAATAAGGTTTTCACCCTAAATAATAATCACAAATATACATTATATTTAATTCAATTCAATTTTCCATTAGATGACAAAAGTTAGTATAACTAGTATTTTCATTCGGGTGGAAATTAAACGTTCTTTTTATTATTATACTTTTAACTCCATATCTCAGTTATCTGATCAACCTTATGACTATCAGAATATGTGAATAGTGATTGAAAATAACAAATTATTACATGAATATTAGATAATATAATAACCTGTTTGATAAATGTCAAAGCTGTAGTGCCACTTCTAAATGAATCAAATCCAGTGTGCTGCTTCAAATCTTGGTCAACGGCAGCAAAAGCCTTTATGTAGGACTCTTTCCATAGCTCCAATCTATGAACATTTTTGTCTTCTTCCATCTTAAAATTTAGGTCAATTGATTTTGCAGCCAAATTTTCTTGCCAATTGCAAAGCATAAAGGCTGGTACTAATTTCCTTACCCTTTTGGCTACAAAATGTCCCCAAGGACCATGCCCATCAAAAACCCCACAAAACATCATGTCTTGTTGGCAACCAAATTCCTATAATCAACAACAAATCAATTACAACATTCTAATAATTCCTACATTATTCCAACTTGTACATTATAGTATTCTATTCACATCCTTTAAAAATTTATTTGTGACAATTATTCTAATTTTAGTGTTAGAACAACATGAACAATATGTCTATAGCATAGTTCCGAAGTTTTATTTACTTTCGACCTTATTATAATTGATATATCTAATTTATGATAGAAACTAAATATATCGGTTATTCATTGAAGTTGAAAAGTGAATTTTTTCTTATTACAGAGACCGGAGGAAGTATTCTAATTGCATACCTCCCAAACAACAAGACGATCTTGGTTGACTCCTTTTTGGCCTCTGTGTGTAAAAACAGAAACAAAACTATTATCCTTGTTGGACCTAACAACTCCAGAGGAACTCAAAAACAATTCATTCTTTCTTGCTTCTTTTGCCAATTCTTCCACAGCTTTTCTTGCATCATCCTTTTGATAATTCTTCTCTTTCTTGATTGATATTGTTCTTGCTAATCCGTTTACAAAAGATGGGAAATGAACCATGATAACTGCATATATACCAATCATAGTTTTAGAAATTTTACACACTTGACTCAACAAAATTCTAACTCATATATATGAATTCATATTCATTGAAAAGTACTATATATACCTCTGTGAAGGAAAGAGTAAGACTTCGAGTTTTGGAATCACCAACAGCAAATCCTATAGCTACAAGAACTAAGAAATGAATGGTGATTAATATATGCTACTGTATAATCTCCATATATATAACAAGATTAATAAGAGTAATTTTTTATTGTAAAAGTATATTTGTAATGTAGTGGTGGTGTCATTCTCATCTTTTGCTTTGGCCAGCAATCACCATATAATAAAGAACAGGTCGACATGTTAGACAATGAAAGGTGATTAAACGATATTGTGACCATTTGACTCCCAATTTTTGGGTCTAATGAGTAATAACATGTTTTTATTGTTTATAAATATCTCAAACCTCCTTTCTAATTTCTATAAAGATTTATTAATTTTTAGTTTCTCAAATATTTTTGGTCAAAATTTTTTACCTCTAATTTTAAGTTAACTTATATATGTGTTATTTGAATTTTATTTTTTTTCTACGAGCATATTTAATACATTATAAAAAAAACTCTTGTAACAGTTTAATTTTTTTAATAAAAGATAAATTATTGGTTTTTGTCATTTAAAAATTCATAATTAATTTATCTTTTATTGAAAATAATTAAATTTTTGTGGAACAGATTCTTATAATATTATAGATAAAAAAATTTATTCATGCTGAGTTAAGAAGCAAGGATGAAAAATTCCAAGAATTTTTTTTTTGAAACTAAAATATGCTGAATTTTTTTATAAAAATTCAAAATATTTATGGAGATAAAAAGTTTATTTAACTTTACATTATATTATTCACTGATTTCAACAAATTAGAAGGGTGTGCAAATTTTTTGCATCCGAAGAACTCATTTAACCGAGATTAAGTTGGGTGTATCGGGCGGGTTTATACGGATTGTCGGGTCTGCGGGTGACAAATAACGGGTTAAAACTGTTAAACATGGTCGGGTTTGATTTTGAAAATTTAAATATGCCGTTAACCAAACTCGACCGAGGTTGTAAAATCACGAGTCTTTTTTGTCTTATCGTAAGTATTGAAGCATCATTTCTTTAAACAAAAATACAACAAGTTATTTACGCACAAAACTCAAAATAGAATATATTATTACAGAGTTAAATTTTGTTTTTGTCATGTTGTTGGTCTAATCTCTCGATGGTGATTACTAACAAGTTAACTTAAAGTGCAAATATCAAATGTGTGTAAATAACTTGATGGTATAATCTTTAGACGAAAAAATATTTTTATTGTTCTACAAGTGTGTGTCTTTTTTATCGATGTGTTAACCCAAATAAACCGAACCGACCAATCTGTATTCCATATAAACTGACAATTGATAAAATCGAAGCTTGAAATAGTCATTAATGGGTCAAAATTTTATATTCAATTTTTTTCGGATGAACTATTTTGGACCCGAATCCTACCGAATAGCGGATGCCCTACCCGCATGGTGACAATTCGTACCAAGCAGTATTTTCATGACTTCGTTAAAACAAAAGTACACAACCGCAAATTGACCAAATTAATGAATTAAAATACTGAATGATATAAAAAGGTCGGTGATTAACAACTACTACAATTGCAAATTGACAAGGACATAATTAATTAAATAACTTGATTTTGTGGATAGAATTCGATTGTAGTTTGTGGTTGGCTTTAAATAAAGTGACCATTTTATAATTTATCTTTCTTCTAGTAAATATCTCCAATATTTGATTAATGAGTAAAACACATATTCAAACAAAATGATCATTTTATTAATGAGAGCTAATCTATCTTTACATTGAGATAACTTTTTTTAAATAACACATCCAAGTGAATATACCAAACACTAGGCTAAAGCTCGGCCAGCTGTTTTTTGTAGGGTCCTATAGGATGTTTAGGGTTGAACACGTGGAAATGTGTAGGATTTTTTTATGTAAATGGGAAAGTGGATTGAACAAAAAAGTGGACATTTGTGAGATTAATTAGTTAATTACCAAGCAAATATTTATGAATATAAGGTTGCTTTTGGATAGGAGCATTACGCTAGATAATGTTTATAATGATATACAAAGTTAAAGTAAAGGAAATGCCACGCAATGATGCGGCTATAATAGAATAAAGATGTAGTTTTTCAATTTGACATTTAACTTCAATAAAATTGTGTATACAAATTATAATTCAACCCAAATTGATAACGAAATTACTAATATCAAACGTCATGTTTAGAGAAAGTGGAATGTGGTAAATGATAAAAATAATTTACAGTAAATATTTAAAGAGTAACTATACTATTTACTAAAGATGTGTTTGGTTTGAGGGAAAGAAAAATGGAAGAAAAAAATACGGACAATTTGTATTTTAAAGTTATTTACGTTTTTTCATATATTGATGTTTCTCAAGATTCTTTAGCTGGTACGAAAGCAGACATTGCAACAAGGTCTAAAGGAATTGAATATGAATATCGAACGTGTAATATCCTGAAAAAATTATGTATGTGGGGTGTTAGTTAGTTAAGTAGCTAACATAGTTCTCTACTTAGGTAGAAAACAATGTAAAATCATAAAAATTTAATGTATATGGAGTTTCTACTAGCAGTTAAGTAGCGAACTCAATTCTTAACTTAAGTAAAATTTCATATATACGGGGTGTAAATTCATGTATATGGAGTGTTAGCTAGTTAAGTAGCCAGCACAGTTCTCTATTTAAGCGAAGAACAATGTAGAATCCTGAATGTTGAATGTATATGGAGTTTCTGCAAGTTAAGCAGCTAACTATGTTTTCTACGTACTTAAGTAGCGAAAGGTGTAAAATCTTGAAAATTTCATTATATAGGGGTGTTCACTAGTTAAGTAGCGAACTCGATTCTATACCTAAGTAGCAGATGATGCTTTTATCAAATTTCTCATTTTTACAGTGTCTACTACTTAAATAACATAAGAGTAAAAATGGAAACGAGCAGGACGCACGGGAAACACACGGGCACCAGATAAAAATTTCCAAAACATTTTATTAATCTTAAGATGAGAATCTCAAAAAACCGGACAAGACCCAAAACTAAAGATGAGAATCTCCACAAAAAAAGAAGCCCAAAATGATAGATATAGTTGAGGAGAATTTCTTCTCACACCAGCCATCTTTCTCCGGTGCCCCATGTGCTTATATTTTTACCCTCCTCGTAGGTTAAGCAATACACGTAAAAATTCAAAATCTGAAAAAACATAGTTCGCCCTCACCCTCAACTTAGTTGGTATAAGGTTTGCTAAGTGTCTATATTCCAAATATTGGTCATCGGATTGAGGGAAAAGTGTAAGTGACAAAAAAATTATATTTTTATACAATTTGGTAGTTAGGTAGCGACAGGGGCGACTTCTACCTTGTGCAAGATGTGCCATGACTTAGGAACTCTTAAAAATGAGGGTCTCAAAAAAAAAATTACAGGGTAATAGTATTAGTACATTAGATGTGTAAAAAATAATTATATTACATTACTGTTAGGCCCAAGTCAGTTTTTGAAAAGGAAAAAAAAACTTACGATATGAAGATTTAATTGATGAATTTGCTTCAAAAAATACTGGAAGAATGATTCGTTTTAAGTAGCTATATTGTATTTTGTTGTTATTGTTAGACAATGAATCTTTTTTATGTCAATTACAAGAATTATTATATTTTTTTATGTTATTTGCAATTTAAATCGATGTTGTTTTTTTTATAAAAAAAATACGTTTTTTTATTAAAGGGCCACTTTTATATTTTTGCACATAGCCCCCAAAAATTCGGAGACGCCCCTGAATAGCGAACGAAGTATTTTAAAAAATTCGGAAAGCATGCTAAATGTAATGGAGAGTGCAAAAAGAAATCCCCGTAGTTGAGTTTTAAACTGGGCTAGTTCTATTACTATCATTGAAGCCCATAAGCCCAACACCGTCCTTGAAATTGGCAACAGTATCATCCAAAAAAATCAGATATGAAGGTATCAACGTCAAGGTCAAACTGACACGTCATCGTTTTTGTGTAACTTGTAACCTCAACCTTCTATTAACCAATTGTATTTGTTTTTCGCTTCTCATATTTCGCTGATAAAGACGAAAACCAAACACAAAAACTTTGCACAATCACTTGCGTCAGATTCACGATGATGATCGCCGACACCGTCACAGTCACCGCCGCAAAAAGCATCGGTATCCTCCGTGGCTACCAATTTTCAATCGCCGATTCATCCACCGATCAGATCTCAGCTATGATTCACCCTTGCGACGCCGTAGCACCGCCACCAGTGAAACCTAGTACACATAGGATGCCACGACGGACAATTACACGAAGAAGACGGCGAACTAGACGGAAGTTGTCCGGCGATGATTCTGGAAGTGACGGATTGTTTTTCGGTGATAGCGGTGACGGTGTTTTTGGAGGTGGAAGTGGAGGTTTTGGTGATGGCGGTGGTGGAGGTAGTGGTGATTGGAATTTCAATAGATTTGGAGAGGGAGATAATTTTGATGAACGTTCGTTTTCGGATCCTGCGTTTGATTTCGTTTATCAGTGGTTATCGTGGATTATGCTTTGGAATTGTGTGTATTTTGCGTATAAGAAGATTGTTAGAATTATTGCGGATGAATTGATTGTTGATTCTGATAGGGAAAAGGTTCCTACAAGATTGGCTCCAATTTGCTGATTTGGTTGGTACTTTCATTCATCACACTTCAAATCCACAGATCAATGTTTGTTGGATTGTGATTGTGTGTCATTGTAGAATTGTTTCTATTTTATTTTATTTAAATTGGACAATTATTGTAAATATTGTACATAGTTTATCATCCAATAAATTAAGATCTTATGGTTGCATTACTTTGTTGGTTTGGTTTGGGTATACATAACTCTTTGATCTTATGTTCTAAATTGATTTAGACGAGTAATAGATTATAGGAAGCAAATTTGATTATGCTTATGTTTGGTATTAAGATGGGTATGTCAGAATCACTATGACCCACCGTGATTTTCCAAAAGCTACACTTCGTAGCTCCTGCAAAATAACGGGCGTAATACCAAACATAAGCTATATGTTGAGTTGTTAATCAAATTGGTTGCCACACTTTTTCTGATCCATTCCTTGGAAGTATGTGATGTCTTTTTTCTTGTACGCCTTCAATTCTATTTGGTATGGGGCTTTTTTGTATTATTGAAGACACAGTATTGCAACTAATTGTGCTTTATGTTTTGCTCAGGTGAGATAAGTTTAGGAACTATTTACATTTCTTTTGTTTAGAGACCAAATAGGCTAGTTTATGAATCAAACTGCAGGTTTATTTGTTTTTTATGCTTGCTTCACCAATGTCTTTTGTCAACCTGTGTCAAAAAGGGGGATCTAGATTCTATTTTGCTTCTTTGCTTAGTTCTGTAGGCTAATCTTTCTTGGTTACCAATGTACCGTGATATGAATATTAAGTCTTGAACATTCCGCTGCTGTAGAAATGGTAAGCATCACCCTAGTAACAAGTGCAAAGATTCTAGATATGATTAATGATTTTAGAGAAAACTTACTAGGTCAAAATGGTGAAATTGGTTGGCAGGAGTTGTGGAAGTTATTCACTGTGATGTATGTTAGATGACCAAAATGTTATACTCCTTCAGTCCTTCCTTCCCTTCTTGAACCAAATGAGGCGATGACCTCCCCTCTTTCTGCTGTGTTTCTATCTTGTTTCTCTATTTTATAAATCACTTCCACCAAACACTGTTGATCACTGTTGCATCATAGGATAAGTATTTTGTTCTATTGGTGTAATAGACAAATCTGTTTGCTTATTATTTACTGTGAGGGTTACCGTTAGCTTGACTTTTGATGTTTCTTAGCTCGTATTTTGCTTTATTTTCAAGTAATCTCAGGTGATTTACTTGTTGATAGAATGATAGGATACAATCAAGCAAGAAAGAATGGTTTTGAAAGTAAGCTCTTTTGTGTTAAAAAAAACATTAACAGGACATATGGACGAGTTGGCATTTAGTGGAAGAGTTAAATGTGTGTTTGGTCCTGTGAAAAAAATGTGTGTGGAAATTGGATTGCTGTTTCGGACATGACCAGGCACCAATCTAGTTGTAGAATGTAAAAATATAACTTGATGCTGTAAAAAATATAACATTGATGCTGCCACATTTACTTCTCAAAATCAGGTTGCTTGTATTTGAAAATACAGCTGACGATTTGCAGTTTGCTTATTCGACATGGATCTCATACTTGAGGTAGAGGCTAAGAAGGTTATTTATGATAACAATAAAAAATAGATTTTTTCTAATTATCCTGTTGTACCTTTTTAAACTCTTTTTGAATAAAAGGTATGTTTTTAACTTTACTTTTCGGTCTCCTTCTCATTGTATTCAGAACATTTTTTAATGAAAGTCCTTGTTTTTATTAGTTTTACCAATTTGTCTAAAAATAATAATATTTTCTTTCACCACTCGTGATATACTTGAGAATATGGTTTAAAACTATCGTTAATAAAAGACAATATAGTTACTCGACCAGGAAAAAAAAAAAAAGACAATATAGTGTAATTATATTTAAATTGTCTAAAGTGTAATACAAATTCATTTTGTAAGGAATAAAAACGTAGCAAGTCACCTAAAATGAGATAACGTGAATCTCTTCTGGCTTAACTAAAGTTCATACACACGAAAAGAGAGTACATTTTTGCATAAAAAGAGAATGTAAATGTAATCAAATACTACATTTTAGGATAGTGAAGTGTGATTTTCACTTATTTTTATCACGTCTGAATTAAATAAAATGAGCACCAGATTTTTATTTTATTTTCTTTATCCTTTCTTTCTTACTTGACGATTTAAAATACATACAATTTAAAATAGTACATACTTAGAATCTTTGGTGGAAACAATTCTGCTAAATTTTACTTAGCCGAGGGGTTAATACCAAAAATATAGGAGTATTGATAATCTAAGTAGAACAAGCAGAGGATATCAAAGTTTGGAACCCTACACGTGATACGAAGATAAACTGCATGTCTACTCTAAACTCAATGTCACTGCAAGAACAAAAACTCTATACAACAAACATTCTAAACTATGACTAATGATGAACATCAATATATCAATTGGAGTGAGATTAGAAAACACAGCAAATCCCAAAGAACAAACCAGAATGACTACTCAGAAACCTTGACAAAATTATCGAAAGCCTAGATGGAGTGTTAAAAAGTTTCACATTATCAGCAACTTAAAACAACACTTACTCTTACATTTCCCTCCAAACTTGCCCAGTTTCACCCTCTTCTAACAAATCATTCTTGGCCAACCCAAATGGTGAGGTGGGGAGAAAGAAATGGAGAGTAATATGGTAAGGATGATACACGGCAGAGTCTATGAACTCATTTGATAATTATAAAACTTGGTCCACAATGGACCACTAATAGAAATGGTCCAAGCTTTCCTTCAACAATAACAAATATGTTTCTTAATATGTAAACAATCTATATGAATCACAATACATAGTCAAGAAAAGAATATGGCATTCAATATTGAGTTGTCTTAAGAAAAATAGAGTTCAAATCTGGATGAAGGAAGCAAGAATATTAACTTCAAGACAAAGAAGAGTTAAAAAAACGGCAACATCGAAAATTATATGAAGGGTGACAGCAATCAGAAGCGGTCCATATATATTATATCACCTGGTATATATCGTTATAATGAAAAGAAAAAGCGATAGAATTTTTTCCTATTCAGCCATCTTAGCCAACCGGTGAACAGTACTTCTAGCAACCCTATTAGTAGGATCAATCTTCAGCACAGTTCTCAGGTCTTCAGCACCAAGTTTGTACTTTTCCATACTCTCGTACAAGAGAGCACGCTGAACGAGGACAGATACATTTTTTTCATCGTTTCCAATAACCTGCACAGCATAATGCAGATTATTTACATTCTTCCTCAAAATTACATGGTGAATTACTGATCACGGAAACAGTGTGGTTGCATTCATGAGAAAGGAAACCTAAATAAGGAACATAACTTATCGGTGCCTACAAAACTCATGGACTAGCCATTCATCGTAATCTCTCAAACTTCAATTACTAAAATGGTTACACATATGTTACCCAAGATGTCAATCAAGATAAATGTAAGACAAGGCAATGATCGAATGGAAAAATCTAAATCCAACAGCATTTACTGATACTATGATTTCTTGCATTCCCTTCATGCTAGGATATGTATAGTTTTACATATCCAAGACCAATAAGTTTAGACACTTAACATACCTGGGAAATATCGAAAGTCCAAACACACAATGTTCTTGTTGGATGTTTTAGAATTGCAGTTATATAATATATTTATGATGTTATATGAATTTTTTTATGCATATCTATATACACATTCAAGAATAGTTGTTTTACTAAATTGGATACCATACATGTAGCTGATACTTTGATACAAATAATGAATCATGATTCATGTTTTCATTCCATAAATTGAAGTACTAGTCCCTAAAAATAAGGCACTGCACTAATTAGAAATTACTACCTTGAGGCATTATGGGTGCATTTGGAAGAATTTATTTACAGCTTATTGTGTTTTTCTTATGGTAAACACTTGTGTGAGTATTTGGAATAGCTAACAAAAACAGCTTATGTCATGTTGTTCATAAACTTTTTTAAGCTTATTGCAATAAGTTCTCCATGTAGCCGTCGTTTGATCCATGTAACCGACACCACTTAGTGAGATAGGGTTTGGATTTTGTCCTATTGCAATAAGTTCTCCATAATAGCTTATCAAAATGATTTGTGGCTTAGTTATAAAGATAGCTTCTACACAAACGCTTAATTAAATTATTTATCCAAATGCACCTATCTATATATGGTTCTGGTATGTCCCAACTGTTGAATTTTTCTAATAGTTCTACTTAGGCAAGTATTGGATGACTTGCAAAACAAGACCCAAAACTATAATTCAAAGCTTGTTTTTGTCCCCTTGCCAGTTGCTTGCTCCTAATATTTTCTACTAAAACCCTCTTTCCGGCATAACCTAAAATGATGATATTTCCTTCTTTAGATTAACTTTTATCTTCTTTCTTTACCATCTGTAGCTTATAGTACCATATAAATTCCATGTCCAATGGAAATTCTATAATATATATTATGATTCATGTCTAAAAAAAAAGGCTATTATTACCAGCCATTAATAAACTACTAAATTATACCTTAGTACAATCTGCCACCGCTTTTTTATACTCTCCAACTTCTTTGTAACAGGAAGCTCTGCATGACAAAACCTCCTCCGTGCCAGCATCATCACCAGCTTTCTCTAAAATGATGAGTGCCCATGAAAGCCACTTAATAGCATCAGCAAATTGCCCTTGTTTGTAATTATCCATCCCTTTGCCTTTAGCAGCAGAACCTGATATCCCAGCAGGAGGAGGTGGAAGCCCATCAAGCTCAGTAGTTGTTCCACCCACATCATGGTTTCCACTTCCAAATTCAGTACCCCAATCATCAATTTCAGACGACGCTGCCGCAGCCGCACCACCACCACCACCTCCAGACGAGGCAGTTGAAGACGTGAAAAACATATCCATTGGATCACTACCACCCGAAGAAGCTTGAACCGGTGGCTTATTTGAAGCAGACGATCCAATAAAATCAAAATCAATTCCAGAACTACCACCACTTGATGGAAATGCATTGGAGCTTGGTTTTGAAGCATTTTGAAAATCTCCAAAACCATCATCTTCTATATCAATCTTTTGAGGTTTAGCAGCTGAATTAAGACTAGAATTTTGCTTAGATCCATTTGATCCAAAACCAGCCAATGAACTAAAAGGATCTTTGTTACTAGAACTAATTCCAGTTCCAGTTCCAATTCCAATTCCACTACCAGATGCAGCAACACCAACGCCACTTCGAATCGAAGGACCACCACCAAGATTGGGAGTTTTATTAGCATTCAAATTAAAATTCCCAGAAGATGATCCCCAAGTAGAACCACTCTGTGGTGTATTAACCGGTTTAGGCAAAGAATCAGCCATATTTGACATTGAAAAAGAGGAATTATTAGGTTTTGGAGTTGCATTTTTCAGAGGAACATTTGAAGAAGAAGAAGAAGAACCTTGACCCAAAGCAGAGGTTACCAAATCCCCAAATAAATTAGGGTTTTTATTAACAATTCCAATGCTAGGACCAGACGATTGAGTAGATCCCCAACTTTTTCCAAAGATGTCACCGACCATCGAAGGCGGTGCACCGGGTAATCCGGCCGGAGTTTGAGTGGGTTGATGGGTCCATGTGGTTTTTTTGGGTTGCGCTGATGAATATGAAGGAGTTGAATAGGAAGGATTGGGGTTTTTCTGATCTTTTAGGGATTTGGATCGATTGGATCCGATTCCGAGATCAAGATCGAAATTGAAGTTGTTGAGAGAAACAGAGGATGATTTTTGAGGATTGGGTTTTCCATAATTGGAATTCATCTCTGAAATGTAGAAACACGAATTGCAGCGATTGAATTGAAAATGATGAAATTTGAACTGTGTTGTTGTTGTTGATTGATCGTTTTTTTTTTGTATCTCTATGATCTACTATAAGCGTTGTAATGAAATTGTGTTTTTTATTTATTTTTATAAGCTTCGGAAATGTAGTAAAGGTGTAAAAAATGGACCAAGGATTGAAGGATATTAAATTAAGGGCTCTCTTTGGTAAGGCTAGTTTATATTTTTAGTTTATGAGCTAAAAGTTTTATTTGGTAATGGTCATTTTGTTACGAGTTTATAGTTTATTTTACCAGTTTATAGCTTATTTTTAAACGCTATTTCAAGTAGCTTATAGATTTTAGCTTATAAGGTATAAGCTAGATAGCTTATAAGCTAACCACTATTTTTACCAAACAGAGTCTAAGTGGTAATAATAAAGGTGCTGTTAACATGTTCATATAGGGCACATGTTAAGATATCTATAATTAAAAATATGCATTTAATATTACAAACCAATTTAATGCTTAAAAGATATAATACACATGTTTCGAGAGAATATTTTTATATTTGCATTCTTAACATATGCCTTACGTGCACATGTTAACATTTGCCTAATAATAATAATAATTAATAAACCAATTAACAGGTAAATGACTCGTTGATCGTACAAAAATGAGAAGAAAATTATATTTGTACGCACCAAAACAGCCAATTAACAGAAGAATTTGTTGGTAGTGATTTTTCAACTAAAGATACCGATCAAATCAATTTTTTGTTGGGTAAAGATTTGATAGTGGATTGTACAAAAAAAAAAGATTTGATAGTGGAATAAAAAATCAAGACAACCAACTAACCAAAAATAAAATAAAAATCAAGACAACCAATTAACAGAAGCCACCAATTTTAAAAGTTTTAAATTTTCTATACATGATGTGTTACTCATACATTTTTATTTTACCAAGTGTTATTAATAGGAGGAATTGGATTTGCCGCAATAACACCATAAACGCTATAATAGATTTGAGCCGATAGATTTTTAATAGATGGTTGAGATTTCTCACACTGTAAAATTGATTTTTTTGTTGTCAAATGGGATGACTGAGATTCGAACCTCGACTTTCTATATATATAATAAAATATCCAACCAATTGAACTTCAAGCTCATGGGACATAAAACTGATATTTAATTAATGGTTATGGTGAAAAACTGTAATCATTCTATAGTCAAAAGTTCAAGTCTTAGTTTTTATGCGTACTAAAAAAATTCAATACTACAAATAACAATGGTAACAAAAAAAATAATTGTGATGTTTTAATAATTTATAGGTTATAACCTGTCCACAAAATAGAGATATTGTTAAGAGATTTTTAAAGTGTTTGGTTTTACAATGACAAAAATTGATTTTGTAAAAGTGAAATTAATGTAATATGATTTATGTTTGAACACATTTAAATAAAGATGGGTTAAATAATAAATTCAAAGCTAAATATCAATTGATAAAGAAAAACAAGGGTTAAAAATCAATTGTAAGAGGCAAAACTCAAATCTAAATTCAAATTAGAATCAAAGTCAATTGTGTAAAAATTAATTCTAGCATTCAAAATCAATTTTATCTCCTCCAAAAATTAACCAAATTAGCTCGCAATTTTAAGGATGACTTGCCAATTTAGTTTCCTCTGTGTTTGAATTCCTTGTTGATACAAATGAACTCAATGGCAACAATATCTAACACGGTTAAAGTGAATTTAATACATATATGTTTATATTTGCAGTGAATTTGACAAAGTTACAATAAGACATTGTAATTATATAAAAAGTTACACTTTTTAGCTTCACCAAATCCGTAAGTGATTCCAAACACGCAGTTAAGGCCATTCAAAAAAAAAAAACACGCAGTTAAGTTTTCATCGCAATTATTTGCCCCTACATGTGTACAAGAGTATTGTCATCAACAGACCACCATAGACGAAGGTGGTGAAGCCACTGCCAACTAGATTAGAAGCCACAAGTCGAACAATATTAAGAAGAGAGGGAGAAAGATGTAAAAAGAGATCTATTGTAAATGTTCGCAAGTTTTCCATCTTATAGAACAGATCACAATCATCACATATATATACATATATATTGTTATATAACTTGAGCATTTGTGTAAAAGTTTACATTGTCATTTCTTTTTGAGTGGATAAATTGTCAGGTTTGTTAAACATCATGTTTTTGTGAAAACATGTATGTATTTACTTGCCATTTCTCTTATTCAACAGTGATTACAAATATTGGATGAATGATCCAAGAACACTAGGGAAATAGTCAAAGTCTCTTATAAATAACTAACTACAAGTGATTTTGAATTTGAATCTATCTCTAAAAATGCAACAATGTTTCAACTCTTAAATAAAAGCTTTGCAGTCCATTTGTTTATTTCCAACTCGATAAATTAGTCTCTCGAGTTATGCACAAGAGATACTCTTTTTTTTATATAAGAAAAAATATTGGACGGATACCAGCAAGTGCCAACAAGCATGAACAAAATAAGTGTGAAAAATAAACTCTAAGTACTCTACATACTGATATGAGTCATATGACTGATGCCTCAAATTCAACAAAATCTAAGCCGCATTGTCAACAATGAGATATGGGATGATTGCAATAATATTAATAAATGCAATCAAGCAGGAGATCCAATGGAGCTTTCCATTAGAAATGGTGAGGATCTTAACAAAAGAACTGAATAAGTAACTTCAAATTTTATGACATGTTTGGTACATTGATAGGGCATTGAGGACTTGCTAAGAATAACTTTCAGATGCAAAATAAATACCAGTCTTATAGAAATCTACATAATTGTTCCAACTGTATCAATTTTAACAATCAGTGATCTGTATTGCAGATAAAAAACAGAGATGAAAAGGACTACAGTGATATTGGAAGAAATTAATAGAGCCCATAGCATACCTAAGTCCCAACGTTCATGTAATTCATAATGGTGCTAAATACTATGATCAAATGTCATTCAGGTACATGCATTTCAAACCCAAAAAAGAGAGTAAAATATCACCTCAGGAGTTCCTATTAAGCACTTAACAGCTTTCTCCACCTGAAGCTGAGTTTTGGCTATTCATTGGATTTGATGGCTGCATATGTCCTCCCTGACCTTGGTTCCAGTTCTGCCTTTGAATAGGATCTCTCCTTTCAACTTGCATAGTTTCACGTCGCCTGTCATGCCTTGGACGAGGTCTAGTAGTCCTACTTGGTTGCCTTTCAGCGTATCTATACTGTGGCCTGGGGATTACTTTCCCATCAACATACAAATCACCTGAAATTCCCTTAGAATGATCAGGACAACAAACAATGATCCAACGATTAACCAAGCTGTTAACCTAAAATCCACTCACCTCCATAATCCTTGTTAGGAACATCAAGATATGAATCTGGCAGTACCCAAAGAACTCCTGGCAACTCTATTAAGACAGAAAAAATGGCCACAACACATTAAACATATGGGTTAATTCCCAATTATCCAGAACGGAATACTTATATTATAAGGCCCTATTTGGATAAAGAGCTTCATAAAGCACTTATAGCATAATCGTTTTTCCTATAAGTGCTTATGTATGAGCTATTTCTATAACAAAATATAAAATAAAGTCAAACTATTTTGATATAAGCTATAAGTTGTTTCCATGAGCTATCCTAGAGAGATTATGAAAATAACGTGAAAAAATTAACGAACATGTCATAAGTTGTCTCTCCTAAACAGTTTCACAAGTGCTTATAACTTTAAATAAGCTCAAATAAGTCAATCCAAGCAGTCCCTAAGTATGCTATGCCAATTCTCATATAGATTTAAAAATAAAAACAAGCAAATTTGGTTATACAAAACAAAAGATTAAAAAAGAAAATCTCAAAGACAGTCCATGGAATTAACCTCCATTATAAACCATATGTAAGATGAGATTTCCAATCAGGTAAACACTAACACAATAAGGGCATATTTAGATTGGTTTATTTGAGTTTATGTGCAGGCATAAACACTTGTGAAACTATTTAAGAGAGCCTAAGAAAACAATTCATGATATATTCATGAGGTGTTTTCAGCTCATTTCCATAAGCTCCCAAGGATATAGCTTATGAAAACAAGTTATGACTTATATAAATATAGTTCTGACTTGTATGACAAACAAATGTTCTATAAATACTTAATTAAGTAGTTTATTCAAACAGAGCCTAAAACCCTAATTACTAACAGGGAAAAAAAATCAAATAAGCTAAATTGAGATTGGTAAATCACCTTTGATTTTATATGAAAGCTCTTCAGAAACAAGAGCACCAAAACCTGTATATGTAGTAGTAGAAACAGAGTATATCTTCTTCTTAGCTTCTTCCTCACTACAACAAAAATCAAATTAACAAAATTAACAAAAATTAGAAAATAGTCAAAAGAATATTGTTAACAAATTAGGAAAATAAAAAGCGAAAACAAAGCAATGGAACCTTCCAAGAACTTGAGCTAGGGTTTTGACATAGCTATTAACCATTTCATCTTCAGAGGGTTTAGGATTATCAGGGAACTCCATAACAATGAGCCAATGTTCATAATCACAACCATCGAGTAGAATCGTTTCTTTTGGAGGACGATTGCTCCAGTTTGGGGATGGATCGTTCAATGGAGAATAACCCGAACCCGATGATTTCATTCGAACCGGGAACGAGTGAGGGATTGGTAGGGTTTGTTTGGTAGAGGATAACGCAAAAGCAAAACGCGTGCGACCGCGAGAACCGATTCCGGATGAAGAAGATGAAGATGAAAGAGCTCGTGTGACGGTAGATGCTAATGTGCGCCTGACATTTGAGTACGCCATTTTCCGACCTTCGAGTGCTTCTCACTTCTCAGTTCTCACTAGCAAGAAACGAGTAACGAATTTCAGCTTTTAATATTCTAAATATTTTATACTAGCTTTTAAGTTTTTAATAGTTGGGTAAAAAAAAAAAGATTTTAATAATTAAAATTTAAATATCCTCAAAAAAATACTAATTTAAATTTAAATGTAAAAAGAAAGCTAAAAATACCATTATAAAGTCTTGTTTGACATGTATCAAAAAAAAATAAAAAATTTGTTTCACAGTGTTCAACTTATTTATAAATTTATAAATTGGATAATTGGTTTCTTAACTTATTTATTGATTTCGTATTGGTTCTTTAATTAATTAATGTTATAAATTTGGTTTTTTAACTTTGTTTTTATTTTTTATATTGGTACCTTTTATTAATTTTTCTCAAAAAACGTTAACTTTACTTTCTGTTATTCGTTATATGTACGCATAAATGATTTATTTACGAGTAATATTGTTAGGCATGCCAAAAAATATGATTATGAGTCCATGTACATTTCTTAGACTGAAAATTAATTTTATCTGACAAAGAGATTTGTCAAATTTTAACCCTATGTATTTTAGGATAACATTTCATGTCATTTTTTTTTTTGACAAGTCATTTCACGTTTATGAAAATGCCAATTTAAAAACATCTTTACATGTAGTACCAAAAAAATAGGACAGGTTTGAAACATTGACTGGGCTAGCTCATTGATCTAAGCTATATAAATACAATTTCTCCTTGTGATGATTATGTGAGGAAATATTTTCTTTTTTATGACTGAGATTGGGGGAATGTCCTCAAAACCATTTACTGAAGCAAAAATCAGTGATAATCCTAATCAAACTAGATTGATGAGTTGTTGTTGACCTCATTCATTTTGTAAAATTCCTCCGGACGAGAATCAATTATTGTTTCTTGACAATGAGTTTTTTTATGATTGTCTCAATTTTCAAATCCTTGTCATATTAAGTAATTTGCATCTATTTTGCATAATCTTTTACTATGTACCTGAATTTCTAAGCCTCTTTGTTATCGGACAAAATTCATAAAAATATAAAATAACAGCAAAATGAGATGATAACGGTCAACAAAACAGGTGATCACATAGTGATCCAACAATATATTTCAAATAACATAAATGTAGTGATTTTCAAGCTTTTAGGTTTTAATGAAGGCTTCCAATACTATTTTGTTGCGGACATTTTCGCGGTAACGGACCATTTTTAAAAAAATGGCACTTCAATCAAACAAAATAAAGTAAAGAAACAACACAATATATTATATAAAAGTTTTCATCCAGTCTGCAACCGTAAGTACTGAAACCAATAACATCTACAACTATGGTCAAGGTGGCAAAGTCACAATCCAATAAATAAATTGGAATATACACGTGATATCATTGCCAATATGTGATTCAAATGAGGGGGAAAATTGTACTAATTAATATAAGAATTAAGGCCAACATATTAAATCAGAATTCATGTTCAATAATGTTGTTCGTGTGATTAGAGTTGTCCAATAGATTGGTACCACGTGATAATGTGCTACACATTACTGGAGCGAGACCCGACCACCAGGACGATGTGAGCTAACGAGCCGGCACGATCCATTTCATTTCATTTTTTATGATTATTCACTAATTTCATTTTCATGTCATTTTTAATGTCATTGGTTGGTCTAGTGGTGATGCCTTGGATCTTTGGAGTATGATCTTAAGGTGTCAATTTTGATTATCTCTAGTGTCAATTTCGGTAGACTTGTCCATATAAAGTAAAAAAACTCTAGCCCGTCAAATTAATCGGTCAGCACCGGATATCGAATTTTCAAAAAAAATAATATCATTTGGATACATTAGTTTCTCACGATTATTTATTTGGGTTGAGGATGGAAGTATATGTTTTTTACATTAACATATTGAATTCCAATATCAATTAAACTCAATGTTTTATTTCTTTCAATTGAACTAAACTTAATACCTTTATAAACTTTAAAATTTGAAAAGTAGTACTATGATAACATGGATGGATCATGGATGGTTGGGGTTTTGTGATAGTAGTCACTGAAAGAGACAGATTTTTGAAGGAGTGTGGAGAGATAGAAAAGGCAAGTTTTGATTGGGAGAAAACTGAAAATTGAAAAGGTAGTGTTTCTAGTTCTTAATTTGTTTTTATTTCTCATTTGTCTTTTTGCACTACACTAGTGAATGCTGCTGCATGTTTCGTAGGTGGTGGGTTGCAAAACTGTATTTTATGGTACATCTTGTACCCTTTTTACCTTTTGAAATTTCTTGTTTTTATTATAATTTAATATTTCATCTTATTAAAAGAAAAGAGTTTAAGTATAAATTAATTTTACACCGTTAATTCAAAAAAATTCTTGTTTGACAATGTTAAACTTATTTATAAATTGGATAATTGATCCTTAACTTATGTATTGGTTCTTTAACTAATTAATGTTATAAATTTGGTTCTTTAACTTTAATTTTATTTTTTATATTGGTACCATTTATTAATTTTTCTCAAAAAATGTTAACTTTACTTTCTATTATTCATTATATGTATGCATAAATGATTTACTTATGAGTAATATTGTTAGCCATGCTAGGAAATATGATTATGAGTTCATACACATTTTTTAAACTGAATATAAATTTAACGTTTTATAAAATATGAGAAAAATTAACGGAAATGATCAATATGACAAACATAATTAAAGTTAAGGGATCAATTTGTAACCTTAATTAGTTAATAAATTAATTTGTAACGTAAATTAGTTAAGGGACCAATATGTATAGTTTAATTTTATTAGGTTATACATTATTGAGATTGGGAGGGAAGTCAATTTTACTAATTTTTTTTAAATGTTATTTTGTATCTATAAACTAGTTGAATTTACTAAATATTTTTTTTATGTTATTTTATATCTATAAACTAGTTCAACCATTAGTTTTACTAAATACTGCAAATTCGATAAACTAGTCTATGGTTATAAGCCATAAACTAACAAAATTTAAGTGTTTTTTTAGTCTAAAGGAATTTTCAACCTTAAATTAGTACATCATTCTTTCACCTAATTATATATATATATATATATATATATATATATATATTCATAAAATAATCAAATAATACTTCATTTGTTTTCTTTTTCTACAAGAGTTTAAATAATAATATTACTCCTTCATTCTTCAGTGCAGATGAATTAAGAGCTTACATATGGAACTCTAACCCTCGCGTTCTTAAAACCAAACACACTATTATTATTTGATTTGATGCCATCGACCATCATTGTAAGTTTATTTAAGCAATAAATGTATTTTTTTGACTGTATTTTTTTGACTCTAACCAAACACACATTTATATTGTTTTGACTGTATCTTTTTTAATAATATATAAATGTAAATATTAACATATAAGATATTATTCAATTTGTTTCGATGAGTATTTTCAAAATATTAAGTTTTTATGATTTTTACTAATAGACAATTAAAGATATTAGTGATCAAAATTGTACATTGACATACGTGCAGTGATCAAACATGGTCTTATAATTAGGGACATGGGTAGTATTAATCTACTTTCACGTGTCTTTGTTTAGTTGACTTGTAAATATGATTGTTATTATATAATAATAATGAATATAATGATTTTTTTTTTGTAAATCGAATATATTTGTGCGCAATTGTATAGACTAATTATATGATTGTTATTATATAATTAATATAAAAAATTGTTAATCGATATATTTGTGCACAATTGCATATATTAAACTCATGACCTGGATTAAGTTAAAAGTGACAAGCATCATCTACAATGAATCTAAAAAACAATCTTTTCAATGAATCTAAAAAACAATCTTTTTCTTATATATAGGACTAAAGGGGATATCATTTTGAATAAATTTTTTTTGTCAAATAATTTAGTGGCTAAAATTTCACTCTTAAAATGAATAACTGAAAGGTTTGGAGTTTGAATCCCGAAATCACAACATTCGATCTTCTGAGTTTTACATTTTACCCATTTTATAAGATTTAAATCTAATAAAATTATAACAAAATTTATCTGTTTTTATTATATATATATAATCCCTATAGTTTTCCATCTTCAATTAGATCCAACAATCAACATCATTTCATAAGTGTGTGTTAATATATTTTTTTGACAAAATAAGAGTGTGTTAATATATCTTTTTTTTTTTTTTTTTTTTTTTTTTTTTTTTTTGAATGGCAAAATAAATATATATATATAAGAGTGAAAGAATACATCTAAGAGAGTCCACAAAAGGGGTACAAGAAGTACAAAGTCCCCAAAGAAAAAAGGAAACAATACAATGAAAACAACGATATGAAACTCCTAAGGCGTCCTTGGACTAGACCAATAGCCACAATCCCCAAAATACCAGAAGGTCAAAAAGTAGAGAAAGAGCATTAAACAAAGAAAAGAAATACAAAAGCAAGCTCATATTCCACCAAGACCACCAGTTCCCAGAATCACCACCACGCACGACTCTAATGGTTCCAGCACAAAATAGGTTGCACCTCCCACTCATAAAGAGAACATAGGCTAGCAGGGTTTTTGACCAGATACCACTTCCAAGAAAAAAGTTTCACCCTATCAACTATGTATTCAACCGATGAAGATCCCCCTGTAAAGATTAAGTCATTCCGGGAAAGCCAGATCGACCAAATAACAGCATGCCAGATTAACAACCACTGTAAGTGAGCTCTCCTACCAGCACTCATCCCTACCATAACCTCAAATAAGCCTATAATCCCCCCAGGCAAGACACACTGGAAACCTAACCACCTAAAAATAGAATACCACACCGTAGATGACACCTTGCAAGTTACGAACAAATGGTCCACTGACTCAATGAAGCTCCCACATAACACACATAAGGTAGTGTCAATATTCGTAATCACCCTTCTCCGAAAGAGATTTTGACGAGATGGAATCCTGTTTTGGAGTAGTTGCCATGAGAAGACAATCACTTTGGATGGCGCCCAAGACTTCCACACTTTAGCCAAAATAAGACTAGACACCTCTGGCGGAACAATATCAACCCTAGAGGCTAGGTCAACAACTGAGTAGGCCGATTTGACGGAGAAAATTCCAGTAGTATCATGTTTCCAAAACCAAATATCTTGAGTACTTGTTATTTGTATGGAATTTAGAATCCTCATGAGGTCATCCAGCAGATCCGCCTCCCAAACAAACAAATTCCTCCTCCATTTTAGGTCCCATACCCATTCACCATCTACCCATGTGCCCATCTCTCCCACCTTACTATTACTTTGCTCCGAGACTTGGAAAAGTCTCTGATACTGCACCTTAAGAGGAGTGTCTCCAATCCAAGTTTCGAACCAAAAAGAAGTCAAAAGACCATCACCAACTTTCTTTCCAATTCCCTCAGAAAACCAATCTGAGGTTGAATCCATAGAGCCCCCAAGAAGGGAAACATCTCTCCACCAAGCAGAAGTTCCCTTAAAGCCTACAGGTCGACCCCCAAGATGAGGTGAAGGATACAACGAGCCGTATCTAGCCATGAGAATATCTCTCCAGATTCCTTGTCCCCCAGATAGTAGCCTCCATCGCCACTTACTCAAAAGAGCAAGATTCACTGCTTTAAGGTCCCTAATCCCCAGCCCTCCGTTAGCCTTGGATTTGCAAACATTTGTCCAACTAATATATCTGGATTTCTTTTTTTGGAGGAAATGGATTGGGATCTTGAATTGTACGATATTTTTCAAAAAATGGTATCGAGAGCAATAAGAGACACAAAAAGTTAACCCTAACTTTTCTTTACATATGGTTATGCAGTATGCACTCAAGTGTGTTTGTCCTTTTTCAAAATTTTCCACATCAAGCCAGTCCTCTAGCTGAGCTGTATCACAGGAAAAATAGTATGCTTGTCCTTCTTCCAACAATGTCCCATTTGAGAGCATAAATACCAAAACAGGCTTCAACTAACATTGCTTATTAAAAAAAAAATTCTACAGGAAGATCTTTTAGTCATTCCATTATTTTTATATAAAAAATCTATAAATTTGAATCATGGCCTTTTATTTATAGGTCTAACTATAACGTATATAAACATAAATTTGATTGCTCAAAAAAAAGAAAAAACATAAATTTGAATCATGGCCTTTATATCTATTTTGTGGTGTTGAGCTATTTGCTCTTACACCTACCTAGGTTTAAAAAAAAGAACTGAAATGCTCTCATTTTATAGTCAAAAATTAGTTTAGAGTTTTGTATAAGTGAGTAACATATTTGAGTCACGGGACAGATAATCAAACGTTTGTCAATAAAGAAATATTAAATTTGAAATAAAATGTTTGATCTAAGTCACAAAATATAAATGTTGAAACATAGAAGATCATGTTGAATCTATACTCCAACTTTACATAATATAAAGCTAATTGTTATTTTCATATATTCTATCTAGTAGTGGGAATCCAAGGTAAACTCTTTGTTTGGATATGCACGGACAACCATTGTGTATGGTCTAAAAAATTTAAAAGTTTTCACATTTTCATATAGGTTTATTAAAAAATTTATATATGCAATTTTTTAAGAGTTTAATTATTGTGCATTGTCGATCTAAAATTATTTTACACATATATTCAATAATATTTTGCCACGTCATTTAATAAATATGACACATTATATATATTTTAAATACATAATATTATATGTCAATATCTTATTGAACACATGTGAAAAATAATTTCCATAAAAAAAAAATGTGAAAAATAACTTTACACAAATAATATATATAAATTAAATTAATTTTTTAAATAACATTTATGGTATTAAAAAAACTTTTACGACCATGTAATTATTGCGTCTAATCTAATTTAACCTAAGATCACATAATAATTATATGTAATAAGGCTACAATATTATTTATTTTTTAAAAAAGAAAAAAACTGAATTTTTGTTTTTTCAATCGGTAAACACAAGTAAAATTGGTATGTACAGAAGGGTAGAGAGGAAAAAGGATTGTTGTGACAGTTATAGAGAGAATATTTTGCACTAATATGGTATATAATTTCTCATTCCAAGGATTCATTCAGAAAAATAAACAATCATGCATGAAATGAAAGGATTACCATCACTATTGTTTGGTTGCAGAACTTTATTGACTTGTTGGAGAGATAAGACTTGCAAAAAATTTCATTGTGATGGACTGACCGCTGGTGTATCCTCAAATCAAATCATATGTACGGAGCATCATTTTCTTTAAGGAAAAATCTCATGTATCATCGTATGTCAATATTACTTGCCTTGATCATGTACAGTTTTTTAGGGAAAATCTCATATCTCATACGGAGTATATCATGTACAGTTAATATATCACGGTAGGTTAATGAAGATATTCTAAAACAATCACATGATCAAATAAATTATATTTGAATTACACTCAGAAAAAGTAAGATAAATATTTTAGAGACTATATTTTCTTGAGAATAAGAGGGTCAATGCAAGAAAAAGTAGAAAAAGTGTATTTTTGTCATTGGTAACTATTAAAGATATTACTCCATGTTTAGAGGAGTTATGGTTCTAACATTTCTCACATTGAAAATGTGTGAGTCTAATCGGTAGATTTTTTTTTTTGATAATCGTCTAATCGGTAGGTTATTAGAACAAAAGAAATATATGTATTTGTGTTTGATATTATTTTACAGGACATTATCCATAAATATTTGTGCAACTGCTAAAGACAATATTGTTAAGCCGAATATATTTGTCCAAAATCAATTCAAAATCTCGCAGTGTTATGTGTAAATTTCAAAGATATATTTTTTTTTGTTACAAGTTTCGAGGATATATAAATTACTTTATCTATAGACCGAGATAAATAAATTAAATATTTAAGTAAATTGATTTTACTTTTAAAATTTTTTATTTTTTATTTTTGAAATAGATTTTACTTTTAAAATTATTCCAACTTGAAATAAATTTTAAATAATAGTATGTGGTTGTGGTTATTATAAAAAAAATTATATAAAAAATAAGAAAATTTATTGATCCTATATGATTGATTAACAACGCAAAAAAATTTATACCGACAATACATTAAAATTAATCTCATCAGAAACAAAGAGTTTCTCTGAGAATACATATTTATACTAACCACTTTTAAAAAGTTAGAGCATTTTCAATAGGAAGATCTACCCTTTAAATATTGGTACCCGTTAAGTATTTTATTGGAGGAAAAAAGCTTAGCAGGACATCATGTCTTGTTAATTCTTATTAAAATGTATTTTTATGGGATCTATTTAAAATTTGTAGAGTTATTAGTGCGATTTGTTGAGAACTTTTTAAGAAATGCTGAGTTAAAAAGAATAATTGCTTATTTAGTATTACTATTATAATTAATGACGTGCAAACTCTTTTTTTTCTTCTAGTAGTTAGAAATTTCACGCATAAGGTGGATAAGTGGAATGACAGGAGTTCGAACTCCGATCGCTCCTACGTATATAATGCAATGTCTCTGTCAATTGAGCTAAGTTCAGATGACAACATGCAAACTCTATTTAGAACTATTATTTAGTACTACTATTATGGGATCTACATCATTTATTGCGGCGTGTTCAGAATGTAACTATTTTAACGATGCATAGAAATTAAACTCTCTATTGTAATACCAATTTTTTAGGAGTATTTTGCATATCAAAGTAATAATTTTGATTAACATAACTCTTAATTTTGAATTTTCAAATTAATGACAAAAATTAGTAATAATTAAGCTACTATAATGTACAACAACATGAAAAATTTGTTGGCATACCAGTGGGATAGTACTATCACAGTACTACTGTGGTGGTGGCTTTTGTGCTTTTTAAGCGTTGTTGTTGCTCTATGGTGTGTTGCTCTATCAATGTGCTCTTTGTGTCGCTTCATAGACTTTTTTAATAACAATTGATTGATTAAGAAAAACAACACATATGTAAAAACTCTTAAAACGAGCTTTCAAAATTAGGTAAATCTCATGTATCATGGTATGTTAGTACTTTGTTTTATAATAAAATCATGTATATTAGTATTATTTGCCATCTATTTTTTTTGGTCAGGAAAATAATAAACTATTTGCCATCTATTTTAATCATGCACTATATTATTAATCTATAAATGCTTTTATGTGATTTTTGGTATTTTAGTAAAAAAAAAATTATATTTCTGTTGTTTTTTAAGTGTGGTTGAATTGATAGTTACTAAAAATATTATTTGGAAAAATATGGTTTGATCTTCAGATTCCTCACACTTATTTGGAAAATCGTATGTAACAGATGAATAATATTCTTTTGCCATTTTCAATTGTGGGCTAACACGAACGGCCGAAGTCCATATAAGACCAGGCTCGGATCATACTTTATCGAGTCTGGTCCGTTGTAGCCCGAAACTCGTTCGGTCAAGTTCAAAATGAGGCGAGTGACGCGTTTTGATAGCTCTGTATATTACTTTATACATAGACCAAAATAAATAAATAAATAAATAAATATTTGAATAAATTGATTTTGGTTTTAAAATCATTCCAGCTTAAAATTATAATTTTTGCGTGTTTGGAATCAAATGTATTTAAAAAAGTCACGACAGTACCTGTAATTTTGTTAATACTCAAAAATTATAGTATTTTTTGTAAAATCATAGTACGCTAGAAGTGATAAAGCTGCTCATTTTTTGTTAAGCTGCTCACAATAGTACTGTATTTTTAATGATGATCCTACAAATATAGTGGGTCAGAAAATGTGGGATGTGTGCTGAGAGACTGAGAGTGTCTGTCTTTTTTTATGTAAAGAGAGAGAGTGTGTCGCTGGCAGAGAGAGAGATTGAGAGAGAGTAGTCACGGTATATAATTTCCCCTTCCATGCAACCCTTATTATATTACTATTATATATGTATTTCCATTTCCACCAACTTTTTTCGTTGATTCTCTCTTTCTCTCCTTTTCCTTTTTCTTTTTACTTCATTAATTAAAAAAATTTATGGGTCTTGTTTGATTGAAGGTTTGAGCTGAAAATTTGATGAATTTTCACTGTGTTTCTGGCAAGGATTGAGGGACATAGCTTTTGATCGTATATAACAATATATATTTTTTGAAATACAATTATTTAGTGTTTTATATTGTTTCTTAAATATTAAAATCCCAATATTTGTTATTTGTATAGCTTATCAGATTATACCTTGTTTTCATAAGGTAATTCAATTAACTTGTAGTTTATTATTCTTTCAATTTTATTTTTATTATTTTATTTAAAAAATTTAAATATTAATTGAACATTTTTTTTTATGTTATTTCGTATCAAAAAGTTTGTTCAATACTATTTTAACCACATAATGCAAATTCAACCAACTAATTTAAAAGTTATAAGCAATAAACTAATTTAAAAAGCTTTTTTTTTCCTTAAATTGAGACATCATCTATTTGACCTAATTTTTTTCATAAAATAATAATTAAATAATATACTTCATTTACATATTTTTCTACAAGAGTTTAAATAATACTATTACTCCTTCAATGTAGATACATGTATGCTCATGCACATGAATTATGAGCTTACATTCACATGGAACTCTAGTCGTATTGTATTCACGGTAGCAAAAATTGTGTTCATAACAATAACATGTATAATGAAATAAAATTGGATCTATTTTACGCCTAAATTAAGTATTAGATTTAATAATACTATAAACATTTACCTGATTATCGGTTCTTCAGTCATAATTTTTATCAAATGAGGGGATTATACACGTGATTCACATACAGGCTCGGTTTTGGGCCAGGGCAACCAGACCCCAAGCCTAGGGCCTCCAAAAATTTGGGGCCTCACTTTTTTTCTTTCAAATCCATCATCTAAAATATTGATTAAGTAATATTTCGCATGACATAGATCATTAAATCTTCATTAGTTTGTTGGTCCGTGCTGCATTCTTAAATTTTCAGTGTTGGGGGAGGTTGTTTGTTCAAATCCCACCTAGGGAACATTTTTACTTTTTTATTTTAAGTGACCAATTCATGGTTTACATTGAATATTACAAAAATTGTTTTCTTTTACAAAGTAATGAGTTTTTCTATAAATAGAATTACTCTATAGCTTATAAATAATTTTACTATTTTTTTATTAAAAAATATATTTTGTTATTTATTTGAAAATAAATAATTAATTTCTAAAATTAAGTTGCAATTTTTATTAAAAACACGGTAACATCTTTTTACAAGATTATTTTTTTTTAATAATATTAGCATAAAAGTGTATTTTGTTGTTATTGATTAGAATATGACTATTTTTATATTATCGATGTTATTTTCATTTTTTTAATAAAAAAATTGATTTTACAAAATTAATTTTACCTTTAAAGGGCCTATTTATCCAATTTGTCCGGGGCCTCCAAATGTTCGGAGACGGCCCTATTCACATATAAGTGTTGGATTATACATGCGATGTCATTACCCCTCTTTATTTATTTTTTTGGTCATATATCTAATAAATGTTATTCCCATATATTTGAGTTATTAGTTTTCTGCTTTTGTTATCTAAGTGCAGTTTTGTTGGTATGTTTGTCGTCTTGTGTGACATTTTTGGTTTCCATCTTAGTGTGGGATTTTGTTTGTTGGGAGTGACATAAGCTTTGACTCATTAATTACAGTTCAAACAATGATATACAAATTTCGAGTCTGAGACATATATACTAGTTCGAGTAAGGGGCTTATAACGGTTATTACTAAGGTCAATTTTCTCTCAAACTCACAAATTTCTTTTTAGTATGTGACATAATCAGTCATCTTAGATACCACACATAGTCAAAGATTGTGCATCAAAAATTATTATTGACCTTTGGTTACATTGTTGACCGAAAATTTTATATGTATCTTTAATGAACATTTAACTATCTTCATCTCTTATAATGTTGTTATTTTAACATATGAATGAATAAAATTCTGAAAACATAATATCGGATTTGAATACTATCAATTAAACTCAAGTTTTATTCTTATTCTTTCAATTGAACTAAATTTAATACTCCTTTATAAACTTTAAAATTTGAAAAGTTTTGACTAAATTGAAGAGAGTGGAATAATTTAGAAACTAAATTGATTATTTATTGATTGAGAAAAATTGACAAATAACACAAAGTCCACTAAACTTAAGGGTATACTTCAACAATGAAATATAAAAGAAGCTTTAAAAATAAAATAAGGAGGTAAAATAATAATCTAACATGAAGAAACAACATGCTCTACAACCTTTTCCAAAAGAAAAAAATGTTTTTACAACAATAAACAATTTGTTAGAATTAACAGTTTGACAAAGTGAAGATGAAAAGTTTAATTTGATATGAAATTGAATACAAACAGATTTCTAATGGATGGATAGAGACAAATTTTTTAAGGAGTGTAGAGAGAATCTCTCTGAAAGATAGAAAAGGCAAATTTTGATTTGGACAAAAAGTGAAAATTGGAAAAGTATTGTTTCTAATGCTGAATTTATTTTTATCGTTGATTTATCATTCTGTACTACACTGTTAATAAGTGTGTTTATCTAAGAATACATACTTATATTAACCACATTTAAAAAGTTAGACCATTTTTTTGTTTTTGTAAAAAAAAAAAAAGTTAGACCATTTTTAAGGGGGAGTAATTACCCTTTTAAATTTCAAAAAGTAAGTATTCCAATTTTATTTATTAAATTTACAAACTTGGGATGTTCTAACGAGGTAAGTGTTTTAGGATGAATTGATTTTTGTTGTTGATCCATTAGAGAGGGGTGATTTAAAATCAATTTTGATTCAAAATCACTCCTCTTAATTTGTTTTAATTAGAGATGACGGGTGCCCACGGGTGCGGGTTTTGCAATACCCGCACCCGAAATCACCACCTGAACCCAAAGGTTGTTCGGGTGACAAAACAAAACTCACACCCACACCCGTTGGGTTCGGGTTTTTGTTCGGGTTTTTTCACCCGACACAACATATCTACTAAAAGAAAAACTAAAAGAAAAAAATGTAATTTTCATATTCAACCAAAATTAAGTAATAGTAATTTTTCATATTAAACCAAAATAAAGTATCAACAAGCTTAGAAATCAACCAAATTAAACAAATAAGTTTCACGTCAAATGATACAAAATAAATAAATAGTTTGGTATATAAACTAAGGGGTAATTAAGTAGTTTAATATATAAACAGGTGTGGTTTCGGGTGCGGGTTTGATTGGTCTCAAACCCGCACCCGTGGAATCGGGTGACACCCGAACCCAAACCCAATCAACTCGGGTTTTACCCGTTGACTTGAGTTTAGATTCGAGAGAGACCCGCGGGTTTGGGTTTAATTGTCATCCCTAGTTTTAATTACGTTTTTACTTAAATAAGTGATTTTCACATATTCTTGAGTTTGTTTGAGTTTTTCCTCTTTGTGATTTATTTGTCTGGTTTATTTGACTTCCCGTCTTGGTATAGTTTTGTTTTGAATCTCGTCTTAGTACGGTGCTTGTTTTGTTTAGATTTGCAAATTTGCTTTGATCCAGATCCATTACAAATTCAATTACTCTAGCGTTTTTAATGTCACAGATCCGAGTGCATGACTATTCCGCACATATGTATTTCGACATATCAATTATAGGCTTAAAGATAAAATTATTTTATGCTATTAACTCCGATGCTGTGAGCTTGTTTGCAAATTAATCTTTTTTAATTTTTATATCGATTTTGAATATGTAACGATTTTGATCGATGTAATCTACCAATTTAAATGAATGAATATTATTATTATTATTTTTGTAAAGAAATGTTTTGAGATTAATATTTGACATGTGTAAATTTTACACATTCGATTTTGTAGATTTATCATAAAATATCTCAATTAATACTTAATTAGCTAACATAATTTAATTAATGCACACACTATAGTGTACACATTAAGTCCAAATATATATTTTTGGGACAATATTTCCAAATGTTTTGTCCGTATATATTTGAAATGAAACTCTTGCTGATAATACCAAAACAAAAGAATAATGTTGAGTATGTTTTTCCATACAAAAAGGAATAATGATGATTGAAAAAATGTGGGGTCGAGTGTAGTGGTTTGTTAGTGTGTGTGTGTCTGTCTGAGCATAGCAGAGCAGAGAGAGAGAAAAAAAGAGAGAGAGTGCTACAAAACCACTATTCATATTCTCTCTTATATTTCCTGTTCTTCCATGCAACATTTATATCAATAATCCTCATCGTTTTCCATCCATTTTTGGTTCTTTTCTCTCCTTCTCTGCATTCTTTTGTTATTTGTTTCAATGATTCAACTGATTTTGTTCTTCTTTTTTTATGTTTTAGTTCCTCTTTCACTTCTAAGTGGCTCTATTTGTATTTTTTCACAAAACAAAACACAGATCTAAAGATTTTGTGCTCTTATAAGTATTCTTCCTTTTCAATGTGTTTAACATGCTGTAGTACTAGTTTTGTATCTTCTCTCTCTTTGTTTGTTATCTTTTTTTTTTTTTGTTGTTCTAACTTCTAAGAGTAGAAAAAGAGAGAGTCAAGGAGATTTGTTTGTTTTATTTTACTACTCTTATATTCCTTTTTATTTTCATTTTTTAGTATTTTTTCTATTATTATTGCTGTTATTATTATTATTATCATGAGATTTGATTGTTTAGAAATTGTCCTTTCAAATATGTTTTTGCATCTCTTTTTCTTAGCTAGGTTTCATTTTGTACTCACAAAAAATTGATTAGCATGTCTTAGCATTTTTATTTTTATTTCTTAACATTTTTGCTAAAATTATTTCTTTTTATTTCATTTTTAGGATTCTTTTTCATTAATTAGAAGACAATTTTTATGCGCACGATGAAAATAATATCCGGGTAAGTTCTCTTGAGTTATATTGTATTTATCATCAAGAAATATTATTTCCAACAATATATATATGTTTATTGTCTCCTGTCAAAGATGCATATTTACTCATTTAAAGTTACATTCAAAGTTTCTTACCTCACTAATTAAGTTTTTAACTAAACATATTTTTTATTTCATTGATCCTTCCATACTAAAAATATATATATTTTTTGGGTAGAGACTAAAAATATTATTTACTCGGACAAAATTACATTCAAATTTTTTTACTCTATTAGTAATTAAGTTCATGACAAAGTTGAATTGGTAAAATTTTATGGCTTAATTTTAACAGTAGACCCTAATGTTTCTAATAAATCAGTAAATTTTATAATAATATTTTTTTGTTTTTATTATTCTAAACAAATAAATTAGTATTTTTCTAAAGTAAACATTAATTAAATGCAGTTCATCTAGTTTATCCTCTCCTTCCTCAGAAGTAGTATCCTCTAAGCCTTTATGGGGAAGACTTTTGTCAGAATCACCAAAGGTGTGTTTTCTTTTTATTGTCATTTGCAGTGATTTTGAAACTTGTTATTTCCATAATAATCTTTTGTTATTATGTAGATTCCACATATTGATTTTGATGAGAAAGTCTTTGAAGCTCATTTTGCTAATAGTGTATGTGAATTTAGCCCCATAGAGGTATATTGTTAGGTTGTTAAGTTTGTTAACCTTGTTTTTCTTTTATATATATATATATATATATATATATATATATATATATACTTAATTAATGACCACTATTTTATTATTTTCTTTTGTATAGGGTGGAGGTTTCCCATTAACACTTTTAAAAATAAAAGAGGGTAGTATCAAAGTTAATGAAAAGAATCAAACCAATTTTCTGCTTCTTAGGAGTGGTGATGAATTAATAATTGATTCGTCTGCATATGTATCCTTGTACATATAGTTTAATAATATATTTTTTATATGGAATATCTAATATATATCTCTTCTCTTCTAAGTGTGATTTATTTTTTGCAACCTTAAATTGTAATTTAGATATTTCAGCAACATATTGCAAACCTAAATGATTTAAAATCTATTCTTAAAGATGAAGACTTGGCACAAAGCAAAAGAGAAATATTAGAAAAAAAATTAAGGGAAAATATTTTGTATCCTGAGGATATTGATACATCATTCCAAAATTTTCCCTTTTTCATAAGGTACAAATAATTTCCTTTAGCACTTAATTAATATTTTTATTTTTTATTTCAAGTACTAGCTGGTACTTTATTATTTAATTTTGTTTCACACCTAATGCATATTATATTGTTTGTTATAAACAGTGATACCACCAAGAAATTCTTAATTTCTTCCACCTGTTTACATCTGGATGAGAAGTTTGCTGAAGCTAGAAAATTTGCTCCCAAGTTTGTGTCTGAAATACAAAGAATCTTATTATGGGGTCCTGCAGGTAGTTTTATCATACTTGTTTATTTATAGTAATTTTATTTACTTAGAATATTGGCTGTTTATAATTACTTTCCTTATGATTTAAATCACATTGATTGTGTTAACTACTTCTAATCTACTAGTAACAGAAATTGTGTTAGACATTCAACATAAGATTTGAATGAGATTTAAAAACTTTTTATTTTATTGAGATTCAACAAGTAGTGACATTATTCTATATAACTTTTGTGTTGGTTCAGAAATATATCAGGAATCTTTATCTAAGGCCATTGCTAAGCATTTTGGTGCAAGATTACTTATTGTGGATGTACCTTCACTTCGCTCTGTATGTATTCTAATATACATATCATTCCTTCGTTTTTTTACTGCAATTTTCTTCTTTTGTTATATGAAATTTTACCTTATTAGTCAAAGAAGTTAGTATTCCTTCCTTCATTCTTTTTAACCCCTAATTTTTGTTCAATGTTCTAATTATTGTACAATTTTTTCTTTCTAGGAAACAACTCTTTCTTCTACTAAGAGAATTGCAAGACCAAAATTAAAAGTAGATAGGCCTTTTATAAAAGCAGGTTTGTTCTTGTTCTCCAAAAAATTAAGTACTACTATTTGTTAATTAAGTTACTTTACTTGGTATCATATACTATATTAGTATTATTCATTTGTTTATACTATGTGACGTGATCATTATGTAATTTTCAGGTTCTAGAGTCAAATATCATGGTGGTGAGCTTTCTAGGTAATAACATTACAAAAGATACTATATGGTAGCATTAATTTCCTGTATTTCTTTAGGAGGATATATACATGAAAATGAAAACTTGTTAGGCTTGAGTTTGGCACATATTTAGGATAGTATTATTATTGATAGAAGCTCTGGATTAAACTAGAATTAATTAGAGTTAAAAATGTACTATTTCATCTGGGCCTCTTTTATTTCTTTGACTGGGGAGATAGCAGATATATTTTTCACAGGCCTTGCCCTTCCCCCTATGACCTATCAATTTTATTAAAAATAAAATAAATATCATGACATTGTTGCTAGCTCATCTTCCTATGTAACTACCCCTATCTGAGACTCTTTCTAGATCATGAGGGAGATGATATAGTGATGTGGGGAGAAGGCCAAACATGGTGAGGTATTGGAGGAGAATGAAAGGGACGGCTCACTGTCCTATGGGGGGGGGGGGGGGGGATCAAAAAGTGTATGGCTTTGAAAAGTCAAATGTTTGTTTGAGTGTAATATCAGTCCTAGGTTGGCAGAAGGAGCAGATGGTGGGCCAGCATTGTTGGGGAGGGTCCAGCTGGAAGTGAAAAGATTGAGCATACAAAAGAGGAGATCATGGATTCTCTCCTTAGTTTGAAATCATACTAGTGTACAATTTTATAGTTTCTTGTGTCAGAATTCTTGTGGAGAACTAATTGTTTGCTTGTTGTATTCTTCTGCTCAATTTGGCAGGGAAGGTAGAGAACCAAATTGTTCCTCGCATGGCACGGTTCTCCTTGCTTTTGAGGATAATGGGTGTGCAAAATTTGGAGTGAAGTTTGATATACCATTTGCAGATGGTAATGACCTTGGAGGCCTTTGTGATGTTGGCCATGGTTACTTCTGTTCCAGTAAGTTTCTTTCTTTTGTTTTGAGTTTATATTAGTATTTTGGCTGCATTTGTGAACTTATAATTTGATAGTATATATATGGTTGATGATTTATGGTGCAGCTCTCCTTTTATCATCATTTGGAGCTGCACATGAAGGAGATGATTTTGATAAAAATTTGATTAACGAGATCCTTGAGGTGACCATAAATTCAGTTATATTTGTTTGTTATAATTCAATATTTTTATTTTTTAAATTTTTAACTCTTCTATCTTATTGTGTATAGTTTTCTTCCAACGAAAGCAAAACGGGTTCGCTGGTTGTCTTCATTAAAGACATAGAGAAAGCTATTGTTGGAGAATGCCATGTTTCAAAAGATAAAGTTGAAGACTTACCACATAATCTTGTGGTAATTGCTTCACACACAATTGAGCTGGACAAGGAGAGGGAGAAGGAGGTAATTTGATCATTGTATTTCGCTATGTTTTTAGAAAAGTTATCGACTCTAACTGTATTTTATTGTTTCCAGATCCAGTCTGATAGAATTCATGGCATATCAACGTCACTCGTAACTCAGGTAGTGTTATTTAAAAATATTAGGTAAATTTGTTGGTTTGGTTCCTTCAAGAATGAATATGATCATTAATCTAATAATAGTACTTTATTGTGCAGGAGAAGCTGAATAGACAGCCTGATGGAAGCAAAGACAAAGGCCCCTCTGAACTTATGAAGCAAATTATTAGCATTTTCCCCAATAAGTTAACAATACTGCTGCCTAAGGTATTGTCTTTTAATTTAAACAAATTCATTCATTATGTATTGTTACTATTAACAATATTTTCTTCCAAATCTTTATAGGATCAAGTTTCACTTTCTGTTTGGAAGGAGCAATTGCAACATCACATTCAAAGTCTAAATTCTCAGTTTAATATTGCCAGCATTCACTCGGTAAGATAATCTAAGCTAGCTACTGTAATCACTTTACTCAATAGTTTTTGGTAGTATTCCCACGAAGGCGCAATTACAATTATAAGTAACAGAATTAGCAAGTAACAACACATGCCTTCAATAGTGTTGTAACAGAATAGTAAATGAATGACTAATCATGACAGTATTATTGTAGATCCCTCTTGATTCTACTCATGCTTCCTTTTTGGCATAATAACATAGTCCTTGTGCCATTTGGGCTTTATGCATGTTCAAATGATAATCTCAGCATAGCCCTCTTTGGCAAACAATTACAATTATAAGTGATAATCTCAACAGAATTAGCAAGTAACATGCCTTCATTAGTGTGTGTGTAGTAACATAATAATAAATGACTAATCATAACAGTGTCAAAAAAACTGTATTATTGTAGATCCCTCTTGATTCTACTGATGCTTCCTCTTAGGCATAATAACATAGTTCTTGTGCTCCCACTTGATTCTTTATTGATTTCAGGCGCTCAGCAAAAGTGGATTGAATTGCCCGGACCTTGAAACTCTTCACATTAAAGATCAAAGGCTAACAACCGAAAGTAAGCTATTATTTTAAATTACGCTTGCCTCTCTTTAATGTATGTTCAAATATCTGTCACACCCCTTCTATTTTTAAAAAGTTACTGATCCCCCCTGTAGTTTAACAGTATTATCTAACACCATTTAGGTTTTTCTATAAAAAAAATTGAACTTTTGCTTAAAAAATATAACTTTGCATCAGTCTAATTCGCCCCAATTATTTTCTACATTGTTGCATGTTCATCAACTCAACAGTCCAAAACTAATCACTCTACCACCAAACTAGAGTCTCAACAATTGTATTCAAGCTTCTCTTTGATAGCGGTCATAGGGGGGTTCATAAAGAATCTGATCGTAGATAGAGACTAAAACCAGTGCGGGGGTAGGGGCGGATGTAGCCAAGTGGATCAAGGCAGTGGATTGTGAATCCACCACGCGCGGGTTCAATCCCCGTCGTTCGCCCATCAATAAATGGACCATTTGTTACGGAGACACAAGACAAACCTAGAATCCTATTACACTTCAATAAAGCTAGTTTCTTTCAGAATGAAAATACACAAATTGAAAATTCTCAAACAAGTTCCCTTAATTCCAACAAATTCCTAAATTCTTGTATGCCTGATTTTCACTTTTCAATGAGTTAAAAATATTGAAGAACATATTACATTAAAATTATTATTACCATGCTAGATTGAGATTTTATTTGCTAGCAATATTATTGATATTGTTTATTTAATTATTTATATCAGACGTGCACAAAATTGTTGGTTGGGCTATAAGTTCTTCTGAAGATTGTGTTCAAGAATCTAAGCTAGTGTTATCTATTGAAAGGTAATTGATCTCACTGATTTCTTACATTTAATTACATAAATATTATTTGATATGAAATTTTGTTGTTAACGAATGTTTTATATGTCACTGGTGCAGCATTAAGTATGGCCATAGTATTTTAGAGAGCATTCAAGGAGTAGATAGAAACTTGCATGATTCACTGAAGGTAATCAAACACGGCCCTTCTCAAATTTATTTAGTGTATTGTCAATTTGAATAAAATGCTTCAATACCATATGTTTTGCTATATTTTGAGTCGCCGAAAAATCCCGATTTGCTTGTTCTACGAATGGTGTTGGGATCCGGGAATCTGTCTGAGGCGCTGATTTGGGGGTCTGGTCTTTAGGTGTTCGCAGAAGTTGTGTAGGGATCGGTTTTGGCCTCTTTGGTCCTCTGCTGGTTTCGCTGCGTTTTCTTCTGTCAGTTTAGGAGTTGTTATCTTCCTGGTGTGTGTTTTTGTTTTGTTTTTGCGTTTATTAGGGGTAGGATGGGGCTGGTGTGTGTGCTGTGCGCTGGTGTTTTATTTGTTTCATGGTTTCTTTGGGGTTTATGCCTCTTTGTAATTATCCTCAAGTACTTCTTGTACTTGGTTTTTAATATATTAGCCTTTTCCAAAAAAAAAAAAAAAGATATTGATGTTTACCGATTATTTTAGGATGTGTATACTGAAGATGAATTTGAGAAGAAAGTCCTTGCTGATGTTATAACTCCCACTGAAATTGGGATAACATTTGATGACATTGGGGCCTTAGACAGTGTGAAAGACACTTTGAAGGAATTAGTGATGCTCCCCCTTCAAAGGCCTGAGTTGTTTACCAAAAGACAACTGGCTAAGGTGAAAGAACATGTAACTTTGTTTTATTTTATTTTATAGCAATATACTTGTGAAATATATCTTAACATTAATTGCAATGATTTTGAATGTAGCCTTGCAAGGGAATATTGCTTTTTGGACCGCCTGGCACGGGTAAAACGATGTTAGCAAAGGCTATGGCAACAGAAGCTGGTGCAAATTTTATAAATATTACTTTATCCAATGTTACTTCAAAGGTAATGTTAACATTAACAATATTTTGCTATGTTGTATGTCTTATACTTTGTATGTTTTGAACTCACGTTTACTTGTTGGAATTTGTAGTGGTTTGGGGAAGCTGAAAAGTACATTAAAGCAATATTTTCTATTGCTAATAAAATTGCCCCAAGTGTTATTTTCATTGATGAGGTTAGTTTTACACTTCATTTATACATTTATTAATGTTTCTCACCTTGTATTTTATACTTCTTAGTTTGACCCTTAATGTTTCTTATTTCTAACTATTTGGTATAAATTGTTGCGGTGTTTGTTGCAGGTGGAAAGCTTGTTAGGAAAACGTGGGAGCAGTACAAATGATATTGTGTATAATAAGATGAAGACAGAGTTCTTTATCCATTGGGATGGTCTTTGCACAAAAGAGGAAAACCGCGTACTTGTTCTTGCGGCTACAAACAGACCTTTTGATCTCGATGAAGCGGTTATAAGGAGGCTTCCACGAAGGTAATATTTCAAAACCATATAACTGTTGTTAATCAGTTTGTTCATTGTATTGGAGACACAAACTTCTTATAGAAATGCTTTCACATCATCCGTGTTGATAAAAATTTCAATCTAACAAACATCAGATGTATTATTATTCTGAAAGTATGTGTATGATCATATATGCAGGTTCATGGTTAATTTGCCGGACTCTCCAAACCGGGAAAAAATACTCCGGATCATATTGGCCAATCAAAATTTGTCACCAGATGTTGATTTGAAAGCAATGGCAGATAGAACTAATGGATATTCTGGCAGTGATCTGAAGGTCCTTTTTTTCCCTCTTTCATTTAGTGACTGAGATGGATGTATTTGCTTATGCGGCAATTAGTCTTATATGTTATATATTTTATTGCAGAATTTGTGTGCAGCAGCTGCCCATTGCCCTATCAGAGAGTTATTAGAAAGAGAAAAGAAGGTTAGATTAATACAAAAAAAATAAGATGTTATGCCAGTTTAAATGTTACACCCCAAAACTAGGACCAATCATGGTTCAATTTAAAGAGAAAACCAAACTGAACTCCTTAGACAGTTTTAGTTAATTGAACTAACTGTTATAAATTTTAAGAACCAAACCAAATTATACATGTCACATGCCTACCCAAAGATATGTTTTCCCCCATTATTTACTTATTCAACAATTAAGAACAACTATTATCGAAAATTGCCTTTCAGGTGAGAAGTCTTGCATTGGTTAAGAACACAGCTTTACCTGAATTATGTAGCAGTGCAGATATCCGTCCCTTAAAGATGGAGGATCTGTTATACGCACAGAAACAGGTAGATCAGTTATCAAAAATTTTGAAAATTTCACTTTGAAGTATATCTGTTTGTAACTATATGAAATCTGGGGTTGAAAATTTATAGGTATTTTAATAGAATATTAAGTTACATTTGTAGGGACTGATGAAGTTCTTGACTTTCAAGTTTAGTTACTTGACTCATTCCTATTGGTGCTCTCGTGTATGCAGGTTTGTGCTAGTGTTAAGCTGGACTCATCATTTATGCAAGAACTGATTGAATGGAATGAACACTTTGGAGAAGGTGGAAGTGGATCCCAAAACAATAGGTATCTGAGCTATTTCGTGTAGGACTCTACACTGCAGTGGGTTATATGTTAGATAATTGCATTTTGATACTTTGAGAGTTATTGAGACAAGTAGTACTTTTGTTGCTCGGAGACAAGTAGGTTGATTGATACTAGATTTGGATTTTTATCGAATTATGGTTAAATGGTATAGTAGGATTGAAGTTGTACTAAGATTCAAACCCTCCCTTTTTTTGTTAATCAAAGGATCAAAGGAAATAGGTGCTAGAAATGTTTAATATTAAAAGCACAAGGGATTAGCAGGACATGGTAATATACAAGTATGAATTGGATGAATTGATCTCTTATAATTTTATAATAACTATGAAAATTATGATTTGCATGATCTTTGATTAATGACAGCTTGAAATCTCTGATTTCGAACTCGGCACTTTAAAATTGCAAGGCTAAACTCTTACTCTTACCATTGAGTTAACATCTCTAGTGCTTTGAAATCCTTGTTTAAAACAAACAAAAAATTATTATTATTTGTATAAGCTTATATTAACTTCTGTTACATATATTGTACCACTACCATTTAGGCTATGCTACACTTTTGAAGGAGTACCATTTATTTGATACTTAACATTTGATACACACACGGATGTATAATATGCTACTGTAAAAGTTAAATAGTGTCATTGCTCAATACTCCCTGAATGTCACTCAACAACGACAAATTGGTTCGAAATTAAGTATTTTATAATTGTTCCCTCTAACTCATGGAAGTTAAAATCTAACAATTAAGTTTGCCCTCAGCAATTATCAGTACAATATAATCCTATTATTGTGGAATCGGGGTGAAATCCTGATTTGAATAGTAAAATCTTACGATTTATTATTACAACTATGTTTGACATAAACAATTAAACGTACACACATAAATCGTCTAGCAATTTAACGATTATGTTGCATTTGGTTTAAAAAAAACCTTCTTCACCCTTGTCATTCTTTTGTCTTCTGTTTCATTTTTAAATGGCTTCAAACTCTCATGCTAATAAATTTAAATTTACATCGTATTTCAAGTGTGATTTAAAGTTTTCTTTGTCTTTACAACTTTATATGCATATATTTGAGTTTTACGAATTTTGTATAATCTTACAATTTGTGTTACGATTTACAATTTTACTTCGCCTTTCCAATTTTACGTAAAATCCCAATTTTAACCAGCTAATATTACATACACTACTCTTATCGTCAAAAAATTAAAAAAATACATTTCTCTTAAAACATTATTACTTCAAAAATCCCAATTTTAACAAACTAATATCCAGATTATATTATTTTTTAGGTAAAATAGGCTAATAGCTAGAAATTTCACCTTAATGTGGATAAGTTGAATAACCAGGATTCGAACTCCGGCCCCTTACATATATAAAGTACGAAACAATTAATATAAATATTTCGATAAAATATCAACTATTTTTCTTCTATTTACTGTATTTTTTTAAACCATAAAAAATATTAAACCGATATTCAAATGGAATAATTGAGTTCAACCAAATTGTAAATAAAAAAGAATTATATAAATAATATTAATATTCAATAAATCTCTAATTTGTAAGTTGAATACAAATTTAGTGTATAAATCCAAATGTAGATGTGAAAATGGTCAGGTGTGAAGGAGAGAGGATCTCTTTCTGTGGAAAACTCTAAGAGTGTGTTTGGATGGGGGAATGTTTTCAGGGAATTCAAATGATTTGAGGTAAATTTCATTGTTTGGATGATAATTTGAAGAATTTC
Organism: Trifolium subterraneum; assembly: GCA_951799995.1. NCBI lineage: Eukaryota > Viridiplantae > Streptophyta > Magnoliopsida > Fabales > Fabaceae > Trifolium > Trifolium subterraneum. Next base: position 5,435,788 of record OX637464.1, read on the forward strand.
CAAAATGATGGAATTTTATGAAGTATTTTGTTCTAGTCAAATTTATGGAATTTCAAATGACACCTAAAAGTAAGGAATTTCAAATTTTTTCCTCCCTATAAACTTTAAAAAATTACAAATTGATTGAAAAACTTAAAATCAGTCGAAGAATCTAAAATTGACCATAAACACGACCTAAACCCCAAAATGGGTTAAAATACCTAAAATCGGCAATAAGCCCTAAAATCGGCCGAAAAACCTAAAATTGGCTGAAAACAAAAAAATCGACTCTAAACCCGACCAGAACCCAAAAATCGGCCGAAAAACCTAAAATCAGCTAAAAACTCTAAAATCAACCGAAAACCCAAAAATCGACCCTAAACCTGATCAGAACCCAAAAATCGGCCGAAAAACCTAAAACATGCTATAAACTCTAAAATCGACTGAAAACTCAAAAAACGACCTTAAACCTGACTAGAACCCAAAAATCGGCCGAAAAACCATAAATATGCTATAAACCCCAAAATCAACCGAAAACCGTTAAAATACGTAAAATCGCTATAAACCCAAAAATCACTCGAAAAACATAAAATCGGCTAAAAATTCTAAAATTTGCCGAAAACCCAAAAATCGTCCGATTTTAGGTTTTTCGATTGATATTTTGGATTTAGGGTCGATTTTATGGTTTTTTCCTGATTAAGGTTCTCCAGTTGATTTTTGGATTTTCGACCAATTTTTGGGTTTATGGTCGATTTTATTAAGATAAAAAAATTAAATGAAGGAAAATAAATTATATTACCCAAACAAAGAATTTTATAATTGATAGAATTTCACCACTTTATCCAAACAATGAAATTTGAATATCAAGAGAATTCAATTGAATCAATTGAATTGTTTAGTATTTAAAATCCCTTAAATTTCTAGAATTTCCTATCCCAACACTCTAAAGTTTTCTGCCGTCAATGAATCCTAACCACTGCACTCTCCCTTTTTAATAATAAAACACATTTTCTCACGTTTTGACCCATCTTAATAATAAAACACATTTTAACCTAAAAAATAAATAAATAATAAATAATAAAACACATTTTCAATAGAGGGCTAGGATCTCACATGAGAAAAAATAACGGGAGACAATCCCCTTCGGGCGTGAAGGCATATAAAGTTTATCAGAGAATATATCCATGTCAAGACACAACACCTAGGTATCTTGTCTTAAATTAAAAATAAAACCTAATTACCAACAAAGAACAGAAAGACTTTAATAAACTCATACTAACATCTTAGGAATGGATTAAATGAACCTTTCAACATCGTATATGAAGAGTATAAATATTAAAGGGAAATCTCAGACATATCTATCAATGAGCAATTTTCTCATCTCAACCGACATTCGTAATGGCGAGGCTAGGGTTCCCTCAGCTTGAAAACTCTATCAATCACATGGAGCTCTGCTTTTGTGGTGCTTGAACCACAAAAGGCTGTCCAATCATTTACTGTCATGCCGGGATTTAGACAAACGCTGCCCCGATTGACGGTCCCAGGTTCAAAAGGAACTTCAAGAGCTTCAGAATATTCATCCAAGATTTTTTTAGAAGCATTAGGGTGGATCTGCAGCAAGTATATGGTCAAAAGAAAGTTACTATAATACCTGAACTACAAAGCTCAACTGTTCAAGAGAATATGTCTTGCGTACTAACCAAACCACCTCTGTTGGACAAGACACAGTAAGTTCCAGAAAAAAAACTATAAGAATCTTCCGGCATGAAAACTTCTACCCCAAGGACATCTGTGATCAACTCCTTAAATTCCTGAACAACAGACGGCAGTAAATATTAGATCAAACTAAGAATCATTTCAGACATCCCGAAGATAAATGACATTTTATTTTATCCATTTTAATTTTTCGGATAAAAAGAAATGTTTTAATAATGACACTCGTGGCTTCACTGATATGTGTGATATCATCATACAAATGGACAAACAAAAGTAATAGCACCCTTGAAAAAATCTGAACCATCATATATAAAATATTAAGTTAAAAATTATCTGTTCAATCACAAACCAAGCATCTGTTACCCATTTATATAACCTTCCAATTTTTCTCATCATTTTGATTTGTCGTAAACGAGAGTGGAGTACTTGGATTATATATAATACAACGCACAGACCAGCATTAGTTACCTATCTACATAACCTTCAATTTTCCTCACCGTTTTAATTCAGTGTCAACAAGAGTGAAGTACTTGAAAATGTGTATTATTTTAATGAAACTATTTACAATTTACCGGATAATGGTAAAAAGTTAAGATTTTTAATGGAACTATTTACAGTTTACCTGATTATGGTCAAAACACACACACAAAGATATATATATATATATATATATATATATATATATATATATATATATATATATATATATATATATATATGTTACAATTTATCCATTTCTTGATTCCCCATCCATGATTAACAAGAAAAAACGTTCCTATCAAAATCAATTTGCCTTAAACAAGAATGAAATAGTAGCATGGAAAAGAAATGTATGATGTACCCAGCGAAGATCAGCGTGAGCGAGGGCCACATGGTCATTACAAGCTATAAACAGTCCATAAGAAGTCAATCCTTCTTCAACAGTTGCAACAACAACTCCATCAGGCACACTTCTTCTTATATGTTGCAATTCTATAAATAACCATGGCAAAAATATCAAGTACAGTAAGTCAGAATAATATCACAAATGGTATGAAGTTCTATTCCACAACAAAGATGTAACAGTATATATAAATGTCATATATAAAGAAAGTAACAATAAGTGATAATCAAGGACAGCCAACACTTTTGAGTATCTTTGTATTCTAATACAGACAAATAAGCAGATCACACCCCAACAAAAAATGGAAAAAATAAAATGCTGAAAGGCCTAGACTGCTGATAAAGATCACAGATGCTTGCATGCAGACAAAAGTAACAAAATCTGGTATATTTAAAATATTTTAGTTTAAAATCGTCACAAAACGCCTTTAGTTAAAAAAAACGTCATTTAAAATATTTTAACTAATCTGGTATATTTATGTTTATCCGTTAACAATAGTACAAAAGCCATAAAAATAGTCTTAATCATGTATTTTTGTATACCTCATTGGTGCTAACAACACTCAACTTTAGTTACGTAGCTCACAATACTCTTCAGTACAAGTAAGAATGGTAATTCTGCTTCATTTTTTACCAAATATGTGGTACACGAGGGTAACTTAGTCGGTTCTAAGTTTTAAATGGTGTGCTTTCAATATAGTGTTATCGGTGGCAGATGGCGAAAAGCTAAAATTCCCCACATAAAGCTGCCATATCCGTTATAAAACACCATGGCGCCCCCCATCCTTCACATAAGGGCCTGCCAAGTGTCAAGAAGTCAGCACCCAAATTCCTCCATGGTGTCGCCATGAGATATTTGACAACATTGTTTCAATATATTTTTAATCACTCTCAGTCCCATTAAAGAAAACATGGAAAATATTATTACGACACATGAACCATCAATCACTAACCAAGAGAACCTCATACTAACTGAGGAAATGAAAGTATTTTACACAGGTACTTTACCATCTACAATGCCTGGAAATTAAGGTTAGATATGCTTGACAATGCTATTTAAAATAACAGTTGACGTTCTTTAGTGACCTAAACAATAGGGTGTGTTTCTTGAGGAAGGGGAACTGAATATGTTTTGACAGGAAATGACACACTACAGCAATATAGCATTCAACAGTACTATTAATAAACAAAACGTACGGCATAATAGCTAAAATCACCTTCGTGTGTGGTTATATGGGGCAAGAGAAGCCCATTTTTGTTTCCTGCAAACCAATAGAAAGGTAAACTTATAAGGTCCCATTACCATAAGCAATAAGCAAAAATCAATAATCAGGAAAAACTGGTTAATTTATTGAAATACTAAAAGAAAGAAATTTGTAATCAACAGAAATGGAAGACGGTTGAGCCAACTCTATTACCAGCTTTGATATAGTCCAAAAGGTCTGATACTTGTAAGAATATTCTAAAATAACTTGGGAAAAATACACTCACCTCCCCTAAACTTTAGTCATATGTAACTAACACCCCCTCTATTTTCTCACATGACACAAACCTCCCTTCTGTTACTCACGTGAAGTTGCCGTTAAAACATAGTATTGATTTTTTTTCTTTCTTCTTTTGTTTAATTCAGCCTTTCAAGCTTTTCATTCAGTCTCACCCATGCCTCTTCTGATTCTTTGCCTTCTCAGTTTCCTCTAAAGTCTAAATAACACCAACACAATGAAAGCATCGCTAATTTTGGCTCGCCGCCATTCTCCTCTCGCCATTGTTTTTAGATAGCAGTAATTTTCATCTATTTTCATTTTGTTCTCATTGTGAGTTGGGTTGTTTGCACAAAATGAAAGTGAAGAAACTGCTTATAAAATCAGTGTTGATGAACTTAGTTATCATGAAAGGTGCTTGATACTACAAAATGGCAAAATGCAAGATATGTTGTAGGTGATTTTGGGCATATTTTGATTTTGGAGATATTTTGATGTACTGTTTTGAGGAATATAATTTACATGTTAACTGTCATTGCCCAGTTTAAGAGTGTTCCCATCGATTCTCATGGGAACAGAGAACATCCTATGAACTATGAAGTCTTATATTTCTCCTGCTTTGAATCTCTTTTTGTTTTTTTTGGTAGTTTAATAAGAGGAACAGAGGACTGCTATGTGGTTACCGATTAAAAAAAAGAAAATAAAAAGAAATATGTTTAACAGAATAATAAACGGTGTTAAATCAATAAGGGAGGTTTTTATCTATTTTGAGAGACTGTCAGGGAGGTTAGTATCTATTGTAAAATTAGAGGGGGTCTCTGTGTCATTTAAGGTGACCTTAGGGGAGGTGAATGTATTTTTCCCAAATAACTTATTATTATTATTTGTTTTCTATTTCCCTGTTTACCAATAGGAGTATTGTATCCCAATAACAAGGGATTAGTATCTAATCTTTTGTATTGAGTTAGTTCAAGCTATCATCAATAATATCCAACCTCTTACTATTTCAAACTTATTATTTATCTCCTCTTTTTATCTTAAATCCACAACTTCAAGTCTTCAACAATACTCATTAAGATTTAAAATTGAAGAGAAAAACTTTACCAATACAATAACGACCAACACTACTGCTAGTGTCACCAATGGAGGTTTTGATGATAGGGATAACATCTTCTAATTCAGCCTCAATTGAACTGTACAAAAAACAAATACATTTACTCATTTGTAGAAGGTACGGAATTCCAATCCATTTGAAACCAAATGTGAAATTCCATTAGGAAATATATTTCATTAGTAAGCCAAAAGATTGAAAACCTGTAGAAGTTTTTGGAACCTCTAGTACCAACCAAACAATAGGTATTCGTAAGGTTACAAATCAATCCAATTTCACCATGGTCAGTAAACGTAAGTCCTGTAGGAAACATATAAGTTTATTGTATCATTTGAAAGATAGAAAAATCAACATCACAAAAGAAAGAATACCATATAGCAATGTAGATGTATTAAGCAATAAGAATTTCTTTAGAAATGACAAATTTCCGACTTACTATTTGCCATGACTGATATAGAAAATCTCTGACCCGAGTAATCAACTTAATATCTGCAGTGGTAGATATTCAATAAAAAAACAAAGAAAGGAACCACGATTCAAATGAAAATAAATTCTAGTAATGATAACAATAAAGCATTCAAAAATTAATTTTTGGTTTCTAATGTGAAAAAAGTTAATGTTGAAAAGTTTCATGTTAATTTGATCCATTTGATAGTATATGTAACAGTGTCATCAACCCCAGATAGCAGAGCGTGGATGCCAACCAAAGATGAAAATATTAACAAAAGATTGATTTTGTTAATTTTAGATTCAAATGGAATATCAACAAAAGATGAAAATATTGATACAATGAGCTCTATGCACATGGCCACATAAAGTGTGGAACATGCCTTGAATAAGAAAAGAAAAACACTCTAAAAAGGATTATATCTTGGGACTCAAAAATTCCAAAACCGGTATAAAAACACTCTAGTGGCATAATTTATGAGAACAAACTCACTTGGGTTGGGCTAGTGGTATTGGCTTGGGACCTGGGAGTGTGCTCCTCCTTAAGGTCTTAGGTTCGATTATCTCTAGTGCCAATTTGGATGGACTAATTTAGCTTCTTAAAAAAAGTTATGAGAACAATTTTCGTATGCTTTTTTCCAGCTTATTTTCCTAAGTTCTCAAATATAGGTTATGAAAACAACTCGTAGAAAGTAAATTAATCTGTTAGTAAAAAATAGCTTAAATAAGCTTATACAATTTTCGTAAGCTTTTTTCCAGCTTATTTTCCTAAGTTCTCAAATATAGGTTATGAAAACAACTCGTAGAAAGTAAATTAATCTGTTAGTAAAAAATAGCTTAAATAAGCTTATACATAAATGCTTGTGATATAGACTGCAACTAAGTTTATCCAAACAGGCCTGAAATGCCAAACTAAATGCTAACAGACTCTAACTAACTAACTAATAAATATAATTCATATTCTGTAACAGAGTACGGGGAAATCGGGACGGTTTGGAATGTGTATTGATTGCAAAAGAGAGAGAGGCCATGGTTACCTTGAGGTTTGGATGAGATATGCGGCTTTGTTCAACTCCGTCGCCGCTGGTGGTATCTGATTCTGTCAATTAGGCCTTCACGTCTGAACCACCTACTCATATAAGAGCGATAGCGGTGTTGCGGACTGGGAGGGTTAGGCTGGCTTTATTTAGACATAATGAATGTAGATTTTTTTTTTTTTTAAATTTAATGGCTGCTAGTTGGTATTTAGTTTAGGGCTTGTTATTTCCTTTCACTTATTTTCATCACCGCTATTTGGCCCAATCAACTGCTTAATCTGATTTAGAGCTCCGTTATGAGATGTTTACTTTATCACCCTACTATATTTCTCGTGCGCCCTACGAAATTACCAAAATACCATTTATGTTATTTATGTAGTGGATATCCCAAAAACACCGATCTTTACTTTTGCCACCTACTTCATAGGGATGGCAAAACGGGTCAAGCCCGTCGGTCCGTTTAACCGTCATTTTTGGCGGGGTGGGTTGGCATTTTCAATCCGCAAAAGTGGCGGCCCCATCCCGCCTAATCCGCAAAAAACACGGGAGGACGACGGGGCGGTGCGGGTTGACCCGTCGGGTTTAACCGCATTTTTTTATTATAAAAGTTTCAACCTATTACAAATGAATTTCTATTTTTCGATCCAATTAACTTAATCTACATTTTAGAATTGTTGTTGATTTGGATTGAAGAATAATTATAGTTTATTGTTTACTTTTGTTGATGTGGATTTAAACATTGAATCCAAGTTTTGTTTGTTTTGGATTTAAACCGAGTAGTTTCGTAAGGTTTTATTATGGTTTCTTTGATTTCATAAACTATGGATGTTTGAAGTTTTGATTGATAATTTTAATTTTGGTCACCTTGTTGGCTTATAATTATATTTTGATTTTCTTGGATGATTACTAATTTTATTTTATTCGCAAATTTTTATGATATTTTTGTGAATTTATCGATTTCTTATTTTTATTTTATTGACGAGGCACTCCCGCCAACCCGCCGCCCGCTAAGAAAAGGGGCGGGGTGAGATTTTCAACCCACCACCATTAATTAGCCCGCCCCGTCGCTTTTTAGACGGGTTAATGACGGGGCGGGTGGGACGGGGCGGGTTGACCCTTTTTGCCATCCCTACTACTTCATTTTTCGCGCGCACTACAAAATTACTAAAATACCCCCATACGCTACTTAGATAGTGTACACCTCCCCAAAACACTCTACCTTTATAATGTCTGATACTTAAGTAGGAAAAGGGTAAAATGGAAAAGGTGTAGGACGTGTGAGTAACTGGTATGGTGGCAAAAATAAATCTCAAAACATCTTATCTTTATAACGTCTGTCACTTAAGTAGCAGAATAGTAAAATAGGAAAGACCAAAGACATATGCGCGCGAGTAATGATTTATGGATTTTTATTGAATACCATTAATCTTGATTGATCTCAATAATATATCAAATTATTTTCGATTTCTTTAAAAAAATATGGATGGTTTTTCCGATATAAACCTGCAATTCAAATGTGAATAGGATCAGAGGAAGTACATGGGATTAGCAGGACAAGTAACCTAGAAATATGAATTAGAATATTCTAGTGGTGATTCTGACCTATTTCATCTTTCGTGTTGTTTGCTCGATCTTTTCTTTCTTCACATCTTCTTTGCTTTGAAATCCTTATTTAAAACACACAAAAATTACACTTTTAACTACATTACATACTATCTTTGGTTTTCCAATGCTCACTCACTATACATAAATTATGTATTATGTATATACAGCAGATTGTGATAATTACATATTCTGAGAACATACCATGTTTTTCACTTTACACATGTCAATGCAAATATTGTTGCTCAATAATACTTCCTGAATGTCGCCTAACAAGAAAAATTGTTTCAAAATTAAGTATTTTATAATTGTACTCTCTAATAGGGTAGTTAAAGTCCCGATTTTAATCCTAAAATCTTACGACTTTACGATTATGTTTGCCCTCAACAATTATAAGTACACGGTATAATCCTATTTATGTGGAATCGGGTGGAATCCCAATTTTAATAATAAAATCTTGTGATTATATGATTATATTTGCCCTCAACGATTAAATGTACACACATAAATCGTCTACTTTTTCCGTTCCTTTTTATTTGTCATTTTAGATTACTGAACACTATTCACATAATCTACTTTGACTATAAATATTTATTAATATATATAAAACCAAATGTTAGCAAATAAGATACTATTGTTCAATTTGTCTCGACGGATATTTTCAAAATATAAAATTTTCATAATAAATAACTAAAGATATTAGTGATCAAAGTTATTCATTGACATGTGTGTAGTGATCAAAAACAACAAATAAAAAGGAATAGAGGGAGTAGCAATTTAGCGATTATGCTTGCATTCGGATAAAAAAATAAAAAACTTCTTCTCCCTTGTCATTATTTTGTTTCATTTCCAAAATGGCTTCGATCTTTCATGCTAATAAATTTAAGGTTAAATGCATTTAGATGTTTTTAAGTTTCACGTTTGTAACAATTATGTTCTTTGAATTTTTTAGGTAACAAATAGTCTTTTAAGTTTCTAATTTGATCACTATTACCTTTCTAGTTAATCTCCTCTAACATGTGATTTTCTCATCAAAATATCCAACATGGTGGAAGTCAATGTTAATGGCCACAATGCAATTAAGATAACCAAAAAGGTAACGGTGCAATAAGATTTTGTAATGGAGAATAACTGGAAGGTAACCGTACAACAAGTTAGAAACTTAAAAATGAATTGTTACCTAAAAAACCTAAAAGACTTAACTGTTACCTGAAAATTTTAAAGGATCTAACCAATACAAATGTAAAACTTGAAGTCCCCACGGTGCATTTTGCCAAAATTTAAATTTACTCTATGTGATGTAAAGTTTTCTTTGTCTTATGCAATTTTATATGCATATGTGAGCTTTACAAATTTTGTTACGATACTTTACTTCCCTATATTCAATTTTACATAAAATCCCGATTTTAACTAACTAATATCACATACATTCTTCTATTTATTGTATTTTTTAAATCATAGAAATCTTAAACCATTATGTATTTATGTAGATGTGAAAATGGTTAGGTGTGAACTGTGAAGGGGAGAGGATCTCCTCCCAAAACTCTACAATTTTCTGCAGTCATTGAATCCTAAACATTAACTACACGGTCTCCCTTTTTAATAAAAAAACACATTTTCTCACCTTTTCAATGAAGGGATAGGATCTCACGAGAAAAAATAACGGGAGACAATCCCCTTCTGGTGTGAAGGCATATAAAGTTTTATCAGAGAACAAGGTCATTTTGAATTCAAGAAACTATCCATGTCACAACACCTAGGTATCATGTCTTAAATTAAAAATAAAACCTAATTACCAACAAAGAACAGAAAAACTAATAAAACTCGTACGTACTAACATCTTTGGAATGATTAAATGAACCTTTCAACATCATATATGAAGAGTATAAAGATTAACAAGAAAACTCAGACGTATCTATCAATGAGCAATTTTCTCAGCTCATCAGACATTCATTCGTAATGGCGAGGCGACAGTCCTTTCTATCCGGATACGATCCTTCATAGGGTCCCCTCAGCTTGAAAACTCTATCAATCACACGGAGCTCTGCTCTTGTGGAGCTTGAACCACAAAAGGCTGTCCAATCATTTACTGCCATGCCAGAAGCTAGAGCAACGCTGCCCCGATTGACAGTCCCAGATTCCAAAGGAACTTCAAGAGCTGCAGAAAGTTCATCCAAGACTTTTTTGGAAACATTAGGGTGCATCTGCAGTAAGTATATGATCAAAAGAAAGTAATTATTATACCTAAACTACAAAGCTCAACTGTTCAAGAGAAAATGTCTTGTGTACTAACCAAACCACCTATGTTGGACAAGGCAAAGTAAGTTCCAGACAAAAAATATTCCGGCATGAAAACTTCTACCCCAAGGACATCTGTGATCAACTCCTTAAATTCCTGAACAACAGACGGCAGTAAATACTAGGTCAAACTAAGAATCATTTCAAACATCCAGAAGATAAATGATATTCTATTTTATACATTTTAATTTTTCAGATAAAAAGAAATGTTTGAATAATGACTCTCGAAGCTTCACCGATATGTGTGCTATCATCATCATACCAATGGACAAACAAAAGTAATAACACCCTTGAAAAAATCCGAACCATCATATATAAAAATATTAAGTTAAAAATTATCTGTTCAATTCACAAACCAGCATCAGTTAGTCATTTATATAACTATAACCTATTAATTTTTCTCATCATTTTCATTTGTCGTCAACGAGAGTGCAGTACTTGGATTACATAATACAATGCACAGACCACCATTTTAATTCAATGTCAACAAGAGTGGAGTAATTGAATTATATAATACAAAGCACAACTCTGAACCAAAACCCACAAAAATTAAACAACCTGTACAGGTGACATGGTCAAAACCTGGTCTTACCATTATAACACAGCAAAAATTTCAATGAAAATGTATCTATTATTTTAATGAAACTATTTACAATTTACCTGATTATGGTAAAAATTTAAGATTTTTAATGGAACTATTTACAGTTTACCTGATTATGATCAAAAGTTAAATATTTAAGGTGGTTTGATACATGTAATCTACACCTTCTCCTACTTGGTTCAAAACCAGCAGAGAGAAACAGAGGTTCAGAAAGATAAGCATGCGCGCGCGCACACACACACACACACACACACACACACACACACACACACACACACACATATATATATATACATACATATATATATATATATATATATATATATATATATATATATTTCTTTATTCCCTATCCATGATTAACAAGAAAACGCGTTCCTATCAAATTCAATTTGCCTTAAACAAGAATGAGATAGTAGCATGAAAATAAATCTATGATGTACAGTTATGACAATACCCAGCGAAGTTCAGCGTGAGCGAGGGCCACATGATCATTACAAGCTATAAACTGTCCATAAGAAGTTAATCCTTCTTCAATGAGCTGAACAACAACTTCATCAGGCACACTTCTTTTTATATGTTGCAATTCTATAGATAACCATGGCAAAAATATCAAGTACAGTAATTCGGAATAATATACAAATGGTATGAAGTTCTATGCCACAACAAAGATGGAACATTATATATAAATGTCATATATGAAGAAAGTAATAATAAGTGATAATCAAGGAAAGCCAACACTTTTGAGTATCTTTGTATTCTAATACAGACAAATAAGCTGATCACACCCCAACAAAAAAATGGAAGAAATAAAATGCTGAATAAGGGCATGGCAAGTGTCAAAACGCCAGTGCCCACAATCCTCCATGTTGTTGCCATGAGAGATATTGGACAACATTGTTTCAATATTTTTTTAATTTTAGTCACTCTCAGTCCCATTAAATAAAACATGGAAGATATTATATGAGACGTGAACCATCTCATTAACCAAAATAACCTCATACTAACTGACTTTTTTTTATAAAATAAAAGAAAGCAAGTATTTTACACAAGTATTCTACCATCTACAATGCCTGGAAATTAAGGTAAGATATGCTTGACAATGCTATTTAAAATAACAGTTGAGGTCCTTTAGTGACCTAAACAATAGGGTTTGTTTCTTGAGGAAGGGGAACTGAATATGTTTTGACAGGCAATGATACACTACAGTAATATAACATTCAACAGAACAATGAATAAACTAAATGTATAGCATAATAGCTAAAATCACCGTTGTATGTGGTTGTATGGGGCAAGAGAAGCCCATTTTTGTTTCCTGCAAACCAATAGAAAGGTAAACTTATAAGGCCCCATTACCATAAGCAAAAATCAATAATCAGGAAAAACTGGTGTTACCATCACGTTATTGAAATACTAAAAGAAAGAAATTTGTAATTGTAGTACTAAAAGAAAAGGAAGAGGGTGGAGCCAACTCTATTACCAGCTTTGATATAGTCCAAAAGGTCTGATAAAAATTATACGAATATTATAAAATATCTTATTATTATTATTAGGGTTAAATATCTTTTCGGTCCCTCTAAATTTTCAAAGTTTCACTTTTAGACAGTCCCTCTAAAATTTTTCTTCGAATAATAGTCCCCCTAAAATTGTGTTTCTAATATTAGTCCCTACCGTTAAATGAAACTAACAAAAGCTGATGTGGCATGCTTACTTGACAATGTTAGATGACTTGGATCTGACTGGGAGTGTACACATGGCATTTATGATATATTTTATTTAAATTAATAACAAAAATTCCCTGTTTGTCTTGTATCCCAATAACAAGGGATTAGCATTTAATCTTGAGTATTGAGTTAGTTCAAGCTACTATGAATTATACCCAAACTCTTATTTTTTCTCAGCACATACTATCTAAAATCCCACAACTTCAACATGGTAAAATTCCTAATAGTCAGGTTAGATCCTCCTTCCCATCACTACTATTGCCATGTTCCCGGAAATTTGGGCCTATTTTTATACTTGTATCTGGAATCCTTTTTGAACCCTCATTCTTTACTTCCAATCATTTTCTCTAGAGTTTTCTTGTAGCCGTCTAATCCCAAAGCATTATTTATCACCAAATTCTATCTAAAGTCCCAAAACTAAAACACAGTATCTAGAGTCAGGTTTGATCCTCCATGATCTGTCCCATCCTTATTCCACTGTTGTGTTCCCGGAATTTTGCGACTATTTTTATATTTTTATATTTGTATTTGGAAAACCATTTTCTCTAAAATTTTCATGTATACATCTAATCTACGAAGCATTCCACTTGTAACTTTCGTTATCTATCACTACCAGAGCCACCACAGAACCGTTGTCGGAGCCACCCTAAAATCACATGCCCTGCCATCAGCCACAGACAGCACCACTCTGTCTTCTGTCAGAACTCCACCGACCAGCGACGCATACACTGCCATCAACTGCCATTTTGACATTGTTTGCGCGTTTGGGATCATGGGTCACTCATCTTCTTGTTTGGGTTTTGGGTCTTCATTTTCTACGCTGTATTTAGGCATTTTGCTAAATGTTGTTTGTATTCTCGGGTTGTTTTAGCATTTGCCACACTGCTCATGATAGCAAACTCTCTCAGGCATCCTAGAGGTCTGTTCTTAAAAGCATTTTATAGGAGTATCTTATATTATCTATTTTTTGTGTGTTAACCCTCCAGTTTACAGGGCAAGGGAACCTCGATAATTCAGAGTTCGGCCAGGAGGTAAGTAAAGTTTGGCCAATGATTGTTTCACCCAAGAATTGTAGTCGGGTTCGACCAAACAATCCATCCTTACGTGGAGCTCATTAACCACTTGGGCCCAATCACTTGGTTATGTTAGATTATCTCTTAAAATTATTCGGAGTCTTGTATTCCTATAAATACGGGCAGTATTTAGCCTTTTATCTTAAATCCACAACTTCAAGTCTTCAACAATACACATTAAGATTTAAAATTTAAGAGAAAAACTTTACCAATACAATAACGACCAACACTACTAGAGCCGCCAATGGAGGTTTTGATGATAGGGATAACATCTTGAAATTCGGCCTCAATTGAACTGTACAAAAAATCACATACATTTATTCATTTGTATAACGGTACGGAATTCCAATCCATTTGAAACCAAATGTGAAATTCCATTAAGAAATATATTTCATTAGTAAACTAAAAGATTGAAAACCTGTAGAAGTTTTCGGAACCTCCAGTACCAACCAAACAATAGGTATTCGTAAGGTTACAAATCAATCCAATTTCACCATCGTCAGTAAACATAAGTCCTGCAGGAAACATATAAGTTTATTGTATCATTTGAAAGATAGAAAAATCAACTTCACAAAAGAAAGAATACTATAGCAATGTAGATGTATTAAGCAATAACAATTTCTTTAGAAATGACAAATTTCCGACTTACTATTTGCCATGACTGAGATAGAAAATCTCTGACCCGAGTAATCAACTTAATATCTGCAGTGGTAGATAAAAAAAACAAAGAAAGGAACCACGATTCAAATGAAAATAAATTCTAGAAATGATAACAATAAAGCATTCAAAAACTAATATTTTGGTTTCTAATGTGAAAAAAGTTAATGTTGAAAAGTTTCATGTTAATTTGATCCCTTTGATAGTATATGTAACAGTGTCATCAACCCCAGATAGCAGAGTGTGGATGCCAACCAAAGATGAAAATATTAACAAAAGATTGATTTTGTTAATTTTAGATTCAAATGGAATATCAACAAAAGTGTGGAACATGCCTTGAATAAGAAAAGAAAAAACTCTAAAAAGGGTTATATCTTGGGACTCAAATTTCCAAAAACGGTATAAAAACACTCTAGTGGCATAAGTTATGAGAACAAACCCACTTGGGTTGGGCTAGTGGTATTGGCTTGAGACTGTGAGTATGTTCCTCCCTAAGGTCTTAGTTCGATTATCTCTAGTGCCAATTTGGATGAACTAATTTAGCTTCTTCAGAAACAAAAAAAAAACAAAAAAATTATGAGAGCAATTTTCGTAAGCTTTTTTCCAGCTTATTTTCCTAAGTTCTCAAATATAGGTTATGAAAACAACTCGTAGAATGTATAAAAGTAAATTAATCTGTTAGTATAAAATAGCTTAAATAAGCTTATACATAAATGCTTGTGCTATAAACTGCAACTAAGTTTATCCAAACAGGTCCGAGACGCCAAACTGAATGCTAACAGACTCTAACTAACTAATAAACATAATTCATATTCCGTAACAGAGTGCGGAGAAATTGAGAGGGTTTGGAATGTGTATTGATTGCGTGAGAGAGAGAGGCCATGGTTACCTTGAGGCTTTGTTCAACTCCGTCGCCGCTGGTGGTATCAGATTCTGTCAATTAGGCCTTCACGTCTGAACGACCTACTCATATAAGACTATAAGAGCGATAGCTTTGTTGCGGACCGTCAGGGTTAGGTTGGCTTTATTTAGACATAATGAATGTAGATTTTTTTTTTTTTTAATTTAATCTCAATCAACTGCTTAATCTGATTTAGGGCTCCGTTATGAGATGTTTACTTTATCACCCTACTATATTTCTCGCGCGTCCTATGAAATTATCAAAATACCATTTATGCTACTTAGGTAGTGGATATCCCAAAAACACCCGATCTTTACTTTTGCCACCTACTTCATTTTTCGCGCGCACTACAAAATTACTAAAATACCCTCATACGCTACTTAGATAGTGTACACCTCCCCAAAACACTCTACCTTTATAATGTCTGATACTTAAGTAGGAAAAGATGTAGGACGTGTGAGTAACTGGTATGGTGGCAAAAATAAATCTCAAAACATCTTACCTTTATAACGTGTGTCACTTAAGTAGCAGAATAATAAAATAGGAAAGACCAAAGACGTATGCGCGCGAGTAATGATTTATGGATTTTTATCGAATACCGTTAATCTTGATTGGTCTCAATAATATATCAAATTATTTTCGATTTCTTTAAAAAAATATGGATGATTTTTACGATATAAACCTCAAATATGAATTTTGTAAAATTTGTATTTTTCTTATTGACAAATTGTAAAATTTTTATTTGTTATATATAATAATAATAATATTGATAATTTAAGACTTGGTAAATTCTTCCTATATTAGACAAAGCCTACATTTAAAAGTAATATTTTCGGATGAGTTTATCAAATCAAAAATAAAATTTGAATTCTTACCAAATACGAGTTAAATTAATGCAAACGACCTTCGTAATGAATAAAAAAAGTTTTAAGTTGGATCTTTATTCTTGGAAATTCTTCATATTTTGTAATAAGTTTGGAAATTAGTACTATTGTGGAACTTAGACTTGCTTGTTAATAACTGGTAGTATAACAACCAAGTGATGTTTGATTGAATTTATAATATCATCAGTCTTTAATTCCTAATAGTAATATTATCTTACATTTTATTATCAAAAATAAATAAATTATCTTTCATTTGTATAGTAATGATCATTAAATAAATAAACCAATTTTTTTTTGACACAAAATAAATAAACCAATTATGTACCTTCTTTTTGCAGTCTGTATAACATTCATACTCTTATCAATAATGATTGGGTTAGGTTGGCTTCATTTAGACATAATGAAAGTAGAATTTTTTTTTAAATTTCCATCACCGGTATTTGGTCCAAATGTCCAATAAACCACCTAATCTGATTTTGGGCTCCATTATGAGATGTTTACTTTTGCCACCCTACTACATTTCTCGTGCGTCTTACGAAATTATCAAAATACTCTTTCTGCTACTTAGGTAGTGGACACCCCAAAAACACCCAATCTTACTTTTGCCACCTACTTCATTTTTGTGCGCACTATAAAATTACTAAAATACCCCCTATATGCTACTTAGATAGTGTACGCCCAAAAACACTCTACCTTTATAACTTCCGCTACTTAGCGGAAGAGTAAAATGGAAAAGACGTCGGACGCACGATTAATTGGTATGGTGACAAAAATAAATCTCAAAACACCTTATTTTTATAACGTCTGCTACTTAAGTAGCAGACGATATTTTTCAAAAATTCTCATTTTTATAACGTCTGCTACTTAAGTAGCAAAAAAGTAAAATAGGAAAGACCAAAGATATATGCACGTGAGTAACAGTTTATGGAATTTTATTGAATACCGTTAATCTTAATTGATCTCAATAAGAGATCAAATTATTTTCGATTTCTTTAAAAAAAATTATGGATTACTTTTACGATATAAACCTTTAATCCAACCGTGAATTTTGTAAAATTTATATTCGTTATAATAATATTTGCAACTTATGCACCGTAAAAGACTCGTTAAAGTTCTCTAATATTGGACAAAACCTATATTTAAAAGTAATATTTACGGATGAGTTTATCAAATCAAAAATAAGATTTGAACTCTTACCAAACACGTGTTAAATTAATGAACGACGTTCCTAATGAATAAAAGTTTTAAGTTGGATCTATATTCTTGTAAATTCTTCATATTTTTGTAATAAGATTGGAAATTAGTATTTAGGAACTTAGACTTGCATGTTATTAACTAGCATAAACAAGGAGAGTGAGGTATATCAAAATGTCACCGATAATGAATTTTCATTATTAATTTTGGACCAAATTTTGAGAATATGATATGAATGTTACAATTTATTCTCAAAATAATTAAAGTAAAATATTTCTAGGTGTCCAAAATAGCAGAATAAATGCTAAAATATCAAAATATTTAATAAATAATTATTTGGCAAAATTAAAATTAATTGGAGTTCTAAATGAAGGGACACGTGTAACCACGTGCCTACGATACTGGCAAATTTTCAGAATTTTAAGGGAACCACACACGTCCCACACGCTATTGGGAGTTACTAACTAAGGCTCTGTTTGGTAAGGCTCCAAAACGAGCTTATAGTTTATAGCTTATAGCTTATAAGCTAAAAGCTCTGTTTGGTAACGGTCTTTTTGTTACGAGCTTATAGCTTATTTTGACTAGCTTATAGCTTATTTTCAAACGCTATTTCAGCTTATAGCTTATAGCTTTTTGTTTTTTCTTCCAATTTTAACCTTATTATTTTAACTAAAATCCGATTTTATTATTAATTAATAATGTCCTTTTATGTCATTTTATATCTATAAGCTATTGAACCACTAATTTTACCAAACACTTCAATTAGCTTATCAGCTATAAGTTATAAACTATCAGCTATAAGCTATTTTTACCAAAAAGAGCCTAACTGTGTTATTTACAGTAAATGGGTTGTAACAACCCACGATTCGACCCGGTTCGTTTTCTTTGTTTACATGTGACGAAAAACAGTGATTTCGCTTGATTTCGGATCGTAATACATCAACAATAGAATACCCGTAATAATTTTTTGAGAATCATCAACCAAATCAAAATTGCAGATCGATAAAATTGTGGGGATTTAGCAAAATCTGGAAAAATTTCTCAGGATTCATATAGTGAAAACGATTTTTAAATCTGCTAATATCAATTGATTTGCTTGGTGATTTATCATAGAATAGGGTAATCGAACAGAATCGTATGAAATTGAATAACACAAAACCCAGCACACAGTACACGAAATTTAAAGAAACAGAATCGTGTTATAGATATGAATAAGACAGCATATGGATCGTATGAATAAGAAAGCAACATATTCAGTTTTGATAAACAACAATGAATATGAACATGTATCCAATTATTATAATAGGAAAGATTTTCGATATAAACATATAGAAAGCAGTTGCTCATCGATTCAAATAACAGAACAATAGCCATAATATGTATCTAAGTGGCTCTGATACCAATTGAAAGAATTTTAATGTGAGCCATGGATTATTAGATACAAGATTATAGCATAATTAAATAGATCAGAGAAAGGAATCGTGTACCTCATATGAATTTTGATCTTCAGAGAAGAGGTTAGAGGTCTTCTACCTCTCACTGAAGAGCAGTGTTCCGTCAGAGTCTATAGTAACCTAATGGGATGGTTATTATATAGCTCATCAGTGGAGGTAGGACCTCTCAACGGGCCTAATATGAGAACAACCCAACCCATCACGGGTTATTCCCAATTACATTCCAATTCATAAATATCCATTTATTTAAAGGTTAGTGCATGCTTATAATTAGAATTTAATAGTTGATTTAATCATTTATTATTTTAATTATTGATTAAGGTTAATCCATACAATAAAATCCAACATATGGTTGATGAAAAAATTGGTGCACCAGATGCGGAAAAACAGTGTCATTTTCGTTGCCAAAATTTTGATGTTGAATTAGAGTTTATTTTTTTATTGAATGGAAGTTATTGATCTTTTTTGCTGCTTTTTATTGCTCAACATCTTCAACAAAAAAATAGTTGCTTAGTCAGAAAACTAATTAGTAGCTAGCTGCAAAAATTTTGCTTGCTGTGCTTAGAAATACTTCCTCCGGTCCAATGTATAAGGAACAATTTGAAAAAAAAATTTGGTCATTTATATAAGAAACAACTTATAAATTTATGCTTTATTAATTAAATATTTTCATTTCTACCCTAATTAAATATCCTTGTGAATAGCAAAATTCACGTTGGAATTAAGCATAGTGGTGTATGTAGATAATTACAAGAGAGAAGTATAAATTAATACACCAAGGTTATTTTTGGAATAGACAAAAAGATTTAGAATTTTTAATTAAAAAAATAAGGTTTCTTGGTCTGTGTTTTTTTTTTTTTGATAACTGTTTCTTGGTCTGTGTGTTTTTTCCAAATTGTTCCTTATACATTGGACCGGAGGGAGTAGTAGATTGGTTGCTTAAAAATTAATTGAGAGGAACTATTTTTCATAGCAATAATAATATTTTATATTCTTTCTTATTTCAATGTTAATATCTCTCCATTATCTCTCCTATTATATCTCCTATTAATTCCCATAAACACAAGATTGGAAAGATGAGAACACGCATAAAAAAGAAACGATTGCACTCCATAAACATAGCAATTAATTAATCTTTTTTGACAAATAAACATAGCAATTAATTATTAGTTATAACTAAACATCTTTTTATTCAGCCTTTATGATGAGAGAAAACAAAATACGCTGAGCAATTACTACTTCCATTGCCTTTCCAAGAATTGTGTCTCTCTCTCATTGTTCATTTAGAGTATTCCAAGGCGTGAATTTAATTAACGGATCATCAGTCTCCATTGAAACCAACGGTCAGATACACATCTTGCATAAAAAGTCATTTGTTTCCAATTCGCACAACAATTATTGATGGCTACCAAATTAGTAATTTATCTGTTTCCAATGAATCCACATTAAACTTTGAATTTTTTTGTTTTAGATATACAGATGGTGATATACAATTAAAATGCTTTTCTATATATAGTCTGAAGATTTTGGTTGTTGATGATGACGTCAACCTTATAAATTATACTCCCTCCGGTCACATTTATAAGAAAAAAAACTACCTACGCGGTGTTTAAGGAATCTAGTTAAGTGTAATTAATATTCTTGATTTAATATAAAATATGAATAAGTTTACTATATTATACCCTTCTTTTTCTTGGAAATGACATGCACCTTTTGGAAAGTAAGGGTATATTAGGCATAACAATGTTAATTAGTTGAAAAGTAGTTAACTTTTGCTTATAATAGTGACCAAAATTTTAAGTGTTTTTTTGCTTATAAATGTGACCGGAGGGAGTAGTTTATAAAAAAAATTCTGAAATTTGTAAGATTGTTTGTACTTTCAAACTTGCATAATTGGGTGAAAAATGTGTTGGACAATGTCAATTATTTAATCGTCTAAGTATTTTTTGCTTCTGCACATATGAATTCTTTTATTATAACATCTAAATTGTTCTTTTTATATGACTCATAAGTTAATACCCACCCAATACGAAAAAATAGTAATTATTGTTCATAGACACGCTATATTTGTTTCACCAAAGAGATATAATATAATTGATGTATAATTATTGACCCGTGCGAACGCACGGGCATGTTATCTAGTTTCAAGTAACATAAATATTGTGATTTTAGAGCTTTTAGGTTTAAAAGAGCGGTCAAGGTCACGGTCACATAGAATTTTGCAATTTCGGTCATTACAGATGTTGTGTTACAGATTGCGGTTGTCACGGTGTGTGAGTTAATTATAACATGGCACAAATTTTATTAAAATTATTTGTACTATCTCATATATGTATAACAACTTAAATTAGAGATAGATTAAATTTTTTGAGATAACACTATGTAATTTATGTTCATATTTGTACTAAAAAATGTGATTTTTATCCATTTTAATTGAAAAAAACGAAACTCTCTTTAACTATTAGCATTTTGTCACGGCCGTAACGGCGTTTCATCGCAGTCATGTCGGCATTTTGTCGTGATTTCTTTTTTCTTTCACCTTATAAAAACAGTAAAAAAACATTAACGAAGGCTTCCAAACCATTGTTTAAAACCTGACACTTCAATCAAACAAAATAAAGTAAAGAAACAACACATATATATTATATAAAAGTTTTCATCTAGCGATATTGCAACCATAAGTTTTCATAGCCACTAGTCTACTTCATAAAAGAAAAACACTCCCCCCTCCTCTAAACCCTAATTTATTTATTTTGTGCATCCAATAAGGAGGGGTGGTTTTAAGGTCAATTTTTGATCCAAAATCACCCCTCTAAATTGTTTTTCCTTTTCTTTTCAATTAAATAAGTGATTATCCATATAGATTTGCTTCTTCGTTTTTTTATTTTTTAAGTTTGTCGTCGTCTTTGTGCGGCGTTGTGTTCATAGTCGTCTTGTGCGGCGTTGTGTTTGTGGTCGTCTTGTGTGGCGTTTGTTAGTTTTTCATTACGGTGTTTCGTTGATTCAAATTGGCATATCTACATCAACTCGTTACAGATCTGGAGACTTTGAAGACTTGGACGTCAACGTTGCAAATCCGGGAGTATGAATGTTCCAGTGACTTTTATTTTGTCATATTTGCAGGCACTTTCATGCTGCCGTTGTATGCTATTAACTTAGGTGCTGCAAGTTTATTTATAGATTCACCTTTTTCAGTTTTTAGCAATCTTGACTTTGTAATGATCTATGTATTTTCAATTTGAATGAATGAATCTTTATTTTTAGTAAAAAAACAAAAACAAAAACACTCATAAAGGAATTTTATTTACTAGATCCAACGAATTACTACTATTTAGTACATCTAATTAATGAAAATAGATTAACTCATACTACCCGTCCCTAATTATAAGTCTTTGTTTGATAAAAATGTACTATTCATCTATCTTGTTTTATCCGTATTTTTTAATAATATATAAATGTAAATATTAACATATAAAATCTTGTTCAATTTTTTTTATGAGTATTTTCAAAATATTAAGTTTTTATATAATTTTGACTAATAGACAATTAAAGATATCAGTGATCAAAATAATGCATTAATTGACATACGTGCAATGGTCAAACATGGTCTTATAATTAGGGACGAAGGTAGTATTAATCTACTTTCACGTGTCTGTGTTTAGTTGACTTGTAAATGTGATTGTTATTATATAATAACAATGAATAAATTTTTTTGTAAATCAAATATATTTGTGCGCGGTTGTATAGACTAATTATATGATTGTTTTTTTTTATCAAGTAGCCTAATGACTAGAAAATCCACCTTAAAAATGAATAAGTGGAATATTCCGGATTTGAACCCGGACTCCACAACACATAATGCAATGTCCCACGTTATGTTCACGAAGACCTAATTATATGATTGTTATTATATAATTAATAAAAAAAATTGTTAATCGAATATATTTGTGCACAGTTGTATATATTAATCTTGCAACCTTTTTTTTTGAGAAATAATCTTTCACACCAATCTTTTCAATGACAAGCATCATCTTTTGAGAAACAGTTGTATATATTTTTTTTTTTTGACTAAACTCCGAAAATGTATTGAGAGCAATAAGAGACACAAAAATGCTTGTCCTTCTTCCAACAATGCCTCATTTGAGAGCATAAATACCAAAACACGCCTCAATTTCATCTACAGGAAAAAGATGTTTTAGTCACACTCTATTTTTTTTTATAAAAAAAGCTATAAATTTGAATCATGGCCTTTTATTTATAGGTCTAACTATAAACGTATATAAACATAAATTTGATTGCTCAAAAAAAAAAAAACATAAATTTGAATTATGGCCTTTAAATCTATTTTGTGGTGTTGAGGTATTTGCTCTCACCTACCTAGGTTTAAAAGAAAAACTGAAATGCTCTCATTTTATAGTCAAAAATTAGTTTAGAGTTTTGTTTAAGTGAGTAACATATTTGAGTCACGGGACAGATCGATAATCAAATGTTTGTCAGTAAAGAAATATAAAATTTGAAATAAAATATTTGATCTAAGTCACAAAATATAAATTTTGAAACATAGAAGATCGTGTTGAATCTACTCCATCTTCTACATAATATAAAGTTAATTGTTATTTTCGTATATTCTATCTCTAAAATAAAGTGGGAACCCAAGGTAAACTCTCTGGATATGCAAGGACAATCATCGTGTATGGTGTGAAAAAATTCAAAGTTTTCACATTTTCATATAGGTTTATTAAAATTTTCATATATGTAATTTGTTAAGAGTTTAATTATTGTGCACTGTCGATTTAAAATTATTTTACACATATATTCAATAATATTTTGCCACATTATTTAATGAATGAACACATTATATATATTTTAAAACACATAATATTATATGTCATTCAATATCTTATTGAACACATGTGAAAAATAACTTTACAAATAATATATATAAGTTAAATTAATTTTTTAAATAACATTTATGGTATTAAAAAAACTTTACGACCATGTAATTACTGCATCTGATCTAATTTAACCTAAGATCACATAATAATTATATGAAATAAGGCTACAATTTTATTTATTTTTTAAAAAAGAAAAAAACAGATTTTTGTTTTTTCAATCGGTAAACACAAGTAAAATTGGTACGTACAGAAGGGTAGAGGGGAAAAGGGATTGTTGTGACAGTTATAGAGAGAATATTTTGCACTAATAAGGTATAATTTCTCATTCCAAGGATTCATTCAGAAAAATAAACAATCATGTGATCATTTACGGACCATCATTTTCTTTAAGGAAAAATCTCATGTATCATCGTATGTCAAGTCAATATTATTTGCCATGAACATGTACAGTTTTTTAGGGGAAATCTCATATAGGTTAATGAAGATATTCTAAAACAATCATGTGATCAAATAAATTATATTTGATTATACTCACAAAAAGTAAAATAAATATTTTATAGAGACCATATTTTCTTGAGAATAAGAGAGCTGATGGAAGAAAAAGTGTATTTGTGTTATACGGGGTGGATACGGGTTTCCTGTCAGACTATGCTTTGGGTTGTTTCGACTCTTTCTCCCTATCTTTCTCTTCGAGTTTGAACCTTCATTCAGACCAGGTGAAGTGCGTTGATGATTAATTTAGCAAGTGTACTAAACTGCCGTCAAGTAATAATAAAAGTAAGTAAGATCGTCTCCACAGGGATTGTGATAAATCAACAATTGTCTTTTGAGAACATATTTAGGTATATAAAAAAGGGGGGATTTTCTAGGGTTTGTTGGAGAAAATAACTTTGAAATTAGGGTTTGACTTTAGAAGGAGAAGCGATTGAATATTTTTGGTTCATCTGATTACTATTGTCTCGGTAGTTCATGTATGTTAACAAATTACCAAACTAGTTTCACGATTTGATTAAAATAAATAACTATGTTCAATCTCTTGATAACATAATCCTCTCCCTTGATCATAAACCCCGCTAATCTCTTAGGATGATTTATGATCCGAGAGGAAGTTGTGCTTTAATCTTTAATCTCAATTAGTAAACCAAAATCTCTTAAGTGTAAACCAATTTTACAATAATTCCTAGGTCAATAATCTATTCCTATTCTCATAGTAAAACAAATTATTAAATTCATCACACAAGTGATCAAATCATGTAAAACATTAAGCACAAGGAAGAATTGATGAAACTAACTTCGTAATTAATTAAACATAGCATATGAAACTACATGGTTCAAGAACAATAGCAATTAGAATCCCCTAAGATCCAATCATGTGGAATTAGTTAGACATAATTAAAGGATAAATTACATCAACAAGGGTGAAAGAAAGCATTACAATAATCTCTCTGATCGCCTTCAAAAGTCTACCGTTTCGCCGTAAAATTCTGTACCCTAATTCTGCTTCAGAACTTCAAATATATAGGCCAAGGTTACGCGCCCGCGCCCCGCGCCAATTAACAGAAGGGGAAGGGTTGGCTTCTGGTAGTTGGCGCCCCGCGCCACTACCAGCATGTTTCCACAAATTTTCTCCTTTTTCTTGTGCTTTCAGCAGCCTTGTACTCGATGTAACTTCCACTTATTATGGTGCAAAAACATAATAAAAACGTACTAAAACCTTGTAAATAGGTCTTGAATCAAGTAGAAATATAGTAATAACGTGGAGTCATCACAACCCCAAACTTGAACTTTTCCTTGTCCTCAAGGAATATCTTCATCCATCAAAAAACCTGGCACTATCATCAACAATCTTATTCAAAGCATCAAAGTCAATCAAGTTAGATACCCACAATTATCATTTCAATGATCATCCCTATCAAGAATTTGCTCACACGTAGATTTATAACGAAAAATCAAGAACTTTTCACAAATACTGACCAAACTTTAATCACTTCACTCCCTCACATTCTCTCCTGTTTAAAGATGGTATATATTTCACTCAATCAACACAAACATGGCCATTCTACCATAGGCTTGCAAACATTCTAGAAATCAATCAACATGCATAAGAATTCACACCTTTAGAGGACTTGAGGGTTATAAGGGGGCTAAGGTTTTCGAGTGGATGTTTTTGGAAGGTAAGCAGAAAAACTTGGAGTTTCAAAGATCACCTATTTCACAAGATTGGATTATTTCAAACATTTCCCCCTTTAATTCAAGCATTTTTCATACTAGAGAACTTATTTATCACTTTTTCTTCTTTTTCATTTGGTGTTTTCTTTATGTGTACACCATTATTTTGTTTTTCTTTTGTAGTTCTCTAGTACCCCACCCCAAACTTAATTTGTTGCTTATTCCAGAAGCAACCCCAAACTTAATGATGAGCATTGTGCTCTAATTAAAAGTTTTGTGATCTAACTCCAAGAAAATCATCTTTTTTTTTTTGTTTTCTTTACATAATTTCAACTTGGGTTATCAAACAAAGAACATTTTTCTTTCGGCTCAAATGGGGTTTAACGAAGGATATAATATAAATAAAGGTGGCTTAAAAAAGGCTCAAGGTACAAACAACATGCCTCGGTGTGTAACTCATAGCAATCAATCAATTAAAAGAACAAAAGCAAGTTCTAGAGAATTAGCTAAGTTGTGGAATCTCTCATAACAAGAAAATTTTATGTGTTTGGGCTCAAATTCTCACGGCTTGGCCGGATTATCGAGTGGTCAATGTTTGAGAAATTTCCTCAACTTTTCTAATTACAATCAAATATGATAAGCAATCAATTTAGGGAGTCACAAATTCATGTATCATAATGCTAACTTAGCTGACTTATAATAACATTCAAACAAAATCATTCCGATAGTGCGCAAGTTTTCAAATAGCCAAAACATTCATCAAGGACAAAATTAAATTCAAGTTAAAAGGAAGTGAGACTAACCTTGGGTTGCCTCCCAATCAGCGCTCTTTTAACGTTAATAGCTTGACGGTCCGTGACCTAGGGGTCACGCGCTTGTTTAACGTCCCGAGGCTTGACGTCCTACACCCTCATTAGGGAGGGTATTTCAAATTTGCTTCTTCCAGGTAAGCATCAATACCATTCTTGACTTCTTCCTCCTTAGTCTTCTTGTGCAAGCAAAAGAGGGAATTCACACCGTCCGACTCCCAAACCAACGCATCATCATCCTGCTTCACTGCTTCCGCAAGCAATGTTCCCTCTAGATTTAGTGGTTCTCCTTCTTTGCAATCATCATCTAAGTTTTGAAGGAATATTTCAATTTCACGCTCCCACTCTTCTTCTTGTGCCTCATTTACCACCTCCTTGAGCACATCCACCTTGAAGCATTCGGGTGCTGGACCCCCAACTGTTGTGTCTTCAAACACCTGGAAGCATACCTGTTCATCGTCTAAACGGAACATGAGCTATCCCTTCTCAACGTCAATTAGAGTCCTTCCGGTGGCTAAGAATGGTCGTCCCAATAGGAGAGGGACTTCAGCATCTTCTTCCATATCTAGAATCACAAAATCAGTCGGGAACACAAATTCAGCACATCTTACCAAGACATTTTGCAGAATTCCATATGGATGTGTAATCGATCGATCGGCAAGAGATAATTGCATCTTTGTTGGCTTTGCTACAGCACCTGGGATATACTTCATCATGGACAAGGGCATTAAATTTATGCTTGCACCCAAGTCACATAAGGCTCTTCTAACATGCAAGTTTGCGATAGAGCATGGAATGGTGAAACTTCCTGGATCCTTCTTCTTTTGTGGAAGCTTCTTCTAAATTATTGCACTACACTCTTCGGTCATGTTAACTGTCTCATCATCCAGAGGTTTCTGTTTCTTTGTCAAAAGTTCTTTCATGAATTTGGCATAGACGGGCATCTGTTCTAACGCTTCCGCAAAAGGAATGTTCATTTGGAGGTTGTGAAGCATCTTCATGAACTTTTTGAACTGTGTAGGATCCTCTTCCTTAGCCTTCTTTTTACGCGGATATGGTAACTTAGCATGGATTGACTTTTCTTTCTCCTTTTGATCTTCTTGTACTACCACACTTTTACCTTTCTTCTTTTCAACTAACTTCTCACTCCGCTTTTCAACTACTTCTTCTCTCTCTTTGTCTGATTCAGCCACTATCTCCAACTCTTTTTCAACTTCTCCCCCGCTCTCATTTTTTTCTTTCTCTGCCTCTCTCTTTTCTCCTCCTGCGTCCCTCAACTTACCTTTCTTGGTTCCAACTTCCGGTGAAGGAACTTCTCTACTTCGCAAGTTGATAGCCATGCAACTTTCATTCCTCGGATTGTCCTTTGTAGAACCTTCAAGCCCTTATTTCGATTAGCTGCAAACTGTATTGACAATTGGCCAATTTGAGTTTCTACGCTCTTGATGGAATCTTCATGATTTTTGTTAGCAATGTCTTGATTGGCTTTCATTTGTTCCTGGTTGGCTTTCAATTGGTTTTGACTAATCTTCATCTCTTCAAAATTTCCTTGAGTGACCTTGATAAACTGAGCAAGTACATCTTCTAGTGGAGACTGTTGCCTTGGTTGAGAGTTCTGATATGGTGCTTGTTGTTGAGATTGATTTTGATTTCCTCCCCAACCAAAGTTTGGATGATCTCTCAAACCCGGATTGTAGGTGTTGGAGTATGGATTATTAGTGGTGTTGCTCTTCTTGAAGTTAGATAGGTACATTGCTTGCTCAGAACCTGCAGGAAAACACTCACCATTAGCATGTCCCTTACCACAAAAAGCGCACTTCACATCTTGGACCACGTTAGCTTGCATTTGAGGGGATGGCGTGGTTGTGAAGTGTTTCAACATGGCTTCCATTTGAGTATTCATCAGTTGTGACTGCGCTAGGAGAGCGGTTTGAGTGTCAATTCTGTTCAATAAGGCATATTTCACAGTTAGTTTCCCAGCAGGGACCTTTGCTTTAATGGGCCACGCCTTGACCTGTCCACCAGTGATAGCCTTGCATAAGGCATTGTCAGTCACTTCCACCTCAGCCTGGGGTCTGTCATCTCTACCCAAATACTTGTTAATCACCTGAGGAGAGAAAATCACAACCTTTCCTCTCACATGTACCTTCTGAAAATTATTGCTCAGGGGATCATCACATCCTTCAGGGATGTTCACCAAAAATTCTTTGACCAATTTTTCAAAGCAATCACCAAACTCAGTGACTGTTCTCTTCAATCCAGCAGCTTCAATAAGTTCCATCACATCTTCACATTTTAGAGCATTCTTACCTAGCTCTCTCTCCAAAGCCAACCTCCTATGATAGACAGAATTCCACCTTTGAGCATTAGCAATAGAGTGGAAGGAAACATTATCCATGGGGGCATCATCAACCTCATTAGCAGTTTTCTTAGCACTGGATTTGGATTTCTTGGCAGGAGGAGGACTGTCTTCAACATCCTTCTCAACATCGTACTCAGAGTCATCAGAGTAAGCTAGTCTTCTCTTCTGGGGCTTGTTCTTGCTTGATTTAACAGGGGTGCCTTTGCTCCACCCACGACCTGGTCCATACAGCACAGGCTTACAAGATGAGTCCTTCTTCTTTACAGCAGGCACAATCGTGGTGACAGTAGCAGTCTTGCTTGTACTCCTTCTTAACCTAGTCTTGATAGTGTTTTTCATGACTTGGGTAAGGGGCTCTGTAGGAAAGGTTACATCATCTACATCAATAATGGCATGGTTGTCATTAACTGTATCCTCAGAAGCATCTTCTGTATTGACTTCAACAGTCTTCTCAATGTCTTCAGATCTTCCTATGCCAGCAGTCACAGTTTTCTTAGTAGTAGCTTGAGAATCAGAATTTGTGCCAGGTTGAGCCAAGGATGTTTCAACATCCGGCGCAACATTGTGAGGTGCAGGAACACTGGATGTTCCAACATTCTTCACCACATCAGTAACATCATCAGTTGGTTTTTGAGAACCCAACTCAGAATCATTAACACATACAGTCTCTCCATCCACAGTCTTAGGTTTCTCAGAAGTACTCTCAACAACAGTAGCAGTAACAGTGTTCTCACAAGTCTTCCCTAATAGGTCATCAGATTTGGTATCATTAGAACCTAGGTTTTTGGATTTCTCCGAATCTAGGGCAACAGACTCATCAACAATCCTAGATGTTTCAACATTTGATTTTCCAGAGTCAACAGCAACATCAACATTATCGGACGCAAAAGGATTTGGGTTTAGGTACAAGTCTATCATGGTAAACGAATGTTTCGGTACAGATTTTGTCCTAGTTTTCTTTTTACTTCCGATTTTACTAGAGACAGAAGTTGGATAGGTACTTACTTTCTTTGGTTTCTCCTTCTTTGCAACAGATTTGCTTCGAGTAGATCGGGTCTCTACTTCGCTTGCATGCACCGACGCCAAAGGGTCTACGAGAGCGATCAAAGGTGATGCTTCAACCTTTGATTTGGAGTGATCGGAAGAACTTTTTGTAGGCGACATAGTGGTTTGATCTTTGACAGGGGAGGATTTTTGTGAAGTAGACATGGCAGAATGAGAGTTTTGGTGAGGAGAGATTTGAGTGATTTCACGGTTTGCAGAGAGAGAGAAGTTTGAGAAGTTGGGGTGGTTGTGTGTGGAGATAGAAAAGGGAAATATGAAAAGGTTTAGGAAAGTGTATATTTGATTTCCTAGATTTTCGTGCTGCACTAAAGAAAGGAAGTTGGTTATAACTGCTGCACCCCCACATAACTGTAATTGCTACAGTTCTTCAAATAGGCAAATTCCTAATTTGCCCCTTAATTTATCAAACTGATTTGCATCCAATGCCTTAGTAAAAATATCTGCCAATTGTTCTTCCGTAGACACATGTTCGAGAGTAACAATTTTGTCTTCAACTAAATCTCTGATGAAGTGATGACGAATATCAATGTGTTTGGTTCTACCGTGTTGAACTGGATTTTTTGAAATATTTATGGCGCTCAAATTGTCACAGTACAATGTTAGAACATCCTGCTCAACATTGTATTCTTTCAACATCTGCTTCATCCACAACAATTGAGAACAGCTACTTCCAGCTGCTATGTATTCAGCTTCAGCAGTTGATAGAGAGACACTGTTTTGCTTTTTACTGAACCATGAGATCAAATTACTTCCAAGAAAGAAACATGCACCTGATGTGCTTTTCCTATCATCAGCACTTCCAGCCCAATCAGCATCACAATAGCCAATTAGTCTAGAATCATTGCCATGTGAGAACAGAATACCATAGTCACTCGTTCCATTCACATATTTCAGAATCCTCTTGACTTGAGTGATATGACTAATCTTGGGCTCTGCCTGGTATCTTGCATAAACTCCTACAGCAAACATGATGTCAGGCCTGCTTGCAGTAAGATACAACAAGCTGCCAATCATACTCCTATAGAGACTTTGATCAACACTTGTACCACTTTCATCCTTAGTAAGCTTTAGATGTGTAGGTGCAGGTGTCCTTTTGTGTGCAGCATTTTCCATTCCAAATTTCTTCACAATGTTCTTGGCATACTTGCTTTGAGAGATGAAGATTGTTTCTTCCATTTGCTTCACTTGAAGACCCAGAAAGTAAGTTAGTTCACCTACAAGACTCATCTCAAATTCAGACTGCATCTGCATAACGAAATGTTGAACCATCTGATCCGACATTCCACCAAAAACAATGTCATCCACATATATTTATGCAATCATCAATTTACCATTTTCTTCTTTAACAAACATAGTTTTGTCATTCCCTCCTTTTCTGTATCCTTGACTAATAAGAAAATCAGTGAGTCGTTCATACCAAGCCCTTGGAGCTTGTTTTAATCCATATAGAGCTTTCTTCAACTTGTAAACATGATCTGGATGAGTTGGATCAATAAACCCCTTAGGTTGTTCAACATAGACTTCTTCATGTAGGTACCCATTAAGGAAGGTACTTTTCACATCCATTTGAAATAGCTTAAACTTAAGGATGCAAGCTACTCCCAAGAGTAATCTTATAGATTCTAACCTAGCCACAGGAGCAAAGGTTTCATCAAAGTCAAGACCTTCCACTTGAGTGTATCCTTGTGCAACTAACCTGGCTTTGTTTCTAGGCACAAGGTCCCATACCTCACTACGCTTGAACTGATTCAACTCATCTTGCATAGCACATATCCAGAATTCATCAGTAAGAGCTTCTTTTATGTTCTTAGGTTCAAATTTTGAAACAAAACATGAATTAGAAATCACATCAATCGATCTTCTTGTAGTAATTCCCTGATCAGGATTACCTATGATAAGCTCCTTTGGATGATTTTTCTGAACCCTTACAGATGGTCCCTTGTTAGTTGGATCATTCTGAGACCCACTTATAGATTCATCAGCCTGCTCATTTGAGTTTTTATCACTACTGTCAGCTTCTTCTGATATTTCAAATGTTGCAGCACCTTGTTCAACATCCTTTACCTTTTCTGATGGTGAGTCATCCACTACCACGTTGATTGATTCCATCATAACCTTGGTTCTTGAATTAAATACTCTGTAGGCCCTGCTGTTGGTTGAGTAACCAAGGAATACTGCTTCATCACTTTTAGGGTCAAGCTTCCTTCTTTGTTCTCTATCAGCCAGAATATAACACTTGCTTCCAAACACATGAAAATGTTTTACTGTGGGTTTTCTTCCTTTCCACAGTTCATAAAGCGTCATGATGGTTCCTGTTTTTAGTGTCACTCTATTATGAATATAGCAAGCAGTGTTTATTGCTTCAGCCTAGAAATTCAAAGGAAGATTCTTTGCATGAATCATCACTCTAGCAGATTCTTGCAATGTTCCATTCTTTCTCTCAACAACACCATTTTGTTGAGGTGTGATGGGAGACGAAAACTCATGCTTAATTCCTTCTGATGTACAGAACTCAAGAAACTTAGCATTCTCAAACTCTCTTCCATGATCACTTCTAATTCTTACTATTCCACTACTTTTCTCTCTTTGTAATTGTTTACACAATTCTTGAAATACTTCAAAGGTGTCGGACTTTTCTCTAATAAAGCTCACCCAAGTAAACCTTGAATAATCATCAACCATTACAAAGACATACCTTTTTCCACCAAGACTTTCTACTTGCATAGGTCCCATTAAATCCATGTGCAATAGTTCGAGTACACAGGAAGTAACAGAATGTTGAAGCCTTGGATGCGACATCTTGACTTGCTTACCAATCTGACATTCACCACAAATGTGTTTCTCTTCAATATGTAACTTAGGTAATTCCCTGATAGCTTCTTCAGAAATGGCTTTCTTCATTCCTCTGAGATGGAGATGACCAAGTTTCTGGTGCCATAACTTTACTTCTTCTTCCTTGCTTAATAAACATGTGAAAAAATTAGCTTCCTTTTGAGATGTCCATAAGTAGCAGTTGTCTTTGGACCTTTCCCCCTTCATTATCACCACTCCCTCTTCATTTGTGACAGTACATTCAGCTTGTGTGAAATTTACTTTGTATCCTTGATCACAGAGTTGACTAATACTGATTAGATTAACTGTAAGACCTTTGACCAATAAGACATTATCAAGCTTTGGTAAGCCATGATTGATTAGCTTCCCTTTACCCATGATTTCACCTTTGGCTCCATCTCCAAACGTAACAAAGCTGGTGGCATAAGGTTCAATATTTTCAAGAAACCTGCTAATTCCTGTCATGTGACGAGAGCAATCACTATCAAAGTACCAGTCTTCCCTTGATGAAGCTCTAAATGAAGTATGAGCAATGAGAGCAACACTTTCTCCTTTAGGTTTCCATTCACTTTTAGTTTTCAGAATAGGAGGTTCAGGAGGAAACTCCCTGAAGCGTTTGGGATACCCATAGAGTTCGTAACAGTAAGGTATGATATGTCCCTTCTTACCACAGTGATGACATATCCATGAACGTGATCTGTTCATGTGAGGCTTCTGATGTCGCCTAGGATGTTGAAACATCTGCCTGGGCACTGTAAAGTGATGATTACCTTCAGCAGTCATAAACTTCGTATCTAGATCATACATCTGCTTCTTGTTGAGAGCTTCATAGTCAAAACCAATGGGTTGTGGCTTGACAACCTGTTTTTCCAGAATCTCATCTAAAGCATGTGTACTATGGTGCATCATTACAACTTGCTTCTTTAAGTGCTCGAGTTGAGAGTTTAATTGAGTTACCTCATCATTCAAAGTTCCTATTTTGGCAAGATGACATTTTCTTTCAGTCTTCAGTTGAATGACCAATTTTCTTTCAGCTTCAAGTTGCTCACATACCTCTTCACTTCTTATACACAAAGACTTAAAAGATCCAGCTAGCTCATCATATGACACTTCCTCATCAATTGAATCAGAATCAGACTCAACCACTCCAGTTAAGGCAGTTACATGTCTGGCTGCTTCATTCTCAGCTTCTTCTTCGGATTCATCCTCTTCAGACCATGTAGCAGTCATGCCCTTTTTCTGTCTTTTGAGAAACATGCCACACTCAGTTCTAATGTGCCCAAAACCTTCACATTCATGGCATTTTACTCCCTTGGATTGTCCCACTTTGTCATCAGTTTTTGTCCTTCTGAAGTTGTTTCCAGATTTGCTGATGTCGAATCTGATGTGTTGGTGTTTTGTATGTTGGCCTCATTTTGCAAAAACAAGTTCTAGCAAGATGTTGGACCAGATGCCGTAGCATGTGGGTACAACATCTGTCGTGACGGTAATTCTCACTGTATTTATGTGCCATATCCTTGAAGATTCGCCTAAACAATATTTTCGCCTTTCCTTATATACCAAGACGCACGTTTTTATTGAGGTTTTATAAGGCGGCTGCACCAAGTTATATTTTCATAATATGCTACGCCATTTATGGAAACAAGAGATTTGGTTCAAAAATAAAAGATTTGATTTAAGAATTTGTGCTGGACTTTTTCAAAGGACGGCTGATTTGAAGCCCATATTGAAGACTATATATATGTGAAGACTGAAGATCTAAAGTTTGACTGAAGCCGACAATGTAATATTATTAGGGCTTAGTCGTGTAGCCACTCTCTAGGAGAGTCGGTGTAAAAGTGAACCACTCAGATTGTGAGTTGGTCACTATTGTCATTGGAGGAAGCTTGTAAGCAACTCCAAGTATGTGCCTTACTCGAAGCTTTTAAGCAAGAGTAACTAGTGTCTCGTATTATGTTCCAACATCATATTCAATATTGTAAGAACAACACTATTTGTGTTGGTTGTAGGGAAGTGAGATGGGATCTCATATCTAGGAGTTCCTAGGTAGAAGTTGCATTGGGTAGGGATTAAGTGAGGAGTTGTAAACGGGGGAGTTTAGCTCTGAATTAATACTGCTAATAGTGGATTTCCTTCCTGGCTTGGTATGCCCCCAGAGTAGGAGAGTTGCTCCGAACTGGGTTAACAATTTCGGTGTGTTCTTTAATTTCTGCAATTTATTTTTACCTTGTCTGTTTTATTCTGTACTGGTACGAGATGCTGAAACATCTGTCTTAGCATCACGTTATTATAAGACAAGTGCTACAGCTTTGTATACGACATCTGTCAGCACTTCGCCAGAATTTCATGATGTTTGGAACATTTCCTTTTGTCTTTCTATCCATGCGTCTCATAACCTTGTTGAATTGCTTTCCCAACAGTACCATGGCATCTGAGATACTTTCATCAGTGTCAATGTCATCTTGATGATCTTCATTGTCAGTGTTTGAAACAAGTGCTATGCTCTTGTTCTTGCTACCATTACTTCCAGAACGCTCATTAGCTGACATTTCAAATGTTTGAAGCGAACCTACCAAGTCATCAAGCTTAATAGTGTCCAGTTCTCTAAACTCTTCAATGCATGTGACTTTCATATCAAACTTCTTTGGTAAAGATCTTAGCATTTTCCTCACCATTTTCTCTTCTGAAAGCTTCTCACCTAGAGCATCAAAGGTGTTGGCATAATCAAGAATAGTCATATGAAATTCATGCACACTTTCATCCTCCTTCATCCTGAGTTCTTCAAACTTTGTAGTGAGCATCTGTAGTCTAGAATTCTTTACCTTAGATGTTCCCTCTTGAGTGGTTATCAAGATTTCCCAAGCTTCTTTAGCAACTTTGCAACGTTTAATTAGTCTAAACATATTCTTGTCAACTCCATTAAACAGTGCATTCAATGCTTTTGAGTTACCAAGAGCCAACTCATCTTCCTCTTTAGACCACACTTTCAGGCTTCAGCTCTTCCAGATTCTTTCCATCTTTGTCTTGTAATACTGATGGTTCCATCCAATTAGAATTGCCTTCCATGTTTTGCTGTCAATAGACTTCAGAAAAGCTACCATACGAGACTTCCAGTAGTCATAATTAGTTCCATCCAACAGAGGATGTCTATTCACGAACCCTCCTTCTTTCTCCATTTCTACCAGATGTATATGCCCTGAATCTCACCCAATCCAGAACAGGGTGTCTGCTCTGATGCCAATTGTAATCTGGCACGCCCAGGAACTAATGTTGAATACAATGTTCCAACACTTCTGTGAACACAATGTTGTAACCAATGTTTCAACCTTATACGAAGCAGCAGGAAATATAATTTAAATGACAGAAAATAATAAAGAACACAAATGATTTGTTAACCCAGTTCGGCATAAACGAACCTACTCTGGGGGATACCAATCCAGGAAGGAAATCCACTAATGTAGTGCTAGATCTAAGCCCTCAGGAAACTCCCCGTTTACAACTTATATCCTAGACACCTACTTGTGCAACTTCTACTTAAGAACTCCTAAGTATGAGATCCCATCTCACCTCCAACTATCACTCACAGTGATTACAGTAACACAACAATGTTTGCGAAGACACACTTCAAAACAACAAGTTACCTCCGTACTTAGAAGCTTAGGAGTAACTAACACACAAACAAATTCAGTCCTTAGCTTGTGTTATAGAATCCACAAGAAAGGCTCACAAAAATAGAACAAGACTCAAAACCCTAGAATGCTATTCTTCAATGACGGCTTTGATAACCCTACTGGGTTTTTCGTTCTTCATATATATACTCCAAGCAACACGGGCTGAACTCCACTTTGGGCTTAGAATACACATTAATCAAGAATAAGAACCATACATAAAGTTTCCTAAAATGTCAGAACATCTTTAGGAAAATATCTCATCGCTGATTCTTTATAAAAGTATACTCCTTGGCGCACAAGAGTAAAACGTGGTTTCCTTTTAAAAACGCGCTTTCCTTATATAAAACACGCGCGCAAATCATTTGGACACTGGTTGTACCAATGTTGAAACATTCGGTCCAACATCTTGCTTGTATATTTGTTTTAGTAAAATGCGGCCAATTCAAATATCCAACATATCTCAATAATATAATTGAATCTTTGAAGAATATATATTTGAAGTAAATCTTTTAAAGAATATATATTTGAAGTAAATCTTTTTGAAGAATATATATTTGAAGTAAATCTTTTTGAAGACAATCTTTGAAGAATATATATTTGAAGTTAATCTTTGAAGAATATTTATTTGAAGTAAATCTTTTTGAAGACAATCTTTGAAGAATATTTGAAGTAAATCTTTGTGTTGATTATCTCAATGGTCCAGATTTATTCTGAAGGCTTTTCTTGTGCAACAAGTACCTGCTATCTCAAGGCTATATATATGAAGACCTAAACCTTGTTTTTAATCATCAAAAGCCGTGTTTACTAAAGTGTGTTTTAGGGTTTTTGAGTTTTGCTTGTTTATTGTGAGCCTTTCTTGTGTCAAGTTGATACAAGTTTAGGACTGGTTACTT
Source organism: Trifolium subterraneum (assembly GCA_951799995.1). Taxonomy (NCBI): domain Eukaryota; kingdom Viridiplantae; phylum Streptophyta; class Magnoliopsida; order Fabales; family Fabaceae; genus Trifolium; species Trifolium subterraneum. The sequence goes on from OX637464.1 coordinate 5,473,525, forward strand.
GAGTTGTATTTGTGTGTCCTCTCCTAAGCTTTTAAGTACGGAGATTAGGATTGTGTGAACTTACTCCTAAGCTTTGAAGCACGGAGGTAGGTTCATTCTTGATTGTTTGAGTGTCTGTTACAGTGAGTAACTCTCTGAGTATTGTTTTAATAGGAGTGAGACGGGGTCTCATATCTAGGAGTTCCTAGGTAGAGTATAACACGGGTAGTGACTAGGTGATAAGTTGTAAACGGGGCATTTGCTGAGAACTTAGAACTAGTACTATTATAGTGGATTCCTCCTGGATTGGTATCCCCCAGAGTAGGTCGTGATTACGCCGAACTGGGTTAACAAACCTACTGTGTTATTTACTGTTCTGCTATTTACTGCTGCATTATTTTCTGTGTGATTTATTGCTACGAATATTGCTGTAGCATCTTGCGTAGCATCTGTCTACAGGGTGTCAGATTTTCAATTGGCATCAGAGCAGACACCCTAACCTGCGTGGGTGAGCTCCAGGGTAGATATCTGACGTCATGGACAGAGAATGAGGATACGTAACCAGGCCACCTCTTCTAGATGACTCCAACTACGACATTTGGAAAGTTCGAATGATAGCATTCTTGAAGTCTATGGACAACAGGACTTGGAAAGCCGTTCTTAAAGGTTGGGAACATCCCAAAGTGAAGGATGCTAATGGAGCTGATACAGATGTACTGGAACCAGAGGAGGAGTGGACTACTGCAGAAGACTCATTAGCTCTTGGCAACTCTAAAGCCTTAAACGCCTTGTTTAATGGTGTGGACAAAAATATGTTTAGGCTAATCAAAAAGTGTGAGGTTGCCAAAGATGCTTGGGAGATACTAAAGACCACTCAAGAAGGTACTGCCAAGGTAAAAATCTCAAGACTTCAAAATCTAACCAGGAAATTTGAAAATCTTAGGATGAAAGAGGATGAAAGTGTTCACAACTTCTACATGAATGTTATGGATTTTGCTAATTCTTTTGATGATCTAGGAGAAAAATTAAGTGATGAAAACATTGTGAGAAAAATTCTTAGGTCTCTTACTAAGAAATTTGACATGAAAGTGATTGCAATGAAAGAAGCTCAAGACATATCAACCATGAAAGTTGATGAATTAATAGGATCCCTACAAACCTATGAATCATCTGTTAATGAAAGAATAGAAAAGAAAAACAAAAGCATTTCTTTTGTATCAAATGCTGAGGATGAAGATCTTGAGAGTGATATAGAGTCAACTGACAGTGTTTCTGAAGCTATTGTCTTGCTTGGACGAAAGTTTAATAAGGTTCTAAAAAGGATGGACAGAAGACCCAGGCAGAATGCTAGGCATCTTGCTACTGACATGAGTCGCAACATTGGTAACTCAAGAAAAACAAAGATTGATGAAAAACCCGCTCAAAGTAAGGGGATTCAATGTCATGAGTGTGAAGGGTATGGTCACATCAGAACATAATGTGGTACTTATATAAAGAAACAAAAGAAAAGTCTGAATGTCACTTGGTCTGATGAGGAGGAATCAGAAGAAGAAGGAGAATCTGAGGTTGCGAAACATGTTACAGTCCTAACAGGAATTGTAACATCTGATACAGAATCATGTGATGAAGAAGTCTCTTATGATGAACTAGCAGAAACATACAGAGACCTATGTTTAGTTTCTGAAGAAAAATGCAAAGAACTTGAAAAACAAAAGAAACTCAACTCACAACTTCAGGGTGAAAAATTTAGCCTTCTGTCAAAGATTGATGATCTCCAGAAAAAGGTAAACAGCTTAACCTCTGACCTTGATGCAGCTAATGAGGAGATAGATAAATTGGAAGGCTGAGAAAATATTCTGAAATGTTGAACAAAACTGGTGCTGACAAATTAGATGAAATTCTAGAAAAGAATGTGAGAAGACCTGAGTTTATTGGTATTAGTTATGAGAATGTCAATAAACACATAAGCTACAATCCTGAACTTATGTACACTCAACCAAAAGAAACACCTATGAGCAGAAAGATGTTACAGCATTCTAAGCAGCATCATGGAGTCAGGTATAAGACAAAGTCTCATCCCTGGGTATGTCACTATTGTTGTAGAAAAGGACACATAAGACTCTTCTGTTATAAGTTATATGGGTACCCTAACAGGAAGCCTCGTCAATTTGTCTCTCCAAAAGAGTGGAAACCTAAAAATGAGGATGTAAGCTCAATTCCCAAAATTGATGAAACTTTGAATAAAGATCAAGTTGCAGGCCTAATAGCTCACACATCATTTAGAGCCTCTTCAAGAGAAGACTGGTATTTCGACAGTGGGTGTTCTAGGCATATGACTGGTATTGATAAATTTCTCGTAGACATGAAAACTTACTCAACTAGCTTTGTGACATTTGGAGATGGAGCTAAAGGAGAAATTGTTGGTATAGGAAAGCTGATTAATAATAATCTTCCTAAACTTGACAATGTCTTACTTGTTAAAGGATTGACTGTAAATTTAATAAGTATCAGTCAATTATGTGATCAAGGTTTGAAGGTAAACTTTACTAAAACTGAATGTTTAGTTACAGATGATAAGGGTGAGCATCTGATGAAGGGTGTAAGATCTAAAGACAATTGCTATCTATGGGTTCCTCAAGAAGATACGAGCATATCAACATGTCTAATAGCCAAGGAGGATGAGGTAAAACTTTGGCACCAAAGGTTAGGTCATCTGAACCTGAAAAGCATGAAGAAAGCAATATCTGAAGAAGCCATTCGAGGTTTGCCAAAACTCAAAATTGAAGAAGGTCATATTTGTGGTGAGTGTCAAATTGGAAAACAAACCAAAACGCCACACCAGAAGCTACAACATCTGACCACAACAAGAGTCCTTGATCTTCTTCACATGGATTTAATGGGACCTATGCAAGTTCTCAGCTTGGGGGGTAAAAGGTATGCCTATGTAGTTGTTGATGATTTTTCCAGATACACTTGGATAAACTTTATCAAAGAAAAATCAGATACATTTGATGTTTTTAAAGACTTACGTGTACAACTTCAAAGGGAAAAGAATGAAGTGATCTTGAGAATAAGAAGCGACCATGGAAAAGAATTTCAAAATTCTAGGTTCTCTGAGTTCTGTGCATCTGAAGGAATCAAGCATGAGTTCTCATCTCCTATTACACCTCAACAAAATGGAGTGGTTGAGAGGAAAAATAGAACTCTACAAGAATCAGCTAGAGCAATGTTACATGCTAAGAAACTTCCATATTCCTTTTGGGTTGAAGCTATGAATACAACCTGCTATATTCATAATAAAGTAACTTTAAGATCAGGAACTACTACTACCTTGTATGAGTTGTGGAAAAACAAAAAACCTACTGTTAAGTATTTTCATGTTTTTGGGAGCAAATGTCATATATTAGCAGATAGAGAACAAAGAAGGAAGTTGGATCCTAAAAGTGATGAAGGAATTTTTCTGGGAAACTCTTCAAACAGTAGAGCTTACAGGGTATACAACTTTAGGACTAAGGTCATAATGGAATCAAGTAATGTGGTAGTAGATGATTCAGCAGAAGAAAGATCGACAGATGTGGCAGATGATGCTATAGCATCTGACATACAGTCTGATGAACCTGATATAGTGGAAGAAGTTGAAAACAGTATAGAAAGCTCTAAGCTTGATCCTACCAGTATTGATCCTACCAATGATCCACCAAAGAAAGGTCCTTCCATCAGAGTTCATAAAAACCATCCTCAGGAACTCATCATTGGTGATCCAGGTCAAGGAATTACTACTAGAAGAATGAATGATGTTGTCCAATTTGAAAAATTGCAAAGTAAACTTGGCGTTTGCTTATTTGAAGAGACGTAGCAATTACTGTGCATAATACGTGCAACCAAATTTCCCTCTATCCTCTATATGGTGCACGTAAATCAAGGGAAAACTATTGTAACTTCCTATAACCAACTTACTCACACATTGTCAATCTCTCATCTTCTTCATTCTCTCTCCCATGTTTCCAAATCTTTGTCTCCCACTACACATTCTAACAGTGTAGCTTCAGGTTTGGCTGAACTTATATATGCTATAGGGACTAGATCAAAATTTGACTATGGAACTTATATTTTTGATGAAACTGTTATGCATGGAAAATCACATGTTGTGAAAATGCCAATTGCCTTTCCTACTTTGATCTGTAATATTATCTTGAATCAACACCCTGGTATTTGTACTGAGGCTGATGTGCCCAAAAGAATGGAATCTGACTTGTCATTGGATTATAGATTGTTTGAAGGGACACATGCTGCAGATATTGTTGCACCTGCGTGTGCTCCTTGGTTGTTATCTGCATTCTGTGGTTGTTCTTTGTTCTGGTACTGTTCTTTGCTCCTATGATACTCTTTGACAAATTTATGCCTAAAAAGGGGGAGTAATATATTTCTGATTTTCTGAAGGTGTTCTGTTTTTTTGTGCATGATGTGACAACAAATGCTATATTATCTGGTGTAGCATGTTCTGTCTGTTAATGATATACAGGTTTGAGGGGGAGTAATCTCATCCCCATGCATGTACTAAGGGGGAGTAGAATTTATTTTTCTACTGTTGATGAATGTTAAGATTCCATGCATGCATGTATGACTCTATGACTCTATAGGAATTTATTTTTCCTAATATGTGTGGAATTTATTTTTCCACAGCATGAAATGAAGGAGTCTTATTTTTTTAAACCACTATTATGAGAGTTTATTTCTCTCTAGTTGTACTTCATGAGGCTAGATGTGTATGATCCGCAGTTGCATGCCTCTGATATTATTATCTGCTTTCTTTCCTAGTTGTGTGTTTATGTTGACTCGAAGGAAAGTATGATCTGCATCTCTCCACAAACTGATCTAAAGTTGTTTTAGCCAAAATTTGCCAAAGGGCGAGATTGTTGGGTTTTCGTATGTTGGCTACAATTTTGCAAAAACCAACTCTAGCCAAAATGTTGTACAAGATGCTGTAGCATATGAAGTCCAACGTTACTGCTACTGTGTTGGGCAGAATTTTTATATAAAATCTTAGAAAGATTTGTTTGAGAATAAAAGATTGTGCACGTTTTAACAGACCAAGATGCGCCTTGTTCCTTAAGTTTCTGAAGACGGTTTATATTATTTATCTCAATAATATAATTGAATCTTTGAAGAATATATATTTGAAGTAAATCTTTTAAAGAATATATATTTGAAGTAAATCTTTTTGAAGAATATATATTTGAAGTAAATCTTTTTGAAGACAATCTTTGAAGCATATATATTTGAAGTTAATCTTTTTGAAGATAATCTTTGAAGAATATTTATTTGAAGTAAATCTTTTTGAAGACAATCTTTGAAGAATATTTGAAGTAAATCTTTGTGTTGATTATCTCAATGGTCCAGATTTATTCTAAAGGCTTTTCTTGTGCAACAAGTACCTGCTATCTCAAGTAGTGACAAGTTTAGGACTGGTTACTTGAGTTGTATTTGTGTGTCCTCTCCTAAGCTTTTAAGTACGGAGATTAGGATTGTGTGAACTTACTCCTAAGCTTTGAAGCACGGAGGTAGGTTTGTTCTTGATTGTTTGAGTGTCTGTTACAGTGAGTAACTCTCTGAGTATTGTTTTAATAGGAGTGAGACGGGGTCTCATATCTAGGAGTTCCTAGGTAGAGTATAGCACAGGTAGTGACTAGGTGATATGTTGTAAACGGGGCGTTTGCTGAGAACTTAGAACTAGTACTATTATAGTGGATTCCTCCTGTATTGGTATCCCCAGAGTAGGTCGTGATTACGCCGAACTGGGTTAACAAACCTACTGTGTTATTTACTGTTCTGCTATTTACTGCTGCATTATTTTCTGTGTGATTTATTGCTACGAACATTGCTGTAGCATCTGTCTACAGGGTGTCAGATTTTCAAATTTGATATTCACTCATATCACAAAAAAAATTTACACTGTAAATTCAGTTTCTATACTTCTATTTTCACATCAGTTTATTATTAAAGGTTAGTTTGATTAATTTATTTTAAGTTATAGGCATGTGTGTGTATATATATATATATATATATATATATATATATATATATATATATATATATATATATATATTATGTTGGTTACTTCTATTATGATTAGTTAGAAGACAACTTTTATGCACACGATGAAAATAATATCTGGGTAAGTTCTCTTGAGTTAGATTGTACTCAATTTTTAATTATATATTGTATATTTATCATCAAGAAATATTGTTCCCAACAATGTATATATGTTTATTGTCACCAGTCAAATATGCATATTTACTCATTTGAAGTTTTTTACTTCATTAATTAAGTTTTTAACTAAACCTATTTTTACTTCATTGATCCTTCCATACTAAAAATATATTTTTTTGGGTAGAGAGTAAAAATATTATTTACTCGGACAAAATTACATTCAAATTTTTTTACTTTATTAATAATTAAGTTCATGACAAATTATAAAAAAAAAAAAATTAAGTTCATGACAAAGTTGAATTGGTAAAATTTTATGGCTCAGTTTAATATGGACTCGTTGAATCTAACAATAGACACTACAAGAATTTTGTGAATTTCCTATGAAATTTTCTGAGAAAAATTAGTTTGTAGGAAAATCCAAGCATTTCCGAAGAAATGTTCCTAGGAAACCGTTTGTCAGAGCTGCACGTTTTTCCATAAGGAATTTCCTAGGAATTTTTTATAGGAAACCAGTATTGACCAATCAAAGTGTTTTCCTAGGAAACCTTCGTCGCTAAACACCCCAACTTTTCTGCTGCGTCAGAAAACGTGTTACAGGAAACGTGCATGGTAGGAAACGTGCGAGGATAACAAATTTTCTACTGTGAATGTGACAAGCCTAGTAAATGGTGCATTAATTATATGGGTGTGGGTAATTAATTTCAATTGTTACCGTTTTAAATATGGGTGAGGATAATGAATTGTTAGTCTGTATATTTATGTACACAAATTGCACAAAACGTTCAGCACTACTCATATAAAATTTTCTTCCTCTTCAATTTGATATTCACTAATATCACAAAATAAAATTACACTGTAAATTCAGTTTCTATACTTCTATTTTCACATCAGTTTATTATTAAAGGGTAGTTTGATTAATTTATTTTAAGTTATAGGCATGTGTGTATATATATATATATATATATATATATATATATATATATATATATATATATATATATTATGGTGGTTACTTCTATTATGATTAATTAGAAGACAACTTTTATGCACACGATGAAAATAATATCTGGGTAAATTCTCTTGAGTTAGATTGTACTCAATTTTTAATTTATATTATATATTAATCATCAAGAAATATTGTTCCCAACAATATATATATGTTTATTGTCTCCAGTCAAAGATGCATATTTACTCATTTAAAGTTTTTTACTTCATTAATTAAGTTTTTAACAAAACCTATTTTTTACTTCATTGATCCTTCCATACTAAAAATATATTTTTTTGGGCAGAGAGTAAAAATATTATTTACTCGGACAAAATTACATTCAAATTTTTTTACTTTATTAATAATTAAGTTCATGACAAATTATAAAAAAAAAATTAAGTTCATGACAAAGTTGAATTGGTAAAATTTTATGGCTCGGTTTAATATGGACTCGTTGATTTTAACAGTAGACACTACAAGAATTTTGTGAATTTCCTATGAAATTTTCTGAGGAAAATTGGTTTGTAGGAAAATCCAAGCATTTCCGAAGAAATGTTCCTAGGAAACCGTTTGTCAAAGCTGCACGTTTTTCCATAAGGAATTTCCTAGGAATTTTGCATAGGAAACCAGTTTTGACCAATCAAAGTGTTTTCCTAGGAAACCTTCGTCGCTAAACACCCCAACTTTTCTGCTGCGTCAGAAAACGTGTTACAGGAAACGTGTATGGTAGGAAACGTGTGAGGATAACAAATTTTCTACTGTGAATGTGACAAGGCTAGTAAATGGTGCATTAATTATATGGGTGTGGGTAATTAATTTCAATTGTTACCGTTTTAAATATGGGTGAGGATATTTAATTGTTAGTCTATATATTTATGTACACAAATTGCACAAAACGTTCAGCATACTCATATAAAATTTTCTTCCTCTTCAATTTGATATTCACTCATATCACAAAAAAAATTTACACTGTAAATTCAGTTTCTATACTTCTATTTTGACATCAGTTTATTATTAAAGGTTAGTTTGATTAATTTATTTTAAGTTATAGGCATGTGTGTGTGTGTATATATATATATATATATTATGTTGGTTACTTCTATTATGATTAATTAAAAGACAACTTTTATGCACACGATGAAAATAATATCTGGGTAAGTTCTCTTGAGTTAGATTGTACTCAATTTTTAATTATATATTGTATATTTATCATCAAGAAATATTGTTCCAAACAATATATATATGTTTATTTTCTCCAGTCAAAGATGCATATTTACTCATTTAAAGTTTTTTACTTCATTAATTAAGTTTTTAACTAAACCTATTTTTTACTTCATTGATCCTTCCATACTAAAAATATATTTTTTGGGTAGAGAGTAAAAATATTATTTACTCGGACAAAATTACATTCAAATTTTTTTACTTTATTAATAATTAAGTTCATGACAAATTATAAAAAAAAAAAAATTAAGTTCATGACAAAGTTGAATTGGTAAAATTTTATGGCTCAGTTTAATATGGACTCGTTGAATCTAACAATAGACACTACAAGAATTTTGTGAATTTCCTATGAAATTTTCTGAGAAAAATTAGTTTGTAGGAAAATCCAAGCATTTCCGAAGAAATGTTCCTAGGAAACCGTTTGTCAGAGCTGCACGTTTTTCCATAAGGAATTTCCTAGGAATTTTTTACAGGAAACCAGTATTGACCAATCAAAGTGTTTTCCTAGGAAACCTTCGTCGCTAAACACCCCAACTTTTCTGCTGCGTCAGAAAACGTGTTACAGGAAACGTGCATGGTAGGAAACGTGCGAGGATAACAAATTTTCTACTGTGAATGTGACAAGCCTAGTAAATGGTGCATTAATTATATGGGTGTGGGTAATTAATTTCAATTGTTACCGTTTTAAATATGGATGAGGATAATGAATTGTTAGTCTGTATATTTATGTACACAAATTGCACAAAACGTTCAGCACTACTCATATAAAATTTTCTTCCTCTTCAATTTGATATTCACTAATATCACAAAATAAAATTACACTGTAAATTCAGTTTCTATACTTCTATTTTCACATCAGTTTATTATTAAAGGGTAGTTTGATTAATTTATTTTAAGTTATAGGCATGTGTGTATATATATATATATATATATATATATATATATATATATATATATATATATATATATATATATATATATATATATATATATATATATATATTATGGTGGTTACTTCTATTATGATTAATTAGAAGACAACTTTTATGCACACGATGAAAATAATATCTGGGTAAATTCTCTTGAGTTAGATTGTACTCAATTTTTAATTTATATTATATATTAATCATCAAGAAATATTGTTCCCAACAATATATATATGTTTATTGTCTCCAGTCAAAGATGCATATTTACTCATTTAAAGTTTTTTACTTCATTAATTAAGTTTTTAACAAAACCTATTTTTTACTTCATTGATCCTTCCATACTAAAAATATATTTTTTTGGGCAGAGAGTAAAAATATTATTTACTCGGACAAAATTACATTCAAATTTTTTTACTTTATTAATAATTAAGTTCATGACAAATTATAAAAAAAAAATTAAGTTCATGACAAAGTTGAATTGGTAAAATTTTATGGCTCGGTTTAATATGGACTCGTTGATTTTAACAGTAGACACTACAAGAATTTTGTGAATTTCCTATGAAATTTTCTGAGGAAAATTGGTTTGTAGGAAAATCCAAGCATTTCCGAAGAAATGTTCCTAGGAAACCGTTTGTCAAAGCTGCACGTTTTTCCATAAGGAATTTCCTAGGAATTTTGCATAGGAAACCAGTTTTGACCAATCAAAGTGTTTTCCTAGGAAACCTTCGTCGCTAAACACCCCAACTTTTCTGCTGCGTCAGAAAACGTGTTACAGGAAACGTGTATGGTAGGAAACGTGTGAGGATAACAAATTTTCTACTGTGAATGTGACAAGGCTAGTAAATGGTGCATTAATTATATGGGTGTGGGTAATTAATTTCAATTGTTACCGTTTTAAATATGGGTGAGGATATTTAATTGTTAGTCTATATATTTATGTACACAAATTGCACAAAACGTTCAGCATACTCATATAAAATTTTCTTCCTCTTCAATTTGATATTCACTCATATCACAAAAAAAATTTACACTGTAAATTCAGTTTCTATACTTCTATTTTGACATCAGTTTATTATTAAAGGTTAGTTTGATTAATTTATTTTAAGTTATAGGCATGTGTGTGTGTGTATATATATATATATATATTATGTTGGTTACTTCTATTATGATTAATTAAAAGACAACTTTTATGCACACGATGAAAATAATATCTGGGTAAGTTCTCTTGAGTTAGATTGTACTCAATTTTTAATTATATATTGTATATTTATCATCAAGAAATATTGTTCCAAACAATATATATATGTTTATTTTCTCCAGTCAAAGATGCATATTTACTCATTTAAAGTTTTTTACTTCATTAATTAAGTTTTTAACTAAACCTATTTTTTACTTCATTGATCCTTCCATACTAAAAATATATTTTTTGGGTAGAGAGTAAAAATATTATTTACTCGGACAAAATTACATTCAAATTTTGTTACTTTATTAATAATTAAGTTCATGACAAATTATAAAAAAAAAAATTAAGTTCATGACAAAGTTGAATTGGTAAAATTTTATTGCTCGGTTTAATATGGAGTCGTTGATTCTAACAGTAGACACTACAAGAATTTTGTGAATTTCCTATGAAATTTTCTGAGGAAAATTGGTTTGTAGGAAAATCCAAGCATTTCCGAAGAAATGTTCCTAGGAAACCGTTTGTCAAAGCTGCACGTTTTTCCATAAGGAATTTCCTAGGAATTTTTCATAGGAAACCAGTTTTGACCAATCAAAGTGTTTTCCTAGGAAACCTTCGTCGCTAAACACCCCAACTTTTCTGCTGCGTCAGAAAACGTGTTACAGGAAAAGTACATGGTAGGAAACGTGCGAGGATAACAAATTTTCTACTGTGAATGTGACAAGGCTAGTAAATGGTGCATTAATTATATGGGTGTGGGTAATTAATTTCAATTGTTACCGTTTTAAATATGGGTGAGGATAATTAATTGTTAGTCTATATATTTATGTACACAAATTGCACAAAACGTTCAGCACTACTCATATAAAATTTTCTTCCTCTTCAATTTGATATTCACTAATATCACAAAAAAAATTTACACTGTAAATTCACTTTCTATACTTCTATTTTCACATCAGTTTATTATTAAAGGTTAGTTTGATTAATTTATTTTAACTTATAGGCATGTGTGTGTGTGTGTGTGTATATATATTATGTTGGTTACTTCTATTATGATTAATTAGAAGACAATTTTTATGCACACGATGAAAATAATATCTAGGTAAGTTCACTTGAGTTAGATTGTACTCAATTTTTAATTATATATTGTATATTTATCATCAAGAAATATTGTTCCCAACAATATATATATGTTTATTGTCTCCAGTCAAAGATGCATATTTACTCATTTAAAGTTTTTTACTTCATTAATTAAGTTTTTAACTAAACCTATTTTTTACTCCATTGATCCTTCCATACTAAAAATATATTTTTTTGGGTAGAGAGTAAAAATATTATTTACTCGGAGAAAATTACATTAAAATTTTTTTACTTTATTAATAATTAAGTTCATGACAAATTATAAAAAAAAAAATTAACTTCATGACAAAGTTGAATTGGTAAAATTTTATGGCTCAGTTTAATATGGACTCGTTGATTCTAACAGTAGACACTACAAGAATTTTGTAAATTTCCTATGAAATTTTTTGAGAAAAATTGGTTTGTAGGAAAATCCAAGCATTTCCGAAGAAATGTTCCTAGGAAACCGTTTGTCAAAGCTGCACGTTTTTCCATAAGGAATTTCCTAGGAATTTTTCATAGGAAACCAGTTTTGACCAATCAAAGTGTTTTCCTAGGAAACCTTCGTCGCTAAACACCCCAACTTTTCTGCTGCGTCAGAAAACGTGTTACAGGAAACGTGCATGGTAGGAAACGTGCGAGGATAACAAATTTTCTACTGTGAATATGACAAGACTAGTAAATGGTGCATTAATTATATGGGTGTGGGTAATTAATTTCAATTGTTACCGTTTTAAATATGGGTGAGGATAATGAATTGTTAGTCTGTATATTTATGTACACAAATTGCACAAAACGTTCAGCACTACTCATATAAAATTTTCTTCCTCTTCAATTTGATATTCACTAATATCACAAAAAAAATTTACACTGTAAATTCAGTTTTTATACTTCTATTTTCACATCAGTTTATTATTAAAGGTTAGTTTGATTAATTTATTTTAAGTTATAGGCATGTGTGTGTGTATATATATATATTATGGTGGTTACTTCTATTATGATTAATTAGAAGACAACTTTTATGCACACGATGAAAATAATATCTGGGTAAGTTCTCTTGAGTTAGATTGTACTCAATTTTTAATTATATATTGTATATTTATCATCAAGAAATATTGTTCCCAACAATATATATATTTTTATTGTCTCCAGTCAAAGATGCATATTTACTCATTTAAAGTTTTTTACTTCATTAATTAAGTTTTTAACAAAACCTATTTTTTACTTCATTGATCCTTCCATACTAAAAATATTTTTTTTTGGGTAGAGAGTAAAAATATTATTTACTCGGACAAAATTACATTCAAATTTATTTACTTTATTAATAATTAAGTTCATGACAAATTATAAAAAAAAAAAAAAAGTTCATGACAAAGTTGAATTGGTAAAAATTTATGGCTCGGTTTAATATGGACTCGTTGATTCTAACAGTAGACACTACAAGAATTTTGTGAATTTCCTATGAAATTTTCTGAGGAAAATTGGTTTGTAGGAAAATCCAAGCATTTCCGAAGAAATGTTCCTAGGAAACCGTTTGTCAAAGCTGCACGTTTTTCCATAAGGAATTTCCTAGGAATTTTGCATAGGAAACCATTTTTGACCAATCAAAGTGTTTTCCTAGGAAACCTTCGTCGCTAAACACCCCAACTTTTGTGCTGCGTCAGAAAACGTGTTACAGGAAACGTGTATGGTAGGAAACGTGTGAGGATAACAAATTTTCTACTGTGAATGTGACAAGGCTAGTAAATGGTGCATTAATTATATGGGTGTAGGTAATTAATTTCAATTGTTACCGTTTTAAATATGGGTGAGGATAATGAATTGTTAGTCTGTATATTTATGTACACAAATTGCACAAAACGTTCAGCACTACTCATATAAAATTTTCTTCCTCTTCAATTTGATATTCACTAATAACACAAAAAAAAATTACACTGTAAATTCAGTTTCTATACTTCTATTTTCACATCAGTTTATTATTAAAGGTTAGTTTGATTAATTTATTTTAAGTTATAGGCATGTGTGTATATATATATATATATATTATGGTGGTTACTTCTATTATGATTAATTAGAAGACAACTTTTATGCACACGATGAAAATAATATCTGGGTAAGTTCTCTTGAGTTAGATTGTACTCAATTTTTAATTATATATTGTATATTAATCATCAAGAAATATTGTTCCCAACAATATATATATGTTTATTGTCTCCAGTCAAAGATGCATATTTACTCATTTAAAGTTTTTTACTTCATTAATTAAGTTTTTAAAAAAACCTATGTTTTACTTCATTGATCCTTCCATACTAAAAATATATTTTTTTGGGTAGAGAGTAAAAATATTATTTACTCGGACAAAATTACATTCAAATTTTTTTACTTTATTAATAATTAAGTTCATGACAAATTATTAAAAAAAAAAATTAAGTTCATGACAAAGTTGAATTGGTAAAATTTTATGGCTCGGTTTAATATGGACTCGTTGATTCTAACAGTAGACACTACAAGAATTTTGTGAATTTCCTATGAAATTTTCTGAGGAAAATTGGTTTGTAGGAAAATCCAAGCATTTCCGAAGAAATGTTCCTAGGAAACCGTTTGTCAAAGCTGCACATTTTTCCATAAGGAATTTCCTAGGAATTTTGCATAGGAAACCAGTTTTGACCAATCAAAGTGTTTTCCTAGGAAATCTTCGTCGCTAAACACCCCAACTTTTCTGCTGCGTCAGAAAACGTGTTACAGGAAACGTGTATGGTAGGAAACGTGTGAGGATAACAAATTTTCTACTGTGAATGTGACAAGGCTAGTAAATGGTGCATTAATTATATGGGTGTAGGTAATTAATTTCAATTGTTACCGTTTTAAATATGGGTGAGGATAATGAATTGTTAGTCTGTATATTTATGTACACAAATTGCACAAAACGTTCAGCACTACTCATATAAAATTTTCTTCCTCTTCAATTTGATATTCAGTAATATCACAAAAAAAAATTACACTGTAAATTCAGTTTCTATACTTCTATTTTCACATCAGTTTATTATTAAAGGTTAGTTTGATTAATTTATTTTAAGTTATAGGCATGTGTGTGTATATATATATATATATATATATATATATTATGGTGGTTACTTCTATTATGATTAATTAGAAGACAACTTTTATGCACACGATGAAAATAATATCTGGGTAAATTCTCTTGAGTTAGATTGTACTCAATTTTTAATTATATATTGTATATTAATATTACATCAAGAAATATTGTTCCCAACAATATATATATGTTTATTGTCTCCAGTCAAAGATGCATATTTGCTCATTTAAAGTTTTTTACTTCATTAATTAAGTTTTTAACAAAACCTATTTTTTACTTCATTGATCCTTCCATACTAAAAATATATTTTTTTGGGAAGAGAGTAAAAATATTATTTACTCGGACAAAATTACATTCAAATTTTTTTACTTTATTAATAATTAAGTTCATGACAAATTATAAAAAAAAAAATTAAGTTCATGACAAAGTTGAATTGGTAAAATTTTATGGCTCGGTTTAATATGGACTCGTTGATTCTAACAGTAGACACTACAAGAATTTTGTGAATTTCCTATGAAATTTTCTGAGGAAAATTGGTTTGTAGGAAAATCCAAGCATTTCCGAAGAAATGTTCCTAGGAAACCGTTTGTCAAAGCTGCACGTTTTTCCATAAGGAATTTCCTAGGAATTTTGCATAGGAAACCAGTTTTGACCAATCAAAGTGTTTTCCTAGGAAACCTTCGTCGCTAAACACCCCAACTTTTCTGCTGCGTCAGAAAACGTGTTACAGGAAACGTGTATGGTAGGAAACGTGTGAGGATAACAAATTTTCTACTGTGAATGTGACAAGGCTAGTAAATGGTGCATTAATTATATGGGTGTGGGTAATTAATTTCAATTGTTACCGTTTTAAATATTGGTGAGGATAATTAATTGTTAGTCTATATATTTATGTACACAAATTGCACAAAACGTTCAGCACTACTCATATAAAATTTTCTTCCTCTTCAATTTGATATTCACTCATATCACAAAAAAAATTTACACTTTAAATTCAGTTTCTATACTTCTATTTTCACATCAGTTTATTATTAAAGGTTAGTTTGATTAATTTATTTCATGTTATAGGCATGTGTGTGTGTGTGTGTGTGTATATATATATATATATTATGGTGGTTACTTCTATTATGATTAATTAGAAGACAACTTTTATGCACACGATGAAAATAATATCTGGGTAAGTTCTCTTGAATTAGATTGTACTCAATTTTTAATTATATATTGTATATTAATCATCAAGAAATATTGTTCCCAACAATATATATATGTTTATTGTCTCCAGTCAAAGATGCATATTTACTCATTTCAAGTTTTTTACTTCATTAATTAAGTTTTTAACAAAACCTATTTTTTACTTCATTGATCCTTCCATACTAAAAATATATTTTTTTGGGTAGAGAGTAAAAATATTATTTACTCGGACAAAATTACATTCAAATTTTTTTACTTTATTAATAATTAAGTTCATGACAAATTATAAAAAAAAAAATTAAGTTCATGACAAAGTTGAATTGGTAAAATTTTATGGCTCGGTTTAATATGGACTCGTTGATTCTAACAGTAGACACTACAAGAATTTTGTGAATTTCCTATGAAATTTTCTGAGGAAAATTGGTTTGTAGGAAAATCCAAGCATTTCCGAAGAAATGTTCCTAGGAAACCGTTTGTCAAAGCTGCACGTTTTTCCATAAGGAATTTCCTAGGAATTTTGCATAGGAAACCAGTTTTGACCAATCAAAGTGTTTTCCTAGGAAACCTTCGTCGCTAAACACCCCAACTTTTCTGCTGCGTCAGAAAACGTGTTACAGGAAACGTGCATGGTAGGAAACGTGCGAGGATAACAAATTTTCTACTGTGAATGTGACAAGCCTAGTAAATGGTGCATTAATTATATGGGTGTGGGTAATTAATTTCAATTGTTACCGTTTTAAATATGGGTGAGGATAATGAATTGTTAGTCTGTATATTTATGTACACAAATTGCACAAAACGTTCAGCACTACTCATATAAAATTTTCTTCCTCTTCAATTTGATATTCACTAATATCACAAAATAAAATTACACTGTAAATTCAGTTTCTATACTTCTATTTTCACATCAGTTTATTATTAAAGGGTAGTTTGATTAATTTATTTTAAGTTATAGGCATGTGTGTATATATATATATATATATATATATTATGGTGGTTACTTCTATTATGATTAATTAGAAGACAACTTTTATGCACACGATGAAAATAATTTCTGGGTAAATTCTCTTGAGTTAGATTGTACTCAATTTTTAATTTATATTATATATTAATCATCAAGAAATATTGTTCCCAACAATATATATATGTTTATTGTCTCCAGTCAAAGATGCATATTTACTCATTTAAAGTTTTTTACTTCATTAATTAAGTTTTTAACAAAACCTATTTTTTACTTCATTGATCCTTCCATACTAAAAATATATTTTTTTGGGCAGAGAGTAAAAATATTATTTACTCGGACAAAATTACATTCAAATTTTTTTACTTTATTAATAATTAAGTTCATGACAAATTATAAAAAAAAAATTAAGTTCATGACAAAGTTGAATTGGTAAAATTTTATGGCTCGGTTTAATATGGACTCGTTGATTTTAACAGTAGACACTACAAGAATTTTGTGAATTTCCTATGAAATTTTCTGAGGAAAATTGGTTTGTAGGAAAATCCAAGCATTTCCGAAGAAATGTTCCTAGGAAACCGTTTGTCAAAGCTGCACGTTTTTCCATAAGGAATTTCCTAGGAATTTTGCATAGGAAACCAGTTTTGACCAATCAAAGTGTTTTCCTAGGAAACCTTCGTCGCTAAACACCCCAACTTTTCTGCTGCGTCAGAAAACATGTTACAGGAAACGTGTATGGTAGGAAACGTGTGAGGATAACAAATTTTCTACTGTGAATGTGACAAGGCTAGTAAATGGTGCATTAATTATATGGGTGTGGGTAATTAATTTCAATTGTTACCGTTTTAAATATGGGTGAGGATATTTAATTGTTAGTCTATATATTTATGTACACAAATTGCACAAAACGTTCAGCATACTCATATAAAATTTTCTTCCTCTTCAATTTGATATTCACTCATATCACAAAAAAAATTTACACTGTAAATTCAGTTTCTATACTTCTATTTTGACATCAGTTTATTATTAAAGATTAGTTTGATTAATTTATTTTAAGTTATAGGCATGTGTGTGTGTGTGTATATATATATATATATATTATGTTGGTTACTTCTATTATGATTAATTAAAAGACAACTTTTATGCACACGATGAAAATAATATCTGGGTAAGTTCTCTTGAGTTAGATTGTACTCAATTTTTAATTATATATTGTATATTTATCATCAAGAAATATTGTTCCAAACAATATATATATGTTTATTTTCTCCAGTCAAAGATGCATATTTACTCATTTAAAGTTTTTTACTTCATTAATTAAGTTTTTAACTAAACCTATTTTTTACTTCATTGATCCTTCCATACTAAAAATATATTTTTTGGGTAGAGAGTAAAAATATTATTTACTCGGACAAAATTACATTCAAATTTTGTTACTTTATTAATAATTAAGTTCATGACAAATTATAAAAAAAAAAATTAAGTTCATGACAAAGTTGAATTGGTAAAATTTTATTGCTCGGTTTAATATGGAGTCGTTGATTCTAACAGTAGACACTACAAGAATTTTGTGAATTTCCTATGAAATTTTCTGAGGAAAATTGGTTTGTAGGAAAATCCAAGCATTTCCGAAGAAATGTTCCTAGGAAACCGTTTGTCAAAGCTGCACGTTTTTCCATAAGGAATTTCCTAGGAATTTTTCATAGGAAACCAGTTTTGACCAATCAAAGTGTTTTCCTAGGAAACCTTCGTCGCTAAACACCCCAACTTTTCTGCTGCGTCAGAAAACGTGTTACAGGAAACGTGCATGGTAGGAAACGTGCGAGAATAACAAATTTTCTACTGTGAATATGACAAGACTAGTAAATGGTGCATTAATTATATGGGTGTGGGTAATTAATTTCAATTGTTACCGTTTTAAATATGGGTGAGGATAATGAATTGTTAGTCTGTATATTTATGTACACAAATTGCACAAAACGTTCAGCACTACTCATATAAAATTTTCTTCCTCTTCAATTTGATATTCACTAATATCACAAAAAAAATTTACACTGTAAATTCAGTTTTTATACTTCTATTTTCACATCAGTTTATTATTAAAGGTTAGTTTGATTAATTTATTTTAAGTTATAGGCATGTGTGTGTGTATATATATATATTATGGTGGTTACTTCTATTATGATTAATTAGAAGACAACTTTTATGCACACGATGAAAATAATATCTGGGTAAGTTCTCTTGAGTTAGATTGTACTCAATTTTTAATTATATATTGTATATTTATCATCAAGAAATATTGTTCCCAACAATATATATATTTTTATTGTCTCCAGTCAAAGATGCATATTTACTCATTTAAAGTTTTTTACTTCATTAATTAAGTTTTTAACAAAACCTATTTTTTACTTCATTGATCCTTCCATACTAAAAATATTTTTTTTTGGGTAGAGAGTAAAAATATTATTTACTCGGACAAAATTACATTCAAATTTATTTACTTTATTAATAATTAAGTTCATGACAAATTATAAAAAAAAAAATAAAGTTCATGACAAAGTTGAATTGGTAAAATTTTATGGCTCGGTTTAATATGGACTCGTTGATTCTAACAGTAGACACTACAAGAATTTTGTGAATTTCCTATGAAATTTTCTGAGGAAAATTGGTTTGGAGGAAAATCCAAGCATTTCCGAAGAAATGTTCCTAGGAAACCGTTTGTCAAAGCTGCACGTTTTTCCATAAGGAATTTCTTAGGAATTTTGCATAGGAAACCATTTTTGACCAATCAAAGTGTTTTCCTAGGAAACCTTCGTCGCTAAACACCCCAACTTTTCTGCTGCGTCAGAAAACGTGTTACAGGAAACGTGTATGGTAGGAAACGTGTGAGGATAACAAATTTTCTACTGTGAATGTGACAAGGCTAGTAAATGGTGCATTAATTTTATGGGTGTAGGTAATTAATTTCAATTGTTACCGTTTTAAATATGGGTGAGGATAATGAATTGTTAGTCTGTATATTTATGTACACAAATTGCACAAAACGTTCAGCACTACTCATATAAAATTTTCTTCCTCTTCAATTTGATATTCAGTAATATCACAAAAAAAAATTACACTGTAAATTCAGTTTCTATACTTCTATTTTCACATCAGTTTATTATTAAAGGTTAGTTTGATTAATTTATTTTAAGTTATAGGCATGTGTGTGTGTATATATATATATATTATGGTGGTTACTTCTATTATGATTAATTAGAAGACAACTTTTATGCACACGATGAAAATAATATCTGGGTAAATTCTCTTGAGTTAGATTGTACTCAATTTTTAATTATATATTGTATATTAATATTACATCAAGAAATATTGTTCCCAACAATATATATATGTTTATTGTCTCCAGTCAAAGATGCATATTTACTCATTTAAAGTTTTTTACTTCATTAATTAAGTTTTTAACAAAACCTATTTTTTACTTCATTGATCCTTCCATACTAAAAATATATTTTTTTGGGAAGAGAGTAAAAATATTATTTACTCGGACAAAATTACATTCAAATTTTTTTACTTTATTAATAATTAAGTTCATGACAAATTATAAAAAAAAAAATTAAGTTCATGACAAAGTTGAATTGGTAAAATTTTATGGCTCGGTTTAATATGGACTCGTTGATTCTAACAGTAGACACTACAAGAATTTTGTGAATTTCCTATGAAATTTTCTGAGGAAAATTGGTTTGTAGGAAAATCCAAGCATTTCCGAAGAAATGTTCCTAGGAAACCGTTTGTCAAAGCTGCACGTTTTTCCATAAGGAATTTCCTAGGAATTTTGCATAGGAAACCAGTTTTGACCAATCAAAGTGTTTTCCTAGGAAACCTTCGTCGCTAAACACCCCAACTTTTCTGCTGCGTCAGAAAACGTGTTACAGGAAACGTGTATGGTAGGAAACGTGTGAGGATAACAAATTTTCTACTGTGAATGTGACAAGGCTAGTAAATGGTGCATTAATTATATGGGTGTGGGTAATTAATTTCAATTGTTACCGTTTTAAATATTGGTGAGGATAATTAATTGTTAGTCTATATATTTATGTACACAAATTGCACAAAACGTTCAGCACTACTCATATAAAATTTTCTTCCTCTTCAATTTGATATTCACTCATATCACAAAAAAAATTTACACTTTAAATTCAGTTTCTATACTTCTATTTTCACATCAGTTTATTATTAAAGGTTAGTTTGATTAATTTATTTCATGTTATAGGCATGTGTGTGTGTGTGTGTGTGTATATATATATATATATATATATATATATATATATATATATATTATGGTGGTTACTTCTATTATGATTAATTAGAAGACAACTTTTATGCACACGATGAAAATAATATCTGGGTAAGTTCTCTTGAATTAGATTGTACTCAATTTTTAATTATATATTGTATATTAATCATCAAGAAATATTGTTCCCAACAATATATATATGTTTATTGTCTCCAGTCAAAGATGCATATTTACTCATTTCAAGTTTTTTACTTCATTAATTAAGTTTTTAACAAAACCTATTTTTTACTTCATTGATCCTTCCATACTAAAAATATATTTTTTTGGGTAGAGAGTAAAAATATTATTTACTCGGACAAAATTACATTCAAATTTTTTTACTTTATTAATAATTAAGTTCATGACAAATTATAAAAAAAAAAATTAAGTTCATGACAAAGTTGAATTGGTAAAATTTTATGGCTCGGTTTAATATGGACTCGTTAATTCTAACAGTAGACACTACAAGAATTTTGTGAATTTCCTATGAAATTTTCTGAGGAAAATTGGTTTGTAGGAAAATCCAAGCATTTCCGAAGAAATGTTCCTAGGAAACCGTTTGTCAAAGCTGCACGTTTTTCCATAAGGAATTTCCTAGGAATTTTGCATAGGAAACCAGTTTTGACCAATCAAAGTGTTTTCCTAGGAAACCTTCGTCGCTAAACACCCCAACTTTTCTGCTGCGTCAGAAAACGTGTTACAGGAAACGTGTATGGTAGGAAACGTGTGAGGATAACAAATTTTCTACTGTGAATGTGACAAGGCTAGTAAATGGTGCATTAATTATATGGGTGTAGGTAATTAATTTCAATTGTTACCGTTTTAAATATGGGTGACGATAATGAATTGTTAGTCTGTATATTTATGTACACAAATTGCACAAAACGTTCAGCACTACTCATATAAAATTTTCTTCCTCTTCAATTTGATATTCAGTAATATCACAAAAAAAAATTACACTGTAAATTCAGTTTCTATACTTCTATTTTCACATCAGTTTATTATTAAAGGTTAGTTTGATTAATTTATTTTAAGTTATAGGCATGTGTGTATATATATATATATATATATATATATATATATATATATATATATATATATATATATATATATATATATATATTATGGTGGTTACTTCTATTATGATTAATTAGAAGACAACTTTTATGCACACGATGAAAATAATATCTGGGTAAGTTCTCTTGAGTTAGATTGTACTCAATTTTTAATTATATATTGTATATTAATCATCAAGAAATATTGTTCCCAACAATATATATATGTTTATTGTCTCCAGTCAAAGATGCATATTTACTCATTTAAAGTTTTTTACTTCATTAATTAAGTTTTTAACAAAACCTATTTTTTACTTCATTGATCCTTCCATACTAAAAATATATTTTTTTGGGTAGAGAGTAAAAATATTATTTACTCGGACAAAATTACATTCAAATTTTTTTACTTTATTAATAATTAAGTTCATGACAAATTATAAAAAAAAAAATTTAAGTTCATGACAAAGTTGAATTGGTAAAATTTTATGGCTCGGTTTAATATGGACTCGTTGATTCTAACAGTAGACATTACAAGAATTTTGTGAATTTCCTATGAAATTTTCTGAGGAAAATTGGTTTGTAGGAAAATCCAAGCATTTCCGAAGAAATGTTCCTAGGAAACCGTTTGTCAAAGCTGCACGTTTTTCCATCAGGAATTTCCTAGGAATTTTGCATAGGAAACCAGTTTTGACCAATCAAAGTGTTTTCCTAGGAAACCTTCGTCGCTAAACACCCCAACTTTTCTGCTGCGTCAGAAAACGTGTTACAGGAAACGTGTATGGTAGGAAACGTGTGAGGATAACAAATTTTCTACTGTGAATGTGACAAGGCTAGTAAATGGTGCATTAATTATATGGGTGTGGGTAATTAATTTCAATTGTTACCGTTTTAAATATGGGTGAGGATAATTAATTGTTAGTCTATATATTTATGTACACAAATTGCACAAAACGTTCAGCATACTCATATAAAATTTTCTTCCTCTTCAATTTGATATTCACTCATATCACAAAAAAAATTTACACTGTAAATTCAGTTTCTATATTTCTATTTTCACATCAGTTTATTATTAAAGGTTAGTTTGATTAATTTATTTTATGTTATAGGCATGTGTGTGTGTGTGTGTATATATATATATATATATTATGGTGGTTACTTCTATTATGATTAATTAGAAGACAACTTTTATGCACACGATGAAAATAATATCTGGGTAAGTTCTCTTGAATTAGATTGTACTCAATTTTTAATTATATATTGTATATTTATCATCAAGAAATATTGTTCCCAACAATATATTTATATGTTTATTGTCTCCAGCCAAAGATGCATATTTACTCATTTAAAGTTTTTTACTTCATTAATTAAATTTTTAACAAAACCTATTTTTTACTTCATTGATCCTTCCATACTAAAAATATATTTTTTTGGGTAGAGAGTAAAAATATTATTTACTCGGACAAAATTACATTCAAATTTTTTTACTTTATTAATAATTAAGTTCATCACAAATTATAAAAAAAAATTAAGTTCATGACAAAGTTGAATTGGTAAAATTTTATGGCTCAGTTTAATATGGACTCGTTGATTCTAACAGTAGACACTACAAGAATTTTCTGAATTTCCTATGAAATTTTCTGAGGAAAATTGGTTTGTAGGAAAATCCAAGCATTTCCGAAGAAATGTTCCTAGGAAACCGTTTGTCAAAGCTGCACATTTTTCCATAAGGAATTTCCTAGGAATTTTGCATAGGAATCCAGTTTTGACCAATCAAAGTGTTTTCCTAGGAAACCATCGTCGCTAAACACCCCAACTTTTCTGCTGCGTCAGAAAACGTGTTACAGGAAACATGTATGGTAGGAAACGTGTGAGGATAACAAATTTTCTACTGTGAATGTGACAAGGCTAGTAAATGGTGCATTAATTATATGGGTGTGGGTAATTAATTTCAATTGTTACCGTTTTAAATATGGGTGAGGATAATTAATTGTTAGTCTATATATTTATGTACACAAATTGCACAAAACGTTCAGCACTACTCATATAAAATTTTCTTCCTCTTCAATTTGATATTCACTCATATCACAAAAAAAATTTACACTGTAAATTCAGTTTCTATACTTCTATTTTCACATCAGTTTATTATTAAAGGTTAGTTTGATTAATTTATTTTATGTTATAGGCATGTGTGTGTGTGTGTATATATATATATTATGGTGGTTACTTCTATTATGATTAATTAGAAGACAACTTTTATGCACACGATGAAAATAATATCTGGGTAAGTTCTCTTGAGTTAGATTGTACTCAATTTTTAATTATATATTGTATATTTTTCATCAAGAAATATTGTTCCCAACAATATATTTATATGTTTATTGTCTCCAGTCAAAGATGCATATTTACTCATTTAAAGTTTTTTACTTCATTAATTAAGTTTTTAACAAAACCTATTTTTTACTTCATTGATCCTTCCATACTAAAAATATATTTTTTTGGGTAGAGAGTAAAAATATTATTTACTCGGACAAAATTACATTCAAATTTTTTTACTTTATTAATAATTAAGTTCATGACAAATTATAAAAAAAAAATTAAGTTCATGACAAAGTTGAATTGGTAAAATTTTATGGCTCAGTTTAATATGGACTCGTTGATTCTAACAGTAGACACTACAAGAATTTTGTGAATTTCCTGTGAAATTTTCTGAGGAAAATTGGTTTGTAGGAAAATCCAAGCATTTCCGAAGAAATGTTCCTAGGAAACCGTTTGTCAAAGCTGCACGTTTTTCCATAAGGAATTTCCTAGGAATTTTGCATAGGAAACCAGTTTTGACCAATCAAAGTGTTTTCCTAGGCAACCTTCGTCGCTAAACACCCCAACTTTTCTGCTGCGTCAGAAAACGTGTTACAGGAAACATGTATGGTAGGAAACGTGTGAGGATAACAAATTTTCTACTGTGAATGTGACAAGGCTAGTAAATGGTGCATTAATTATATGGGTGTGGGTAATTAATTTCAATTGTTACCGTTTTAAATATGGGTGAGGATAATTAATTGTTAGTCTATATATTTATGTACACAAATTGCACAAAACGTTCAGCACTACTCATATAAAATTTTCTTCCTCTTCAATTTGATATTCACTCATATCACAAAAAAAATTTACACTGTAAATTCAGTTTCTATACTTCTATTTTCACATCAGTTTATTATTAAAGGTTAGTTTGATTAATTTATTTTATGTTATAGGCATGTGTGTGTGTGTGTATATATATATATTATGGTGGTTACTTCTATTATGATTAATTAGAAGACAACTTTTATGCACACGATGAAAATAATATCTGGGTAAATTCTCTTGAGTTAGATTGTACTCAATTTTTAATTATATATTGTATATTTTTCATCAAGAAATATTGTTCCCAACAATATATTTATATGTTTATTGTCTCCAGTCAAGGATGCATATTTACTCATTTCAAGTTTTTTACTTCATTAATTAAGTTTTTAACAAAACCTATTTTTTACTTCATTGATCCTTCCATACTAAAAATATATTTTTTTGGGTAGAGAGTAAAAATATTATTTACTCGGACAAAATTACATTCAAATTTTTTTACTTTATTAATAATTAAGTTCATGACAAATTATAAAAAAAAAATTAAGTTCATGACAAAGTTGAATTGGTAAAATTTTAGGGCTCAGTTTAATATGGACTCGTTGATTCTAACAGTAGACACTACAAGAATTTTGTGAATTTCCTATGAAATTTTCTGAGGAAAATTGGTTTGTAGGAAAATCCAAGCATTTCCGAAGAAATGTTCCTAGGAAACCGTTTGTCAAAGCTGCACGTTTTTCCATAAGGAATTTCCTAGGAATTTTGCATAGGAAACCAGTTTTGACCAATCAAAGTGTTTTCCTAGGAAACCTTCGTCGCTAAACACCCCAACTTTTCTGCTGCGTCAGAAAACGTGTTACAGGAAACGTGTATGGTAGGAAACGTGTGAGGATAACAAATTTTCTACTGTGAATGTGACAAGGCTAGTAAATGGTGCATTAATTATATGGGTGTGGGTAATTAATTTCAATTGTTACCGTTTTAAATATGGGTGAGGATAATTAATTGTTAGTCTATATATTTATGTACACAAATTGCACAAAACGTTCAGCATACTCATATAAAATTTTCTTCCTCTTCAATTTGATATTCACTCATATCACAAAAAAAATTTACACTGTAAATTCAGTTTCTGTACTTCTATTTTCACATCAGTTTATTATTAAAGGTTAGTTTGATTAATTTATTTTATGTTATAGGCATGTGTGTGTGTGTGTGTATATATATATATATATATATATATATATATATATTATGGTGGTTACTTCTATTATGATTAATTAGAAGACAACTTTTATGCACACGATGAAAATAATATCTGGGTAAGTTCTCTTGAATTAGATTGTACTCAATTTTTAATTATATATTGTATATTTATCATCAAGAAATATTGTTCCCAACAATATATTTATATGTTTATTGTCTCCAGTCAAAGATGCACATTTACTCATTTAAAGTTTTTTACTTCATTAATTAAGTTTTTAACAAAACCTATTTTTTACTTCATTGATCCTTCCATACTAAAAATATATTTTTGTGGGTAGAGAGTAAAAATATTATTTACTCGGACAAAATTACATTCAAATTTTTTTACTTTATTAATAATTAAGTTCATGACAAATTATAAAAAAAAAAATTAAGTTCATGACAAAGTTGAATTGGTAAAATTTTATGGCTCAGTTTAATATGGACTCGTTGATTCTAACAGTAGACACTACAAGAATTGTGTGAATTTCCTATGAAATTTTCTGAGGAAAATTGGTTTGTAGGAAAATCCAAGCATTTTCGAAGAAATGTTCCTAGGAAACCGTTTGTCAAAGCTGCACATTTTTCCATAAGGAATTTCCTAGGAATTTTGCATAGGAAACCAGTTTTGACCAATCAAAGTGTTTTCCTAGGAAACCTTCGTCGCTAAACACCCCAACTTTTCTGCTGCGTCAGAAAACGTGTTACAGGAAACGTGTATGGTAGGAAACGTGTGAGGATAACAAATTTTCTATTGTGAATGTGACAAGGCTAGTAAATGGTGCATTAATTATATGGGTGTAGGTAATTAATTTCAATTGTTACCGTTTTAAATATGGGTGAGGATAATGAATTGTTAGTCTGTATATTTATGTACACAAATTGCACAAAACGTTCAGCACTACTCATATAAAATTTTCTTCCTCTTCAATTTGATATTCAGTAACATCACAAAAAAAAATTACACTGTAAATTCAGTTTCTATACTTCTATTTTCACATCAGTTTATTATTAAAGGTTAGTTTGATTAATTTATTTTAAGTTATAGGCATGTGTGTGTATATATATATATATATATATATATATATATATTATGGTGGTTACTTCTATTATGATTAATTAGAAGACAACTTTTATGCACACGATGAAAATAATATCTGGGTAAATTCTCTTGAGTTAGATTGTACTCAATTTTTAATTATATATTGTATATTAATATTACATCAAGAAATATTGTTCCCAACAATATATATATGTTTATTGTCTCCAGTCAAAGATGCATATTTACTCATTTAAAGTTTTTTACTTCATTAATTAAGTTTTTAACAAAACCTATTTTTTACTTCATTGATCCTTCCATACTAAAAATATATTTTTTTGGGAAGAGAGTAAAAATATTATTTACTCGGACAAAATTACATTCAAATTTTTTTACTTTATTAATAATTAAGTTCATGACAAATTATAAAAAAAAAAATTAAGTTCATGACAAAGTTGAATTGGTAAAATTTTATGGCTCGGTTTAATATGGACTCGTTGATTCTAACAGTAGACACTACAAGAATTTTGTGAATTTCCTATGAAATTTTCTGAGGAAAATTGGTTTGTAGGAAAATCCAAGCATTTCCGAAGAAATGTTCCTAGGAAACCGTTTGTCAAAGCTGCACGTTTTTCCATAAGGAATTTCCTAGGAATTTTGCATAGGAAACCAGTTTTGACCAATCAAAGTGTTTTCCTAGGAAACCTTCGTCGCTAAACACCCCAACTTTTCTGCTGCGTCAGAAAACGTGTTACAGGAAACGTGTATGGTAGGAAACGTGTGAGGATAACAAATTTTCTACTGTGAATGTGACAAGGCTAGTAAATGGTGCATTAATTATATGGGTGTGGGTAATTAATTTCAATTGTTACCGTTTTAAATATTGGTGAGGATAATTAATTGTTAGTCTATATATTTATGTACACAAATTGCACAAAACGTTCAGCACTACTCATATAAAATTTTCTTCCTCTTCAATTTGATATTCACTCATATCACAAAAAAAATTTACACTTTAAATTCAGTTTCTATACTTCTATTTTCACATCAGTTTATTATTAAAGGTTAGTTTGATTAATTTATTTCATGTTATAGGCATGTGTGTGTGTGTGTGTGTGTATATATATATATATATATATATATATATATATATATATATATATATATTATGGTGGTTACTTCTATTATGATTAATTAGAAGACAACTTTTATGCACACGATGAAAATAATATCTGGGTAAGTTCTCTTGAATTAGATTGTACTCAATTTTTAATTATATATTGTATATTAATCATCAAGAAATATTGTTCCCAACAATATATATATGTTTATTGTCTCCAGTCAAAGATGCATATTTACTCATTTCAAGTTTTTTACTTCATTAATTAAGTTTTTAACAAAACCTATTTTTTACTTCATTGATCCTTCCATACTAAAAATATATTTTTTTGGGTAGAGAGTAAAAATATTATTTACTCGGACAAAATTACATTCAAATTTTTTTACTTTATTAATAATTAAGTTCATGACAAATTATAAAAAAAAAAATTAAGTTCATGACAAAGTTGAATTGGTAAAATTTTATGGCTCGGTTTAATATGGACTCGTTGATTCTAACAGTAGACACTACAAGAATTTTGTGAATTTCCTATGAAATTTTCTGAGGAAAATTGGTTTGTAGGAAAATCCAAGCATTTCCGAAGAAATGTTCCTAGGAAACCGTTTGTCAAAGCTGCACGTTTTTCCATAAGGAATTTCCTAGGAATTTTGCATAGGAAACCAGTTTTGACCAATCAAAGTGTTTTCCTAGGAAACCTTCGTCGCTAAACACCCCAACTTTTCTGCTGCGTCAGAAAACGTGTTACAGGAAACGTGTATGGTAGGAAACGTGTGAGGATAACAAATTTTCTACTGTGAATGTGACAAGGCTAGTAAATGGTGCATTAATTATATGGGTGTAGGTAATTAATTTCAATTGTTACCGTTTTAAATATGGGTGACGATAATGAATTGTTAGTCTGTATATTTATGTACACAAATTGCACAAAACGTTCAGCACTACTCATATAAAATTTTCTTCCTCTTCAATTTGATATTCAGTAATATCACAAAAAAAAATTACACTGTAAATTCAGTTTCTATACTTCTATTTTCACATCAGTTTATTATTAAAGGTTAGTTTGATTAATTTATTTTAAGTTATAGGCATGTGTGTATATATATATATATATATATATATATATATATATATATATATATATATATATATATATATATATATATATATTATGGTGGTTACTTCTATTATGATTAATTAGAAGACAACTTTTATGCACACGATGAAAATAATATCTGGGTAAGTTCTCTTGAGTTAGATTGTACTCAATTTTTAATTATATATTGTATATTAATCATCAAGAAATATTGTTCCCAACAATATATATATGTTTATTGTCTCCAGTCAAAGATGCATATTTACTCATTTAAAGTTTTTTACTTCATTAATTAAGTTTTTAACAAAACCTATTTTTTACTTCATTGATCCTTCCATACTAAAAATATATTTTTTTGGGTAGAGAGTAAAAATATTATTTACTCGGACAAAATTACATTCAAATTTTTTTACTTTATTAATAATTAAGTTCATGACAAATTATAAAAAAAAAAATTTAAGTTCATGACAAAGTTGAATTGGTAAAATTTTATGGCTCGGTTTAATATGGACTCGTTGATTCTAACAGTAGACACTACAAGAATTTTGTGAATTTCCTATGAAATTTTCTGAGGAAAATTGGTTTGTAGGAAAATCCAAGCATTTCCGAAGAAATGTTCCTAGGAAACCGTTTGTCAAAGCTGCACGTTTTTCCATCAGGAATTTCCTAGGAATTTTGCATAGGAAACCAGTTTTGACCAATCAAAGTGTTTTCCTAGGAAACCTTCGTCGCTAAACACCCCAACTTTTCTGCTGCGTCAGAAAACGTGTTACAGGAAACGTGTATGGTAGGAAACGTGTGAGGATAACAAATTTTCTACTGTGAATGTGACAAGGCTAGTAAATGGTGCATTAATTATATGGGTGTGGGTAATTAATTTCAATTGTTACCGTTTTAAATATGGGTGAGGATAATTAATTGTTAGTCTATATATTTATGTACACAAATTGCACAAAACGTTCAGCATACTCATATAAAATTTTCTTCCTCTTCAATTTGATATTCACTCATATCACAAAAAAAATTTACACTGTAAATTCAGTTTCTATATTTCTATTTTCACATCAGTTTATTATTAAAGGTTAGTTTGATTAATTTATTTTATGTTATAGGCATGTGTGTGTGTGTGTATATATATATATATATATATTATGGTGGTTACTTCTATTATGATTAATTAGAAGACAACTTTTATGCACACGATGAAAATAATATCTGGGTAAGTTCTCTTGAATTAGATTGTACTCAATTTTTAATTATATATTGTATATTTATCATCAAGAAATATTGTTCCCAACAATATATTTATATGTTTATTGTCTCCAGCCAAAGATGCATATTTACTCATTTAAAGTTTTTTACTTCATTAATTAAATTTTTAACAAAACCTATTTTTTACTTCATTGATCCTTCCATACTAAAAATATATTTTTTTGGGTAGAGAGTAAAAATATTATTTACTCGGACAAAATTACATTCAAATTTTTTTACTTTATTAATAATTAAGTTCATGACAAATTATAAAAAAAAATTAAGTTCATGACAAAGTTGAATTGGTAAAATTTTATGGCTCAGTTTAATATGGACTCGTTGATTCTAACAGTAGACACTACAAGAATTTTCTGAATTTCCTATGAAATTTTCTGAGGAAAATTGGTTTGTAGGAAAATCCAAGCATTTCCGAAGAAATGTTCCTAGGAAACCGTTTGTCAAAGCTGCACATTTTTCCATAAGGAATTTCCTAGGAATTTTGCATAGGAATCCAGTTTTGACCAATCAAAGTGTTTTCCTAGGAAACCTTCGTCGCTAAACACCCCAACTTTTCTGCTGCGTCAGAAAACGTGTTACAGGAAACATGTATGGTAGGAAACGTGTGAGGATAACAAATTTTCTACTGTGAATGTGACAAGGCTAGTAAATGGTGCATTAATTATATGGGTGTGGGTAATTAATTTCAATTGTTACCGTTTTAAATATGGGTGAGGATAATTAATTGTTAGTCTATATATTTATGTACACAAATTGCACAAAACGTTCAGCACTACTCATATAAAATTTTCTTCCTCTTCAATTTGATATTCACTCATATCACAAAAAAAATTTACACTGTAAATTCAGTTTCTATACTTCTATTTTCACATCAGTTTATTATTAAAGGTTAGTTTGATTAATTTATTTTATGTTATAGGCATGTGTGTGTGTGTGTATATATATATATTATGGTGGTTACTTCTATTATGATTAATTAGAAGACAACTTTTATGCACACGATGAAAATAATATCTGGGTAAGTTCTCTTGAGTTAGATTGTACTCAATTTTTAATTATATATTGTATATTTTTCATCAAGAAATATTGTTCCCAACAATATATTTATATGTTTATTGTCTCCAGTCAAAGATGCATATTTACTCATTTAAAGTTTTTTACTTCATTAATTAAGTTTTTAACAAAACCTATTTTTTACTTCATTGATCCTTCCATACTAAAAATATATTTTTTTGGGTAGAGAGTAAAAATATTATTTACTCGGACAAAATTACATTCAAATTTTTTTACTTTATTAATAATTAAGTTCATGACAAATTATAAAAAAAAAATTAAGTTCATGACAAAGTTGAATTGGTAAAATTTTATGGCTCAGTTTAATATGGACTCGTTGATTCTAACAGTAGACACTACAAGAATTTTGTGAATTTCCTGTGAAATTTTCTGAGGAAAATTGGTTTGTAGGAAAATCCAAGCATTTCCGAAGAAATGTTCCTAGGAAACCGTTTGTCAAAGCTGCACGTTTTTCCATAAGGAATTTCCTAGGAATTTTGCATAGGAAACCAGTTTTGACCAATCAAAGTGTTTTCCTAGGCAACCTTCGTCGCTAAACACCCCAACTTTTCTGCTGCGTCAGAAAACGTGTTACAGGAAACATGTATGGTAGGAAACGTGTGAGGATAACAAATTTTCTACTGTGAATGTGACAAGGCTAGTAAATGGTGCATTAATTATATGGGTGTGGGTAATTAATTTCAATTGTTACCGTTTTAAATATGGGTGAGGATAATTAATTGTTAGTCTATATATTTATGTACACAAATTGCACAAAACGTTCAGCACTACTCATATAAAATTTTCTTCCTCTTCAATTTGATATTCACTCATATCACAAAAAAAATTTACACTGTAAATTCAGTTTCTATACTTCTATTTTCACATCAGTTTATTATTAAAGGTTAGTTTGATTAATTTATTTTATGTTATAGGCATGTGTGTGTCTGTGTATATATATATATTATGGTGGTTACTTCTATTATGATTAATTAGAAGACAACTTTTATGCACACGATGAAAATAATATCTGGGTAAGTTCTCTTGAGTTAGATTGTACTCAATTTTTAATTATATATTGTATATTTTTCATCAAGAAATATTGTTCCCAACAATATATTTATATGTTTATTGTCTCCAGTCAAAGATGCATATTTACTCATTTCAAGTTTTTTACTTCATTAATTAAGTTTTTAACAAAACCTATTTTTTACTTCATTGATCCTTCCATACTAAAAATATATTTTTTTGGGTAGAGAGTAATAATATTATTTACTCGGACAAAATTACATTCAAATTTTTTTACTTTATTAATAATTAAGTTCATGACAAATTATAAAAAAAAAATTAAGTTCATGACAAAGTTGAATTGGTAAAATTTTAGGGCTCAGTTTAATATGGACTCGTTGATTCTAACAGTAGACACTACAAGAATTTTGTGAATTTCCTATGAAATTTTCTGAGGAAAATTGGTTTGTAGGAAAATCCAAGCATTTCCGAAGAAATGTTCCTAGGAAACCGTTTGTCAAAGCTGCACGTTTTTCCATAAGGAATTTCCTAGGAATTTTGCATAGGAAACCAGTTTTGACCAATCAAAGTGTTTTCCTAGGAAACCTTCGTCGCTAAACACCCCAACTTTTCTGCTGCGTCAGAAAACGTGTTACAGGAAACGTGTATGGTAGGAAACGTGTGAGGATAACAAATTTTCTACTGTGAATGTGACAAGGCTAGTAAATGGTGCATTAATTATATGGGTGTGGGTAATTAATTTCAATTGTTACCGTTTTAAATATGGGTGAGGATAATTAATTGTTAGTCTATATATTTATGTACACAAATTGCACAAAACGTTCAGCATACTCATATAAAATTTTCTTCCTCTTCAATTTGATATTCACTCATATCACAAAAAAAATTTACACTGTAAATTCAGTTTCTGTACTTCTATTTTCACATCAGTTTATTATTAAAGGTTAGTTTGATTAATTTATTTTATGTTATAGGCATGTGTGTGTGTGTGTGTGTGTATATATATATATATATATATATATATATATATATATTATGGTGGTTACTTCTATTATGATTAATTAGAAGACAACTTTTATGCACACGATGAAAATAATATCTGGGTAAGTTCTCTTGAATTAGATTGTACTCAATTTTTAATTATATATTGTATATTTATCATCAAGAAATATTGTTCCCAACAATATATTTATATGTTTATTGTCTCCAGTCAAAGATGCACATTTACTCATTTAAAGTTTTTTACTTCATTAATTAAGTTTTTAACAAAACCTATTTTTTACTTCATTGATCCTTCCATACTAAAAATATATTTTTGTGGGTAGAGAGTAAAAATATTATTTACTCGGACAAAATTACATTCAAATTTTTTTACTTTATTAATAATTATGTTCATGACAAATTATAAAAAAAAAAATTAAGTTCATGACAAAGTTGAATTGGTAAAATTTTATGGCTCAGTTTAATATGGACTCGTTGATTCTAACAGTAGACACTACAAGAATTTTGTGAATTTCCTATGAAATTTTCTGAGGAAAATTGGTTTGTAGGAAAATCCAAGCATTTCCGAAGAAATGTTCCTAGGAAACCGTTTGTCAAAGCTGCACGTTTTTCCATAAGGAATTTCCTAGGAATTTTGCATAGGAAACCAGTTTTGACCAATCAAAGTGTTTTCCTAGGAAACCTTCGTCGCTAAACACCCCAACTTTTCTGCTGCGTCAGAAAACGTGTTACAGGAAACATGTATGGTAGGAAACGTGTGAGGATAACAAATTTTCTACTGTGAATGTGACAAGGCTAGTAAATGGTGCATTAATTATATGGGTGTGGGTAATTAATTTCAATTGTTACCGTTTTAAATATGGGTGAGGATAATTAATTGTTAGTCTATATATTTATGTACACAAATTGCACAAAACGTTCAGCAGTACTCATATAAAATTTTCTTCCTCTTCAATTTGATATTCACTCATATCACAAAAAAAATTTACACTGTAAATTCAGTTTCTATACTTCTATTTTCACATCAGTTTATTATTAAAGGTTAGTTTGATTAATTTATTTTATGTTATAGGCATGTGTGTGTGTGTGTGTGTATATATATATATATATATATATATATATATATATATATATATTATGGTGGTTACTTCTATTATGATTAATTAGAAGACAACTTTTATGCACACGATGAAAATAATATATGGGTAAGTTCTCTTGAGTTAGATTGTACTCAATTTTTAATTATATATTGTATATTTATCATCAAGAAATATTGTTCCCATCAATATATTTATATGTTTATTGTCTCCAGTCAAAGATGCATATTTACTCATTTAAAGGTTTTTACTTCATTAATTAAGTTTTTAACAAAACCTATTTTTTACTTCATTGATCCTTCCATACTAAAAATATATTTTTTTGGGTAGAGAGTAAAAATATTATTTACTCGGACAAAATTACATTCAAATTTTTTTACAATATTAATAATTAAGTTGATGACAAATTATAAAAAAAAAAATTTAAGTTCATGACAAAGTTAAATTGGTAAAATTTTATGGCTCGGTTTAATATGGACTCGTTTATTCTAACAGTAGACACTACAAGAATTTTGTGAATTTCCTATGAAATTTTCTGAGGAAAATTGGTTTGTAGGAAAATCCAAGCATTTCCGAAGAAATGTTCCTAGGAAACCGTTTGTCAAAGCTGCACGTTTTTCCATAAGGAATTTCCTAGGAATTTTGCATAGGAAACCAGTTTTGACTAATCAAAGTGTTTTCCTAGGAAACCTTCGTCGCTAAACACCCCAACTTTTCTGCTGCGTCAGAAAACGTGTTACAGGAAACATGTATGGTAGGAAACGTGTGAGGATAACAAATTTTCTACTGTGAATGTGACAAGGCTAGTAAATGGTGCATTAATTATATGGGTGTGGGTAATTAATTTCAATTGTTACCGTTTTAAATATGGGTGAGGATAATTAATTGTTAGTCTATATATTTATGTACACAAATTGCACAAAACGTTCAGCACTACTCATATAAAATTTTCTTCCTCTTCAATTTGATATTCACTCATATCACAAAAAAAATTTACACTGTAAATTCAGTTTCTATACTTCTATTTTCACATCAGTTTATTATTAAAGGTTAGTTTGATTAATTTATTTTATGTTATAGGCATGTGTGTGTGTGTGTGTGTATATATATATATATATATATATATATATATATATATATATATATATTATGGTGGTTACTTCTATTATGATTAATTAGAAGACAACTTTTATGCACACGATGAAAATAATATATGGGTAAGTTCTCTTGAGTTAGATTGTACTCAATTTTTAATTATATATTGTATATTTATCATCAAGAAATATTGTTCCCATCAATATATTTATATGTTTATTGTCTCCAGTCAAAGATGCATATTTACTCATTTAAAGTTTTTTACTTCATTAATTAAGTTTTTAACAAAACCTATTTTTTTCTTCATTGATCCTTCCATACTAAAAATATATTTTTTTGGGTAGAGAGTAAAAATATTATTTACTCGGACAAAATTACATTCAAATTTTTTTACTTTATTAATAATTAAGTTCATGACAAATTATAAAAAAAAAAATTTAAGTTCATGACAAAGTTGAATTGGTAAAATTTTATGGCTCGGTTTAATATGGACTCGTTGATTCTAACAGTAGACACTACAAGAATTTTGTGAATTTCCTATGAAATTTTCTGAGGAAAATTGGTTTGTAGGAAAATCCAAGCATTTCCGAAGAAATGTTCCTAGGAAACCGTTTGTCAAAGCTGCACGTTTTTCCATAAGGAATTTCCTAGGAATTTTGCATAGGAAACCAGTTTTGACCAATCAAAGTGTTTTCCTAGGAAACCTTCGTCGCTAAACACCCCAACTTTTCTGCTGCGTCAGAAAACGTGTTACAGGAAACATGTATGGTAGGAAACGTGTGAGGATAACAAATTTTCTACTGCGAATGTGACAAGGCTAGTAAATGGTGCATTAATTATATGGGTGTGGGTAATTAATTTCAATTGTTACCGTTTTAAATATGGGTGAGGATAATTAATTGTTAGTCTATATATTTATGTACACAAATTGCACAAAACGTTCAGCACTACTCATATAAAATTTTCTTCCTCTTCAATTTGATATTCACTCATATCACAAAAAAAATTTACACTGTAAATTCAGTTTCTATACTTCTATTTTCACATCAGTTTATTATTAAAGGTTAGTTTGATTAATTTATTTTATGTTATAGGCATGTGTGTGTGTGTATATATATATATATATATATTATGGTGGTTACTTCTATTATGATTAATTAGAAGACAACTTTTATGCACACGATGAAAATAATATATGGGTAAGTTCTCTTGAGTTAGATTGTACTCAATTTTTAATTATATATTGTATATTTATCATCAAGAAATATTGTTCCCATCAATATATTTATATGTTTATTGTCTCCAGTCAAAGATGCATATTTACTCATTTAAAGTTTTTTACTTCATTAATTAAGTTTTTAACAAAACCTATTTTTTACTTCATTGATCCTTCCATACTAAAAATATATTTTTTTGGGTA
Organism: Trifolium subterraneum; assembly: GCA_951799995.1. Taxonomy (NCBI): domain Eukaryota; kingdom Viridiplantae; phylum Streptophyta; class Magnoliopsida; order Fabales; family Fabaceae; genus Trifolium; species Trifolium subterraneum. The sequence goes on from OX637464.1 coordinate 5,511,364, forward strand.
GAGAGTAAAAATATTATTTACTCGGACAAAATTACATTCAAATTTTTTTACTTTATTAATAATTAAGTTCATGACAAATTATAAAAAAAAAATTTAAGTTCATGACAAAGTTGAATTGGTAAAATTTTATGGCTCGGTTTAATATGGACTCGTTGATTCTAACAGTAGACACTACAAGAATTTTGTGAATTTCCTATGAAATTTTCTGAGGAAAATTGGTTTGTAGGAAAATCCAAGCATTTCCGAAGAAATGTTCCTAGGAAACCGTTTGTCAAAGCTGCACGTTTTTCCATAAGGAATTTCCTAGGAATTTTGCATAGGAAACCAGTTTTGACCAATCAAAGTGTTTTCCTAGGAAACCTTCGTCGCTAAACACCCCAACTTTTCTGCTGCGTCAGAAAACGTGTTACAGGAAACATGTATGGTAGGAAACGTGTGAGGATAACAAATTTTCTACTGTGAATGTGACAAGGCTAGTAAATGGTGCATTAATTATATGGGTGTGGGTAATTAATTTCAATTGTTACCGTTTTAAATATGGGTGAGGATAATTAATTGTTAGTCTATATATTTATGTACACAAATTGCACAAAACGTTCAGCACTACTCATATAAAATTTTCTTCCTCTTCAATTTGATATTCACTCATATCACAAAAAAAATTTACACTGTAAATTCAGTTTCTATACTTCTATTTTCACATCAGTTTATTATTAAAGGTTAGTTTGATTAATTTATTTTATGTTATAGGCATGTGTGTGTGTGTATATATATATATATATATATTATGGTGGTTACTTCTATTATGATTAATTAGAAGACAACTTTTATGCACACGATGAAAATAATATCTGGGTAAGTTCTCTTGAGTTAGATTGTACTCAATTTTTAATTATATATTGTATATTTATCATCAAGAAATATTGTTCCCAACAATATATTTATATGTTTATTGTCTCCAGTCAAAGATGCATATTTACTCATTTAAAGTTTTTTACTTCATTAATTTAGTTTTTAACAAAACCTATTTTTTACTTCATTGATCCTTCCATACTAAAAATATATTTTTTTGGGTAGAGAGTAAAAATATTATTTACTTGGACAAAATTACATTCAAATTTTTTTACTTTATTAATAATTTAGTTCATGACAAATTATAAAAAAAAAATTAAGTTCATGACAAAGTTGAATTGGTAAAATTTTATGGCTCAGTTTAATATGGACTCGTTGATTCTAACAGTAGACACTACAAGAATTTTGTGAATTTCCTATGAAATTTTTGGAGAAAAATTGGTTTGTAGGATAATCCAAGCATTTCCGAAGAAATGTTCCTAGGAAACCGTTTGTCAAAGCTGCACGTTTTTCCATAAGGAATTTCCTAGGAATTTTTCATAGGAAACCAGTTTTGACCAATCAAAGTGTTTTCCTAGGAAACCTTCGTCGCTAAACACCCCAACTTTTCTGCTGCGTCAGAAAACGTGTTACAGGAAACATGTATGGTAGGAAACGTGTGAGGATAACAAATTTTCTACTGTGAATGTGACAAGGCTAGTAAATGGTGCATTAATTATATGGGTGTGGGTAATTAATTTCAATTGTTACCGTTTTAAATATGGGTGAGGATAATTAATTGTTAGTCTATATATTTATGTACACAAATTGCACAAAACGTTCAGCAGTACTCATATAAAATTTTCTTCCTCTTCAATTTGATATTCACTCATATCACAAAAAAAATTTACACTGTAAATTCAGTTTCTATACTTCTATTTTCACATCAGTTTATTATTAAAGGTTAGTTTGATTAATTTATTTTATGTTATAGGCATGTGTGTGTGTGTGTGTGTATATATATATATATATATATATATATATATATATATATATATTATGGTGGTTACTTCTATTATGATTAATTAGAAGACAACTTTTATGCACACGATGAAAATAATATATGGGTAAGTTCTCTTGAGTTAGATTGTACTCAATTTTTAATTATATATTGTATATTTATCATCAAGAAATATTGTTCCCATCAATATATTTATATGTTTATTGTCTCCAGTCAAAGATGCATATTTACTCATTTAAAGGTTTTTACTTCATTAATTAAGTTTTTAACAAAACCTATTTTTTACTTCATTGATCCTTCCATACTAAAAATATATTTTTTTGGGTAGAGAGTAAAAATATTATTTACTCGGACAAAATTACATTCAAATTTTTTTACAATATTAATAATTAAGTTCATGACAAATTATAAAAAAAAAAATTTAAGTTCATGACAAAGTTAAATTGGTAAAATTTTATGGCTCGGTTTAATATGGACTCGTTTATTCTAACAGTAGACACTACAAGAATTTTGTGAATTTCCTATGAAATTTTCTGAGGAAAATTGGTTTGTAGGAAAATCCAAGCATTTCCGAAGAAATGTTCCTAGGAAACCGTTTGTCAAAGCTGCACGTTTTTCCATAAGGAATTTCCTAGGAATTTTGCATAGGAAACCAGTTTTGACCAATCAAAGTGTTTTCCTAGGAAACCTTCGTCGCTAAACACCCCAACTTTTCTGCTGCGTCAGAAAACGTGTTACAGGAAACATGTATGGTAGGAAACGTGTGAGGATAACAAATTTTCTACTGTGAATGTGACAAGGCTAGTAAATGGTGCATTAATTATATGGGTGTGGGTAATTAATTTCAATTGTTACCGTTTTAAATATGGGTGAGGATAATTAATTGTTAGTCTATATATTTATGTACACAAATTGCACAAAACGTTCAGCACTACTCATATAAAATTTTCTTCCTCTTCAATTTGATATTCACTCATATCACAAAAAAAATTTACACTGTAAATTCAGTTTCTATACTTCTATTTTCACATCAGTTTATTATTAAAGGTTAGTTTGATTAATTTATTTTATGTTATAGGCATGTGTGTGTGTGTGTGTGTATATATATATATATATATATATATATATATATATATATATATTATGGTGGTTACTTCTATTATGATTAATTAGAAGACAACTTTTATGCACACGATGAAAATAATATATGGGTAAGTTCTCTTGAGTTAGATTGTACTCAATTTTTAATTATATATTGTATATTTATCATCAAGAAATATTGTTCCCATCAATATATTTATATGTTTATTGTCTCCAGTCAAAGATGCATATTTACTCATTTAAAGTTTTTTACTTCATTAATTAAGTTTTTAACAAAACCTATTTTTTTCTTCATTGATCCTTCCATACTAAAAATATATTTTTTTGGGTAGAGAGTAAAAATATTATTTACTCGGACAAAATTACATTCAAATTTTTTTACTTTATTAATAATTAAGTTCATGACAAATTATAAAAAAAAAAATTTAAGTTCATGACAAAGTTGAATTGGTAAAATTTTATGGCTCGGTTTAATATGGACTCGTTGATTCTAACAGTAGACACTACAAGAATTTTGTGAATTTCCTATGAAATTTTCTGAGGAAAATTGGTTTGTAGGAAAATCCAAGCATTTCCGAAGAAATGTTCCTAGGAAACCGTTTGTCAAAGCTGCACGTTTTTCCATAAGGAATTTCCTAGGAATTTTGCATAGGAAACCAGTTTTGACCAATCAAAGTGTTTTCCTAGGAAACCTTCGTCGCTAAACACCCCAACTTTTCTGCTGCGTCAGAAAACGTGTTACAGGAAACATGTATGGTAGGAAACGTGTGAGGATAACAAATTTTCTACTGCGAATGTGACAAGGCTAGTAAATGGTGCATTAATTATATGGGTGTGGGTAATTAATTTCAATTGTTACCGTTTTAAATATGGGTGAGGATAATTAATTGTTAGTCTATATATTTATGTACACAAATTGCACAAAACGTTCAGCACTACTCATATAAAATTTTCTTCCTCTTCAATTTGATATTCACTCATATCACAAAAAAAATTTACACTGTAAATTCAGTTTCTATACTTCTATTTTCACATCAGTTTATTATTAAAGGTTAGTTTGATTAATTTATTTTATGTTATAGGCATGTGTGTGTGTGTATATATATATATATATATATTATGGTGGTTACTTCTATTATGATTAATTAGAAGACAACTTTTATGCACACGATGAAAATAATATATGGGTAAGTTCTCTTGAGTTAGATTGTACTCAATTTTTAATTATATATTGTATATTTATCATCAAGAAATATTGTTCCCATCAATATATTTATATGTTTATTGTCTCCAGTCAAAGATGCATATTTACTCATTTAAAGTTTTTTACTTCATTAATTAAGTTTTTAACAAAACCTATTTTTTACTTCATTGATCCTTCCATACTAAAAATATATTTTTTTGGGTAGAGAGTAAAAATATTATTTACTCGGACAAAATTACATTCAAATTTTTTTACTTTATTAATAATTAAGTTCATGACAAATTATAAAAAAAAAATTTAAGTTCATGACAAAGTTGAATTGGTAAAATTTTATGGCTCGGTTTAATATGGACTCGTTGATTCTAACAGTAGACACTACAAGAATTTTGTGAATTTCCTATGAAATTTTCTGAGGAAAATTGGTTTGTAGGAAAATCCAAGCATTTCCGAAGAAATGTTCCTAGGAAACCGTTTGTCAAAGCTGCACGTTTTTCCATAAGGAATTTCCTAGGAATTTTGCATAGGAAACCAGTTTTGACCAATCAAAGTGTTTTCCTAGGAAACCTTCGTCGCTAAACACCCCAACTTTTCTGCTGCGTCAGAAAACGTGTTACAGGAAACATGTATGGTAGGAAACGTGTGAGGATAACAAATTTTCTACTGTGAATGTGACAAGGCTAGTAAATGGTGCATTAATTATATGGGTGTGGGTAATTAATTTCAATTGTTACCGTTTTAAATATGGGTGAGGATAATTAATTGTTAGTCTATATATTTATGTACACAAATTGCACAAAACGTTCAGCACTACTCATATAAAATTTTCTTCCTCTTCAATTTGATATTCACTCATATCACAAAAAAAATTTACACTGTAAATTCAGTTTCTATACTTCTATTTTCACATCAGTTTATTATTAAAGGTTAGTTTGATTAATTTATTTTATGTTATAGGCATGTGTGTGTGTGTATATATATATATATATATATTATGGTGGTTACTTCTATTATGATTAATTAGAAGACAACTTTTATGCACACGATGAAAATAATATCTGGGTAAGTTCTCTTGAGTTAGATTGTACTCAATTTTTAATTATATATTGTATATTTATCATCAAGAAATATTGTTCCCAACAATATATTTATATGTTTATTGTCTCCAGTCAAAGATGCATATTTACTCATTTAAAGTTTTTTACTTCATTAATTTAGTTTTTAACAAAACCTATTTTTTACTTCATTGATCCTTCCATACTAAAAATATATTTTTTTGGGTAGAGAGTAAAAATATTATTTACTTGGACAAAATTACATTCAAATTTTTTTACTTTATTAATAATTTAGTTCATGACAAATTATAAAAAAAAAATTAAGTTCATGACAAAGTTGAATTGGTAAAATTTTATGGCTCAGTTTAATATGGACTCGTTGATTCTAACAGTAGACACTACAAGAATTTTGTGAATTTCCTATGAAATTTTTGGAGAAAAATTGGTTTGTAGGATAATCCAAGCATTTCCGAAGAAATGTTCCTAGGAAACCGTTTGTCAAAGCTGCACGTTTTTCCATAAGGAATTTCCTAGGAATTTTTCATAGGAAACCAGTTTTGACCAATCAAAGTGTTTTCCTAGGAAACCTTCGTCGCTAAACACCCCAACTTTTCTGCTGCGTCAGAAAACGTGTTACAGGAAACATGTATGGTAGGAAACGTGTGAGGATAACAAATTTTCTACTGTGAATGTGACAAGGCTAGTAAATGGTGCATTAATTATATGGGTGTGGGTAATTAATTTCAATTGTTACCGTTTTAAATATGGGTGAGGATAATTAATTGTTAGTCTATATATTTATGTACACAAATTGCACAAAACGTTCAGCAGTACTCATATAAAATTTTCTTCCTCTTCAATTTGATATTCACTCATATCACAAAAAAAATTTACACTGTAAATTCAGTTTCTATACTTCTATTTTCACATCAGTTTATTATTAAAGGTTAGTTTGATTAATTTATTTTATGTTATAGGCATGTGTGTGTGTGTGTGTGTATATATATATATATATATATATATATATATATATATATATATTATGGTGGTTACTTCTATTATGATTAATTAGAAGACAACTTTTATGCACACGATGAAAATAATATATGGGTAAGTTCTCTTGAGTTAGATTGTACTCAATTTTTAATTATATATTGTATATTTATCATCAAGAAATATTGTTCCCATCAATATATTTATATGTTTATTGTCTCCAGTCAAAGATGCATATTTACTCATTTAAAGGTTTTTACTTCATTAATTAAGTTTTTAACAAAACCTATTTTTTACTTCATTGATCCTTCCATACTAAAAATATATTTTTTTGGGTAGAGAGTAAAAATATTATTTACTCGGACAAAATTACATTCAAATTTTTTTACAATATTAATAATTAAGTTCATGACAAATTATAAAAAAAAAAATTTAAGTTCATGACAAAGTTAAATTGGTAAAATTTTATGGCTCGGTTTAATATGGACTCGTTTATTCTAACAGTAGACACTACAAGAATTTTGTGAATTTCCTATGAAATTTTCTGAGGAAAATTGGTTTGTAGGAAAATCCAAGCATTTCCGAAGAAATGTTCCTAGGAAACCGTTTGTCAAAGCTGCACGTTTTTCCATAAGGAATTTCCTAGGAATTTTGCATAGGAAACCAGTTTTGACCAATCAAAGTGTTTTCCTAGGAAACCTTCGTCGCTAAACACCCCAACTTTTCTGCTGCGTCAGAAAACGTGTTACAGGAAACATGTATGGTAGGAAACGTGTGAGGATAACAAATTTTCTACTGTGAATGTGACAAGGCTAGTAAATGGTGCATTAATTATATGGGTGTGGGTAATTAATTTCAATTGTTACCGTTTTAAATATGGGTGAGGATAATTAATTGTTAGTCTATATATTTATGTACACAAATTGCACAAAACGTTCAGCACTACTCATATAAAATTTTCTTCCTCTTCAATTTGATATTCACTCATATCACAAAAAAAATTTACACTGTAAATTCAGTTTCTATACTTCTATTTTCACATCAGTTTATTATTAAAGGTTAGTTTGATTAATTTATTTTATGTTATAGGCATGTGTGTGTGTGTGTGTGTATATATATATATATATATATATATATATATATATATATATATTATGGTGGTTACTTCTATTATGATTAATTAGAAGACAACTTTTATGCACACGATGAAAATAATATATGGGTAAGTTCTCTTGAGTTAGATTGTACTCAATTTTTAATTATATATTGTATATTTATCATCAAGAAATATTGTTCCCATCAATATATTTATATGTTTATTGTCTCCAGTCAAAGATGCATATTTACTCATTTAAAGTTTTTTACTTCATTAATTAAGTTTTTAACAAAACCTATTTTTTTCTTCATTGATCCTTCCATACTAAAAATATATTTTTTTGGGTAGAGAGTAAAAATATTATTTACTCGGACAAAATTACATTCAAATTTTTTTACTTTATTAATAATTAAGTTCATGACAAATTATAAAAAAAAAAATTTAAGTTCATGACAAAGTTGAATTGGTAAAATTTTATGGCTCGGTTTAATATGGACTCGTTGATTCTAACAGTAGACACTACAAGAATTTTGTGAATTTCCTATGAAATTTTCTGAGGAAAATTGGTTTGTAGGAAAATCCAAGCATTTCCGAAGAAATGTTCCTAGGAAACCGTTTGTCAAAGCTGCACGTTTTTCCATAAGGAATTTCCTAGGAATTTTGCATAGGAAACCAGTTTTGACCAATCAAAGTGTTTTCCTAGGAAACCTTCGTCGCTAAACACCCCAACTTTTCTGCTGCGTCAGAAAACGTGTTACAGGAAACATGTATGGTAGGAAACGTGTGAGGATAACAAATTTTCTACTGCGAATGTGACAAGGCTAGTAAATGGTGCATTAATTATATGGGTGTGGGTAATTAATTTCAATTGTTACCGTTTTAAATATGGGTGAGGATAATTAATTGTTAGTCTATATATTTATGTACACAAATTGCACAAAACGTTCAGCACTACTCATATAAAATTTTCTTCCTCTTCAATTTGATATTCACTCATATCACAAAAAAAATTTACACTGTAAATTCAGTTTCTATACTTCTATTTTCACATCAGTTTATTATTAAAGGTTAGTTTGATTAATTTATTTTATGTTATAGGCATGTGTGTGTGTGTATATATATATATATATATATTATGGTGGTTACTTCTATTATGATTAATTAGAAGACAACTTTTATGCACACGATGAAAATAATATATGGGTAAGTTCTCTTGAGTTAGATTGTACTCAATTTTTAATTATATATTGTATATTTATCATCAAGAAATATTGTTCCCATCAATATATTTATATGTTTATTGTCTCCAGTCAAAGATGCATATTTACTCATTTAAAGTTTTTTACTTCATTAATTAAGTTTTTAACAAAACCTATTTTTTACTTCATTGATCCTTCCATACTAAAAATATATTTTTTTGGGTAGAGAGTAAAAATATTATTTACTCGGACAAAATTACATTCAAATTTTTTTACTTTATTAATAATTAAGTTCATGACAAATTATAAAAAAAAAATTTAAGTTCATGACAAAGTTGAATTGGTAAAATTTTATGGCTCGGTTTAATATGGACTCGTTGATTCTAACAGTAGACACTACAAGAATTTTGTGAATTTCCTATGAAATTTTCTGAGGAAAATTGGTTTGTAGGAAAATCCAAGCATTTCCGAAGAAATGTTCCTAGGAAACCGTTTGTCAAAGCTGCACGTTTTTCCATAAGGAATTTCCTAGGAATTTTGCATAGGAAACCAGTTTTGACCAATCAAAGTGTTTTCCTAGGAAACCTTCGTCGCTAAACACCCCAACTTTTCTGCTGCGTCAGAAAACGTGTTACAGGAAACATGTATGGTAGGAAACGTGTGAGGATAACAAATTTTCTACTGTGAATGTGACAAGGCTAGTAAATGGTGCATTAATTATATGGGTGTGGGTAATTAATTTCAATTGTTACCGTTTTAAATATGGGTGAGGATAATTAATTGTTAGTCTATATATTTATGTACACAAATTGCACAAAACGTTCAGCACTACTCATATAAAATTTTCTTCCTCTTCAATTTGATATTCACTCATATCACAAAAAAAATTTACACTGTAAATTCAGTTTCTATACTTCTATTTTCACATCAGTTTATTATTAAAGGTTAGTTTGATTAATTTATTTTATGTTATAGGCATGTGTGTGTGTGTATATATATATATATATATATTATGGTGGTTACTTCTATTATGATTAATTAGAAGACAACTTTTATGCACACGATGAAAATAATATCTGGGTAAGTTCTCTTGAGTTAGATTGTACTCAATTTTTAATTATATATTGTATATTTATCATCAAGAAATATTGTTCCCAACAATATATTTATATGTTTATTGTCTCCAGTCAAAGATGCATATTTACTCATTTAAAGTTTTTTACTTCATTAATTTAGTTTTTAACAAAACCTATTTTTTACTTCATTGATCCTTCCATACTAAAAATATATTTTTTTGGGTAGAGAGTAAAAATATTATTTACTTGGACAAAATTACATTCAAATTTTTTTACTTTATTAATAATTTAGTTCATGACAAATTATAAAAAAAAAATTAAGTTCATGACAAAGTTGAATTGGTAAAATTTTATGGCTCAGTTTAATATGGACTCGTTGATTCTAACAGTAGACACTACAAGAATTTTGTGAATTTCCTATGAAATTTTTGGAGAAAAATTGGTTTGTAGGATAATCCAAGCATTTCCGAAGAAATGTTCCTAGGAAACCGTTTGTCAAAGCTGCACGTTTTTCCATAAGGAATTTCCTAGGAATTTTTCATAGGAAACCAGTTTTGACCAATCAAAGTGTTTTCCTAGGAAACCTTCGTCGCTAAACACCCCAACTTTTCTGCTGCGTCAGAAAACGTGTTACAGGAAACGTGCATGGTAGGAAACGTGCGAGGATAACAAATTTTCTACTGTGAATGTGACAAGATTAGTAAATGGTGCATTAATTATATGGGTGTGGGTAATTAATTTCGATTGTTACCGTTTTAAATATGGGTGAGGATAATGAATTGTTAGTCTGTATATTTATGTACACAAATTGCACAAAACGTTCAGCACTACTCATATAAAATTTTCTTCCTCTTCAATTTGATATTCACTAATATCACAAAAAAAAATTACACTGTAAATTCAGTTTCTATACTTCTATTTTCAGATCAGTTTATTATTAAAGGTTAGTTTGATTAATTTATTTTAAGTTATAGGCATATGTGTGTGTGTATATATATATATATATATATATATATATATATATATATATATATTATGGTGGTTACTTCTATTATGATTAATTAGAAGACAACTTTTATGCACACGATGAAAATAATATCTGGGTAAGTTCTCTTGAGTTAGATTGTACTCAATTTTTAATTATATATTGTATATTAATCATCAAGAAATATTGTTCCCAACAATATATATATGTTTATTGTCTCCAGTCAAAGATGCATATTTACTCATTTAAAGTTTTTTACTTCATTAATTAAGTTTTTAAGAAAACCTATTTTTTACTTCATTGATCCTTCCATACTAAAAATATATTTTTTTGGGTAGAGAGTAAAAATATTATTTACTCGGACAAAATTACATTCAAATTTTTTTACTTTATTAATAATTAAGTTCATGACAAATTATAAAAAAAAAATTAAGTTCATGACAAAGTTGAATTGATAAAATTTTATGGCTCAGTTTAATATGGACTCGTTGATTCTAACAGTAGACACTACAAGAATTTTGTGAATTTCCTATGAAATTTTCTGAGGAAAATTGGTTTGTAGGAAAATCCAAGCATTTCCGAAGAAATGTTCCTAGGAAACCGTTTGTCAAAGCTGCACGTTTTTCCATAAGGAATTTCCTAGGAATTTTGCATAGGAAACCAGTTTTGACCAATCAAAGTGTTTTCCTAGGAAACCTTCGTCGCTAAACACCCCAACTTTTCTGCTGCGTCAGAAAACGTGTTACAGGAAACGTGTATGGTAGGAAATGTGTGAGGATAACAAATTTTCTACTGTGAATGTGACAAGGCTAGTAAATGGTGCATTAATTATATGGGTGTGGGTAATTAATTTCAATTGTTACCGTTTTAAATATGGGTGAGGATAATTAATTGTTAGTCTATATATTATATGTACACAAATTGCACAAAACGTTCAGCACTACTCATATAAAATTTTCTTCCTCTTCAATTTGATATTCACTCATATCACAAAAAAAATTTACACTGTAAATTCAGTTTCTATACTTCTATTTTCACATCAGTTTATTATTAAAGGTTAGTTTGATTAATTTATTTTATGTTATAGGCATGTGTGTGTGTCTATATATATATATATATATATATATATTATGGTGGTTACTTCTATTATGATTAATTAGAAGACAACTTTTATGCACACGATGAAAATAATATCTGGGTAAGTTCTCTTGAATTAGATTGTACTCAATTTTTAATTATATATTGTATATTTATCATCAAGAAATATTGTTCCCAACAATATATTTATATGTTTATTGTCTCCAGTCAAAGATGCATATTTACTCATTTAAAGTTTTTTACTTCATTAATTAAGTTTTTAACAAAACCTATTTTTTACTTCATTGATCCTTCCATACTAAAAATATATTTTTTTGGGTAGAGAGTAAAAATATTATTTACTCGGACAAAATTACATTCAAATTTTTTTACTTTATTAATAATTAAGTTCATGACATATTATAAAAAAAAAAATTTAAGTTCATGACAAAGTTGAATTGGTAAAATTTTATGGCTCGGTTTAATATGGACTCGTTGATTCTAACAGTAGAAACTACAAGAATTTTGTGAATTTCCTATGAAATTTTCTGAGGAAAATTGGTTTGTAGGAAAATCCAAACATTTCCGAAGAAATGTTCCTAGGAAACCGTTTGTCAAAGCTGCACGTTTTTCCATAAGGAATTTCCTAGGAATTTTGCATAGGAAACCAGTTTTGACCAATCAAAGTGTTTTCCTAGGAAACCTTCGTCGCTAAACACCCCAACTTTTCTGCTGCGTCAGAAAACGTGTTACAGGAAACGTGTATGGTAGGAAACGTGTGAGGATAACAAATTTTCTACTGTGAATGTGACAAGGCTAGTAAATTGTGCATTAATTATATGGGTGTGGGTAATTAATTTCAATTGTTACCGTTTTAAATATGGGTGAGGATAATTAATTGTTAGTCTATATATTTATGTACACAAATTGCACAAAACGTTCAGCATACTCATATAAAATTTTCTTCCTCTTCAATTTGATATTCACTCTTATCACAAAAAAAATTTACACTGTAAATTCAGTTTCTGTACTTCTATTTTCACATCAGTTTATTATTAAAGGTTAGTTTGATTAATTTATTTTATGTTATAGGCAGGGGCGCAGCCAAGGCCCGTGCATGCCTTGGCATGTGCCCAGGCTCTCCCAATTATAATTTTTTTTTTAGGGTTCTTACTTTAATCTGAAAATTCGAATTTTTGAGTAAGAATTAATAAAAGTTAAGTACATATTCATAATCATCGTGAAATTCTGAGCAAAATGGTATATTTACATGTCCAATTTGGTGCAAGAATCAAAAAACGAATTTTTGAGGTTGAAGATGATGAACAGTAACAAAACGTTTCGTTTATACATATATATTATTTACGCTATTTATATTAATAAGCTTGCGCTGCCTTAGTGGTTGGCTTTTGGGTTTCCCTTGTAGGGGAGCTGGGTTCAATTCCTAGGTTTGCCACTTTTTTTTTTTATTTCATTTTCTTTTAATTATTTATTTATAATATTATTAAAAATATCTAAAAATTCCAAGAATATATATATTTATTTCCCTTTTGTTTATTTGTTTTTTTTTCTTCATTTTCTTTTATTTGTTTATATACATTATTAAAAATTCAAAAATATATATTTCTTTGTTTTCTTTATAAAAAATGCTAAGAATATCAACTTTGTTTCATTTTTATATATGGTAAAAATATGTTGTGATTCTACCTTATTTTATATGTTCTTTATTTTTGCAACAAAAAAAAAAAATATGTTCTTTATTTTACCCTTTTGTTTTTTTACTTCATTTTCTTTTATTTGTTTATATACATTATTAAAAATATCTAAAAATTCCAAAAATATATATTTCTTTGTTTTCATTATCAAAAAATACTAAAAATATCAACTTTGTTTTCTTTCATATGTAAGATTGTGGAGATTTTATGACATTTACTTATGTAGCAATTATGAATCAAATATTTATATTAAATCCTTAAAATTATTTACTTTTATTATAATTTTAGTATATATATATATTAGTTAAAAATGTCCGATCTGGTTAAACCCCGATTCGAAAACCTTAAACCAATAAACATTTGTACATTTGCGGTTAAAATTATGCCCAGGCTTGATATTATTTCTGGCATCGCCACTGGTTATAGGCATGTGTGTGTGTGTGTGTATATATATATTATGGTGGTTACTTCTATTATGATTAATTAGAAGACAACTTTTATGCACACGATGAAAATAATATCTGGGTAAGTTCTCTTGAATTAGATTGTACTCAATTTTTAATTATATATTGTATATTTATCGTCAAGAAATATTGTTCCCAACAATATATTTATATGTTTATTGTCTCCAGTCAAAGATGCATATTTACTCATTTAAAGTTTTTTACTTCATTAATTAAGTTTTTAACAAAACCTATTTTTTACTTCATTGATCCTTCCATACTAAAAATATATTTTTGTGGGTAGAGAGTAAAAATATTATTTACTCGGACAAAATTACATTCAAATTTTTTTACTTTATTAATAATTAAGTTCATGACAAATTATAAAAAAAAAAATTAAGTTCATGACAAAGTTGAATTGGTAAAATTTTATGGCTCAGTTTAATATGGACTCGTTGATTCTAACAGTAGACACTACAAGAATTTTGTGAATTTCCTATGAAATTTTCTGAGGAAAATTGGTTTGTAGGAAAATCCAAGCATTTCCGAAGAAATGTTCCTAGGAAACCGTTTGTCAAAGCTGCACGTTTTTCCATAAGGAATTTCCTAGGAATTTTGCATAGGAAACCAGTTTTGACCAATCAAAGCGTTTTCCTAGGAAACCTTCGTCGCTAAACACCCCAACTTTTCTGCTGCGTCAGAAAACGTGTTACAGGAAACATGTATGGTAGGAAACGTGTGAGGATAACAAATTTTCTACTGTGAATGTGACAAGGCTAGTAACTGGTGCATTAATTATATGGGTGTGGGTAATTAATTTCAATTGTTACCGTTTTAAATATGGGTGAGGATAATTAATTGTTAGTCTATATATTTATGTACACAAATTGCACAAAACGTTCAGCACTACTCATATAAAATTTTCTTCCTCTTCAATTTGATATTCACTCATATCACAAAAAAAATTTACACTGTAAATTCAGTTTCTATACTTCTATTTTCACATCAGTTTATTATTAAAGGTTAGTTTGATTAATTTATTTTATGTTATAGGCATGTGTGTGTGTGTGTATATATATATATATATATATATATATTATGGTGGTTACTTCTATTATGATTAATTAGAAGACAACTTTTATGCACACGATGAAAATAATATCTGGGTAAGTTCTCTTGAGTTAGATTGTACTCAATTTTTAATTATATATTGTATATTTATCATCAAGAAATATTGTTCCCAACAATATATTTATATGTTTATTGTCTCCAGTCAAAGATGCATATTTACTCATTTAAAGTTTTTTACTTCATTAATTAAGTTTTTAACAAAACCAATTTTTTACTTCATTGATCCTTCCATACTAAAAATATATTTTTGTGGGTAGAGAGTAAAAATATTATTTACTCGGACAAAATTACATTCAAATTTTTTTACTTTATTAATAATTAAGTTCATGACAAATTATAAAAAAAAAATTAAGTTCATGACAAAGTTGAATTGGTAAAATTTTATGGCTCAGTTTAATATGGACTCGTTGATTCTAACAGTAGACACTACAAGAATTTTGTGAATTTCCTATGAAATTTTCTGAGGAAAATTGGTTTGTAGGAAAATCCAAGCATTTCCGAAGAAATGTTCCGAGGAAACCATTTGTCAAAGCTGCACGTTTTTCCATAAGGAATTTCCTAGGAATTTTGCATAGGAAACCAGTTTTGACCAATCAAAGCGTTTTCCTAGGAAACCTTCGTCGCTAAACACCCCAACTTTTCTGCTGCGTCAGAAAACGTGTTACAGGAAACATGTATGGTAGGAAACGTGTGAGGATAACAAATTTTCTACTGTGAATGTGACAAGGCTAGTAAATGGTGCATTAATTATATGGGTGTGGGTAATTAATTTCAATTGTTACCGTTTTAAATATGGGTGAGGATAATTAATTGTTAGTCTATATATTTATGTACACAAATTGCACAAAACGTTTAGCACTACTCATATAAAATTTTCTTCCTCTTAAATTTGATATTCACTCATATCACAAAAAAAATTTACACTGTAAATTCAGTTTCTATACTTCTATTTTCACATCAGTTTATTATTAAAGGTTAGTTTGATTAATTTATTTTATGTTATAGGCATGTGTGTGTGTGTATATATATATATTATCGTGGTTACTTCTATTATGATTAATTAGAAGACAACTTTTATGCACACGATGAAAATAATATCTGGGTAAGTTCTCTTGAGTTAGATTGTACTCAATTTTTAATTATATATTGTATATTAATCATCAAGAAATATTGTTCCCAACAATATATATATGTTTATTGTCTCCAGTCAAAGATGCATATTTACTCATTTAAAGTTTTTTACTTCATTAATTAAGTTTTTAACAAAACCTATTTTTTACTTCATTGATCCTTCCATACTAAAAATATATTTTTTTGGGTAGAGAGTAAAAATATTATTTACTCGGACAAAATTACATTCAAATTTTTTTACTTTATTAATAATTAAGTTCATGACAAATTATAAAAAAAAAATTAAGTTCATGACAAAGTTGAATTGGTAAAATTTTATGGCTCAGTTTAATATGGACTCGTTGATTCTAACAGTAGACACTACAAGAATTTTGTGAATTTCCTATGAAATTTTCTGAGGAAAATTGGTTTGTAGGAAAATCCAAGCATTTCCGAAGAAATGTTCCTAGGAAACCGTTTGTCAAAGCTGCACGTTTTTCCATAAGGAATTTCCTAGGAATTTTTCATAGGAAACCAGTTTTGACCAATCAAAGTGTTTTCCTAGGAAACCTTCGTCGCTAAACACCCCAACTTTTCTGCTGCGTCAGAAAACGTGTTACAGGAAACGTGCATGGTAGGAAACGTGCGAGGATAACAAATTTTCTACTGTGAATGTGACAAGGCTAGTAAATGGTGCATTAATTATATGGGTGTGGGTAATTAATTTCAATTGTTACCGTTTTAAATATGGGTGAGGATAATTAATTGTTAGTCTATATATTTATGTTCACAAATTGCACAAAACGTTCAGCACTACTCATATAAAATTTTCTTCCTCTTCAATTTGATATTCACTCATATCACAAAAAAAATTTACACTGTAAATTCAGTTTCTATACTTCTATTTTCACATCAGTTTATTATTAAAGGTTAGTTTGATTAATTTATTTTATGTTATAGGCATGTGTGTGTGTGTATATATATATATATATATATATATATATATATATATATATATATATATATTATGGTGGTTACTTCTATTATGATTAATTAGAAGACAACTTTTATGCACACGATGAAAATAATATCTGGGTAAGTTCTCTTGAGTTAGATTGTACTCAATTTTTAATTATATATTGTATATTTATCATCAAGAAATATTGTTCCCAACAATATATCTATATGTTTATTGTCTCCAGTCAAAGATGCATATTTACTCATTTAAAGTTTTTTACTTCATTAATTAAGTTTTTAACAAAACCTATTTTTTACTTCATTGATCCTTCCATACTAAAAATATATTTTTTTGGGTAGAGAGTAAAAATATTATTTACTCGGACAAAATTACATTCAAATTTTTTTACTTTATTAATAATTAAGTTCATGACAAATTATAAAAAAAAAATTAAGTTCATGACAAAGTTGAATTGGTAAAATTTTATGGCCCAGTTTAATATGGACTCTTTGATTCTAACAGTAGACACTACAAGAATTTTGTGAATTTCCTGTGAAATTTTCTGAGGAAAATTGGTTTGTAGGAAAATCCAAGCATTTCCGAAGAAATGTTCCTAGGAAACCGTTTGTCAAAGCTGCACGTTTTTCCATAAGGAATTTCCTAGGAATTTTGCATAGGAAACCAGTTTTGACCAATCAAAGTGTTTTCCTAGGAAACCTTCGTCGCTAAACACCCCAACTTTTCTGCTGCGTCAGAAAACGTGTTACAGGAAACATGTATGGTAGGAAACGTGTGAGGATAACAAATTTTCTACTGTGAATGTGACAAGGCTAGTAAATGGTGCATTAATTATATGGGTGTGGGTAATTAATTTCAATTGTTACCGTTTTCAATATGGGTGAGGATAATTAATTGTTAGTCTATATATTTATGTACACAAATTGCACAAAACGTTCAGCACTACTCATATAAAATTTTCTTCCTCTTCAATTTGATATTCACTCATATCACAAAAAAAATTTACACTGTAAATTCAGTTTCTATACTTCTATTTTCACATTAGTTTATTATTAAAGGTTAGTTTGATTAATTTATTTTATGTTATAGGCATGTGTGTGTGTGTGTATATATATATATTATGGTGGTTACTTCTATTATGATTAATTAGAAGACAACTTTTATGCACACGATGAAAATAATATCTGGGTAAGCTCTCTTGAGTTAGATTGTACTCAATTTTTAATTATATATTGTATATTTATCATCAAGAAATATTGTTCCCAACAATATATTTATATGTTTATTGTCTCCAGTCAAAGATGCATATTTACTCATTTAAAGTTTTTTACTTCATTAATTAAGTTTTTAACATAACCTATTTTTTACTTCATTGATCCTTCCATACTAAAAATATATTTGTTTGGGTAGAGAGTAAAAATATTATTTACTCGGACAAAATTACATTCAAATTTTTTTACTTTATTAATAATTAAGTTCATGACAAATTATAAAAAAAAAAAATTAAGTTCATGACAAAGTTGAATTGGTAAAATTTTATGGCTCAGTTTAATATGGACTCGTTGATTCTAACAGTAGACACTACAAGAATTTTGTGAATTTCCTATGAAAGTTTTGGAGAAAAATTGGTTTGTAGGATAATCCAAGCATTTCCGAAGAAATGTTCCTAGGAAACCGTTTGTCAAAGCTGCACGTTTTTCCATAAGGAATTTCCTAGGAATTTTTCATAGGAAACCAGTTTTGACCAATCAAAGTGTTTTCCTAGGAAACCTTCGTCGCTAAACACCCCAACTTTTCTGCTGCGTCAGAAAACGTGTTACAGGAAACATGTATGGTAGGAAACGTGTGAGGATAACAAATATTCTACTGTGAATGTGACAAGGCTAGTAAATGGTGCATTAATTATATGGGTGTGGGTAATTAATTTCAATTGTTACCGTTTTAAATATGAGTGAGGATAATTAATTGTTAGTCTATATATTTATGTACACAAATTGCACAAAACGTTCAGCAATACTCATATAAAATTTTCTTCCTCTTAAATTTGATATTCACTCATATCACAAAAAAAATTTACACTGTAAATTCTGTTTCTATACTTCTATTTTCACATCAGTTTATTATTAAAGGTTGGTTTGATTAATTTATTTTATGTTATAGGCATGTGTGTGTGTGTGTATATATATATATTATCGTGGTTACTTCTATTATGATTAATTAGAAGACAACTTTTATGCACACGATGAAAATAATATCTGGGTAAGTTCTCTTGAGTTAGATTGTACTCAATTTTTAATTATATATTGTATATTAATCATCAAGAAATATTGTTCCCAACAATATATATATGTTTATTGTCTCCAGTCAAAGATGCATATTTACTCATTTAAAGTTTTTTACTTCATTAATTAAGTTTTTAACAAAACCTATTTTTTACTTCATTGATCCTTCCATACTAAAAATATATTTTTTTGGGTAGAGAGTAAAAATATTATTTACTCGGACAAAATTACATTCAAATTTTTTTACTTTATTAATAATTAAGTTCATGACAAATTATAAAAAAAAAATTAAGTTCATGACAAAGTTGAATTGGTAAAATTTTATGGCTCAGTTTAATATGGACTCGTTGATTCTAACAGTAGACACTACAAGAATTTTGTGAATTTCCTATGAAATTTTCTGAGGAAAATTGGTTTGTAGGAAAATCCAAGCATTTCCGAAGAAATGTTCCTAGGAAACCGTTTGTCAAAGCTGCACGTTTTTCCATAAGGAATTTCCTAGGAATTTTTCATAGGAAACCAGTTTTGACCAATCAAAGTGTTTTCCTAGGAAACCTTCGTCGCTAAACATCCCAACTTTTCTGCTGCGTCAGAAAACGTGTTACAGGAAACGTGCGAGGATAACAAATTTTCTACTGTGAATGTGACAAGGGTAGTAAATGGTGCATTAATTATATGGGTGTGGGTAATTAATTTCAATTGTTACCGTTTTAAATATGGGTGAGGATAATTAATTGTTAGTCTATATATTTATGTACACAAATTGCACAAAACGTTCAGCACTACTCATATAAAATTTTCTTCCTCTTCAATTTGATATTCACTCATATCACAAAAAAAATTTACACTGTAAATTCAGTTTCTATACTTTTATTTTCACATCAGTTTATTATTAAAGGTTAGTTTGATTAATTTATTTTATGTTATAGGCATGTGTGTGTGTGTGTATATATATATATATATATATATATATATATATATATATATATATTATGGTGGTTACTTCTATTATGATTAATTAGAAGACAACTTTTATGCACACGATGAAAATAATATCTGGGTAAGTTCTCTTGAGTTAGATTGTACTCAATTTTTAATTATATATTGTATATTTATCATCAAGAAATATTGTTCCCAACAATATATTTATATGTTTATTGTCTCCAGTCAAAGATGCATATTTACTCATTTAAAGTTTTTTACTTCATTAATTAAGTTTTTAACAAAACCTATTTTTTACTTCATTGATCTGTAACATCCCCATTTCTTTCATCGGTATTATAAACTCTCAAGAGTATTTTCTAAAAACCATCGCATGTCTGGACCTAGTACTAGAGTCATGGTATATAATATGTGGAGGTTACTAAAGTATGTGAGGAGGTGTCATTAATCAAATGGATTAAGAACCTAATGAGGACATATGTCTCATTCTAATTTCAAAACCATGACTCAGCCAAGTGCACTACACTTTCACCTTGCCTCTCATTTTCATTTTGGTCTGGAGAAAACAAAACAGAAAGCTCTTCTCCTAGCTCTCTTCTCTCTCACGTACAACAAGCAAACAACAACCCCAACATTCATAAACTCAATTTCTCTTGCAATAAACATCTCAAACTAGCATGCAAATGGAGATTCAAGCTCCTTAAGTTGTAATCAACATTAGTGGTAAGTTCTAATCTTCAAAACTCTCCCCAATCTCTCCAAATTCGTGCTCCAAATTCTACTATTCTAAACTCAACATTCTGTTTTGGGAATGCATGTGATTGGAAGCATGCTCATCTTGGATTTTGATGATTTAGAAATTGGAATGCAAAGGACATAGCTCAAAGAGGGATTAAAGATTGCTCTTCAAACCTGCAAATCAAGCTTTAACTGAAGGTTCAAGCTCAATCTTGAGGTGGGTTCTTAGGATAGAATAGTTAGAATTATTCCCAAAATTCAACTTTGCATGATAACATAGGATTTAGGGATTGAAATGTGCATGAGAAGGGTTTAATTCCCAAAACTCTTCTCCTTTATAATTATTATGATATTCATGATGTTAATGGCATGAAAGATTGGCAATTGTAGTGTAGAAAACTTTGTTTTGAACTGGTTCTGTAGGGCTTCGCGCCGAGGCGCAACACTTTCGCGCCAGGGCGCAGGCAAAATGAGACAGAGACAGAATCTGGAATGCAGGTTCGCGCCAGGGCGCAGAAGGTTCGCGCCGGGGCGCAAGCCACCAGCATTTCCAGATTTTGTCCCCTGTTTCCTGTTTTTGGAAATTCCTACGCATTTTGGATTGTCATCTTTTAAGTCTTGTTTTCCATTAACATTAAGAATACCTTATAATTATGATGTCGTTGTACATATAGGATTGATTATAACCTAGGCTAGTAGCTAGGTTAGTCTCCCGGGATTGGGATATATTGGTAGTATGTTAACACATTAGAATTATATGTAGTATCAGTCCATAGTTATGTGTGGCTGCTTGAGCACCACCAAAGGGATTCGTGGAATCCATAGTTATGTGTGGTTGTTTGACACCACCAAAGGGATTCGAGTAATCCAAAGCGATAAGATATCAATAATATTGATTGTGATGTCATAGTTATTTCGTACCATATGTGCTTTGTTCACGAAGATTGGTACGGAAAAGCGTAAGGCTTTCTGAGACCGGCTCACCTCAGATTGTTCTTTCATAGTTAAAATGAATTCAGATAATTTGTGTGTTACACCATATAAACTGTTTATATATGAATACATTTATGCGCTGAGTTGCGTGAGGACTGATTATAGGTTGATTCCCCAGGTGTAGTCACCAATAGGTGGGTAGTAGAATCCACGAGACTTAGCAGTCTTACCCCCCCCGTTCATGTTTCAGGTGCACAGGGTGATCGTGGTAAGCAAGCTGCAGAGTAGTTAGCAGGGCTTGTGACTGATGATGTTCGTGTTTAGAACATATAGTTGTCATGTTTCCGTTTATTTTCTTTCCGCTGTGTTGTACTTGTTGTACTACAGCACCTGCGTGTGCTGGAGTTATTATCTATGTATTTGTAAACTTGTTGTACTCGGTATTCAATTATGGATCTTGTAATATATTCTAGACAATGTATTATGGGGTGTTATATGATCCTTCCATACTAAAAATATATTTTTTTGGGTAGAGAGTAAAAATATTATTTACTCGGACAAAATTACATTCAAATTTTTTTACTTTATTAATAATTAAGTTCATGACAAATTATAAAAAAAAAAAATTAAGTTCATGACAAAGTTGAATTGGTAAAATTTTATGGCTCAGTTTAATATGGACTCGTTGATTCTAACAGTAGACACTACAAGAATTTTGTGAATTTCCTATGAAATTTTCTGAGGAAAATTGGTTTGTAGGAAAATCCAAGCATTTCCGAAGAAATGTTCCTAGGAAACCGTTTGTCAAAGCTGCACGTTTTTCCATAAGGAATTTCCTAGGAATTTTGCATAGGAAACCAGTTTTGACCAATCAAATTGTTTTCCTAGGAAACCTTCGTCGCTAAACACCCCAACTTTTCTGCTGCGTCAGAAAACGTGTTACAGGAAACGTGTATGGTAGGAAACGTGTGAGGATAACAAATTTTCTACTGTGAATGTGACAAGGCTAGTAAATGGTGCATTAATTATATGGGTGTGGGTAATTAATTTCAATTGTTACAGTTTTAAATATGGGTGAGGATAATTAATTGTTAGTCTATATATTTATGTACACAAATTGCACAAAACGTTCAGCACTACTCATATAAAATTTTCTTCCTCTTCAATTTGATATTCACTCATATCACAAAAAAAATTTACACTGTAAATTCAGTTTCTATACTTCTATTTTCACATCAGTTTATTATTAAAGGTTAGTTTGATTAATTTATTTTATGTTATAGGCATGTGTTTGTGTGTGTGTATATATATATATATATATATATATATATATATATATATTATGGTGGTTACTTCTATTATGATTAATTAGAAGACAACTTTTATGCACACGATGAAAATAATATCTGGGTAAGTTCTCTTGAGTTAGATTGTACTCAATTTTTAATTATATATTGTATATTTATCATCAAGAAATATTGTTCCCAACAATATATTTATATGTTTATTGTCTCCAGTCAAAGATGCATATTTACTCATTTAAAGTTTTTTACTTCATTAATTAAGTTTTTAACAAAACCTATTTTTTACTTCATTGATCCTTCCATACTAAAAATATATTTTTTTGGGTAGAGAATAAAAATATTATTTATTCGGACAAAATTACATTCAAATTTTTTTACTTTATTAATAATTAAGTTCATGACAAATTATAAAAAAAAAAAAAAGTTCATGACAAAGTTGAATTGGTAAAATTTTATGGCTCAGTTTAATATGGACTCGTTGATTCTAACAGTAGACACTACAAGAATTTTGTGAATTTCCTATGAAATTTTTTGAGAAAAATTGGTTTGTAGGATAATCCAAGCATTTCCGAAGAAATGTTCCTAGGAAACCGTTTGTCAAAGCTGCACGTTTTTCCATAAGGAATTTCCTAGGAATTTTTCATAGGAAACCAGTTTTGACCAATCAAAGTGTTTCCTAGGAAACCTTCGTCGCTAAACACCCCAACTTTTCTGCTGCGTAAGAAAACGTGTTACAGGAAACGTGCATGGTAGGAAATGTGTGAGGATAACAAATTTTCTACTGTGAATGTGACAAGGCTAGTAAATGGTGCATTAATTATATGGGTGTGGGTAATTAATTTCAATTGTTACCGTTTTAAATATGGGTGAGGATAATTAATTGTTAGTCTATATATTTATGTACACAAATTGCACAAAACGTTCAACATTACTCATATAAAATTTTCTTCCTCTTCAATTTGATATTCACTCATATCACAAAAAAAATTTACACTGTAAATTCAGTTTCTATACTTCTATTTTCACATCAGTTTATTATTAAAGGTTAGTTTGATTAATTTATTTTATGTTATAGGCATGTGTTTGTGTGTGTGTGTATATATATATATATATATATATATATATATTATGGTGGTTACTTCTATTATGATTAATTAGAAGACAACTTTTATGCACACGATGAAAATAATATCTGGGTAAGTTCTCTTGAGTTAGATTGTACTCAATTTTTAATTATATATTGTATATTTATCATCAAGAAATATTGTTCCCAACAATATATTTATATGTTTATTGTCTCCAGTCAAAGATGCATATTTACTCATTTAAAGTTTTTTACTTCATTAATTAAGTTTTTAACAAAACCTATTTTTTACTTCATTGATCCTTCCATACTAAAAATATATTTTTTTGGGTAGAGAGTAAAAATATTATTTATTCGTACAAAATTACATTCAAATTTTTTTACTTTATTAATAATTAAGTTCATGACAAATTATAAAAAAAAAAAAAAAGTTCATGACAAAGTTGAATTGGTAAAATTTTATGGCTCGGTTTAATATGGACTCGTTGATTCTAACAGTAGACACTACAAGAATTTTGTGAATTTCCTATGAAATTTTTTGAGAAAAATTGGTTTGTAGGATAATCCAAGCATTTCCGAAGAAATGTTCCTAGGAAACCGTTTGTCAAAGCTGCACGTTTTTCCATAAGGAATTTCCTAGGAATTTTTCATAGGAAACCAGTTTTGACCAATCAAAGTGTTTTCCTAGTAAACCTTCGTCGCTAAACACCCCATTTCTGCTGCGTCAGAAAACGTGTTACAGGAAACGTGCATGGTAGGTAACGTGTGAGGATAACAAATTTTCTACTGTGAATGTGACAAGGCTAGTAAATGGTGCATTACTTACATGGGTGTGGGTAATTAATTTCAATTGTTACCGTTTTAAATATGGTTGAGGATAATTAATTGTTACTCTATATACTTATGTACACAAATTGCACTAAACGTTCAGCACCTACTCATATAAAATTTTCTTCCTCTTCAATTTGATATTCACTCATATCACAAAAAAAAATTACACTGTAAATTCAGTTTCTATACTTCTATTTTCACATCAGTTTATTATTAAAGGTTAGTTTGATTAATTTATTTTAAGTTATAGGCACGTCTGTTTATATATATATATATATATATATATATATATATATTATGTTGGTTACTAATATTATGATTAATTAGAAGACAACTTTTATGCACACGATGAAAATAATATCTGGGTAAGTTCTCTTGAGTTAGATTGTACTCAATTTTTAATTATATATTGTATATTTATCATCAAGAAATATTGTTCCCAACAATATATATATATGTTTATTGTCTCCAGTCAAAGATGCATATTTACTCATTTAAAGTTTTTTACTTCATTAATTAAGTTTTTAACTAAACCTATTTTTTACTTCAATGATCCTTCCATACTAAAAATATATTTTTTTGGGTAGAGAGTAAAAATTTATTTACTCGGACAAAATTACATTCAAATTTTTTTACTTTATTAATAATTAAGTTCATGACAAATTATGAAAAAAAAAATTAAGTTCATGACAAAGGTGAATTGATAAAATTTTATGGCTCAGTTTAATATGGACTTGTTGATTCTAACAGTGGACACTACAAGAATTTTGTGAATTTCCTATGAAATTTTCTGAGAAAAATTGGTTTGTAGGAAAATCCAAGCATTTCCGAAGAAATGTTCCTAGGAAACCGTTTGTCAGAGCTGCACGTTTTTCCATAATGAATTTTTCATAGGAAACCAGTTTTAACCAATCAAAGTGTTTTCCTAGGAAACCTTCGTCGCTAAACACCCCAACTTTTCTACTGCGTCAGAAAACGTGTTACAGGAAACGTGCATGGTAGGTAACGTGTGAGGATAACAAATTTTCTACTGTGAATGTGACAAGGCTAGTAAATGGTGCGTTAATTATATGGGTGTGGGTAATTAATTTCAATTGTTACCGTTTTAAGTATGGGTGAGGATAATTAATTGTTAGTCTATATACTTATGTACACAAATTGCACAAAACATTCAACACTACTCATATAAAATTTTCTTCCTCTTCAATTTGATATTCACTCATATCACAAAAAAAAATTACACTGTAAATTCAGTTTCTATACTTCTATTTTCACATCAGTTTATTATTAAAGGTTAGTTTGATTAATTTATTTTAAGTTATAGGCACGTGTGTTTATATATATATATATATATATTATGTTGGTTAGTTCTATTATGATTAATTAGAAGACAACTTTTATGCACACGATGAAAATAATATCTGGGTAAGTTCCCTTGAGTTAGATTGTACGCAATTTTTAATTATATATTGTATATTTATCATCAAGAAATATTGTTCCCAACAATATATATATGTTTATTGTCCCCAGTCAAAGATGCATATTTACTCATTTAAAGTTTTTTACTTCATTAATTAAGTTTTTAACAAAACCTATTTTTTACTTGATTGATCCTTCCATACTTAAAATATATTTTTTTGGGTAGAGAGTAAAAATATTATTTACTCGGACAAAATTACATTCAAATTTTTTTACTTTATTAATAATTAAGTTCATGACAAATTATAAAAAAAAAATTAAGTTCATGACAAAGTTGAATTGGTAAAATTTTATGGCTCGGTTTAATATGGACTCGTTGATTCTAACAGTAGACACTACAAGAATTTTGTGAATTTCCTATGAAATTTTCTGAGGAAAATTGGTTTGTAGGAAAATCCAAGCATTTCCGAAGAAATGTTCCTAGGAAACCGTTTGTCAAAGCTGCACGTTTTTCCATAAGGAATTTCCTAGGAATTTTGCATAGGAAACCAGTTTTGACCAATCAAAGTGTTTTCCTAGGAAACCTTCGTCGCTAAACACCCCAACTTTTCTGCTGCGTCAGGAAACGTGTTACAGGAAACGTGTATGGTAGGAAATGTGTGAGGATAACAAATTTTCTACTGTGAATGTGACAAGGCTAGTAAATGGTGCATTAATTATATGGGTGTGGGTAATTAATTTCAATTGTTACCGTTTTAAATATGGGTGAGGATAATTAATTGTTAGTCTATATATTTATGTACACAAATTGCACAAAACGTTCAGCACTACTCATATAAAATTTTCTTCCTCTTCAAATTGATATTCACTCATTTCACAAAAAAAATTTACACTGTAAATTCAGTTTCTATACTTCTATTTTCACATCAGTTTATTATTAAAGGTTAGTTTGATTAATTTATTTTATGTTATAGGCATGTGTGTGTGTGTGTGTGTGTGTGTATATATATATATATATATATATATATATATATTATGGTGGTTACTTCTATTATGATTAATTAGAAGACAACTTTTATGCACACGATGAAAATAATATCTGGGTAAGTTCTCTTGAGTTAGATTGTACTCAATTTTTAATTATATATTGTATATTAATCATCAAGAAATATTGTTCCCAACAATATATATATATGTTTATTGTCTCCAGTCAAAGATGCATATTTACTCATTTAAAGTTTTTTACTTCATTAATTAAGTTTTTAACAAAACCTATTTTTTACTTCATTGATCCTTCCATACTAAAAATATATTTTTTTGGGTAGAGAGTAAAAATATTATTTACTCGGACAAAATTACATTGAAATTTTTTTACTTTATTAATAATTAAGTTCATGACAAATTATAAAAAAAAAAATTAAGTTCATGACAAAGTTGAATTGGTAAAATTTTATGGCTCGGTTTAATATGGACTCGTTGATTCTAACAGTAGACACTACAAGAATTTTGTGAATTTCCTATGAAATTTTCTGAGGAAAATTGGTTTGTAGGAAAATCCAAGCATTTCCGAAGAAATGTTCCTAGGAAACCGTTTGTCAAAGCTGCACGTTTTTCCATAAGGAATTTCCTAGGAATTTTGCATAGGAAACCAGTTTTGACCAATCAAAGTGTTTTCCTAGGAAACCTTCGTCGCTAAACACCCCAACTTTTCTGCTGCGTCAGAAAACGTGTTACAGGAAACGTGTGAGGATAACAAATTTTCTACTGTGAATGTGACAAGGCTAGTAAATGGTGCATTAATTATATGGGTGTGGGTAATTAATTTCAATTGTTACCGTTTTAAATATGGGTGAGGATAATTAATTGTTAGTGTATATATTTATGTACACAAATTGCACAAAACGTTCAGCACTACTCATATAAAATTTTCTTCCTCTTCAATTTGATATTCACTCATATCACAAAAAAAATTTACACTGTAAATTCAGTTTCTATACTTCTATTTTCACATCAGTTTATTATTAAAGGTTAGTTTGATTAATTTATTTTAAGTTATAGGCATGTGTGTGTATATATATATATATATATTATGTTGGTTACTTCTATTATGATTAATTAGAAGACAACTTTTATGCACACGATGAAAATAATATCTGGGTAAGTTCTCTTGAGTTAGATTGTACTCAATTTTTAATTATATATTGTATATTTATCATCAAGAAATATTGTTCCCAACAATATATATATGTTTATTGTCTCCAGTCAAAGATGCATATTTACTCATTTAAAATTTTTTACTTCATTAATTAAGTTTTTAACTAAACCTATTTTTTACTTCATTGATCCTTCCATAATAAAAATATATTTTTTTGGGTAGAGAGTAAAAATATTATTTACTCGGACAAAATTACATTCAAATTTTGTTACTTTATTAATAATTAAGTTCATGACAAATTATAAAAAAAAAAAATTAAGTTCATGACAAAGTTGAATTGGTAAAATTTTATGGCTCAGTTTAATATGGACTTGTTGATTCTAACAGTAGACAATACAAGAATTTTGTGAATTTCTTATGAAATTTTCTGAGAAAAATTGGTTTGTAGGAAAATCCAAGCATTTCCGAAGAAATGTTCCTAGGAAACCGTTTGTCAGAGCTGCACGTTTTTCCATAAGGAATTTCCTTAGAATTTTGCATAGGAAACCAGTTTTGACCAATCAAAGTGTTTTCCTAGGAAACCTTCGTCGCTAAACACCCCAATTTTTCTGCTGCATTAGAAAACGTGTTACAGGAAACGTGCATGGTAGGAAACGTGTGAGGATAACAAATTTTCTACTATAAATGTGACAAGGCTAGTAAATGGTGCATTACTTATATGGGTGTGGGTAATTAATTTCAATTGTTACCGTTTTAAATATGGTTGAGGATAATTAATTGTTAGTCTATATACTTATGTACACAAATTGCACTAAACGTTCAGCACCTACTCATATAAAATTTTCTTCCTCTTCAATTTGATATTCACTCATATCACAAAAAAAAATTACACTGTAAATTCAGTTTCTATACTTCTATTTTCACATCAGTTTATTATTAAAGGTTAGTTTGATTAATTTATTTTAAGTTATAGGCACGTGTGTTTATATATATATATATTATGTTGGTTAGTTCTATTATGATTAATTAGAAGACAACTTTTATGCACACGATGAAAATAATATCTGGGTAAGTTCCCTTGAG
The DNA here is from genome assembly GCA_951799995.1 of Trifolium subterraneum. Taxonomy (NCBI): domain Eukaryota; kingdom Viridiplantae; phylum Streptophyta; class Magnoliopsida; order Fabales; family Fabaceae; genus Trifolium; species Trifolium subterraneum. The sequence goes on from OX637464.1 coordinate 5,541,145, forward strand.
TTAGATTGTACGCAATTTTTAATTATATATTGTATATTTATCATCAAGAAATATTGTTCCCAACAATATATATATGTTTATTGTCCCCAGTCAAAGATGCATATTTACTCATTTAAAGTTTTTTACTTCATTAATTAAGTTTTTAACTAAACCTATTTTTTACTTCATTGATCCTTCCATACTAAAAATATATTTTTTTGGGTAGAGAGTAAAAATATTATTTACTCGGACAAAATTACATTCTAATTTTTTTACTTTATTAATATAATAATTAAGTTCATGACAAAGTTGAATTGGTAAAATTTTATGGCTCAGTTTAATATGGATTTGTTGATTCTAACAGTAGACACTACAAGAATTTTGTGAATTTCCTATGAAATTTTCTGAGAAAAATTGGTTTGTAGGAAAATCCAAGCATTTCCGAAGAAATGTTCCTAGGAAACCGTTTGTCAGAGCTGCACGTTTTTCCATAAGGAATTTCCTAGGAATTTTTCATAGGAAACCAGTTTTGACCAATCAAAGTGTTTTCCTAGGAATCCTTCGTCGCTTAACACCCCAACTTTTCTGCTAAGTCAGAAAACGTGTTACAGGAAACGTGCATGGTAGGAAACGTGTGAGGATAACAAATTTTCTACTGTGAATGTGACAAGGCTAGTAAATGGTGCATTAATTATATGGGTGTGGGTAATTAATTTCAATTGTTACCGTTTTAAATATGGGCGAGGATAATGAATTGTTAGTATAACACCCCTTAATAAATTGTCTAGAATATATTATAAAGTCCATAATCAAATACCGAGTACATTAAGTTTACAAATACATAGAGTGTTGATTAAGCACACGCAGGTGCTAAAATACAATAAAGTACAACACAGCGGAAAGGAAATAAACTGAGACATAATAACTAAATGTTCTAAACACGATCATCACAATCACAAGCAATGCTACTACTCTGCAGCTTGCTTGCCACGATCACCCTGAGTACCTGAAACATGAACGGGGGGGGGGGGGGGGGGGGGGTAAAACTACTAAGTCTCGTGGATTCTACTACCCACCTATTGGTGACTACACCAGGGGAATCAACCTATAATCAGTCCTCACGCAATCTCAGCGCAATACATGTATTCATATATAAACAGTTTATATGGTGTAACACAAATATTATCTGAGTTCATTTTAGCTATGCAAGAACAATCTGAGGTGAGCCGTTCTCAGAAAGCCTTACGCTTTTCCGTACCAATCTTCGTGAACTAAAGCACATATGGTACGAAATAACTATGGCATCACAATCAATATTATAGATATATTATCGCTTTGGATTCCTCGAATCCCTTTGGTGGTGTCAAACAACCACACATAACTATGGATTCCTCGAATCCCTTTGGTGGTGCCCAAGCAGCCACACATAACTATGGACTGATACTACATATAATTCTAATGTGTTAACATACTACCAATATATCCCAATCCCGGGAACTACCTAGCTACTAGCCTAGGTCATAATCAATCCTATACGTACAACGACATCTTAATTATAAGGTATTCGTAATGTTAATGGAAAACAAGACTTAAAAAATGACAATCCAAAATGCGTATGGATTTCAAAAGCAGGAAACAGAGGACAAAAATCTGGAAATGCGGGTGACTTGCGCCCCGGTGCGAACCTCCCGCACCTAGGCGCGAACCTGCACCCAGATTCTGCCTCTGTGTCTTTTTGCCTGCGCGTAGGCGCGAAGACCTGCAGAATCAGTACAAAATAGAGTTTTCTACACTACAATTGTCATTCTTTCAAACCATTAACATCATGAATTTCCTAATAATTATAAAGGAGAAGAGTTTTGGGAATTAAACCCTCCTCATGCAGATTTCAATCCCTAAATCCTATGTTATCATGCATTATTTAGATTGAGGGGAATTTGTAACTATTCTAAATCCCAAGAACCCACCTCAAATTGAAGCTTGATTCTTTGGCTAGAACTTGATTACAGGCTTGGTTTTGCAGCTGAGTTCACCAATTGAGCTGTGGTTTGAATTTCACTTCCTTATTGGATACAATTCCACAATTGAGCTTGCTTTCTACCCATGCACACATATGAACAGAATTTGAGCTTATAAATTGGAAATTTAGAGCACGAATTTGAGAGGAATTGAGAGGAGCTTTGAAGAATTTGAACTTACCACTAGTGATTAACTTAACCTAAGGAACATGTAGGCTCAATTGCATGTGCCATTGGAGATGATTTGTAAGAGAATTGAGTGATGGTGATGGCTGTGTTGTTGTTAGTTTGCGTGAGAGTGAGAGAGCAAGAAGAAGAAGTGAGCTTTCTGATTTTTTTGGTTTACTCAGCAAAATGAATCATGGGTGGGTGTAGTGTGTAGTGAGTCATGGGTTTAGTGGTAGATGTAAGGCACATGTCCAACCCAAGACTAATCCTCTTTCTATCAATGACACCACACACCCAACCTACAAGTAACTATTACATCCCTTATGTATTACACTCTAGTGCTAGCTCTAAACATGTAATATTTTAGAAAATATCCTTAATAGTATATAATACTAGTAAAACAAATTAGGGATGTTACAATCTACCCCCCTTAAAGAAATTTCGTCCGCGAAATTGAAAACATACCTGTGAAAAGATAGGGATAGTTTTTCATCATCTCGGATTCTAACTCCCAAGTGAACTCGCCATCCGGTGAATGAGACCATTCCACTTTCACTATCGGAATTTTCTTGCTCCGAAGAGTTTTAACATCACGGTCTACAATCCGAATAGGATCAGGCTGGTAAGTTAAATCTGGCTGCAAATCGATGTTTTCCAATTCCACCGGCACGAACGGATCAGGAATGAACTTTCTAAGTTGAGACACATGGAACACGTCATGCATCCTGGACATAGATGGGGGCAAAGCTGACTGATAAGCCACTGGACCAACGCGTTTAAGGATCTGATATGGCCCAATGTACCTAGGAGCAAGCTTCTTTATTTTGAACACACCGCGCAAACCCAGCTTAGGCGTTACGCGTAAGAATACGTGATCACCTTCATCAAACTCTATTGGTCTCCTTCTGTGATCGACATAACTCTTTTGTCTACTCTGTGCAACTCTCATATGCTCTTTAACTGACTTAATCTTCAGAGTAGTCTCTTGGATAATATCAGGTCCTAACACTCCTTTATCACCCACTTCAGTCCAACACAAAGGTGTTCTACACTTTCTCCCATACAGTGCTTCATAAGGTGCCATACCGATACTAGCATGGTAACTGTTATTGTAAGCAAATTCAATGAGATGCAAGTGTTTGCTCCAATTACCACCATCCTCTAAAATACAAGCTCGGAGCATATCTTCAAGGGTTTGAATGGTTCGCTCAGATTGTCCATCTGTTTGGGGATGATTTGAAGTACTCATTCTAAGCCGTGTTCCCATTGCCTTTTAGAATGCACACCAAAAATGAGAGGTAAAGGTTGGATCTCTATCTGACACTATACTCAACGGAACTCCAAGTAACTTAACAATCTCTTCTAGGAATATCTCAGCATACCGCGAAGCCTTATAAGTAGACTTCACTGCAATGAAATGAAATGGGCTGACTTGGTTAACCGATCAACGATAACCCAAATGGAATATTCTCCTTTCTGATTACGGGGTAAACCAGTCACAAAGTCCATGGTTATATGCTCCCACTTCCACTCGGGTATTTCTAAGGGTTGCAAAGGACCGGCTGGTTTCTGGTGTTCAATCTTAACCTGCTGACATACAATACACCTCGATACAAACTCCGCGATCTCAGTTTTCATATTTGGCCACCAATAGTTCTTCTTCAGGTCATGATACATCTTGGTGGAACCGGGGTGAATTGAAAACCCACTCTTATGTGCTTCTTCTAAAATCGATCTTTTTAAATCCGCATCATTCGGCACACATATTCTACTTCCAAACTGAATTACACCGTCATCTGCTACAGTGAACTCAGGTTTTCCGATCATTCTTTGTAAATCCATGTCCTTCTCTTGCGCACTACCTATTGTGGAACGCAAGTCACATGTCAATTCTATTCTATTTAACTTGACTCCACCCTTCCGGTAAGTGACACTCAAATTCATATCTCTGAATTTTTCATACAACCCACACTGATGCATTAAAATCTCTGATGCATACAACGCCTTTCTACTCAACGCATCAGCTACTACATTTGCCTTCCCTGGGTGGTAATTCAATTCAAAGTCAAAATCTTTTAAATACTCCATCCACCTCCGTTGTCTCATGTTCAACTCCTTCTGATCAAACAAGTATCTCAAACTTTTGTGATCACTGTATAATGCAAACTGTACACCATACAAGTGATGTCTCCAGATTTTCAAAGCAAAAATAATGGCTGCTAGTTCAAGATCATGGGTAGGATAATTCTCTTCATGTGGTTTCAACTGTCGCGATGCGTATGCGACTACGGCGCCCTCTTGCATAAGTACGCATCCGAGTCCTTTATTAGAAGCATCACAATACACTACATACTTCTTATCAGGGTCAGGAATTACTATCACCGGAGCACTAGTCAACTTTTGTTTTAACAAGTTAAAACTATTTTCGCACAATTCATCCCAGACAAAGGCAGCTCCTTTTCTAGTCAACCGGGTTAATGGTAGCGCTATCTCCGAAAATCCCAAAATGAACCTCTGCTAATAGCCTGCTAGACCATGGAAACTTCTTATTTCTGATACAGTCCTAGGCCTTTCCCAATTAAGCACCGCTTCAACTTTGGATGGATCAACAGATACACCGCCTTGGGATATTACATGGCCCAGAAACTTAACTTCGGAAAGCCAAAACTCACACTTACTGAATTTGGCATAAAGTTGCTTCTCTCTCAGAATATTAAGAACAATCCTCAAATGCTCTGCATGCTCCTGAGGATCTTTAGAGTAGATCAGAATATCATCAATGAAGATTACCACAAATTTATCAAGATAAGTCTGAAAAATTCTATTCATATAATCCATGAATACTGCTGGAGCATTGGTCAGACCAAATGGCATAACCAAAAATTCATAATGACCATAACGAGTCCTGAAGGCAGTTTTGGACACGTCAGAGGTCCTGATACGAATCTGATGATACCCGGATCTAAGATCAATCTTTGAAAAGATAGTGGCTCCTCTGAGTTGATCTAACAGATCATCAATACGAGGTAACAGATACTTATTCTTGATGGTAACTTTATTGAGCTGACGATAATCAATACACAACCGCATTGTACCGTCCTTCTTTTTCACTAACAGAACCGGAGCACCCCAAGGTGAGACACTCAGACGAATGAAATGCTTTTGCAATAACTCTTCAAGTTGAGATTTCAACTCTCGGAGTTCAAGAGGGGACATTCTATATGGGGCAACAGAGATAGGCTGAGATCCTGGGACAAGATCAATTGAGAACTCAATTTCTCTTTCTGGTGGTAAACTATTTATCTCTTCTGGAAACACATCTAGATATTCCCTGACAATCGGAATATCATTGGGGCTTAAACTGGACCCTGAACTAATAGTGAACATAATACTGAAACACTCGTTCTCTGCACCGAGATACTGGATTAACTGATGAGTGTTCTGCAACAGAGCAGTTAGGGCTCTACTCTCTGCATTAAGATCAATAGGAACATAGAGATTCTTTTCAGCACAACCTATATACACAGTGTTGGCAGAGAGTCAATCCATGCCTAGTACTATGTCCATGTCTTTCAATGGTAGACAGATCAGATCGATATGATAGATTTTTCCTGCGACGCTAACAGGACAGTTTTGACATACCCTCTTGGAAACAACTTTGCCACCCGTAGCAACGGCGACAGTCATGGGAGGAAGTAAAGAAGTCGAAGATAAACCCAACCTCATCACACATTCAACAGAAATAAAAGAATTGGTAGCTCCACAATCAAACAGTACAACAACTTTAGATTGATCCAAGTGACAAACATCAACGATTAAGGCATTATTACCTCTAGCTTGTTCACCATCAAGAGAATACACTCGACCCTTGCTCCTTGTTGTTCCACTCGAACCTCCGGAACCGTGCAACTTTGGACACTCATTCTTGTAGTGACCAGGTTGTTTGCAGTGAAAACACACACCCTTTGCCTTCATATATGAACAGACCCACACTCTGAGCATACTTGTTGTGATCTCTGAGGAAAATTTTGTTTTCCTTTGCTCGGGGAACCCCTTGGCTTCAATTGCTCCTTATACTTTCCCGAATCTCGTCTCTTTTGATTCACCTCAAACCTTTCCTTTCTCATGGCTTGAAGGCCTGACTCCGCATGATAACTCTTCTGGATCAACTCACCAAGACTAGAAACTTGCTGCATAGACACATCATGTGCTATGTCCGCCCTTAAACCGAAATGGTACTTCTTGATCTTCCACGCCTCGGTAGGAGCATCGTCACTATCTGCCACGTACCGCACTAACTCGTTAAACTTGGCTGTATACTCCGCCACAGACTTACCTCCTTGCTTAAGTTCAATCAATTCCCGTTCCATTGACATCATATAGCTCTCGGGAATGTAATGGTCGATGAAGAGACGTCTGAAATTAGCCCATGTCATCTCCATCTGACTTGCAGTCATGTAAGCTCTAACACCTTCCCACCAATTGCAAGCCGCTCCGCGAAGAAATCTTGTCGCGAAGGTAACCTTTTCCAGCTCAGTACACTCCATGGAATCCAGAATTCCACTCATCCTCTGAATCCATTCTCTTGCAACCGAGGGAACATACTCTCCAACAAACTCGGGAGGATTCATCCGACAAAATTCCCTGAACGCTGCACTTCCCGTGTTCTGAGTATGTGCATTGCCCATTTGTTGTTGGAACATCATCATCATTTCCTCATGACGTTGGGCTTGCTGAGCTTGGAATTTTTGTTGCTGATGCATCATATGTGCCCACATATTTCCATCTGGATCAGGATATTGATACTGAGGTTGATCGTCTTCTGCCACATTCCTTCGTGGCCTACCACGTCCGCGTTCGCGTCCTCCTGGTGCTTCTGCCATATTACTCTATCTGTCATAATCAAATTGAGTTAGCTAGGCTCAAGTGATACAACATGTAGAATAAATGTAAGACATCCCTAGAGTACGCATTTAATTTAGAATGCACTGTATTCTTATGACTCTGGCACGGTCTGAATCGACCTGCTCTGATACCAATTATAACACCCCATAATACATTGTCTAGAATATATTATAAAGTCCATAATCAAATACCGAGTACATTAAGTTTACAAATACATAGAGTGTTGATTAAGCACATGCAGGTGCTAAAATAAAATAAGGTACAACACAACGGAAAGGAAATAAACTGAGACATAATAACTAAATGTTCTAAACACGAACATCACAGTGACAAGCAATGCTACTACTCCGCAGCTTGCTTTCCACGATCACCCTGAGTACCTGAAACATGAACGGGGGGGGGGGGGGGGGGGGGGTGTAAGACTACTAAGTCTCGTGGATTCTACTACCCACCTATTGGTGACTACCCCAGGGGAATCAACCTATAATCAGTCCTCACGCAATCTCAGCGCAATACATGTATTCATATATAAACAGTTTATATGGTGTAACACAAATATTATTTGAGTTCATTTTAGCTATGCAAGAACAATCTGAGGTGAGCCGGTCTCAGAAAGCCTTACGCTTTTCCGTACCAATCTTCGTGAACTAAAGCATATATGGTACGAAATAACTATGGCATCACAATCAATATTATAGATATATTATCGCTTTGGATTCCTCGAATCCCTTTGGTGGTGTCAAACAACCACACATAACTATGGATTCCTCGAATCCCTTTGGTGGTGCCCAAGCAGCCACACATAACTATGGACTGATACTACACATAATTCTAATGTGTTAACATACTACCAATATATCCCAATCCCGGGAACTACCCTAGCTACTAGCCTAGGTCATAATCAATCCTATACGTACAACGACATCATAATTATAAGGTATTCGTAATGTTAATGGAAAACAAGACTTAAAAAATGACAATCCAAAATGCGTATGGATTTCAAAAGCAGGAAACAGAGGACAAAAATCTGGAAATGCTGGTGACTTGCGCCCCGGTGCGAACCTCCTTTGCCTAGGCGCAAACCTGCACCCAGATTCTGCCTCTATGTCTTTTTGCCTGCGCGTAGGCGCGAAACTGCTGCGCGTAGCCGCGAAGACCTGCAGAATCAGTACAAAACAGAGTTTTCTACACTACAATTGCCATTCTTTCAAGCCATTAACATCATGAACTTCCTAATAATTATAAAGGAGAAGAGTTTTGGGAATTAAACCCTCCTCATGCACATTTCAATCCCTAAATCCTATGTTATCATGCATTGTTTAGATTGAGGGGAATTTCTAACTATTCTAAATCCTAAGAACCCACCTCAAATTGAAGCTTGATTCTTTGGCTAGAACTTGATTACAGGCTTGGTTTTGCAGCTGAGTTCACCAATTGAGCTGTGGTTTGAATTTCACTTCCTTATTGGATACAATTCCACAATTGAGCTTGCTTTCTACCCATGCACACATATGAACAGAATTTGAGCTTATAAATTGGAAATTTAGAGCACGAATTTGAGAGGAATTGAGAGGAGCTTTGAAGAATTTGAACTTACCACTAGTGATTAACTTAACCTAAGGAACATGTAGGCTCAATTGCATGTGCCATTGGAGATGATTTGTAAGAGAATTGAGTGATGGTGATGGTTGTGTTGTTGTTAGTTTGCGTGAGAGTGAGAGAGCAAGAAGAAGAAGTGAGCTTTCTGATTTTTTTGGTTTACTCAGCAAAATGAATCATGGGTGGGTGTAGTGTGTAGTGAGTCATGGGTTTAGTGGTAGATGTAAGGCACATGTCCAACCCAAGACTAGTCCTCTTCTATCAATGACACCACACACCCAACCTACAAGTAACTATTACATCCCTTATGTATTACACTCTAGTGCTAGCTCTAAACATGTAATATTTTAGAAAATATCCTTAATAGTATATAATACTAGTAAAACAAATTAGGGATGTTACAGTTAGTCTATATATTTATGTACACAAATTGCACAAAACGTTCAGCACTACTCATATAAAATTTTCTTCCTCTTCAATTTGATATTCACTCATATCACAAAAAAAATTTAGACTGTAAATTCAGTTTCTATACTTCTATTTTCACATCAGTTTATTATTAAAGGTTAGTTTGATTAATTTATTTTAAGTTATAGGCATTTGTGTGTATATATATATATATATATATATATATATATATATATATATATATATATATATTATGTTAGTTACTTCTATTATGATTAATTAGAAGACAACTTGTATGCACACGATGAAAATAATATCTGGGTAAGTTCTCTTGAGTTAGATTGTACTCAATTTTTAATTATATATTGTATATTTATCATCAAGAAATATTGTTCTCAACAATTATATATATGTTTATTGTCTTTAGTCAAAGATGCATATTTACTCATTTAAAGTTTTTTACTTCATTAATTAAGTTTTTAACTAAACCTATTTTTTACTTCATTGATCCTTCCATACTAAAAATATTTTTTTTTGGGTAGAGAGTGTCACATCACGTTTTTATTTAATTAATTATTTGATTTAATTTATTTATTTAAATTCCATGTGTGTGATTTATTTAAATATGTGGCTTTTAGTGTAGTGGTGTGAATAGAATAGTAGTGTTTTTAGGAGGTGTGAATAGAAGATTTGAGTGGGCTTATGAGGAAGGGTAATTTGGTAAATTGAAAGGGTTTTAACCTAGGTATAAGTTTTGAAAACTTAGAGAGAGAAATCATTTTTCACAAGTTTGTGAAGAATAGAGAGAGAGAAAGCTAGAGAAGAAGAGGAAGAACATAGAAGAAGGAGCTAAGAGGGGAAGATTGGGGAGCTAATTCTTGAAGAATTAGAGGTAAGAGGGTAGTTATTTATGATTGTGGGTGACCAAGAGGGGGGAGAAATCACATTTCTCTTTGCCCAAACCCTCTCACCCTTTTATACTCTAAAGTTCATAACTTTATGAGTTTCTATGAATCAAAATGTTATCTTTCTTGTTGATTTAGTGTTATTCATGTATTATAATGCTAGAAATGTGTTTGATGATTTCAATTTCGAAAATCTATGGTTGTTGGTTTGAAATTGCATGTTCATGAGCTTTTGAGGAAAAATATGATAAATCTCATGTTGATAATGATTTTAATGGTTTTAAGTTATGAAACTTGTACTTCTATGTATGATAACATGTTTATGACCTAAAGGAAACATCTTTTTAAAACTGGAACACGTTTTAGATGATTTGGGAAATGGAATCCGAACGGTCGTAAAACAGAGCAGCAATTCTGGGCACGCGTCGCTAGGCTAGAACTAGCGAGAGCTAGCGAGGGAACTCGCCAGGGCTCGCCAGTGCTCGCCAGCCAGCCCAGTGCTCTCTGACTTGCTTCGCTACGGCGAGAACTAGCGAGGGGTAGTGAGTAGCCTCTGACTTGCCTCGCTATGGCGAGAGCTAGCGAGAGCTGGCGAAGTAGTCAGGCTTACTTGATTATTAAATGATGAAGATATGATTTGGCGTATAGGTTGCTAGTATTATATTAATACATAAATGATTGATGTTGGAATTATAACGAATATGATTGATGATGATGTTTCTATATGATTGTTGAATATAGATACACATAATAATGTTGATGATGAATGTATATGAGTATGTTATGTATTGACGAATGATTGATGGTGGAATTATGTATACATGAGGTTGCATAATGGTGGTGAATAACATACGTTATATATATGTTCATGCATCATGATTGAGTCTATTGATGAAGCTTGGGTGTTTGACCCATAACGAATTGATGAAGCTTGGGCGTTTGACCCATAACGAATTGATGAAGCTTGGACGTTTGATCCATAACGCATAGGATTCTTGTATCCTTATTTGGTGAATGGTATCGCATGCATATAGTCGTGTCTAGGGGACATGGCATGAAGGTGACATTAGATGCATTTAGGAAGGTGAACCTTATGAAATCTGGCACGCCCAGGAACTAATGTTGAATACAATGTTCCAACACTTTGGTGAACATAGTGTTGTAACCAATGTTCCAACCTTATACGAATCAGCAGGAAATATAATTTAAATAACAGAAAACAGCAAAGACACAAATGATTTGTTAACCCAGTTCGGCATAAACGAACCTACTCTGGGGGATACCAATCCAGGAAGGAAATCCACTAATGTAGTGCTAGATCTAAGTCCTCAGTAAACGCCCCGTTTACAACTTATATCCTAGACACCTACTTGTGCAACTTCTACTTAAGAACTCCTAAGTATGAGATCCCATCTCACCTCCAACTTATCACGCACAGTGATTACAGTAACACAATGATGATTTCGAAGACACACTTCAGAAAACAAGTTACCTCCGTACTTAGAAGCTTTGGAGTAACTAACACACACACAAAATCAGTCCTTAACTTGTGTTATAGAATCCACAAGAAAGGCTCACAAAATAATACAAAACTCAAAACCCTAGAATGCTATTCTTCAATGACGGCTTTGATAACCCTACTGGGTTTTTCGTTCTTCATATATATACTCCAAGCAACACGGGCTGAAGTTCACTTTGGGCTTAGAACACACATTAATCAAGAACATCTTCAGGAAAATATCTCATCGCTGATTCTGTATAAAAATATACTCCTTGGCACACAAGAGTAAAAACGTGGTTTCCTTTAAAAACGCGCTTTCCTTATATAAAACACGCGCGCAAATCATTTGGACACTGGTTGCACCAATGTTGAAACATTTGGTCCAACATCTTGCTTGTATATTTGTTTTAGCAAAATGCGGCCAATTCAAATATCCAACAATCTCCCCCTTTGGCAAATTTTTTGGCTAAAACAATCTGAGATTACTTCAACCATTTCAGAGAGATACACAGAGATGTAATTTCCACAGATCAACATGAACACACAACATATGAAACAGAACATCATTTCTTCAAAGCAAATTAGTCATTTGAGCTCCTCAAGATAAAATGCAGATCAGAAAAAAATAGTATCACTCAGAAATATCAGAGGCATACAACAGCGGAATAGTGAACACAACTAGCCTCACAGGTTAAGCCAAAAAGGAGAAATGGTCTCTCACACAAACTCAGCCACTTGGGAAAAATAAATTCCCAGTAACTGGATGTTTCAACATTTATCAGAACACAAGCACATGCATAAATCACAGCAAACTTGCTCCCCCTCAACATCAGAATCAGAGCAAACATGAACAAGATCTTTTTCAAAAGAAATTTTGCTCCCCCTGAACATGTTGTCATACTACTCCCCCTCAAACATGCAACACATACATAACTACTCATACATGCATAATAAACTACTACTACACATACTAGCAGAATGCTTCAACATCTGATTCCACATCACACAACAGGGAACATGCACATACTAACATTTTTCTCCCCCTTTTTAGCCACAAAAGTTGACAAATTATCTTCAGGCAGAATAACTATCAGTACCATAAGGGCATAAGTGTAGATTATTACAGACCAGCATAGCACAAGGGTGCTCAAATATTCAGGGCAGCGCCCATGATAAGAAAGTCAGAATAAAAACATAACAACATAAAAAAAACAAAGCAGGAGAATCAATCTTCAGAGCTGCTAGCAGTAGCTTCTTCCTCATCTGTATCACCACCAGATGTTCCAGCACTGGTCTCAACATCATCACCACCTTTGTCAGCACCTTCACCAGTTCCTTCCTCAGCATCAACTGCAACATTACCTTGCAAATTATCAGCATCTACAGCCACAGGATCTTTCTCACGCTCCAGAGCAGCAATCATATCCTCAAAAATCTTCTTCTTAGCATCAAACATCCTGTCCAGCTCCTCTTTCTTTTCATCAAATTCCTTACAAACATCCTTCAACCCAGCTATAACATCCTTCCTTGTCATTTGCACAGGGGCAGCTTGGGAGGATGTTCCAACAATGTCTGGAACATGCTGCTTACTGAACAGCTTATAGTGGAAAATCAGAGGAGATTCCCTCTTTTTAGCCACATCCTCAGAAGACACAATACCTGGATGTTGATTGAGAATAATGCCACACAGCAGAGTGGGAAACGCGATAGGTAAACTCACAGCACCAGACTTACCATGCCTCAGAGTTTGATCAAAAATATATTGTCCAAAATCATATGGAATTTTATTTGCAACAATGTAGATAAACTTGGCCAAACCTGTTGAGATGTCAGAGGTGTGCAGGGTTGGAACCCAGTTCACAGAGCCAATTCTGTTCAATAAGGCATATCTCACAGTCAGTTTGCCAGCAGGGACCTTTGCTCTAATGGGCCACGCCTTGACCTGTCCACCAGTGAGAGCTTGACATAAGGCATTGTCTGTGACCTCCACTTCAGCTTGAGGACCTTCGTCTCTGCCCAAATATTGGTTGATCACCTTGGGAGAAAAAATTACCACCTTGCCTCTAACATGCACCTTCTGGAAGTCTCTACTCAGAGGATCATTGCAACCTTCAGGGAGATTAACCAGAAATTCTTTGACTAGACGTTCAAAACAGTCTCCAAAGTCTGTGACTGTTTTCATCAAACCAGCAGCTTCAATAAGCTCTATCACATCTTCACGTTTGAGAGCTTCCTTACCTAACTCTCTCTCCAGGGCCATCCTCCTATGGTAGACAGAGTTCCATCTCTGAGCACTGGCAATGGAATGGAAAGACACATTGTCCATAGGGGCATCTTCAGCAACAACAGAAACCTTCTTGGCACTGGACTTACTCTTCTTTGCAAGAGGAGGAATAGCTTCAACATCCTCTTCAACATTGTACTCAGAATCATCAGAGTAAGCTAGCCTTCTCTTCTGGGGCTTGTTCTTACTTGATTTAACAGGGGTGCCTTTGCTCCACCCACGTCCTGGTCCATACAGCACAGGTTTACTAGATGTAGCTTTTCCTTTCTTTTGTACAGCAGGGACATTCTTGCTGACAGTAGCTGTCTTCCTTGTACTCCCTCTCAACCTAGTCTTGATAGTGTTCTTCATGACTTGGGCAAGGGGCTCAGTAGGGTAGGTTACAGCATCCACATCAATAAACACATGATCATTGTTAACAGTATCCTCAGAAGAATCCTTCGTATTGACCTCAACAGTCTTCTCAATGCTTTCAGATTTTTCTTTATCAGCTGTCACAGTTTTATCAGTAGTGGCCTGAGAAGCAGAATTTGTATCAGGTTGAGCCAAGGATGTTTCAACATCCGGCGCAACATCGTTAGGTGGAGGAACACTGGATGTTCCAACATCCTTCACCACATCAGTAACATCATCAGTTGGTTTTTGTGATTCCAACTCAGCATCAACAACACCAGCAGTTTCATCATCAGCAATCGTAGGTTTCTCAGCAATATTTTCATCAACAGGAGACATAACAAAATTCTCAACAGACTTCCCTAAAAGATCGTCAGATTTGGGATTAACAGAGCCTAGGGTTTTGGAATCTAGGGTTACAGATTCATCAACTGTCCTAGATGTTTCAACATTTGACTTTCCAGAATCACCAGCAACATTAACATTATCGGATTCAAAAGGATTTGGATTCAAGTACAGGTCTGTCATGGTAAACGAGCGTTTTGGTACAGATTTTGATCTAGTTTTCTTTTTACTGCCGATTTTACTAGAGACAGAAGTTGGAGAAGTACTTACTTTCTTTGGTTTCTCCTTCTTTGCAGCAGATTTGCTTCGAGTAGATCGGTTCTCTACTTCGCTTGCATGCACCGATGCCAACGGGTCAGCGAGAACAATCAACGGTGATGCTTCAACCTTTGGTTTGGAGTGATCGGAGGAACTTTTTGTAGGTGACATAGTTGTTTGATCTTTGATAGAGGAGAATTTTTGTGAAGTAGACATGGCGGAATGGGAGTTTTGGTGAGAAGAGATTTGAAAGATTTCACGATTTGCAGAGAGAGAGAAGTTTGAGAAGTTGAAAAGGTTGTGTGTGGAGATAGAAAAGGAAAATATGAAAAGGTTTAGGAAAGTGTATATTTGATTTCCTAGATTTTCGTGCAGCACTAAAGAAAGAAAGTTGGTTATAACTGCTGCACCCCCACATAACTGTAATTGTTACAGTTCTTCAAATAGGCAAATCCCTAATTTGCCCCTTAATTTCTCAAACTGATTTGCATCCAATGCCTTAGTAAAAATGTCTGCCAACTGTTCCTCTGTAGACACATGTTCTAGAGTAACAATTTTGTCCTCAACTAAATCTCTGATGAAGTGATGACGAATATCAATGTGTTTGGTTCTACTGTGTTGAACTGGATTTTTTGAAATATTTATGGCGCTCAAATTGTCACAGTACAATGTTAGAACATCCTGCTCAACATTATATTCTTTCAACATCTGCTTCATCCACAACAATTGAGAGCAGCTACTTCCAGCTGCTATGTATTCAGCTTCAGCAGTTGATAGAGAGACATTGTTTTGCTTTTTACTGAACCAAGAGATCAAATTACTCCCAAGAAAGAAACAAGCACCTGATGTGCTTTTCCTATCATCAGCACTTCCTGCCCAATCAGCATCACAATAGCCAATTAGTCTAGAATCATCACCATGAGAGAACAAAATTCCATAGTCACTTGTTCCATTCACATATTTCAGAATCCTCTTGACCTGAGTAATATGACTAATCTTGGGCTCTGCCTGGTATCTTGCACTAACTCCTACAGCAAACGTGATGTCAGGCCTGCTTGCAGTAAGATACAACAGACTACCAATCATACTCCTATAGAGACTTTGATCAACACTTGTACCACTTTCATCCTTAGTAAGCTTTAGATGTGTGGGTGCAGGTGTTCTTTTGTGTGGAGCATTTTCCATTCCAAATTTCTTCACAATGTTCTTGGCATACTTGCTTTGAGAGATGAAGATGGTTTCTTCCATTTGCTTCACTTGAAGACCCAGAAAGTAAGTCAGTTCACCCACAAGACTCATCTCAAATTCAGATTGCATCTGCATAACGAAATGTTGAACCATCTGATCCGACATTCCACCAAAAACAATGTCATCCACATATATTTGTGCTATCATCAATTTACCATTTTCTTCCTTAACAAACAGAGTTTTGTCATTTCCACCTTTTCTGTACCCTTGACTAATTAGAAAATCAGTGAGTCGTTCATACCAAGCCCTTGGAGCTTGCTTTAGTCCATATAGAGCTTTCTTCAATCTGTAAACATGATCTGGATGAGTTGGATCAATAAACCCCTTAGGTTGTTCAACATAGACTTCTTCATGTAAGTACCCATTAAGGAAGGCACTTTTCACATCCATTTGGAATAGCTTAAACTTGAGAATGCAAGCTACTCCCAAGAGTAATCTTATAGATTCTAACCTAGCCACAGGAGCAAAGGTTTCATCAAAGTCAAGACCTTCCACTTGAGTGTATCCTTGTGCAACTTACCTGGCTTTGTTTCTAGTCACAACTCCATTCTCATCAGATTTATTCTTGTACACCCACTTTGTACCAATCACATTCAAACCACTTGGTCTAGGCACAAGATCCCATACTTCACTACGCTTGAACTGATTCAACTCATCTTGCATAGCACCTATCCAGAATTCATCAGTAAGAGCCTCTTTTATGTTTTTAGGTTCAAACTTTGAAACAAAACATGAATTAGAGACCACATCAATCGTTCTTCTTGTGGCAATTCCCTGATCAGGATTACCTATGATGAGTTCCTTTGGATGATTTTTCTGAACCTTTACAGATGGTCCCTTGTTAGTTGGATCATTCTGAGATCCACCTATAGATTCACCAGCCTGCTCATTTGATTTTCTATCGCTGCTGTCAGTTTCTTCTGATGGTTCAAATGTTGCAGCACCTTGTTCAACATCCTTTCCCTTTTCTGATGGTGAGTCATCCACTACCACATTGATTGATTCCATCATAACTTTAGTTCTTGAATTAAAAACTCTGTAGGCCCTGCTGTTGGTTGAGTAACCAAGAAATATACCTTCATCACTTTTAGGGTCAAGCTTTCTTCTTTGTTCTCTATCAGCCAGAATATAACACTTGCTTCCAAACACATGAAAATGTTTTACTATGGGCTTTCTTCCTTTCCACAGTTCATAAAGAGTCATGATTATTCCTGTTTTCAGTGTGACTCTATTATGGATATAACAAGCAGTGTTTATTGCCTCAGCCCAGAAATTTAAAGGCAAATTCTTTGCATGAATCATCACTCTAGCAGATTCTTGCAATGTTCTATTCTTTCTCTCAACAACACCATTTTGTTGAGGTGTGATGGGAGAAGAAAACTCATGCTTAATACCTTCTGATGAACAAAATTCAAGAAACTTAGCATTCTCAAACTCTCTTCCATGATCACTCCTAATTCTTACAATTTCACTACTTTTCTCTCTTTGTAATTGTTTACACAACTCTTGGAATACTTCAAACGTGTCAGACTTTTCTCTAATAAAGCTCACCCAAGTAAACCTTGAATAATCATCAACCATTACAAAGACGTACCTTTTTCCACCAAGACTTTCTACTTGCATAGGTCCCATTAAATCCATGTGCAGTAATTCAACTACACAGGAAGTAACAGAATGTTGGAGCCTTGGATGCGACATCTTGATTTGCTTACCAATCTGACATTCACCACAAATGTGTTTCTCTTCAATATGTAACTTAGGTAGTCCCCTGATAGCCTCTTCAGATATGGCTTTCTTCATTCCTCTGAGATGGAGATGGCCAAGTTTCTGGTGCCACAACTTTACTTCTTCTTCCTTGCTTAATAAACATGTGAAAGAGTTAGCTTCTTTTTGAGATGTCCATAAGTAACAGTTGTCTTTGGACCTTTCCCCCTTCATTATCACCACTCCTTCTTCATTTGTGACAATACATTCAGCTTGTGTGAAATTTACTTTGTATCCTTGGTCGCAGAGTTGACTAATACTGATCAGATTAGCTGTAAGTCCTTTGACCAATAAAACGTTATCAAGCTTTGGTAAGCCATGGTTGATTAGCTTCCCTGTACCCATGATTTCACCTTTAGCTCCATCTCCAAACGTGACAAAGCTGGTGGCATAAGGTTCAATATTTTCAAGAAACCTGCTAATTCCTGTCATGTGGCGTGAGCATCCACTATCAAAATACCAGTGTTCCCTTGATGATGCTCTAAATGAAGTATGAGCAATGAGAGCAACACTTTCTCCTTTAGGTTTCCATTCACTTTTAGTGTTCAAAATAGGAGGCTCAGGAGGAAACTCCCTGAAGTGTTTGGGGTACCCATAGAGTTTGTAACAGTAAGGTCTGATATGTCCCTTCTTACCACAGTGATGACATATCCATGAACGTGATCTGTTCACGCGAGTCTTCTGATGTCGCTTAGGACGTTGAAACATCTGCCTGGGCACTGTAAAGTGATGATTACCTTCAGCAGTCATAAACTTCGTATCTGGATCATACATCTGCTTTCTGTTGAGAGCTTCATAGTCAAGCCCAATAGGTTGTGGCTTGACAACCTGTTTTTCCAGGATCTCATCTAGAGCATGTGTACTATGGTGCATCATTACAACTTGTTTCTTTAAGTGTTCAAGCTGAGAATTTAATTGAATTACCTCATCATCCAAGGTTCCTATTTTGGCAAGATGATTTGTTCTTTCAGTCTTCAGTTTAACAACCAATTTCCTTTCAGCTTCAAGTTGCTCACATACTTCCTCACTTCTGATGCACAAAGACTTAAAAGATACAGCTAACTCATCATATGACACTTCCTCATCAATTGAATCAGAATCAGATTCAACCACTCCAGTTAAGGCAGTTACATGTCTGGCTGCTTCATTATCAGCTTCTTCTTCAGATTCATCCTCTTCAGACCATGTAGTAATCATGCCTTTTTTCTGTCTTTTGAGAAATGTGCCACACTCAGCTCTAATGTGCCCAAAACCTTCACATTCATGACATTTAATTCCCTTGGATTGTCCCATTTTATCATCAGTTTTTGTCCTTCTGAAATTGTTTCCAGGTTTGCTGATGTCGAATCTGATGTTTGGAACATTTCCATTTGTCTTTCTATCCATGCGTCTCATAACCTTGTTGAATTGCTTTCCCAGCAGTACCATGGCATCTGAGATACTTTCATCAGTGTCAATGTCATCTTGATGGTCTTCATTATCAGTATTTGACACAAGTGCTATGCTTTTATTCTTGCTACCACTACTTCCAGACCGCTCATTAGCTGACATTTCAAATGTTTGAAGCGAACCTACCAAGTCTTCAAGCTTAATAGTGTCGAGTTCTCTAAATTATTCAATGCATGTGACTTTCATATCAAACTTCTTTGGTAGAGATCTCAGCATTTTCCTCACCATTTTCTCTTCTGACAGCTTCTCACCTAGAGCATCAAAAGTGTTGGAATAATCTAGAATAGTCATATGAAATTCATGCACACTTTCATCCTCCTTCATCCTAAGTTCTTCAAACTTTGTAGTGAGCATCTGTAGTCTGGAATTCTTTACTTTAGATGTTCCCTCTTGAGTGGTTATCAGGATTTCCCAAGCTTCTTTAGCAACTTTACAGCGTTTAATGAGTCTAAACATATTTTTACCAACTCCATTAAACAATGCATTCAACGCTTTTGAGTTACCAAGAGCCAATTCATCTTCCTCTTTAGACCACTCACTTTCAGGCTTCAGCTCTTCCAGTTTCTTTCCATCTTTGTCCTGCAATACTGGTGGTTCCCATCCAATTAGAACTGCCTTCCATGTTTTACTGTCAATAGACTTAAGAAAAGCTTCCATACGAGACTTCCAGTAGTCATAATTAGTTCCATCCAACAGAGGAGGTCTATTCACGAACCCTCCTTCTTTCTCCATTTCTACCAGATGTATACGCCCTGAATCTCACCCAATCCAGAACAGGGTGCCTGCTCTGATGCCAATTGTAATCTGGCACGCCCAGGAACTAATGTTGAATACAATGTTCCAACACTTTGGTGAACACAGTGTTGTAACCAATGTTCCAACCTTATACGAATCAGCAGGAAATATAATTTAAATAACAGAAAACAGCAAAGACACAAATGATTTGTTAACCCAGTTCGGCATAAACGAACCTACTCTGGGGGATACCAATCCAGGAAGGAAATCCACTAATGTAGTGCTAGATCTAAGCCCTCAGTAAACGCCCCGTTTACAACTTATATCCTAGACACCTACTTGTGCAACTTCTACTTAAGAACTCCTAAGTATGAGATCCCATCTCACCTCCAACTTATCACGCACAGTGATTACAGTAACACAATGATGATTTCGAAGACACACTTCAGAAAACAAGTTACCTCCGTACTTAGAAGCTTTGGAGTAACTAACACACACACAAAATCAGTCCTTAACTTGTGTTATAGAATCCACAAGAAAGGCTCACAAAATAATACAAAACTCAAAACCCTAGAATGCTATTCTTCAATGACGGCTTTGATAACCCTACTGGGTTTCTCGTTCTTCATATATATACTCCAAGCAACACGGGCTGAAGTTCACTTTGGGCTTAGAACACACATTAATCAAGAATCAGAACTATACATAAAGTTTCCTAAAATGTCAGAACATCTTCAGGAAAATATCTCATCGCTGATTCTGTATAAAAATATACTCCTTGGCACACAAGAGTAAAAACGTGGTTTCCTTTAAAAACGCGCTTTCCTTATATAAAACACGCGCGCAAATCATTTGGACACTGGTTGCACCAATGTTGAAACATTTGGTCCAACATCTTGCTTGTATATTTGTTTTAGCAAAATGCGGCCAATTCAAATATCCAACACCTTAAATGTACTATATGTGATAATTGTCTAATTATGTGCTAAGTGCTTCCTTACATATAAGTCGTTGATCATTGAAGGTGTGAATTTGAATACGTATATTAGATGATTAATGTACATGTCCATTATACGTATGATAGATTAATATATGCATTGTATATGTTGGATTAAATGTTAGTATTTACTTACATTGTTATATGTTGATTATAAGTAACTAACTCTCTATTTTTGTATGTAATGGATCGTTGGGCGATTCAGATTCTCAGGCGTGAGGATTTGCTTTGCTTGCTTAGGAGGAGTACCCGGCATTTGTTGCTAGTATTTAGGGTAAGGGGATGATTCGCTATCCTAGTGTCTTGTCCATTTGCTCTGGTGGTTGTAACACCGTGTTGGGGTTTAGTCTTATCGAACTTATGTCTAGCGTCGCTTTTAGACCTTGTTTTGTATGATGTTGTAAGGCTTTATGCCAAACACTTAATGATCTATTTGTTGATGACACGATATGTGTAGTCGAATTATGTGGATGTGGATTATTAGGTTGATGGATTATTTAGCCATGACTAGTGTTTATGAGTTAAACTATATTCGTGATGATATAACTGAAGCGGGTGGAAAAATGCGCGAGCGGAAAATGCTCGCTAAACAGTAAAGTCGCCACCGAACTTTATTTATTCCCGGAGGAAAAGGAAAATATCGATAAAACCTTAAAAGCAATGGAAAGAGGGTCATCGCAACCATTTCCAGGTTCGGGAGTCGATTATGTGAGGGGAAGGTATTAGCACCCCTCGCATCCGTTGTACTCAACGGGAACCTTCTTATTAATTTTAGGGTTAAAAGAGTGTTTAATTTGCTTGCATGATTTTAATTAATTATTATGAGTATTTATAAAAGGGAGGAAAAAATTAGTTTTTTATTAGTGTACTTGACAGGATGTATGAATCCCACTCCTACGTATTCCCGGGTGCAATGGGAAATTCAAAGCTACACGCAGTTCTGGGTAGAAAAGAATTGTTGGTTGATTGATTTTATTTATGAAAATAGGTTAGTCGCGCTTAGGCGAAAAAAAGTTTGTTTGATTGAAAAATAAACGCACGGGGGCGTGAAAATAGTAAGGTTGGCGTGTTGAAGTTGATTTTAATTTTTAGAATGACGACTACCCAAGTTGCGAGCCATACGTCAAGAACTCGGGTAATCGGGAGAAGGAATGATATACACCAAACCATCTCTTTTTCATCCATTTATTTACCAAAATTAAGCTGATATGCATTTAATAAAAAAAAGAATTATTTTTGTGTTTTTGTTATTTTTACCTATTGAATAGATTAAGTATTTAGAATGACGACTACCCAAGTTACGAGCCATACGTCAAGAACTCGGGTAATCGGGAGAAGGAATGATATACACCAAATCATCTCTTTTTCATCCATTTATTTACCAAAATTAAACTGATATGCATTTAATGAAAAAAAAGAATTATTTTTGTGTTTTTGTTATTTTTACATATTGAATAAATTATACAAATGAAAAAAAAAGAAATAAAATAAAAAAACAGATGGGGGGTGTGAAAAAAAATAAGAGGGTGCCAATAGCAGCAAAGTCAGATCTGGCCCAAACAGGGGGGCCCAAAACGCTGGCTGCCAAACAAAAAAACAAGGGGATGATCTCAGCCGTCTGATTTGATCAGACGGACTTGATGAGATCCTGATGATGGGTGATTCTGGGCCACTGATGCATGATCAAAAGATTAGTAATAGTGGACAACGGTGGAACGCACACACTGGATCCATGGGCCCTATACCAAAAGGCCCACAAACCACTCATTTTCAAAAAAAATTCTCTCTCTTCTCTCCCATCTTCTCTCTTTCTCGGGTCCCTCTTTCTCTTTATGTTCTTGATGCTCAAGAACAAGGATGAAGGTTCATCCTTTCCGTCCAAAAGCCACCGCCAAACCCAGATTCCGGCGCGGCGGCCGCCGGTGTTGTACGGTGGCGCCGCCGCCGGAAAACCCTTTTTTTTTTTTTTTTATATTGAAGCCCCAAATTTCTTCTAAACTTTTATCTATCAATTTGAATCCCAAATTAAACTCCCCAGAACCCGAAATTCAAATAAACAGATTCAAACACCAAGGGCTTTAGATTTAACTCGGTTTTATCTTTCTCACTAAAGGTCTAATTCAGAAATCAAATAAGGCATATCACAAAAAAAAAAAAACAACAATCAGAGGTTAAGAAGATTGAAGAATTACCTGGAGTGCGAGGTGTTTTGTGTTGTTAGAGTGATTGTTCTGGAATTTGATTTACGGCGGTTGATTGTAGATGGTGGACGAGGTTATGTGGTCGTATGGTTACTAATAGTAGTGGATGGTGATGGTTTTATTTTTATGAAGATGGTGGTGATGGGAGGTTTAAAGGGGGCGCAGCATAACTGTACCCACGTTATTGTTCTTTTTCTGGTTTTTGTTTGCAATTTTTCTCTCCCCCTGATCAATGTTTTCTTCTTGTTATTTATATGTCAAAATTAGGTTTGAGAATTGAATGTTGATTGTTTTGGTTTAGGAAAGTTTTGATGATGATGATTTGGAATTGATGGGAGAATCGATTTGTTCTTCTTTGGTTTGATTTCTCTTAAAAGTGCAGATACTTTCTCTCTATTTATTCTTTTGACACATTTTTTTTATGATTTTTTTTTAGATCTTTTGACACATTTTTTTTATGATTTTTTTTTAGATCTTTATAGTAATAACAAATAAAATAAAATAAAAACTTAAAATGAATTAAATAAAACGAATTCTTTAATAAAATAACATAAAAGTAATTTGTGATTCTTTTGATAAATAAATAAAAGATGAAAAGTTAGAAATAAAAGAAAAACTATAAAACGTGAGACTCGAACTTGTGACCTTGTGCTCACATGCACTTATAAGCCATTGGTACTACCATACAAGCTACTTCACACATTTGTAAGATAATGCAACATAAAACACTATATGTGATAAAAGAGTGGGCAAAATTTAGGGTACAACAGCTGCCCCCATTTAATTATTTTTTCACTCGAGAATATGATTGACAGTTGTCTTCATGTACTCGTGGTGGAAGATAATTAAATACGACAGGACCCAAAATTTTGTCCGGGTAGATGGGACTCTAAACTGCCAGCGCGAATGATACTCTAAATTACCGGCTAAACTGGGGATAAAATTCTAAATTGCCAACGAGAATGGTACACTAAATTGTCAGTCAGACAAAGGTGGAACTCTAACTGTCAGCGCGAATGAGACTCTAAATTGCCAGCCACACAAAGATGGAACTCCAAATTTTCCAAATAAGGTAGAACTCCACCTGCCAGCTCGAATGAGACTCTAAATTGCTGGTCACACAAAGATGTAACTCCAAACTTTCCAAATAAGGTAGAACTCCACCTGCCAGCGCGAATGGGACTCTAAATTGCTGGCCACAGATAGAACTCTAAACTTCTAAATAAGGTAGGACTCTAAAATGTCATATAGGGTAGGACTCTGAAGATTCCAAATAGGGTAGAACTCATATTGCTAAACAAGGTAGGACTCCCAACTCCGTCGCATAGGGTAGGACTCTGAAAATTCCAAATAAGGTAGGACTCCAAATTTTGTAAGATTCTAAAGATGGTAAATATGGTATACCTCTGAAAATGCCAAATAGGTAGAAATCTAAAAAATACTAAATTATGTAGGGCTCTGAAACTTCAAACTAGGGTAGAACTCTTCTGCTTATGCTGTGTATGCATGATCCTCTTTTGATGCATGATTTTTATGCGTGATTCTTGGGTTAATGCATTTGATGCATGATGTATTTATTTGCATGATACGCCTATGTGTGTGCTAATGCATGTTATGCAAAATGTGTAGCCAATGCATGAAATGTATTAAGGACGAAAGTTTTGGGGGTTAACAAAGAAGTCCTCTTTTCCCCTTTTTTAGGGTGATCGATAAGGGTCGGGCTCGAGAAGTGATACTCGTTTGGGAATTTGCGCTCCTCCGACATTCTGGAAGTGTGACCGTGAAAATTAACGCTCTTGATGCTCTAGTGGTAGTCCATGGACCATGACTTGCTTTCCAAACATCTTCTGCGCTGGGTAGATCGTAACGACTGATGAAAAGTTTTAGGTCTCAAGAACCTGATGCAGCGTTGTAGTATTGGGTGACGATACTCCTTCAACCGTTAAAATCAAAGTAAAACGTGCTTTGAAAGCTTTTTTATTGTTTCCCATTTTTTCAATACATTATTTATTAAGAATAAAACACATTTTACAAATCAATAAAAGCACGAAGGGATGAAAAACTTTGAAAGAGATTTTTATTCAATGAAATTTGATTCTCAAATGAGTAATAGTACATGAGAATGTAATTCCTAAAAGAGGAGATTACCAAGACAGAAAGATAAATGGCAATAGACTCGGCCCTACTAGGATACAACACATGCTACATTCCCCTGTAACTTTACAATCCCAATACCTCGCCTCTGACGGTTATGACTAGACCGATCCTTTATATCTGAGTTTGTTGTGGGTTCCCACGCCGCAATCATTTGCCCCTTCACTCTTTTCCTTATAGATCCCTAATTTTTGCCTGGACCGCTCTTTCGAGTTTTCAGTCCACCGGGATTGCACCCTTTTTTGCCTAGGCAGCCCTTTCAGGTTTTCAACCCAGCGGGTTTTATTTCCTTTTTTGTGCCCCTAATTTTTGCCTGGACCGCCTTTTCAGGTTTTCGATCCACCGGGACGCTCTCTATTGCCTAAGTCGCCCTTGCGGGTTTTCAACTTAGCGAGCCCTTTTATTATTATTTTTTTTATTTTTTTAGGCATAGTATTTTTTGACTGCATCGGAATTTACTGAGAGCGGGAGTTCCTCCCCGTCCATGGTAGTGATAATCAAGGCTCCACCAGAGAAAGCATTTTTCACTACATACGGCCCTTCATAGTTGGGGGTCCATTTTCCGCGAGGATCCTTGTGGATGGGTAATATCTTTTTCAGCACTAAGTCTCCTTCTTTGAATTCTCTTGGACGAACCTTTTTATCAAATGCCCTCTTGAGTCTTCTTTGATACAATTGGCCATGACATAACGCTGTCAGACGTTTCTCTTCTATAAGGTTTAGTTGATCGAATCTCGCTTGGGCCCATTCAGCCTCCTCTAGTTTAGTCTCCATTAAAACTCTTAACGATGGGATTTCCACTTCGATAGGAAGTACTGCTTCATGCCGTAGACTAAGGAAAATGGAGTTGCCCCAGTGGAAGTTCGGACCGTTGTCCTATAGCCATGTAATGCGAAAGGGAGCATCTCGTGCCAGTCCTTGTAAGTTTTCACCATTTTTTGGATGATCTTCTTGATGTTTTTATTGGCTGCTTCCACAGCGCCGTTCATCTTAGGCCGGTATGGAGATGAGTTATGGTGCTCAATCTTGAATTCGTCGCATAGCTCCTTCATCGTCTTATTGTTCAAATTGGACCCATTATCTGTAATAATTTTGTTCGGGATTCCGTAACGGCAGATTATTTCTTTTTTGATGAATCGGGCAACCACTTGTTTTGTCACATTTGCATAAGAAGCAGCTTCAACCCACTTGGTGAAATAGTCGATGGCAACCAGGATAAACCGGTGACCGTTTGAAGCTTTTGGTTCAATCACCCCTATCATGTCTATTCCCCACATAGAGAATGACCATGGTGATGTTAGGACATTCAAAGGGGTTGGTGGCACATGAATCTTGTCGGCGTAAATCTGGCATTTATGACATGTTTTAGCATAGCGGAAACAGTCAGCTTCCATAGTCAACAAATAATACCCTGCCCTTAGGATTTTCTTTGTCATCGCGTGTCCGCTGGCATGGGTTCCAAAGGAACCTTCATGGATCTCCTTTATGAGCATATCCGCCTCACATTTATCCACGCATCTGAGCAAAACCATATCATAATTCCTCTTGTAAAGCACCTCCCCACTCAAAAAGAATTGTGATGCCAATCTTCTTAAATACTTCTTGTCAGTAGCGGAAGCATTTCCCGGGTATTCTTGCTTTTCGAGGTATCGTTTGATGTCATAGAACCAAGGCTTATCATCATACTCCTCTTCAGCCACCGTGCACACAACCGGTTCATCTTTGCGTTCTACTGTTATGATGGGTGCTTCATTCCAGAATCTCACTTTATACATTGATGATAATGTAGCTAAAGCATCTGCTACTTGATTCTCCTCCCTAGGAATATGGTGAAAAGTTATCTCATCGAAGTATTCCGTCAGTTTCACTACGTGAGCTCGGTATGGGATCAATTTGGGATGTCGTGTCTCCCACTCTCCTTTTACTTGATAGATGACTAGTGCTGAGTCTCCGTATACTTCCAAGATCTTAATCCTGTGGTTGATCGCAGCTTCGAGCCCCATTATACATGCTTCATATTCCGCCATGTTGTTCGTGCAATCAAAACACAATCTCGCAGTAAAGGGGGTGTACCCATTTCTTGGTGATATTAGGACAGCCCCAATCCCGTGCCCCATCGCATTCGAGGCGCCATCAAATGCAAGTTTCCATCGTGCCCCCGGTTCGGGTCCTTCATCATCGCCTATGACCTTTTCATCACTCACAACCATAATGTCTTCATCTGGGAAGTCGAATCTTATGGGCTGATACTCCTCCAGCGGTTGGTGAGCAAGATGTTCAGACAACACACTCCCTTTTATGGCCTTTTGAGTAACGTATTGGATGTCGTACTCAGATAGCAACATCTGCCAACGCGCGATCTTTCCTGTAAGGGCAGGTTTTTCAAAGATGTACTTTATGGGATCCATCTTTGAAATCAGCCAAGTGGTATGAGTCAACATATACTGCCTCAAGCGTCGGGCGGCCCATGCTAGTGCGCAACAAGTCTTCTCGAGTGATGTATACCTCGATTCACAATTGGTGAACTTTTTACTCAAAAAATATATGGCATGTTCTTTTCTTCCCGTCTCGTTGTGTTGCCCTAGCACACATCCCATTGATCCATCAAGTACTGTCAGATACATGATAAGAGGTCTCCCTGGAACCGGGGGTACCAAGATAGGGGGCTCCTGCAAGTATTGTTTGATTCGGTCGAATGCTTCTTGGTAGTTATCATTCCACTTGATAGCTTGATCCTTCCTTAATAACTTGAAAATTGGTTCGCAGGTGGCTGTGAGATGCGAGATGAATCTAGCGATGTAATTCAATCTTCCTAAGAATCCACGAACCTCCTTCTCAGTACTTGGAGCCGGCATATTCTGTATGGCCTTCACTTTATCAGGGTCAACTTCTATTCCTCTTTGGCTGACTATGAATCCTAATAACTTGCCCGATCTAGCACCGAAGGTGCATTTATTAGGATTTAGCCGTAGTTTGAATTTCCTCAGGCGGACGAATAACTTCTGTAGATGGACCAAGTGATCCTCCTCAGTCTGAGATTTGGCAATCATATCATCCACGTAGACTTCTAATTCTTTATGAATCATATCATGGAATAGGGTCACCATTGCTCTTTGATACGTTGCCCCCGCATTCTTTAACCCGAAGGGCATCACTTTGTAACAGAAAGTTCCCCATGGAGTGATGAATGTAGTTTTCTCCATGTCTTCCGGTGACATTTTAATCTGATTATAACCGGAGAATCCATCCATGAAGGAAAAGATTGAGAACTGAGCAGTGTTATCCACTAGTACGTCAATGTGAGGTAGAGGGAAATCATCCTTGGGGCTTGCTCGATTTAGATCCCGATAGTCCACACACATTCTGACTTTACCATCTTTCTTTGGAACTGGTACAATGTTGGCCACCCATTGTGGATACTTGGCAACTGCTAAGAAACCGGCGTCAAACTGCTTTTTCACTTCCTCTCTAATCTTGAGCGCCATATCGGGTCGAGTCCTTCTCAATTTCTGCTTTACCGGCGAACATTCTGGCTTGAGTGGCAGCTTGTGCACTACTATGTCAGCGTCTAGTCCTGGCATATCTTGATATGACCAAGCTAACACATCCACATACTCCCTCAGTAGTTCGACCAACTTTCCCTTCACATTCTCCTTCAACGATGCTCCTATCTTAATCTCCTTTTTGTCTTCCTCGGTCCCCAAATTAATTACTTCCACTGATTCTTGGGGAGGCTGAATCACCTTCTCCTCTTGTTTCAAGAGTTGGGCTAACCCTTCAGGAAGCTCACCATCGTCCTCATCACCTTCTTCCGCTTGGTTAATTGGAAATTCAAAGTCATAAGGGATTGTAACAATGTCATTTTCATGGGGTTCAATTATGGATCTGCATGAGGATGATTCTTATTTTAGCATGATGAAATGACTGAAAACTGACGATGACAGGAAAATATTGCCATTTTTTTTGAAAAAAAACAGAAAATAAAAGAAGAGAGAAAGAAGGAAAGGAGAAACTTTTATTGAACATAAAATGCACTTTATTGATGATAAATAAGTTATTGAAAACAAAGGGGTGCCCTACAAAAGCATATCCATTTGCCTTGGGCAGAGCAAAGGATTTTTCAAAGACAAACAAATTACTTAGAAATAGAAAAGGTCTCCGGAATCTCCACTGCCTTCCAGTTGGTAAGAACTTCATCATGAGCACAACGATACACCAAGTTTGGTATTTCCTCATCCGTGTCCTCCAGCATGGCCACGTGACCTTCATGGATGAACCCAGCGCTGCAGAACATCTCTTGAATGGTGCGGATACTCTCTCGATCATCTTTCGAGAGCAGCGTTGTCGATGGTTGGTATCCAAGCCCGAAACGGTCCTTCTTCTCAGGGACGTCTGGTAGTCTTCCCCAACCTTCAAGGCTACCCTCTTCTAATGCTTCCTTCATGGCTTTCCAGGAAGACATGGCCGATCCTTTTCTTTTGTGATGGCTGTGATATGATTTTAACATCATAACGCTTGCAATCTCTAAAGCTTGGAACGGGACTTCCGTAGCTTCTTCATCAGCCTCTATATATCGGAAGGAAGAGAGATGACTAACCATCATATCTTCTTGGCCAGAAACAACTATCATTTTATCACCGGTTATGAATTTGAGCTTCTGATGCAAAGTAGAAGTGACAGCCCCGACATCATGAATCCAAGGTCTTCCAAGGAGGCAAATATACGTGGGGTTAATATCCATGACCTGAAATGTAATTGTAAAGAGTTGAGGACCAATTAGGATGGGTAGGTCGACTTCTCCCACAACTGTTCTTCTTGATCCGTCGAAAGCCTTTACCACCATGGAACTAGGTCTCATCAGTGCCCCTTCAACTGCCAACTTTAGAAGGGTTGTCTTAGGCATCACATTTAAAGAAGAACCTGTGTCCACCAGAACCCTCGACAGGATGTTATCTAGGCACTTCACTGAGATGTGTAGGGCCCGATTGTGGTTATGTCCTTCCGCCGGTAATTCATCCTCACTGAAACCCAAATATCTGCTGGCCGTAATATTACCAACGACCCCATCAAATTGATCGACAGTAATATCCCTTGTTACATGTGCCTCATTTAAAACCTTCAACAATGCTTCTCGGTGAGCCTCGGAGCTGAGGAGCAAAGACAACATAGAAATTTTAGAAGGAGTCTGCCCCAACTGATCAATTATTCTGTAATCACTTTTTCTGATAATCCTCAAGAACTCTTCAGCCTCCTCCTGCGGTAGTATTTTCCTGGAGGGCCCATCTCCAACTTCGTCCTCCACACTTTTTCCTTTGCGAGGTATTACCAGTGACTTCTTATTGGGCTGTTCAGAGGATAATATTCTTCCGCTTCTTGTCATGCTCCCTATGCCAACTATATTGGTGACGTTGGATTCATCATTCGTTAATGGTTTGCCCCCCACATAAGCAGTAGGCTGATAGTTCCATGGTACTTTCTTCGTGCTCTCGAAAGGGAATGGAGTAGGCACGCAAAACACAATGGGTTCCACTGGCTTCACCGGTATTTGCAGTCCCCTTCTCGCATATGGGATCTCGATGGGTGTTGGATCCCTCGATTCTAAAACAAAGACATCCGCATCGGCTCTTGAATAGCCAATCTGAACCAGACCTTGATCTATCAGTTTTTGAAGACAATCTCTCATCTTTTGGCATTCTTCTGGATTCGTTGAGCATATCTTGCAATTAGAATGTATTTCCTCAAACTCATTATAACCAATCAACTTCTCTCGCATTACAGACATTGAGGCCTTTACCTTCGCCACTTCTTTAATCAAACTGCGCTCTTCAATTTCTTCTACAGCATTCACAGATAGACCAGCATGCCCGGGTAAAGGATTATCCTTCACATTTGGGCCTTCCTCTTTGAAAGATATTAGCTTTTTGTCAATCAACTCTTGAACTTTATATTTGAAGGCCTTGCAGTTCTCTATGGTATGCCCCAGTGATCCAGCATGGTAATCACACTTAGCATTCTCATCAAAATACGGCGGGTATGGTGGTGCTACTTGGGGAAGTGGTCTTGGCTCAACCATTCCATTTTGGATTAAGTAAGGTAAGATTTCACCATATGGCATAGGCAGACGATCAAAGTACACCCTCTTTCTTTCATTGTTGTTTCTGTGCCCAAGCTGATTCTTTTGTTGGTACCCCACCGGTTGTTGTTGATGACTTTGTTGAGGCGTCACCACCGGCCGCTGAGGAGTAGGCATAGAATATGTTTGTTGCGGATACTGCCCTTGGGCTACTGCTGCCATATAAGGATATTGAAAGTATGGCATTGGAGCAGGAGGTGCTTGTGACGATCCTACCGCAATAGCGTTAGTTTCACCTTCCTTCTTCCTATAATTGTTGCTGAAGGATTTCTTTGCCCCGAGTTGAGAACTAGAGGCACCTTGTATCTTACCACTCTTTAACCCTTCTTCCACTCGTTCCCCAATTATTACCATGTCAGCAAAACCTGACGATATGCTCCCAATCATTTTCTCATAGTACGGCCCTTGTAGCGTGCTCATGAAGGTATCGACTAGTTCCCTTTCTAACAAAGGTGGTTCCACACGAGCAGCCAATTCCCTCCATCTCTGCGCATACTCCTTGAAAGACTCATTGTTCTTATGTGCCAAGTTTTGCAACTGCATCCGATTAGGAGCCATGTCGAGGTTGTACTTGTATTGCTTCAAAAAGGCATCTGTGAGGTCCTTCCATGTCTGGATCTGAGTCCTCTCTAATCGCATGTACCAATCCAGTGATGCACCACTCAAACTGTCTTGGAAGACATGAATCATAAGCTTTTCATTGGCGGCGTATGCAGCCATCTTCCTACAAAACATCCTTAAGTGATTCCTTGGGCAATGAATCCCCTTGTATTTCTCAAAGTCGGGTACTTTGAACTTTTGGGGAATAACTACATCTGGTACTAAGCACATATCCAGAGCATCAATCCCATACGCATTAAATCCCTCTACAGCCTTCAATCTTTCCTCCAGGGCTCGATACTTCTGAGCGGACTCAACATCCGAGTGAGCATTGACGGGTGTTACCAAACCTTCAGTTGTATGACGTGGCTGGGTAATGCCATCTTGAGCTACTGAAGCTCCTTGAGGAGTAGGGGTTTTGTTTGTAACCGGTATCATGATGGGCATCTGAGTAGAGACTTCACCCATTTCGGGAGGAGTATAACCAGGAGGAAGGCCGAACTCAGGCCATACTATATTATCCTCATTCGCAACGGGACGTGCGTTACTCTCCTTGTGTGCCAAAGCTTGGAAGAGGTCAAGGAGCTTATCCATCTTTCCTTTAATAGAGTCCACGTCTTCTCTTAGGGTAGCTTGATCTCTCTCGAGTTGATCCATGGTCCTTTGGATATTTGCACGTGTCCCGTGAGAGTGTCGGGGAGCGGGTGCGCGAGGTGGTTGCTTAGGCTTTCTGGCTATCTTGAGTTTCCTGGAGTATCGAAGTGGGATGAAATAAGCTTTTGGATGTAAAATGAATGAGTTTATGCAAATGTAGGCGTGCGAAGATGCATGATAATGAATGAGGATGAAAATCATGCCTTATTTTTATTCATTTTTCTTTGTAGGAACTATTAGGCGCACAACTGCGATAAGCGATTGGAAATAAAAACGGCAAGGTCCACACATTTGTTTTGAAATTGAGCATTATTATTGATTGTCAAACATTTAACCAAAGTACAAGAATCAAAGTACAAGAAACAACTAGTAATGCCAAAACAAAATTAGGCGGCCATTCTGCTCCTAACGCTTCGTATTTGCTCTTGATAATTCTTCAAAAGGTCTTTGCAGTACTCCATAAAATTTGCCACATCATCAGGGAGATTATAGTAATGCATGGCTGCATTAGCGTCTCTTAGTCTCTCCGGAAGCTCCGCAATAGCTAGATTGAAGAGGGCAACCAGATCCCTGAAGTCATTCCTCCACATAGTAACGTCATGATGCGCGAGATTGAAGGCATTCTCGTAACGGGCCAGATTAGTGCGGGCATCCTCGAGATCACTTTTTAATTGTGCAATTTGATCCTCGTGCCTTCTCGCGTGTTGGGCGAAGTACTCTTCGTACATCTCGACACTGGCTTGAAGTTGTCCACATTTCCCTTCATATACCTCCATAGTAGCTTGAAGTCGCTCACATTTTGATCTTTCTTGAAAGTACATGTTCTCAAATTCCTGGCTTCGAATAGTCTCTGTCTGTAGGCGCTCCTTGTTTATTTGATCAAGCTCCCGGATCTTTTGTGTCTGCTTTTGATATTCCTCCCTCCATTTCTTCCGAGCTTTAGAGGCCAGTTCCCAGAAATCCCTTAGTTTTTTATTGGAATGTAAGATTCTATCTATCTCTTCATCTTTGGCTATAAGGTTAGCCTCTGCGCTGTCTAAGCCTTCCCCAATTTTCATTCTTTTCTCCTCAGATTCCTTCAATCTTTTATTACTACCTCGAAGTGACCTTTCTTTGTCCTCTTGATCTCTCTTCAATCTTGCGACTTCCCCTACGGATTGGAGATACTTATCCTCAATCTCCGCATTCTTGCTTTGAAGTTCGGCGATTTTGGATTTCAATTCATTAGCCACTTCAATGGAAACAGTCGTAATAGGTTCAGGTGATGGTGGCCTAACCGGGGCCGGGATGGCAAAAGGTAGTTTGATTAGCTTAACTCTCTCCTTTACCCACCGAGTGTAGGGAGGCTTGGCTATGCAGTTTTTCTTACCAACCTTCTTCCTATGTACATGCCCCCAAGCTCTTCTAATTTTCCTTAATAATGCTGGATTCTCAACTCCTGGTTTCAAAATGAAGCTTTCTAGAGAAACATCTTCTGGCTTATCTTCCATTGGATAACCCAACTGTCGAAGAGCAAGAACAGGGTTATAATTAATACATCCTCTAGTTCCCATAAGAGGTACATTAGGGAATTCACCGCAGCTAAGTATGATTTCTGTACCATCGTACTCTCGATGATACCAAGAGATGTCTTTTTCAGTGAGAGCCATAATCCTTTCCGACCATTTAAGCCTATCTTTGTTTTCCACGAAGGGGCCCTTATTGGGCATATGGGACATAAACCAAATTTGGACCAAAGGAGCACAACAAGATATCACGCCCCCTTTCTTATACCTATCGTGAAGGGAGTAGTATAAGTCAGCTAGGAGTGTAGGAACTGGATTTTTGGTCAAGAATACTCCCACGGTTGGGAAATCTATGAAGTCCTGGATATTAGGGAAGAGAACCAACCCATAGACCAAAAGGGCTAGTACTGCATTGAATGCTTTCCAATCTTCAGCAGCTAACAAGGCGCGAGCCTTATCCTCCATAACCTGTCTTGAAAATCCTTGAAACCCCATTTGGGTTTCTAAGCATGCCACCACCTCTCTGGCTTCGAGATGTAGAGCTTTAGCAATCGCCTCTAGAGTAAGATTCTCTACCAAACCTAAGTAAGGACTTTGGTTTTTCAAATTGCAGCCTGTGATTTTCTCAAATTCTTCCAAAGTGGGAGCTAACTGAAAGTCTTGGAAGGTAAAACATCTGAGGGGTGGATCATAGAACTGGGCTAACGTGATTAGCGCCCCATCATCTATCTTTACATGCAGCAAGTCAAGTATCCGCCCGTAACTTGCCCTAAAATCATTCTTGTTGACCGTTGTTAACCGACTGCTCAAAGCCTGAAGACTCTCCACGTTAATGTTTCTGATCTTGTAACGAAACGTGTTCCTTCTTTCAGGTACCATACTTCCTTTGTGCTTATACAATTGATTGCCTGTTTTAGTTCCTACAAAGCAAAATGCGTATGCAAAGTCACTTTTCATGTATGCAAATGTCATGTAAGGCGTAAGTTTGGGTAGGGTTTCAGAGGTATTTGTGATCAGAACTTCCCCCCTCCTTACATGTCGATTCTAAGCTTTAGCTAGGTTCCTAGAGTCATCGACCTTATTTGAAAATATCAATGTCGTTGCAAATACTTGCATGACAATAACACCTCCAAAGGGCCTCTTCTAGGCGAGGTTCTCGTGCCGATCCTACAAGCCATACGTCAAGAGGACCAACACTACGCAACCATCTACTCATGTTCTAACGGAGGTCCTAATAACACGTTTCAAGGTTCTAGACTAGTTAACAGGTCCCTAGAGTCATGGATCCAACAAGAAAATATTGTCGATATTGCAAATACTTGCAACACAACAACACCTTCGAGGGGATCTATTCTAGGCGGGGCTTTCATGCCGACCCTACAAGACATACGTCAGGAGGACCAACATTACGCAACCACCATCTCATCCTAGGTTCTTCTCAAAGCTCGGGTGTAGAGCTTTACTCAAATAATATCCCACCCCACAATTGATATATGCAGAAATAAATAGAATAAAACAAAATACATAAAGCTTAAAGATAAAACCAAAAATAAAAGGAAATAAAACACGGTAAAAGCAAACAAACAATCGGGAGGACCCACAACCCTAAAACTAACAAGGATAGGCTTGACTCTCTAATAGTCCCCAGTGAAGTCGCCAGCTGAAGCGGGTGGAAAAATGCGCGAGCGGAAAATGCTCGCTAAACAGTAAAGTCGCCACCGAACTTTATTTATTCCTGGAGGAAAAGGAAAATATCGATAAAACCTTAAAAGCAATGGAAAGAGGGTCATCGCAACCATTTCCAGGTTCGGGAGTCGATTATGTGAGGGGAAGGTATTAGCACCCCTCGCATCCGTTGTACTCAACGGGAACCTTCTTATTAATTTTAGGGTTAAAAGAGTGTTTAATTTGCTTGCATGATTTTAATTAATTATTATGAGTATTTATAAAAGGGAGGAAAAAATTAGTTTTTTATTAGTGTACTTGACAGGATGTATGAATCCCACTCCTACGTATTCCCGGGTGCAATGGGAAATTCAAAGCTACACGCAGTTCTGAGTAGAAAAGAATTGTTGGTTGATTGATTTTATTTATGAAAATAGGTTAGTCGCGCTTAGGCGAAAAAAAGTTTGTTTGATTGAAAAATAAACGCACGGGGGCGTGAAAATAGTAAGGTTGGCGTGTTGAAGTTGATTTTAATTTTTAGAATGACGACTACCCAAGTTGCGAGCCATACGTCAAGAACTCGGGTAATCGGGAGAAGGAATGATATACACCAAACCATCTCTTTTTCATCCATTTATTTACCAAAATTAAGCTGATATGCATTTAATAAAAAAAAGAATTATTTTTGTGTTTTTGTTATTTTTACCTATTGAATAGATTAAGTATTTAGAATGACGACTACCCAAGTTACGAGCCATACGTCAAGAACTCGGGTAATCGGGAGAAGGAATGATATACACCAAACCATCTCTTTTTCATCCATTTATTTACCAAAATTAAACTGATATGCATTTAATGAAAAAAAAGAATTATTTTTGTGTTTTTGTTATTTTTACATATTGAATAAATTGTACAAATGAAAAAAAATAAAATAAAATAAAAAAACAGATGGGGGGTGTGAAAAAAAATAAGAGGGTGCCAATAGCAGCAAAGTCAGATCTGGCCCAAACAGGGGGGCCCAAAACGCTGGCTGCCAAACAAAAAAACAAGGGGATGATCTCAGCCGTCTGATTTGATCAGACGGACTTGATGAGATCCTGATGATGGGTGATTCTGGGCCACTGATGCATGATCAAACGATTAGTAATGGTGGACAACGGTGGAACGCACACACTGGATCCATGGGCCCTATATATATCCAAAAGGCCCACAAACCACTCATTTTCAAAAAAAATTCTCTCTCTTCTCTCCCATCTTCTCTCTTTCTCGGGTCCCTCTCTCTCTTTATGTTCTTGATGCTCAAGAACAAGGATGAAGGTTCATCCTTTCCGTCCAAAAGCCACCGCCAAACCCAGATTCCGGCGCGGCGGCCGCCGGTGTTGTACGGTGGCGCCGCCGCCGGAAAACCCTTTTTTTTTTTTTTTTTTATATTGAAGCCCCAAATTTCTTCTAAACTTTTATCTATCAATTTGAATCCCAAATTAAACTCCCCAGAACCCGAAATTCAAATAAACAGATTCAAACACCAAGGGCTTTAGATTTAACTCGGTTTTATCTTTCTCACTAAAGGTCTAATTCAGAAATCAAATAAGGCATATCACAAAAAAAAAAAACAACAATCAGAGGTTTAGAAGATTGAAGAATTACCTGGAGTGCGAGGTGTTTTGTGTTGTTAGAGTGATTGTTCTGGAATTTGATTTACGGCGGTTGATTGTAGATGGTGGACGAGGTTATGTGGTCGTATGGTTACTAATAGTAGTGGATGGTGATGGTTTTATTTTTATGAAGATGGTGGTGATGGGAGGTTTAAAGGGGGCGCAGCATAACTGTACCCACGTTATTGTTCTTTTTCTGGTTTTTGTTTGCAATTTTTCTCTCCCCCGATCAATGTTTTCTTCTTGTTATTTATATGTCAAAATTAGGTTTGAGAATTGAATGTTGATTGTTTTGGTTTAGGAAAGTTTTGATGATGATGATTTGGAATTGATGGGAGAATCGATTTGTTCTTCTTTGGTTTGATTTCTCTTAAAAGTGTAGATACTTTCTCTCTATTTATTCTTTTGACACATTTTTTTTATGATTTTTTTTTAGATCTTTTGACACATTTTTTTTATGATTTTTTTTTAGATCTTTATAGTAATAACAAATAAAATAAAATAAAAACTTAAAATGAATTAAATAAAACGAATTCTTTAATAAAATAACATAAAAGTAATTTGTGATTCTTTTGATAAATAAATAAAAGATGAAAAGTTAGAAATAAAAGAAAAACTATAAAACGTGAGACTCGAACTTGTGACCTTGTGCTCACATGCACTTATAAACCATTGGTACTACCATACAAGCTACTTCACACATTTGTAAGATAATGCAACATAAAACACTATATGTGATAAAAGAGTGGGCAAAATTTAGGGTACAACAATAACCATGATGATATGCTATGTTGTTCCGCTGTGATGATCTCTTAATCATGTTTTGTATGATACGACATGCTATGTTGGTTTTAAATTTATACATGTAACGCTCTACTTGATTTACTTGATTTCATTTGCTGTTTAGTCGCGAATTTTTGGGTAGAATTAAGTGGGGTGTTACAATTTGTATCAGAGCAAGGTCGATTCATTGGAATCAATTAGGCTTAGTAACCCGTTGTACAACATGTGTAGGGTGCACTGTTTGTACTTTTGTTGTAACGTTTGTTTGTTGATTGGAATTGACTGTTCAGGACCATGACGTCGGCACGTGCTAATGCTCAGATCGCGGAATCACTTGCTACCTTGACTCATCTTTTGGCAAGAGGTGATGATCCAGCTAGGGATGGAGAGAAGCGCTTGGATAGGTTCTTGAAGCACAAGCCATCTTTCTTTGTTGGAGGTTTTAACCCGGATGGAGCGGTTAAGTGGGTTGAAGAAGTTGAGATTATCTTTGATGCCATGGAGTGTGCTAATGAGAACAAACTTGCATTGGGAACTTATATGCTTAGGGAGGAAGCAAACCAATGGTGGAAGAATGCTAAGTTGAGGATAGGTAATGGAGGTGTTGCCATCACTTGGGAAATGTTCAAGCGGGAATTCTTTAACAAGTATTTTCCGGAGGATGTGAAGAATAAGAAGGTGGTAGAGTTCATGAAGTTAGAACAAGGGGACATGTCGGTAGCGGAGTATGCGGCTAAGTTTGAGTCCTTGTGTGCTTTTAGTCCTCACTACAATACCCCGGAGGCGGAGAACGACAAATGTGTCAAGTTTGAGAGTGGTCTACGCCCCGACATCAAGCATATCATTGGGTTTGCGGAGATTAGGAACTTCACTACTTTGGTGGCAAAGGCTAGAATTTGTGATGAAGATGGGAAAGCTAAGAATAACTACTTCAAGGCGGTTAGAGGAAAGAATCAAGACCGCGCCAAGCCTTATGAAGTTAAGGGTAAAGGAAGTGCTAGAAATGGAAAGGGAAAAGAGAAGGTGGATGGTGACAAGTGCTATAGGTGTGGCAAGATTGGACACCGTTCTTTCGAGTGTTAGAAGGATAAAGATGTGTGCTATAGTTGTGGAAAAGAAGGACATAAGTCTAAGGAGTGCAAGGCAACTACTCCTACTTGCTTTAATTGTGGTGAAGAAGGTCACAAGAGTCCGGAATGTAAGAAGCCGAAGAAGGTTACCGGGAAAGTGTTTGCTTTGAATGGAGAAGGAGCTGATCAAGTTGATAATATCATTAGAGGTACGTGTTTCATTCATGACACTCCTTTAATTGCGATTATTGATACCGGAGCAACCCATTCTTTTATTTCTATGGATTGTATGAAGCGTTTGAATATTCCTGTTTATGAAATGTCTGGTTGTATGAATATTGAGACTCCTGCTAGCGGTTCGGTTATTACCCGTCTTGTGTGTCGTAATTGTCCTGTCTCTGTGTTTGGTAGGCATTTTGGTATGGATTTGGTATGTATTCCACTTAGTGGTATTGATGTTATCTTTGGGATGAACTGGTTAGTCTTTAACCAAGTTCATATTAACTGTTGTGAGAAGACTGTGATTTTCCCGAAGTCGGAAGGAAGTTTACCCTTGATGAATGGGGAAGAGTTGAGGGAATCTTCGAATGATCACGGAGAGTTGTTCATGGTGTTTGGATCATTGAAGCTTGAAGGTGGAGCTAAGTTGGAAGGGATTCCAGTTGTTGGTGAATTTTCGGATGTATTTCCGGAAGATATATCTGATTTACCACCTGAAAGAGAAGTTGAGTTTGGTATCGATTTAGTACCTGGTACTAGCCCGATATCAATGGCACCGTATCGTATGTCGGCATCGGAATTGAACGAATTGAAGAAGCAACTCGAAGAGTTATTGGAAAAGAAGTTCATACGTCCAAGTGTGTCACCTTGGGGTGCACCAGTGTTGTTAGTTAAGAAGAAGGAAGGGAGTATGAGGTTGTGCATTGATTATCGCCAGTTGAATAAGGTAACAATCAAGAATAAGTATCCACTTCCGAGGATAGATGATTTGATGGATCAACTAGTTGGAGCTTGTGTGTTTAGCAAGATTGATTTGAGGTCCGGATACCATCAGATAAGAGTGAAGACGGAGGATGTTCCTAAGACTGCTTTCAGAACAAGGTATGGCCATTATGAGTATACAGTGATGCCTTTTGGAGTTACGAATGCCCCTGGTGTTTTCATGGAGTACATGAATAGGATCTTTCATTCGTTTTTGGATAAGTTTGTGGTAGTGTTCATTGATGATATTTTGGTGTATTCTAAATCGGAGGAAGAGCACAAAGAACAGTTGAGAATTGTATTGCAAGTTTTGAAGGAGAAGAAGTTGTATGCCAAGTTGTCTAAGTGTGAATTTTGGTTGGAAGAAGTAAGCTTTCTTGGTCATGTAATTTCTAGTGGAGGTATAGCGGTGGATCCTGCGAAGGTTGATGCTGTGATGAAATGGGGAACGCCTGAGTCTGTGTTAGAGATAAGAAGTTTTCTTGGATTAGCTGGTTATTATAGAAGGTTCATTGAAGGATTTTCGAAAATGGCGTTACCATTGACTTTGTTGACTCGGAAGGGTCAAGCATTTGTTTGGGATGAGAAATGCGAGAAAAGTTTTCAGGAGCTGAAAGAGAAATTGACTACCGCGCCTGTGTTGATTTTGCCTGATGCCAAGGAATCGTTTGTGGTGTATTGTGACGCATCAAAGTTGGGACTTGGTGGTGTGCTCATGCAAAAAGGAAAAGTTGTAGCTTATGCATCTCGTCAGTTGAAGATTCATGAGAGGAACTACCCCACCCATGATTTGGAATTAGCGGCCGTAGTATTTGCTTTGAAGGTATGGAGGCATTACTTGTATGGGTCAAGATTCGAAGTGTTTAGTGATCACAAGAGTTTGAAGTATTTGTTTGATCAGAAAGAATTGAATATGAGGCAACGAAGATGGTTAGAATTCTTGAAGGACTATGATTTTGAGTTGAGTTATCATCCTGGGAAGGCTAATGTAGTAGCGGATGCTTTGAGTCGGAAGTCATTGCACATGTCATCGCTTATGGCAAAGGAGTTGGAGTTGATTGAAGAATTTAGAGACTTGAGTTTGGTATGTGAAATCACCTCCAATAGTGTGAAGTTGGGAATGTTGATGTTGACCAACCCTTTTCTTGAGAAGATTAGAGAATGTCAAAAAGAAGATGAGAAATTGATGAAGAGAGTGGCACTAGTAATTGAAGGACAAGGGAATGATTTTAAAATGGATGAGAATGGAGTAGTGAGATTCCGAGGAAGAGTTTGTGTACCCGATGTGCCTGAGTTAAAGAAAATGATTTTTGATGAGGGTCATAAAAGTGGATTAAGTATTCATCCTGGATTAGTTAAGATGTACCAAGACTTGAAGAAGTTATTTTGGTGGCCTAGAATGAAGAAGGAAATTGCGGAATATGTGTATGCTTGTTTGGTTTGTCAGAAATCGAAGATTGAGCATCAGAAACCGTCTGGTTTGTTGCAACCGTTGTTCGTACCGGAATGGAAATGGGACAGTATTGCCATGGATTTTGTTGGAGGGTTACCAAGGACAGCAAAAGGGAATGAAGTGATTTGGGTTGTGGTCGATCGTTTGACGAAGTCGGCTCATTTTATTGCTATCAAGATTGGAACGTTGGTACCTAAGTTGGCAGAGATTTATGTTGAGCAGATTATAAGATTACATGGTATTCCATCTAGTATTGTGTCAGATAGAGATCCGAAGTTCACTTCTAGATTTTGGGAGAGCTTGCAAGAAGTGTTGGGAACTAAGTTGAGGTTGAGTTCTGCTTATCACCCTCAGACGGATGGTCAATCCGAAAGGACGAATCAATCTTTGGAAGATTTGTTGAGAGCGTGTGTGTTGGAACAAGGGGAAAGTTGGGATTCATGTTTACCTTTGATCGAGTTTACCTACAATAATAGTTT
The DNA here is from genome assembly GCA_951799995.1 of Trifolium subterraneum. Lineage (NCBI taxonomy): Eukaryota > Viridiplantae > Streptophyta > Magnoliopsida > Fabales > Fabaceae > Trifolium > Trifolium subterraneum. Next base: position 5,583,434 of record OX637464.1, read on the forward strand.
TCACTCAAGTATCGGAATGGCCCCTTTTGAAGCTTTGTATGGGAGGAGATATCGTACGCCCCTTTGTTGGTATGAATCCGGTGAGACTGTAGTTTTGGGTCCCGATATTGTGCAAGAGACTACGGAGAAGATTAGAATGATTCGAGAAAAGATGAAAGCATCCCAGAGTCGGCAGAAAAGTTACCATGATAAGAAGAGAAAGGATGTGGAATTCCAAGAGGGAGATCATGTATTCTTAAGGGTGACTTCCACTACCGGTGTGGGGAGGGCATTGAAATCTAAGAAGTTGACGTCGAAGTTCATTGGACCGTATCAGATTTCAGAGAGAATTGGAAAGGTAGCTTATCGGATTGCTTTGCCGATAACACTATCTAATTTACATGATGTGTTCCATGTGTCCCAATTAAGGAAATATGTTTCGGATCCATCTCATGTAATTGAATCGGATGATATCCAAGTGAAGGATAATTTGACTATTGAGACTATCCCTTTGAGAATTGAAGAGAGAGAAGTAAAGAAGTTGAGGAACAAAGAGATTGCATCGGTGAAGGTTATTTGGGGAGGTCCCGCAGGAGAGAATGCAACTTGGGAATTGGAGAGTAAGATGAAGAGTTCGTATCCCGATTTGTTTTTAGGTAAATTTTCGAGGGCGAAAATTCTTTAAGGGGGGTAGAGTTGTCACATCACGTTTTTATTTAATTAATTATTTGATTTAATTTATTTATTTAAATTCCATGTGTGTGATTTATTTAAATATGTGGCTTTTAGTGTAGTGGTGTGAATAGAATAGTAGTGTTTTTAGGAGGTGTGAATAGAAGATTTGAGTGGGCTTATGAGGAAGGGTAATTTGGTAAATTGAAAGGGTTTTAACCTAGGTATAAGTTTTGAAAACTTAGAGAGAGAAATCATTTGTCACAAGTTTGTGAAGAATAGAGAGAGAGAAAGCTAGAGAAGAAGAGGAAGAACATAGAAGAAGGAGCTAAGAGGGGAAGATTGGGGAGCTAATTCTTGAAGAATTAGAGGTAAGAGGGTAGTTATTTATGATTGTGGGTGACCAAGAGGGGGGAGAAATCACATTTCTCTTTGCCCAAACCCTCTCACCCTTTTGTACTCTAAAGTTCATAACTTTATGAGTTCTATGAATCAAAATGTTATCTTTCTTGTTGATTTAGTGTTATTCATATATTATAATGCTAGAAATATATGTTGATGATTTCAATTTCGAAAATCTATAGTTGTTGGTTTGAAATTGCATGTTCATGAGCTTTTGATAAAAAATATGATAAATCTCACATTGATGATGATTTTAATGGTTTTATGTTATGAAACTTGTACTTCTATGTATGATAACATGTTTATGATCTAAAGAAAACATCTTTTTAAAACTGGAACATGTTTTGGGTGATTTGGGGGTGGAATCCGAATAGCCACGAAAACAGAGCAGCTATTTCTGGGTTTCGTCGCTGAGCGGGAGCTAGCGAGAGCTAGCGAGGAAACTCGTTGGGCTCGCCAGTGCTCGCCAGCTAACCCTGTTCTGTCTGACTTGCTTCGCTAACGGCGAGAACTAGCGAGAGATGGCGAAGGGTTGCCAGGCTTGCTCGCTAGGACTCGCTATGTGGCAAGTAAGCTTCTGACTTGCTTCGCCAGAGCTCGCCTAGCGAGAGCTAGCGAAGGCAGTCAGATTCATTTGATTATTAATTGATGAAGGGATAGTTTGGTGTATAGGTTGCTAGTCTTATAGTAATACATAAATGATTGATTGTTGGAATTATAATGAATTTGACGGATGGTGATGTTTCTATATGATTGTCGAAATAAATGTACATAATAATATTGATGGTGAATGTATATAAGTATGTTATGTATTGACGAATGATTGATGGTGGAATTATGTATACATGAGGTTGCATAATGGTGGTGAATAACATACGTTATATATATGTTCATGCATCATGATTGAGTCTATTGATGAAGCTTGGGCGTTTGACCCATAACGAATTGATGAAGCTTGGGCGTTTGACCCATAACGAATTGATGAAGCTTGGGCGTTTGATCCATAACGCATAGGATTCTTGTATCCTTATTTTGGTGAATGGTACCGCATGCATGTAGTCGTGTCTAGGGGACATGGCATGAAGGTGACATTAGATGCATTTAGGAAGGTGAATCTTAAATGTGCTATATGTGATAATGACGTGATGTTTGTCTACTGGTGTGCTAAGTGTTTGTGCATATAAGTTGTTGAACATTGATGGTATGAATATGGATACGTATATTAAGTGATTAAATGTACATGTCTTATTGATGTCGTTGGATTTGCTATTATATACATGCCAATATATGTACAATAGATTAATATATGCATTGTATATGTTGGATTAAATGTTAGTATTTACTTGCATTTGTTATATGTTGATTATAAGTAACTAACTCTCTATTTTTGTATGTAATGGATCGTTGGGCGATTCAGATTATCAGGCGTGAGGATTTGCTTTGCTTGCTTAGGAGGAGTACCCGACATTCGTTGCTAGTATTTAGGGTAAGGGGATGAATTGCTATCCTAGTGTCTTGTCCATTTGCTCTGGTGGTTGTAACACCGTGTTGGGGTTTAGTCTTATCGAACTCATGTCTAGTATTGCTTTTAGACCTTGTTTTGTATGATGTTGTAAGGCTTTATGCCAAGTACTTAATTATCTATTTGTTGATGTTAAGACATGCGTAGGTGATTTACGTGGATGTAGATTTTATTATGTTGATGGATTATTTAGCCGATGATTAGCGTTTATGATTTGAACTATATCCATGATGATATGCTATGTTGTTCCGCTGCGATGATCTCTTAATCATGTTTTGTACGATACGACATGCTATTTTGGTTTTAAATTTATACATGTAACGCTCTACTTGATTTACTTGATTTCATTTGCTGTTTAGTCGCGAATTTTTGGGTAGAATTAAGTGGGGTGTTACATTATTCACCCTTTTTGTTGTTGTGCTAAAGAGTAGAAAAAGAGAAAGAGAGTCTAGGAGTATCATGTTTCCTCTTTTTCCATGCAACTCTTGTATTATTCATCTTAATCGTTACACTTTCATTTTTGTTATAGTGTCATGTTTAGCTTTGTTAATTTCAGTTTTACATGAATCATGAATGAACTTGTGGTTTGTTGGATTCTGAATGTGATCTTGTGGTTGTTAGAATTGTATCAATAAGAGTTTGTTTTTTGTTTTTGTGTTATGATTGATCTATATTATCATGTTTGTGTTATTCGGCCTTATAGAATCGTAGTATTTTGCTGGAAATTCAATTTGATTGGAAAAAATAAAAAATAAGCTTTGTTATACGTGTTTCTCTAACCAATGTTTTTTTCCAGCTAAGAATGGTTACTGATAGGTTTTAGTTGGTTTGGAGTACTATCTCTATCAAGGGAGGCTGAGAGGATGTGCGTGAGATGCGAAACGCATGCAGCATGCCTTGATCTCTAACCTGAGCTTCCATCGTCGAAACACGCGGTTGATAATGGATGCGTATAGGAGGAGGCTCCCCAATAGGAGAAGAAGTTGGAGAAGAAAAAATGTCACACCCAACCATATCTGTAAGTAGAAAATTGTTAATGAACTACATGTGCTTTTCTATTTTATTTGTCTCTGTTGGAAAATCGCATTGTGAGATAACAATCTCTCGTCTATCTATTTTTTGTAATATAGGTGATGCCATTAGACGGATGATAAAAAAAAGCACAAAATGAGTTTATATTTTAATTTAAAAGTTTAATTATTTTTTTTTGTTTTAAACAAAAATAATTATTATAAAGTAAAAAGTTCAGCATTCTCAAACAAGGAACTTTATAAAGTACGGTATGTCAGTATGATATTTTTAAAATATAATTATATAAGTAAAATTACATTGTTAAACCAAATAATTAAACTATATTTAAAAAGTAATTCAAATCAGAAACGTTAAAATCTCGTTTATTTTCACCTATCAAGTTTTTAAGGGTGTTAAAATCGAATATGTTTATTTTGTTTAATTAAACAAACGAATTATAAATATTTTTATATAATACTTAAAAAATCATATTATTTGTTTTTTACGATACGTACCCGATATTGGTACTCTATCTCAAATGTATGGCTTATTAAATATTAATTGAAAATATTTCTTTTTGTGTTATGTCATATTTATAAGCTAATTAAACCACTAATTTTACCAAACAATGCAAATTCAATCATCTAACTTAACGGTCCTAAGTCATAAACTAGCTTCTAAGTTACTCCCTTCGTTTCTTTTTAAGTGGCATTTGAGAATCGTGCATACTATTCATATAGTCTACTTTGACTATATTTTTTTGAAAGTGTATTGAAAAAATAGGAAACAAACACATATAAACTTCCGTCGAAACGCGAAACGCGAAACACATGTTACTAAGGGGGCCGTTTTAGTCGGTTTAGAGTACTATCTCTATAAAGGGAGGCTGAGAGGATGTGCGCGAGACGCGAAACATATGCAGCATGCATTGATCTCTTATCTGGGCTTCCGTCGTCGGAACATGCGGTTGATAGTAGATGCGTACAGGAGGAGGTTCCCCAATATGAGAAGAAGTTGGAGAAGAAAGAATGTCACACCCAACCATATCTGTAAGTAAAAAATTGTTAATGAACTACATGTGATTTTCTATTTTATTTGTCTTTGTTGGAAAATCGCATTGTGAGATAATATTCTCTCGTCTATCTATTTATTTTTTGTAATATAGATGGTGCCATTAGACGGATGATAAAAAAAAGCACAAAATGGGGACATACTACTCATATATTTTTTAAAATTGATAGATTTATAAGATTGATATATTTTTTAGAATTATAGTTGATATATTTTCAAACTAAGATTATAAATAAGTTCAACATTGTCAAAGAAGAAACTTTATAAAGTACTGTATGTCAGTATGATATTCTTAAAATATAATTATATAAGTAAAATTACATTGTTAAACCAAATAATTAAACTATATTTTAAAAGTAATTCAAATCAGGGACGTTAAAATCTCGTTTATCTTCACCTATCAAGTTTTTAAGAGTGTTAAAATCGATGTTTATTTTGTTTAATTAAACAAACGAATTATAAATATTTTTATATAATACTTAAAAAATCATATTATTTGTTTTTTTACGATATGTACTCAGTACTGGTACTCTATCTCAAATGTATAGCTTATTAAATATTAATTGAAAAAATTTCTTTTTGTGTTATTTCATATCTATAAGTTAATTAAACCACTAATTTTACTAAACAATTCAAATTCAATTATCTAACTTATCAGTCATAAGTCATAAACTAGCTTATAAGTTACTCCCTTCGTTTCTTTTTAAGTGACACTATTTAGAGGGGCAAAAAGAATTTAGAGAAATAAAAACAGATATAAATTTCATCTTATACTTATAATAATAATCATTGCTCTATCCATATTGTCCGCTGGTGGTGCTTTGGATGGATAAGAATGGATTGTAACGGTTACTTCTGCATGTAGCTAATTAAAACTCATTTTGTTAATTATAAAAATAATCAAAACATAGATTGATAAAAATATAATTTTTTATATATGTTAAGGCCCTTTTGGTAATTTATACATTTAAAAGTAATTTTCATTCAAGTTATCAAAACAACATTAAACGTTAAGAATCACTTCTAGGTTAATGCATCCAAACATTCCGTTCAACTCACTTTTAACCAAAATCAATTCTGTCAAACTCAATTTTGCCAAAATCAATTTTTTTCCACGGTAAAATCAAATACATACTTAAATGGCGTTTGTTCCACACCACACCACACATAACAAAATTTTAGTTTTCATATTATTTGTGATTGTGGATGGCATTAGCATGCTTTAATAAAAATTACTAATTAATTAAGTACGAATTTAAGTACAAATTTTATTAATAAATTAACTAAATACTTAAATAATAATGGGGTGATACTTTATATCAAAATTAAAACATTATATATTTATATACATATATTTCTATATTAATATCTCATTTTTTATATATAAAGGGCAATAATGTCATTTAATAAATAAATATCTTTCTTTCCTGTCATTTTCTTTTCACTTTCCCTCCTACCAAACAACCAAATAATTGTCCTACTTTCCATTAACTTTATACTCACTTTCATTCCTTCAATAATCTTTCCTCTTAATTACTTTCTTTCCTTCAACTTTCTTCTCTCATCCAAACAAAGCATTAGATTGAACTATTTTCTTGGTAATAAAATATGTAAAATGCTAAATAGTGTGCCCCCATGTCCAGAGCACTTGTTAAGGATACCACATATAGTATATAATAATCTTGAAATTTGTGTAGTCAATACAATTATAATATAAACAGTATTGAAATTTAAAATTTGAAAAATAACAATAAATTTACAAATTTAAAAAGTTTAAAGAAACTAAGTTGTAATTTTGAAAAATTTTAGAAGTGGATTTACAATTTCACCATTTAAAAACACTCATAAGGCTTGACAAAAAAAAAAACTCATACCCGGCGAGCTTAACTCAGTTAGTAGGGACATATCGTTTTAAACGCATGAGCCGAGGTTCGAATCCCAGACACTCCACTTATCCGTCTTTAAGATGAATTTTCTAGTCACTAGTCTACTTGACAAAAAAAACACTCATAAGGAATTTTATTTACTAGATCTAACGAATTACTACTATTTAGTACATCTAATTAATGAAAATAGATTGACTCATACTATCTCCGTCTATAATTATAAGACCATGTTTGATAAAAATGTACTAATCATTTATCTTGTTTTGACCGTATTTTTTTTAATAATATATAAATGTAAATATTAACATATAAGATCTTGTTCAATTTGTTTCGATGAGTATTTTCAAAATATTAAGTTCTTATGATTTTTACTAATAGACAATTAAAGATATCAGTGATCAAAATTGTGCATTGACATACGTACAGTGATCAAACATGATCTTATAATTAGGGACAGGGGTAGTATTAATCTACTTTCACTTGTCTTTGTAAATCGAATATATTTGTACGCAGTTGTATAGACTAATTATATGATTGTTATTATATAATTAATAAAAAAAATTGTTAATCGATATATTTGTGCACAATTGTATATACTAAACTCACGACCTGAATTAAGTTAAAAGTGACAAGCATCATCTACAATGAATCTAAAAAACAATCTTTTCAATGAATCTAAAAAACAATCTTTTCAATGAATCTAAAAAACAATCTTTTCAATGAATCTAAAAAACAATCTTTTTCTTATATATAGGACTAAAGGGAATATCATTTTGAATAATTTTTTTTTTGTCAAATAATTTAGTGGCTAAAATTTCACTCTTAAAATGAATATCTGAAAGGTTTGGAGTTTGAATCCCGAAATCACAACATTCGATCTTCTCAGTTTACATTTTACCCATTTTATAAGATCTAAATCTAATAAAATTATAACAAAAATTATCTGATTTTTATTATATATAATCCCTATAGTTTTCCATTTTCAATTAGATCCAACAATCAACATCATTTCATAAGTGTGTGTTAATATATTTTTTTTACAAAATAAGCGTGTGTTAATATATCTGGATTTCTTTTTTGGAGGAAATAGATTGGCATCTTGAATTGTACGATATTTTTCAAAAAATGGTACTAAAATATAGACATCCGAAAATGTATTGAGAGCAATAAGAGACACAAAAAGTTAACCCTAACTTTTATTTACATAACATGGTTATGCAGTATGCACTCAAGTGTGCTAGTCCTTTTTCAAAATTTTCCACATCAAGCCAGTCCTCTAGCTGAGCTGTATCGCCGGAAAAATAGTATGCTTTTCCTTCTTCCAACAATGCCCCATTTGAGAGCATAAATACCAAAAACACGCCTCAATTTCAAAAAGATGTTTTAGTCACTCCATTTTTTTTATAAAAAAAATCTATAAATTTGAATCATGGCCTTTTATTTATAGGTCTAACTATAAACGTATATAAACATAAAATTGATTGCTCAAAAAAAAGAAAAAACATAAATTTGAATCATGGCCTTTATATCTATTTTGTGGTGTTGAGCTATTTGCTCTTACACCTACCTAGGTTTAAAAAAAAGAACTGAAATACTCTCATTTTATAGTCAAAAATTAGTTTAGAGTTTTGTATAAGTGAGTAACATATTTGAGTCACGGGACAGATAATCAAACGTTTGTCAATAAAGAAATATTAAATTTGAAATAAAATGTTTGATCTAAGTCACAAAATATAAATGTTGAAACATAGAAGATCATGTTGAATCTATACTCCATCTTTACATAATATAAAGCTAATTGTTATTTTCATATATTCTATCTAGTAGTGGGAACCCAAGGTAAACTCTTTGTTTGGATATGCACGGACAACCATTGTGTATGGTCTAAAAAATTTAAAAGTTTTCACATTTTCTTACAGGTTTATTAAAAATTTTATATATGCAATTTTTTAAGAGTTTAATTATTGTGCATTGTCGATCTAAAATTATTTTACACATATATTCAATAATATTTTGCCACGTCATTTAATAAATGTGATACATTATGTATATTTTAAAATACATAATATTATATGTCAATATCTTATTGAACACATGTGAAAAATAACTTCCATAAAAGAAAATGGGAAAAATAACTTTACACAAACAATATAATAAATGAATGATGTGTACACGTAAGACCCAGTTAAAAACTCAAATTTGGAGAGCTCCATTGTGGATGCTCTGAGAGACCGAGAGTGTCTGTCTTTTTTTTATGTAAAGAGAGAGTGTGTCGCAGAGAGATAGAGAGAGATTGAGAGAGAGTAGTCACTACCGTATATAATTTCCCCTTCCATGCAACCCTTATTATATTATTATATACTACATCCGTTCTATAATATAAGCAAAAAAAAAATTCACACTTATTAAAAAAAGTAAAATATGATAATTTGAATTATGACTTTTTGTGTTTTTCTTGAAATAAGTTTCATTGGAACTTAATGCTGCAAAATTTGTTGTTTTATTATGCCTAATGTTGTTTGTAATATATCGTTTCAATGTTTAGAACTTCATATTTGTTGTCTTATGTAACTTAATGCAATCTTGAACATCATCTATGTCTTCAAATTTAAGTAAGCTTATCTTTTCGATATTCTATGCAATGATTCTGATAAATGTCAAACCAATTTTTATGCTGGTATTGGATTTCATTTTGTTTTAATATGATCCTTATAAATGTTCAAGCCATATTTAACAGGTTTCCTAATTTTTGTAAAAATATAAAAAACTTTTCTACTAAATAATGCAACTTCAGTTTAAAAAATGTTCGGCTATTTTACAAAGTGTAACATAAATAAATCGTAGCGTAAAAGTAAACATTTGAGAATATTCCCTTTTGTATTGAACGTTTAGTATTTAATGAAATGCAGTAAGTTTGTTTGATTAAAAAAAAAATGTTGGATTATACCCGCGATGTCATTACCCCTCTTTGTCCTTTTTTTTGGGGTCATATATCTAATAAATGTTATTCACATATATTGAGTTATTATTTTTCTGCTTCTGTTATTTAAGTGCAACATTGTTGGTTTGTTCGTCGTCTTGTGCGACATTTTTGGTTTCTCATCTTAGTGTGGGATTTTGTTTGTTGGGAGTGACATATAAGCTTTGACTCATTAATTACAGTTCAAACAATGATATACAAATTTAGAGTCAGAGTCATAAATACTATAGTTCGAGTAAGAGGCTTATAACGGTTATCACTAAGGTCAATTTTCTCTCAAACTCACAAATTTCTTTTTAGTATGTGACATAATTGGCCATCTCAAATACCACACATAGTCAAAGATTGTGTATCTCAAATTATTATTGAACTTTGATTATACTGTCGACCGAAAGTTTTATATGTATCTTTAGTGAACATTTACTATCTTCATCTATTATAATGTTGTTATTTTAACATATGAATGAATAAAATTCTGTAAAAAATAATATCGTACTATCAAATTAAACTCAAGTTTTATTCTTATTCTTTCAATTGAACTAAATTTAATACTCCTTTAGAAACTTTAAAATTTGAAAAGTTTTGACTAAATTAAAGAGAGTGGAATAGTTTAGAAACTAAATTGATTATTTATTGATTGAGAAAAATTGACAAATAACACAAAGTCCACTAAACTTAGGAGTACACTTCAACAATAAAATATAAAAGAAACTTTAAAAATTAAATAAGGAGATAAAATAATAATCTAACATGAAGAAACAACATGCTTTTACAACCTTTTCCAAAAGAAAAAAATGTTTTTATAACAATAAACAATTTGTTAGAATTAACAGTTTGACAAAGTGAAGATGAAAAGTTTAATTTGATATGAAATTTGAGTTTAATTTAATGATCAAGTATGTGAATACAAACAGATTTCTCATGGATGGATAGAGACAAATTTTTAAATGAGTGTAGAGAGAATCTCTCTAAAAGATAGAAAAGGCAAATTTTGATTTGGAGAAAAGTGAAAATTGGAAAAGTAGTGTTTCTAATGCTGAATTTGTTTTTATCGTTGATTTATCTTTCTGTACTACACTGTTAATAAGTGTGTTAGGAATGCATATTTATACTAACCACTTTTAAAAAGTTAGATCATTTTTAAGGTGGAGTTATTACCCTTTAAATTTTAAGAAGTAAGTATTCCAAATTTTAAGGTGGATGTTCTAACAATGTAAATGTTTTAGGATCAATTGATTTTTCTTGTTCACCCCTCTTAATTATTTTTTTAATTACATTTTTATTTAAATAAGTGATTTTTGGATATTCTTGAGTTTATTTGAGTTTTTCGTCTTTGTGATTTATTTGTCTAGTTTGTTTGACTTCCCGTATTGGTACGGTGTTTGTTTTGAGTCTCGTCTTAGTACGGTGTTTGTTTTGTTTATATTTGCATATTTGCTTTGATCCAGAGATCCAATACAAATTCAATGACTCTAGCGTTTTTAACGTTATAGATCCGAGTGCATGCTATTCCGGACATTTATATTTTGTCATATCAATTATAGGCTTAAGGATAAAGTCGTTTTATGCTATTAACTCAAATGTTGTGAGTTTATTCGCAGATTCATCTTTTTTAGTTTTTAGTGATTTTGAATATGTAACGATTTTGATCGATGTAATCCACCAATATAAATGAATGAATGTTATTATTTTTTTGTCCAAAAAAAAACAATGTAAATATTTTGAGATTAACATTTGACATGTGTAAGATGTGTAAATTTTACACATGCATCCAATCAAATCAAAATAAAATGTCACTTGTGTAGATTTATCATAAAATATCTCAAGTAATACTTAGCTAACATAATTCAATTAATGCACACACTATAGTGTAGTACTAGGGGTGCTCGCGGTGCGGTTCAATTCGATTTTGAGCCAAAAAGTCATCCTAGCCGCAAGATAAAAATACACGCGGTTCGGTTTGGTTCGGTTGGTTTTTAAAAAGTCATCTAATCCAAACCAAACCAAACCAACGCAGTTAGGATTAGTTCAGTTGGTGCGGTTTATCGCGATATTAAAAATATGACGATATTACCAACTTGTTACGAAATAAATATAGGAAATTTCAATTTATTTATTGTTTACGTGATATAATATGCATATACACAAATTGCATATACATAAGAACTTGTTTTTAATACCAATAATATAGTTTTGGATCGCGTTAAATGATATGTTTTCCTGTTTTATGGACTCAATTTGGGTTGAGCTTGCTAAGTTGGACTAGATAATATGTTGATTGCTATTAATTGATATAGTTAAGTTAAGTATTGCGATTTGATTTGGTTTTCTAAAATGAAAACAGCAAACCTAACCAAACCGCGCGGTTTAGATGAAAAACTATCCGTGCGGTTTAAACTAAATGCGATTTTTTACGGTTTCGATTTAGATTGGTTCGGTTTGCGATTTTACTTTTGGATTGGTTCAGATATGATCACCCTATGTAGTACACATTAATTCCAAATATTTATTTTTGGGACAATATTTCCAAATGTTTTGTCCGTATATATCTACTATTAATCTAAGACAATATTATACTACCATTTTTACTTTATTGTCCCTCATTACAATAATTTCTGGTTTTTGTTCCCTCTATTTTGAAGGGTGTTTTCTGTCATATTTTGACCAAAATCACCTTATTCACCCTCCAAACCCATAATTTATGTTGGTCTACTTTACCCTCTAAATTATCACTATCGAAAATCCACTTTTTGTTACTTACACACTTTATTGAGGCCCTTTTTGTCATTGCCTTCCCTCTACTCCCTCTTTACAAAATTCAAATCAAGTACACTATGATGGGAAGTTTGCATTGAACAGAGGAAATATATACATTGTGTCAAGTTACAACCCATTGTTACATATCACTCTCCATTTCTCTCTCCGAAAGTTTCTGAGAAAAAGGTTTGTTCTTCTCATTCTTTCTTTCTTTCACTCCTTCAATCTACCCACATTTACATGTTTAATTTCGTTTTAAGTTGTTAAAGTTTCCATTTTTATGGTAGAGTGTTTGTTCTTCTCATTCTTTCTTTCTTTCACTCCTTAATGAGACCCACATTTACATGTTTAATTTCGTTTTAAGTTGTTAAAGTTTCCATTTTTTTTGCTTGCAAGATCAAACTCATGGGGTCGAAAGATGCAAAGATTAACATGAAGCTTGCAAAATCTGCTATTGAAACAGACAAGTTGAAGGTATATTAACTATCATATTTGAAGAGATTTGTTGGTAATATGTTTGTTTATTGTATGTCAAAATACCACAGTCGAAAGTTCAAACCTCTTCCGTTGATACTGATGTGATTAAGGTAACAAACACAGCTGGATCAGAAATCGTTAAGGTATAACGGAGTCAATACCCTCGTCTGGATTGTTGTAACTGTGGTCATCCTAAATAAATTTTTGAAGTGTTTTGTTGTTAACACGTTTGTTTATTGTGTTTTGACATATAACTTTGACCACAGTCACATATTCAAAACTCGTCCGTTAACTCTGAAATCATTAAGGTAACAGACACAGCTGGATCAGGAATTGTTAAGGTATAATAAAGTCAATCCCCTTGTCTGATTTGGTGTAACTGTCATGATATTGTTTCAGAGTTGATATTATTTTATTAAGGTATAATGAAGTCAATACCCTTGTGTGATTTGCTGTAACTCTCATCATATTTTTTGGACACTTTGTTTATTAAACTACACATTTTTTAATCTGATATATACCTACATCCTCCATTGAGACTGGAAAACTTAAGGTCTATCATACCAACCATATATGTCAACTTGTCTGGTGGTTTTTATTTCAAACACAATACTTTGGGTTGTGACTTACCAATGATTCAGTTAAAAGGTTTAAAATCTTAGATCTGCACAAAATATGGAAGATAACACTATTTGGTATATGGAATTTCTTTGTTTTATCAACACTATATATAAATGACCGTTTGTAATACTACTAATGAATGCTCCATTGTTTATTCACAATAAACGTACTAATTCATACATATGTATTATCCTTTTATAATAATAATTCAGCCTGTTAACACCGATGATAACATCAAGAAACACATGGAGGCAATTGTGCCAGTCGATGACAAACTCTTTGATCCAATTAAGAATATCACAAAAAAAAAGGAAATATGGAGACTTGGAGTCATAATTGATGACATGTGGACTGTATTCAAGGATGGTCTCGACGATCGCATTGAAATGTTGATCAGGGATATCAAGGTAGTGTTCATTTTCCTTTTACCTATACTGTTTTGAAGTACAATTTGATCGTTAACTACATCACTATTATATAAATTGTCCATGCAGTAACCATAATACATCAACTTCAATTGTTTTAGGGTAACACAATTCCAGCTACAATCTTAGAAAATGAACTTCACCATTGGAAGCCAAAGCTTGGTGAAGGGAAGACCTACTTCATGCGGAATTTTAAAGTCCACAACAATGACTTTTTATTCAAATTCTCTGACCATAAATACCGCTTAAACTTTGTTGGTGCCACCAGAGTTGATGAGGAACTAATTCCTGGGATGCCTTTATATGCATTCAACTTTAAGGATTTTTCGGAAATCCTTTCTGGCAAATTTGAACCTAATGTTTGTGTTGGTAATGTAACCTCATAACTTATTACATTAGGTTACTGGTTTGTGTTCCCTTTGTATATTTGCTGACTTCTGTTAATGATAGATGCCATTGGCTTTGTTGAATCCATCAAGAAAATTGTGACTGCAAATTCCATGAAGAAAGGAAACGTTGCATTCACTATTAAGGATTTAAGGTATATTTTGAAAGCCTTTTAACCATTTTAATAGATATTTTCATATTTTTGTTTAATAATTGATTCTTGCGTCATATTGGCAGGGATAATCTACTTGATTGCACTCTTTGGGACAGTTCATGTGAGCAATTTCTGAGCTTTTACAACCAACGACCTGCTAATCTTCCTCTTGTGTTGATTATAAAAAATGCAAGGGTGAAGGAACCCCATGGTGATAAACTCATCACTGCCTTTTTCAATTGTTGTTCATATGTTTCTCACATATTACAGTTATTTAACCAAATATTAATATATTTCAATACTAGGTGTTTATCCATTACAACTAACCAATATCTGGAATGGAACTAAGCTCCTGTTTGATCAAAATATCCCTGATATTGCTGTCTTTTTATCCAGGTTAAAACTATTGCCCATTTAGGTTGTTGTTTGTCAATAAGGGTTTCTTTATGACTTTATAGCTTATCAGATTAATAGTTTTCAAATTTCAGTTTGCCAGCCGATGTCCCCTGCCCAACCCAACATATTGGGTCTTCCCAACAAACTCAGGTTTTCACTCAAACATCTGCTGGGTCTCAATATACGTCAGATGAAAACTTCATTAAGCAAGCTCGCGTCTTAACTGTCGGGGCTATGAAGAAGTTAAAAGTGGTATGTAGCCAACTATTACCCTTACAACAATGTATGTTCCAAATTACATCGTTACTAATCTAAATTATATCATCTTACTTGCAGGACACTTTTTGTGTTACTGTTGCAACCACATCACACATCAGGGTTTCTAACCAAGGGTGGTTTTTTCGAGGTTGCGAAGATTGCTCTTTAAAAACTGATGGAGATGCTGCCCCGTTTATATGTAAAAAGGGACACAAGACAGTTTCTCCTATAATCAAGTATGTAGTAATGATAATGTAAACATTATGTACCTATTACAATAATTAAGCTGCTTCAGTCAAACAATTGGATCTTTTATGCAGATATAGATTGGATGTTGAAGTCTATGATGGTGATGACACTGCTAAGTTTGTTTTCTGGGATAATCCACTTAATGAGTTGCTTGGGATGTCTGCATATACTCTACTTGAAAAGCAGAAACAGGTTTATTAATGACATCAAGTCATAGTCATTTTCATTAATAAATATATGTTCATTTTAATATGTAGGTAAATGACTAAGTATATTAATTATGCAGATCGGGCTTGGCGATCCACAGGACTATCCTGTCCAAATTGACGATATTATGGAAAGAAAGTTTGCATTCCGAGTCAAGTGGACTTCAGGTTGGGGAGGTCAGGCCACTGTTCTGGGTTGCAAGGATAGTCAAGAGTTGGTAGCCAAGATTCAAGAACAACTACCTGTTGCTGAGGTTTGATTAGTGCTTTGTTTAGAGTTTACCTTATAATAATAGTGCTTTTCGTAACCCATTTTTAATCAAATTCTTAATATCCAGAGTTCATCCAAAGACATTCCAACAACGGATGATCAAGTTATTGCAATTTCTGCATCTCCACCAATTCAGGTTTCAATTACTTTTTGAAGCTGTTGTTTTCCTTAAACGCTTATTGCCCATGTTATCTCATTTTGTATAATTGATATTATTTGTTTACATATTCTTTTATCTGATGACATTTTTTCAGACTTTTACTCAAACTGATATCGACAAGTTTTCTGGCCTTGATGACTCTATTATGTCCACAGTAAGCTTATTCACCTTTAATATTTTTGGCATATTTAAATGGTTACATTTGTCATCACTATAATGGATTGTTATTGACATTCAATGTGTTGTACACAGCCAAATGTCTCCAGTAATGCCGACAATGACACATCTGGTTCCTCGCAAAAAACACCAGCAAAGAGGAGTGCTGCAAAGAATGTTGCAATTAAACATAACAACCTGGATGCTCAGTTTTCGGCGACAAGATCCGGCAAGCAGATTAAGAAGGAGAAGCTTTAATCTCATGTGAAATAATTGTAACATTTAAAACTTATCTATTATGGTTTCAACTTTTTGTTCAATCCTATTGGAAACTCTTCAATCAACCACCCTTGATCGCGTTCCAATATTGATATTTTGATTAAAACCAACCTGTTTTGTAGTATTCCTATAATGATGACAAATGACCAACTATCTTTGATTGTTGGTCTCACTATTTGTATTATTTATATGTATGATGAAGGTAACAAACATGCTTTGTATTGAATATCAATTAGTTGTAAGATGTTTCACCTATTAATCTATGTCACGATCAATTATGAGCAGGGTTAGAATGTGGCTACTCATATGTGCTTAACCATATATACTGGTTACATATATATATCTTTTTTACTTTACCACTTTAGCCTCAAATTTATTTATATAATCTATAATTACTGATTTTAAAATGACATTTAAATTACTATACCTGTATATGCCAGTAAAATGACATGGTAGATGTAACTTTCACTATACATACTTTCATTGGTAGGTAAATGTGTGTTTATAACTGCCCTTACACATTTAATTTTATGGTTGAACTGTTGTATTAAATGTAAATTTAGTCATCATTAATGAGAGAAGTTCTCCTTGCATTCTATAAATACTCTTTCCCAAATTATAAGTAAAACACCAAAACTTTGCTTTCAACAAGCAAATATGAAAAGGGTTTTGCCAACGAAACCAATGGTGGCTCAAGCTTTTTTTAAAACTATTGTGCAACCAAATCAGGTTTGATTTTCCAAAATATATGTTTGATGTATATCATTTTTGGTTATCTCACAGTGTTTATTTATTTGTTTCCATACATTTAATACTGAATTTAAAAGCTTGAACAGGTTTGCGGAGAACTACCTCCAGATTTTGTTAATAAGTTTTTCGATGAACTTCCAACTGATTGCACACTTATGGATATTAACTTCATGCAAATTTACTGCACTCTAAACAAAGATCACATTGTCCCACACTTCTCAACTGGTTGGGTTGGATTATTGGACCATTATCATGTAGGGCACGTCAAAGAACTGATGTTTGTATACCTTGGCAATGGAACATTTTGGATTGCAGTTGGAAAGGTTTTGAATTCAACTGATGAATATCCGTCATTCCATAGCCTTTCAACAAACCCCAATGAGACTTCTTACTTTGATATTGTTATAACAAAATATGATGCAGTTAGCTCACAATTGGTACTCAATCTAACTTTGTTTAGTTGTTGTCATTACTACATACTTATTATATATTAATATATATATATATTCAGTCTAACTATGCTTACTTTTTTCAGAAATTGCAAAAGGAATTTGGCCATTTTTTTAGATCTAATGAATGCAATTCTGTCAATTTATGTAATAAAGATTTCAATATCCAACAAGCATCTTTATTCTTGAGGGGTCCTCCAAAAGTTACTAACAAAATTGGATGTGGTTGGAAACAATTCTGCAAAATGGAAGGATACCAAAGTGGTGATACAATTAGGTTGAAGATATGCATATCTCTAAAAACTAATTTGATTCATATCCACAAATTATCATGAAGTTATTAGGTTCTTTGTAAGAAATTATGTCTTTTATTTTTGTTGCCACGAGCAGTAATGCATTGTAGCTTCAAATCATTTGCTTTTGGCAAATCAGTCTACCTATGTGTATCAGTTGAATGATAACTGTCACTACTTTATGAATTATTAGAATATTTCATTGTACTATCAGTTGGGTCAATGTAACCGGAATCTGTTTGCACTTACATGTTGTTTGATTTCCAACTTTCTATAACTTACATATGTGATTTTAGTTCGCAGAAGACTAACTATGTTGTAATTGGGGAACCAATAGTTTTAAAGTGTAATATAACAATTTATATTAGTAATGATGTACTTCACAACTGAAATCCCCCAATTTGTGCATAAAGACTGTACATTTGTCATTTGTCATAGACGTTACTCCCTCTGCTATTGTAAATTTACAGTTTAGCTTTGTAAACCTACCTCTATAGCATGCTTCGATAACCGGTGAAGCATTTAATGAAGACAATGACCTTTTTTCATAGATAGCATACATACTTTAGTAGTAGTTTGCAGACTTTAATTGACTAAACCAATCTCCGATGACAACCTTTCAACTACTAAATCTTTCAGCCTATGGATTATACACATTTCCTTCTCAATACATGACAAATCCCTACATTCTAATACTATATTAATTTTTTAAGGTGTTTTCACCTAAGTCACAGCTGTAAGACTAACTGAAAGGCATCATTTAACGTAATTCAAATTAATTATATAAGTGAAAATATTATAACTTATAATTATAACTCCAGTAAAATATTAATGGTGTGCTAATACAAACTATCAATGTTTCTATAGAATTATCCACCACTTAATATTAGACATTCAAGGGGGGGGGACGGAAATCACGAACTCTAAAAACATGTTTCATATTTCAAATTCCCTTTTATAACATGCACAGACATTGTCATCAACGTTAATTTACAATTCAACATTGTAGGTTTGAAAGACACAGGATTAATGCTGAAGATTACAACCATTACTATATTGACATAGATTTCAAAGATCCAGGTAATATTTTCGTCAAGATATTTGCTAACTTATAGTTTAAATTTATCTGATATTGCTGGTTGGGGCAGATTTAAGAGTATAAACTAAGAAGATTAAGATTGTGTTAGATTAAGACCATCTTTTATGGCCTTCAGCGCTGAATCAATTGATTTTACCTTATATAATATGACCAGTTCAGTAATTATAGTTTAGTTATTGATATACAATACACATTGCTATCAATCTTTCATTTCAATGTTGCCAAAGTTATACCTTGCAATACACAAACTTATGATTGATACAGCTTTTTACTTGACAAATTATGTTTTGTAATTTTATATGTTATCTTTAATTTACATAGATGGACCAAACTTTGGATGAAACGAAAAAGTCATATGCAAAGGCAAGATTAGTGCGGAAAAAGATTTTGCAACACAAGCGAAGATTACGAAATTTACAGAATATTAAGGTTCATACATCTGTGAAAACTATTAGCACATTACAAAGCAGTCCTCATGGTTATAATATTAACAATGGTCTATTGAGCTGTTGGTGTTTTGTATGTTGGCCTCATTTTGCAAAAACAAGTTCTAGCAAGATGTTGGACCAGATGCCGTAGCATGTGGGTACAGCATCTGTCGTGACGGTAATTCTCGCTGTATTTATGCGCCATATCCTTGAAGATTCGCCTAAACAATATTTTCGCCTTTCCTTATATACCAAGACGCACGTTTTCATTGAGGTTTTATAAGGCGGCTGCACCAGGTTATATTTTCATAATATGCTATGCCATTTATGGAAACAAGAGATTTTATCCAAGAATATGTTTGCTGGACTTTTTCAACGACCAGCTGTATTGTGAAGCCCAAAAACGAAGATCTAGCCTATGCTAACTCAGGGTATATATATGTGAAGACTAAAACCTAAAAGTGGACTGAAGCCGTATTTCAAGATTATAGTTTTAGGGTTTGAGTCTTGTTAATTGTAAGCCTTTCTTGTGGATTCTATAACACAAGCTTAGGCCTGTTTGGTTTGTATTTTGTGAAACTTCTCCCAAGCTTTTAAGCACGGAGATTGTTTGTTTGTTTGGTTAGTGAAACCTCATCGTTTGTTGAACTGTTATAATCACAAGGTTTGTGATAGAAAGGAAGTGAGACGGGGTCTCAAACTTAGGAGTTCCTAGGTTGAGTTAGCACGGGTAGAGTCTAGGAGATAAGTCGTAAACTTGGATGTTTGCTGTGGGCTTAGAACTAGATCTATTATAGTGGATTCCTTCCTGGCTTGGTAGCCCCCAGAGTAGGTCGTTGTGAACGCCGAACTGGGTTAACAATTCTTTGTGTTGTTTACTTTATTGTCTGTTGCTTTTACTTGTTGATTATATTCTACTGTGGACATACGCTTGAGCATTTGTCTTAGCATTACAACTGACTACGTACGACAATTGCTATAGCTTCTGTCTTAACATCTGTCCCCAGTAGGTGCCAGAATTTCAATTGGCATCAGAGCAGGCACCCTGTTCTGCGTGGGTGAGGACCAGGGAAGTTACTTTCTGGCATAATGAACAAGGATGGTGGCTATGTCAACAGACCTCCACTTCTGGATGGATCAAACTATGATTACTGGAAAGCCAAAATGGTGGCATTTATTAAATCTCTTGATAGCAAATCTTGGAAGGCTATCCTAACGGGATGGGAGCATCCAGTGATGCGTGACAAAGATGGTAAAACTACAGGTGAACTAAAACCAGAAGCGGAGTGGACCAAGGAAGAGGATGAGCTTGCACATGGTAACTCCAAGGCGCTAAATGCCTTATTCAATGCTGTGGATAATAACATTTTCAGGATGATCAAACAGTGCTCAGTGGCCAAGGAAGCATGGGATATTCTAATGACTACACATGAAGGCACCGCTAAGGTGAAGAATTCAAGGCTACAACTTTTGACCGTAAAGTTTGAGAACCTAATGATGGGTGAAGATCAATCTGTTCATGACTTCCACATGACCATTCTAGACTTTGCAAACAACTTTGATGCTCTAGGTGAAAAGCTAAGCGAGGAAAGAATGGTAAGAAAAATGCTTAGATCTCTTCCTAAGATGTTTGATATGAAAGTTACTACTATAGAAGAAGTACATGATATAGGAGTATTGAAACTTGAAAATTTAGTGGGTTCATTACAAACCTATGAGCTGGCTGCTAAAGAGAAAACCGAGAAGAGGAAGAAGAGTATAGCTCTTATAACCAACTCCACTGAAAGTGAGGAAGTAGAAAATGGTTTAGAAACTGATGAAAATTTATCTGAAACTATGGCACATCTAGGCAGGCAGTTCAACAGAATATTAAAGAAGATGGATGGAAGAGGCAGGAAAAATGCTAAAGGCAATTTCTCTGATAATAACAGAAAGTTTAATGGTGAAAGAAAATACAGACCTGAGGAAAAGGCCAGTACTGGAAAAGGTGTTCAATGTCATGAATGTGAAGGCCATGGACATATTAGAGCTGAATGTCCAACATTCCTGAAGAAACAGAAGAAGGGTATGGTTGTCACTTGGTCTGATGAAGATGACTCTGAGGATGATGACTACTCTGAGTCTGCAAATCACATTACTGCACTTACTGGATTTATTGAATCTGAATCAGATGATGATGAATTGACCTTTGATGAACTAGCTGCGTCCTATAAAGCACTGAGTCAGAAGAGTGAAAAGGTTTGTCAGCAGCAACAAAACGTTATAAGTAAATTGCAAGATGAGAAGCTGAAGCATCAGACTCAAATATCTCAACTCACAAAGCAGTTACAATCTGAGAAGGCAAAGCATCTGTCCGAGGCTTCTGCTCTTAGAGATGAGGTAACCACATTGAACTATCAGCTGACTAGTTTAAATAAACAGCTTAGACTGCTAAATAATGGAACTGAAAGATTAGATATACTGGTTGAGGGTCAAGTTGCTGGGAAACCTAAGGGTATTGGAGTAGAATATAACTATCCTAAAAAGAAAAATGTTACTTCTACTAGTACATTTGTTCCTGCTAAAGACACTTATGATCCCACTGAAACCAGACAGATGCCACAACATGTTCAACAACATCAGCCTGCCAAAGTCATTCCTAAACCTAAGGGATGGATCTGTCATTACTGTGGTAGAAGAGGTCACATCAGACCTTTCTGTTTTAGATTGTATGGGTTTCCAAGATGGTATAATAATCCCAGGTATGAATCTGATTCAAGCAATACAAAGAAAGAATGGAAACCAAAGGCAAATGATGCTGCTCACATAGCTCATACATCTCTGAGAGTTTCATCCAGAAATGATTGGTACTTTGATAGTGGTTGCTCAAGACATATGACTGGTGTTAAAAATTATCTAACCAATGTTAAAGCTTACACTACCAGTTATGTTACTTTTGGTGATGGGGCCAAAGGTCAGATCAAAGGCATTGGAAGTCTCATTGCAAATGGGTTGCCTAAGCTTGAGAATGTTCTTTTAGTGGAAGGATTGACTGCAAATCTCATAAGCATCAGTCAATTGTGTGATCAAGGAATGAAAGTGAACTTCACGAAGTCTGAATGCATTGTCTCAACTAAAGATGGTGAATCTGTTATGAAAGGAGTCAGGTCTAAAGATAACTGTTATTTATGGATTCCTGAAGAAAGTGCTCAAATTTCTTCCTGTCTCATCACTAGAGAAGATGAAGTCAAGTTATGGCATCAAAAGATGGGTCATCTTAATCTAAGGAGTATGAAGAAAGTCATAGCTGAAGATGCAGTAAAAGGAGTACCTAAACTGAAGATAGAAGAAGGAAGCATATGTGGTGAATGTCAAATTGGGAAGCAGACAAAGATGCCACACCCAAAGCTGCAGCATCTGACTACATCAAAGGTGCTTGAATTACTTCATATGGACTTGATGGGGCCTATGCAGGTTGAAAGTCTAGGAGGAAAGAGATATGCTTTTGTTGTTGTAGATGACTACTCAAGATTCACTTGGATCAACTTTCTCAGAGAAAAGTCAGACACCTTTTGTGCTTTCAAGGATTTGTGTAAACAACTTCAAAGAGAAAAAGATAGTGTCATTGTCAGAATAAGGAGTGACCACGGTAGAGAATTTGAAAACTCAAGATTCTCTGAGTTTTGCACTGCTGAAGGAATAGGACATGAATTTTCTTCACCTATTACACCTCAACAAAATGGTGTAGTTGAAAGAAAGAACAGAACTATACAAGAATGTGCTCGTGTCATGCTACACTCAAAGAAACTGCCTCAACACTTTTGGGCTGAAGCTATGAATACAGCATGTTACATTCTCAATCGTGTCACTTTAAGAGCTGGAACCACTAAGACCTTATATGAATTGTGGAAAGGTAGAAAACCTACTATCAAGTATTTTCATGTATTTGGAAGTAAGTGTTACATTCTGATAGATAGAGAACAAAGGAGGAAGATGGATCCAAAGAGTGATGAAGGTATATTCTTGGGATACTCAACTAACAGCAGAGCCTACAGAGTGTATAACTCCAGAACTCAAGTAATGATGGAATCAATGAATGTTGTGATAGATGATGTACCATCTGACGCTAAGACAGATGAAAGTCCAGATGCTGAAGCATTTGAATTCCAGCCTGAAGAAACTGCTAGTATAGAGGATTTTGAGGTAACGCCTGATAGTCCTACCACTGATGATACTACTGCTCCAGTTAGTAAAGGACCATCTATCAGAGTCCAGAAAAATCATCCCAAGGATCTGATCATAGGGAATCCTGATGAAGGTATTACCACAAGAAGAAATCAAGATATAATCTCTAACTCTTGCTTTGTGTCAAAAATAGAGCCAAAAAATGTCAGAGAGGCTCTCATGGACAATTATTGGATTACTGCTATGCAAGAAGAGTTGAATCAGTTTGAAAGAAGTGAGGTTTGGGATCTAGTTCCTAGACCAAAAGGGTTGAATGTAATAGGTACTAAATGGGTTTATAAAAATAAATCTGATGAAAATGGAACTATTACAAGAAACAAGGCGAGGCTTGTGGCACAGGGATACACTCAAGTGGAAGGATTAGACTTTGATGAGACTTTTGCCCCAGTTGCTAGATTAGAGTCTATACGGCTGTTGCTTGGTGTTGCATGTATTCTGAAATTTAAACTGTTTCAGATGGATGTTAAGAGTGCTTTTCTCAATGGGTACTTAAATGAAGAGGTGTATGTGGAACAACCAAAAGGATTCGTGAATCCAGATCTTCCTGATCATGTCTACAAGTTGAAGAAGGCTTTATATGGGTTGAAACAAGCTCCTAGGGCTTGGTATGAGAGATTGACTGAATTTCTTGTCAATCATGGATACAGGAAAGGAGGACATGATAAAACTCTGTTTGTAAAAGAAGAGCATGGTAAACTAATGATAGCACAAATTTATGTTGATGACATAGTGTTTGGTGGGATGTCAAGTCAGATGGTGGAG
The DNA here is from genome assembly GCA_951799995.1 of Trifolium subterraneum. Classification (NCBI taxonomy): domain Eukaryota; kingdom Viridiplantae; phylum Streptophyta; class Magnoliopsida; order Fabales; family Fabaceae; genus Trifolium; species Trifolium subterraneum. Next base: position 5,607,758 of record OX637464.1, read on the forward strand.
CATTTTATCAAACAGATGCAGTCAGAGTTTGAGATGAGTTTAGTTGGGGAATTAACGTTTTTCCTTGGACTACAAGTGAAGCAAATGGATGAGACAATATTTATCTCTCAGAGTAAGTATGCAAAAAATATTGTCAAGAAGTTTGGAATGGATACCGCTACTCACAAAAGGACTCCAGCACCTACTCATTTAAAGTTGACAAAAGATGAGAAGGGTGTTAGTGTTGATCAGAGTCTCTACAGAAGTATGATAGGGAGTTTCCTATATCTTACAGCTAGTAGACCTGATATTAGCTTTGCAGTGGGTGTGTGTGCAAGATATCAAGCTGATCCAAAGATGAGTCACTTAATTCAAGTGAAAAGAATCCTCAAGTATGTTAGCGGCACATGTGACTACGGCATGATGTACTCACAAAGTGACAATTCTCAACTCGTTGGTTTTTGTGATGCAGATTGGGCTGGCAGTGCTGATGACAGAAAGAGCACTTCTGGTGGTTGTTTCTTCTTGGGAGAGAATTTGATATCGTGGTTTAGTAAGAAACAAAACTGTGTGTCTCTTTCAACTGCTGAAGCTGAATACATTGCAGCTGGGAGTAGTTGTTCACAACTTGTCTGGATGAGACAGATGTTGAGGGAGTATAATGTTGAGCAAAATGCTATGGCTTTGTATTGTGATAATCTGAGTGCAATCAATATCTCTAAAAATCCTATACAACACAGTAGAACCAAGCACATAGATATTCGTCATCATTTTATCAGAGATTTAGTAGAAGAGAATGTGGTGGTTTTAAAACATGTTGCTACTGAGGAACAGCTCGCAGATATATTCACGAAAGCACTAGATGCTAACCAATTTGAGAAGCTAAGAGGCAAATTAGGAATTTGCCTACATGAGGATTTGTAGCAGTTAATGTCTGAAAAGCGTGCAACAGTTATTCTCTCTCTCTACTCTTATGTTGCGCACGCTAATTTAGGGAAAGTCTTAAAAACTTCCCTTAACTACTTCATCACACGCTACATTAGTGTGATAAGTTCTGATACTGTTGTTAAGCATCACTCTAGTTCTGAGACTGAGAAGACTAGGCTTGTTGGTGAAGAAGTTGAAAAGAATGTTGAGTTGGAGAATTTAGGGAAATCTGATCAGGTTGAAACCCTAGATACTGTTGATATGAATACTGTTAAGGATCCTGAGGTTGCTTCTAGTACTGATGACATGGAAGTGGATATTGATCCTGTAGCAAAGGTTACTGAGACTGGTGACACCATGGTTGACAATGGTATGAATCTCATCAAGGACCCTGTTCCTCAATCTGACGTTGTGCCAGATGCTGAAGCATCTTTGGACCAACAGGTTCCTCGTCCTAATATTGTTGCTGACGTATGTTCTGATACTGGTTTTAGTAGTGATGATACTGATAAGTCTCCACCCCTGGTGAAGACATTTGGTGCTGGTGTTGCTAAGAGACTGAGGAGCAGTTCTGGTAAAGCTATACCACATGTCCCACGGCACCCTGTTGTAGAATCAGTGAAGAAACTTGCCAAGAAACTCATGTATGGTCCCTCTCGACCTAAGAGTCGTTTTGATACTCCTGTTGTTCAGAAGAAACAGTTGAAGAGAAAGGCTGTAGAGAGTAACTCTGTCTTTGAGGAAGAAGTGTCTAAAGATGAAGCATCTGGTGAAGCTTATGTTGGCAGACAAAGTGTAGGTGGCAAGCAGGTACTTGCTATTGTACCTGAGGTTGCTATTGATAATATTTTCTTTCATCTTGCTAGCTGTGTAGACAAATGGAAATATGTTCAGAGAAGGGTAGCTCTGGAAAGAGAGCTTAGAGAAGAAGCCCTGGAGTGCACTGATATAGTGAGCTTGATTGAAGAAGCTGGTGCTGGAAATAATGATGTTGATGCTGATGGTGAACCTATGATAGAGAGCTCTGATGAAAGCTCCTCTGAATGATGTCCTTGCTCCTGTGTTTTACTGCTCCTATTGTTGTTGTCTGTCTGAACCTTGAGGGCTACTCCCATGTGCTGCTGGTCTGTAATTATGCTACTATGATGTGTTGCTACTTCTGTTTGTCAATGCATGACGCATTATGTTTGTCAAAATTATGGCTAAAAAGGGGGAGTAGTAGTAAAGATGCATGTTCTGTTCATGATAATACTGTGATATATGTTTGAGGGGGAGCAGGTATGCTATATCTGTATGTGTATGTTTGTTCTGTTGAGGGGGAGTATTCTCTACTGTGATATATGCATGAACTCAGGGGGAGCAATCTACTTTTGTTGTGATGCATGTTGTGTGTGACAGATGTCATTCCAAATGCTAAGGCATCTTGTCTGTTTCAAAGGAATCCATTTTTACTTGTTACCGGAGAATTTATTTTTCTCAGTGGTGTAGGAATTTATTTTTCCTATGGTGATTCATATTTGTGGGAATTTATTTTTCCCTGGTTTAACTGTATGGCGCTTATGTGTGAGAGTTTATTTCTCTCCTATCTTGTACCCTATGAGGCTAAGTTGTGTATTTCCGCTGTTGCATGCCTCTGATGCTGCTTGTTCATTATTTCTCACCTGAAGACCTCTTTTGAAAATAATGTGACAATGTATTATCTTCTTTCTTAGCTGTGTGTTTGCGTTGACTTGAAGGAAGGTATGTACTGCATCTCTCCAGAACTGGTCTTAGTTTGTTTTAGCCAAAATTTGCCAAAGGGGGAGATTGTTGGTGTTTTGTATGTTGGCCTCATTTTGCAAAAACAAGTTCTAGCAAGATGTTGGACCAGATGCCGTAGCATGTGGGTACAGCATCTGTCGTGACGGTAATTCTCGCTGTATTTATGCGCCATATCCTTGAAGATTCGCCTAAACAATATTTTCGCCTTTCCTTATATACCAAGACGCACGTTTTCATTGAGGTTTTATAAGGCGGCTGCACCAGGTTATATTTTCATAATATGCTACGCCATTTATGGAAACAAGAGATTTTATCCAAGAATATGTTTGCTGGACTTTTTCAACGACCAGCTGTATTGTGAAGCCCAAAAACGAAGATCTAGCCTATGCTAACTCAGGGTATATATATGTGAAGACTAAAACCTAAAAGTGGACTAAAGCCGTATTTCAAGATTATAGTTTTAGGGTTTGAGTCTTGTTAATTGTAAGCCTTTCTTGTGGATTCTATAACACAAGCTTAGGCCTGTTTGGTTTGTATTTTGTGAAACTTCTCCCAAGCTTTTAAGCACGGAGATTGTTTGTTTGTTTGGTTAGTGAAACCTCATCGTTTGTTGAACTGTTATAATCACAAGGTTTGTGATAGAAAGGAAGTGAGACGGGGTCTCAAACTTAGGAGTTCCTAGGTTGAGTTAGCACGGGTAGAGTCTAGGAGATAAGTCGTAAACTTGGATGTTTGCTGTGGGCTTAGAACTAGATCTATTATAGTGGATTCCTTCCTGGCTTGGTAGCCCCCAGAGTAGGTCGTTGTGAACGCCGAACTGGGTTAACAATTCTCTGTGTTGTTTACTTTATTGTCTGTTGCTTTTACTTGTTGATTATATTCTACTGTGGACATACGCTTGAGCATTTGTCTTAGCATTACAACTGACTACGTACGACAATTGCTATAGCTTCTGTCTTAACATCTGTCCCCAGTAGGTGCCAGAATTTCATGAGCAATATTGGAGGGCATTGCAATGAAAAGTGCTCACAGTCTTCATTTCAAACACCTAAATCTATGTCTGCCACTCATACAGTTCATACTCCAGTTCCTGTCACTCAGCAAAATATGCATAAACAACAACACAAGAACACAGTTTATTCCAGTTTACAGAAAAAAGGAACTTTGTCTAATGCAAAAAAGACAAATCCCTTAGCTGATATTACTAATTCTGTTGTAAACCGCCAAACAATGTCTGCAAGCTCTTCATATACTGCAGGCAAATCTCACAATTCTGTATTACCAACAAAGCGTCCTAACTTACCCAGTATACAAGTTAACTTGGCAAACAAGTTTGACTCTGTCAATACCAATTCTGCCCAAGTCTCACATGTTGAAAATCACAATCACCCCCATGAATCCCATACAAACCAGCCAAGCAAAAGAAAACAATAAACTGTGGATCCTACCGCTGATCATGTTTTTCACGAAGAGTCATCATAAAGTAGTGAAGAAGATCCGTTTGAATTTGAATCTGATAGCGACACAGAAAGTGAAGATATACCTGGATTAGTATCGGATAACAATTTAACTTCACCGCAAGGTTAATAAATATTATCATTGTCCATTTGTAGTATTAAACATTATATTTAATTAATGCACATAGCATTTTCATTAGTTAACTGCATAGCAAATAATGAACGAATTATATGTCCAGGTTATTCCGATATTGGTGATCCACTATTCGAATGTGATTCGTGTGGAGCTCAAATGTGGTATCAAGAGAGACGGCAAAAAGCAAGACATAGTGCTAACCCATGTTTTCAATTGTGTTGTGGTAATGGTAAAGTCCAATTACCATTACTCAATCATGCACCACAAAGTCTGCAGAACTTACTGTTTGATCCCAACTCTAAAAAGAGCAAACACTTCCAACAAAATATACTAATGTACAATTCCATGTTTGCTTTCACTTCACCAGGCATGAAGTTTGACAAAAAAATCAATGGAGGTAGAGGTCCACCAATTTTGAGATTACATGGACAACCATGTCATCGATTTGGGAGCATGTTACCAAATACAGGCGAATCTCCCAATATTTATATGACACCGACAATGAGGTCCCAAATCGCATTCATAGTTGTGGGTGAGTTATAAACATTACAGATTTCATCTATACTTTCTATATACTGTTATATAAATAACTGCATGTTTGTAATCTATTTTTTATTTAAAATCTTACAGTGACAATAAAGCCATTGATCCTGATGTTGTTCAAATCTTAGCCGATATGCTTGATCAACACAATGTCCATGCAAAAGCTTTTAGAATGGCAAGGGATAAATTAAAGGACCAAAATTTTAAGGATTTAAAGTTGAGGCTAATTCATGATAGGAAAACTGATGGCCGGATTTATAATCATCCAACAGTTTCAGAAGTCGCTGCATTAATAGTTGGTGATGTTGATGCTGGTGAAACCAGAGATATAATTATTCAAGAAAAAGGTGGACAACTTACAAGAATTAATGAATTCCATTCAGCATATCTTGGATACCAATATCCACTTATATTTCCATTTGGGGAAGACGGATTCAGGCGTGGAACTTTGCATAAAGAAAGACCTGATGTTATTATAACAAAGAGAAACCGGCTTACAATTATGGATTGGCTATCTTTTAGAATTCAAATGAGAAGAGGAGAAGCACAAACACTATTGTCTTCAAGAAGACTTTTCCAACAGTTTTTGGTTGACGGTTTTACAATGATGGAGGCTGAAAGATTATCTTTTGTGAGAAACAATCAGTCTACATTGAGAGTAGGAAAATACCAAAGACTCAATGTTGATACTAATTCCCAGCAAAAAACTGGTAAGCGAGTTGTATTACCAGCAACATTTGTTGGAAGCAAGAGGTACATGGATCAGTTATACTTTGATGGTATGGCAATATCTGCAGCAGTTGGATTCCCAGATTTATTCATCACCTTTACATGCAATCCTAATTGGCCTGAAATAAAAAGGTTGCTTGCGAAGCAAAATCTGAAAGCACATGATAGACCAGATATAATTGCAAGGGTTTTCAAACTCAAATTTCAGGAGCTGCTCAAGGATTTGACTAAAAAACATGTTCTTGGAAAGGTTGTTGCACGTAAGTAAATTCATTGGTCGGCACGTATATTTTGATTTATGCATTACTTTTTCATAAATGTAATCTAATTCACTATGGTTTATGTTCACAACAGATTTGTACACAATTGAATTCCATAAAAGAGGGTTGCCTCATGCACATATCCTCCTTTTCCTTCATCCTTCAAGTAAATATCCAGGACCTGATGACATTAACAAAATAATTTCAGCTGAAATACCAAACCCTGAGACTCAAAAAGATTTGTATCATTTGGTTAAAACACATATGATTCATGGTCCATGTGGAATTACACACACTGGATCACCTTGCATGCATGAGAATAAGTGTTCAAAATATTTTCCAAAAAAGAATCAAGAAACAACAATTGTTGATCAAGAAGGATACCCTGTTTATAGAAGAAGAGTTAATGGTTACACTATTCAAAAAGATGGCATTACAATGGATAATAGAAATGTCGTCCCATATAACCCTTTTTTGTTATTGAAATTTCAAGCTCACATAAACATGGAATGGTGTAACCAATGCACATCAATCAAATATCTATTCAAATATATCAACAAGGGTTATGATCGAATCACAGCTTCTATTGATAGGCCGACTAAATCAAGTAGGATGAACAATGAAGAAAGAGATGAAGTTAAAGAATACATTGATTGTAGATACGTATCACCAAGTGAAGCTTGCTGGAGAATTTTTTCATTTCCAATCCATGGTTGCAGACCAGCTGTTGAGAGATTGTTTTATCACTTAGAAGGTCACAATTCAGTTTATTTCCAAGATTATGAAAGAATAGATGAAATTCTCCTCAAACCAAGTGTCACTGAATCTATGTTTACATCATGGTTTGAAGCAAACAAAAGATGGCCTGAAGGTAGGACATTGACATATGGACAATTTGTATCAAAATTTGTTTATGTCAAGAAAAAAAGAGAGTGGAAACCAAGGGTTAGAGGATACACAATTGGAAGATTGATTTGGGTACCACCAAGCACTGGAGAGCTATATTATTTAAGAATGATGCTAACAGTCATCAAAGGTCCTACTTGCTATGATGATTTAAGGAAAATTGGAGAAACCCAATATGTTAGCTATCGTGATGCTTGCTTTGCTATGGGATTTCTTGAAGATGATCGAGAATACATCAATGCTATCAAAGAAGCTAAAGATTGGGGTTCAGGTCACTTTTTACGGAAACTGTTTGTCATCATCTTACTTGCAAATACAATGAATCGTCCTAGGCATGTTTGGGATGAAACAAAGATATGGCTCTCAGACGGTATTTTGCATCGTCAACGCATCATTGCAAATAATAAAGGTAGTTGTACTATCTAATTGTGTTTGCTAAAAACATTACATAGACTAATTATTGACATGATATTTTTTGCTAAATTTGCAGAACTGCAATTAACTGATGAACAACTTCAAAATTTGACACTCATTGAAATTGAGAAATTGTTACAAGCAAATAGGAAGAGTTTGACAGACTTTCCTTGTATTCCCTATCCAAACCATTATGTCACAGATGATTTGGGGAATAGGCTAATTTATGATGAGATGAATTATGATGTGCAGGAACAAAAACAAGAATTCCAAACTCTGTTTAAATCATTGACAGGTACTTAGCCAATCAATTTATATCTGCATAATTCTGATTGTTTCTCAAGATGAATATAGTGACAATAGCTATTTCGATGGATATAATGATGTGTATGTGTAAAATTGTATTAACTCAATTTTACTAAGCTTCCAATAATCACTTAAGTCTTATCAGGTTAAGGTATATCACTTTTATATAACAATGTTAAATTATTTGATTTATAATAGATGAACAAAGAGGAATTTACCACACTATCATGAAGGCAGTTAGAAAACAAAAAGGAGGAGTTTTTTTCTTGCATGGATATGGAGGGACTGGAAAAACATTCATGTGGAGAACTCTAGCTTCGTCTTTGAGATCGAGATCACAAATAGTTTTGACTGTTGCTTCAAGTGGAATAGCATCACTTCTTCTCCCTGGTGGAAGAACAGCACATTCCAAATTCAAAATACCCGTTCCAATATTGGATAATTCAACCTGTGAGATTGAACACAATGATGATCATGCTGGACTTTTGAAACAAACTAAATTGATCATATGGGATGAAGCTCCAATGGCTCACAGATTCACTTTCGAAGCACTAGAAAGAACATTAAGAGATGTCATGAGTTCCTACAAAAACTCTAAAACAATTTTTGGTGGAAAAGTCATTGTATTTGGTGGAGATTTTAGACAAATCTTACCTGTGGTTCGTAGAGGTAGTCGCTCAGATATTGTGCACGCCTCCATTAATGCATCAAGAATATGGGACCAATGCCAAGTATTAACTTTGACACAGAATATGAGGTTAAAGCAAAATGGGACGACTGATGATATCAAAGAATTTTCGGAGTGGCTACTCAAAGTAGGAGAAGGAAAATTGGCACTCCCAAATGATGGTTATGCTGAAATACAAATTCCGGAAGAACTTTTGATTGTGGATTATGATGAACCCATTCCTGCTATAGTCCAAAGTACATATCCAAACCTCATTGAGAATTTCAATTCTCAACAATATCTACAATCAAGAGCTATTTTGGCATCAACAATTGAAATAGTTGATCAGATCAATACTTATGTGCTCAGCTTGATCCCAGGTAGTTATTACATTTCCTCAAGCTGTTCAATTTTTAAATACTTATAGTATATTGGTTACATTATGAGTTATCTATAAATGTGTAGGTGAATCAAAAGACTTTTATAGCTGCGACTCTATAGATCGATCTGATGTAAATGATTGCGAGATATTTGAGACACTTACACCTGAGTTTCTTAATTCTCTTCGGACATCTGGTCTTCCAAATCACAAAATTAGTTTGAAAGTTGGTACGCCAATCATGCTAATGAGGAATCTTGCTCAGTCTGAAGGCTTATGTAATGGTACTAGATTAGTAGTAACAAAGTTTGCAAATCATGTCATTGAGGCAAGAATTATAAGTGGAAAAAATGTTGGCAGTGTTCTTTACATCCCTAGAATGAAAATGTCACCATCTCAATCACCATGGCCATTCAAACTTAACCGAATACAATTTCCCATTATTGTTTCATATGCAATGACAATTAACAAATCACAAGGGCAATCGTTAGACAACGTTGGTTTATATCTCCCCAAAGAAGTGTTCAGCCATGGTCAACTATATGTCGCTATGTCAAGGGTTACTTCTAAAAAAGGCTTGAAAATATTGATTCATGACAAAGAAAAGAAAGCAGATAACATTGTTACTACTACTACTACTAATGTTGTATTTAAGGAAGTTTTTGCAAATCTTTAGAGGTAATTAATATACTTATTATAACTAATTCATATGCTTATTTGTTCATATATACCAAGGTTGTATTCTAACAATTACTAATTTATATATTGCAGGCAAAATGTTATTCTAATAGCAGTTACACCACTGAATTAATGCACTTGATGTTGCTGAACCATTTTTTGCTACTACTCAATATATTTGAGTATCACCTTTGGCAGATGTATATTTCTTTTGATGTACTTGAAATATATGACTAATATCACAGGGTGTTTACATTGTCTCCTTTTTGGAAGATACTGAAACAATATAGTGTTGTTAATGTCATATTTGTCTTCTTTCATTTTGTTTGGTATAGTACATTAATTTATTCCATTATAATATATCAAATTTACTTTAACCTCATTATAAAATACTTGCAACATATTGAAGTTCAATCATAAAAATTACTCAGTCCGTTGAATGGCTTACATTACACCAGTTTTTCCTAACATTGAAAGAGACATTGTATCAATTATTAAAATGTCTGATCAAGTAAGTTTTATTGATGCAATTCAGAAATTTTATATAGTCATGTTATCTTTAACTACTTAAATTAATGTATTGATAATTTCTTTAAAATTATATATAGAACTATGTTGTTATTGAAAGTATTTGGAATTCACAATTTTTATATAGTCATGTTATCTTTCAATACTTAAATTAATGTATTGATAATTTCTTTAAAATGATGTATAGAACTATGCTGTAATTGAAAGTGCTTTTGTTGAGCGCCACCGCGGTGAAATATATGGTTATTGGCACGTTAAAAAAAATGATACTGATTACCACAAACTCAAATTCAACAATGATTACAACAATCCATTGATTCATCTGCAAGGCTGGAATAAATTCAAAGAATTTCACATTCTTCCTGACAATGTTGAAATTAAACTCCTTTTCCATGGAAACAATAAGTTTGAAGTTTATTCAATCAATGAGATCAAAAATCCAACTTGAATTCTATCCTTTCATATGAAAAGTCTTCCTCAGGAATGAACACCCTTAACAAAGGTTTCAAGTAGGCCGTCAATAAGTTCTGACACGAATATTACAAGCTATATGGAAAGGTTTCGAAATTGCTTGCTAAGGTATTGGACATTCAATGCCATATGGTCTTAAATTATGTTAATTAGTTGTATTTAACAACAAGTTAAATCAATTCCATCCAGTTATTGAATTTAGTATAAATAAGATCAGCTTTATAAGATCTTATCGTGTCGACTCCAAATTATTTAACCAGTTGTCTTGAGTTATGTTAATTACCTGTATTTTTTTATATATAACTACAATTTTGTAGGTTAATTGTTTGTTGTACTATGCTTTTCTGGTGTGATTATTATCCAAAATTGATTAACTTTACACACAGACGCACTGGTTTTCCAATCAAAATATCACATGTGCTCTATATTGCATATTTAAGATTTAACAACTAACAAGCAACCTTCAAAACATAAGTCTTAATAAAATACAAAAGAAGTTACATCAGTTTCGACGCACAAATCAAAAGGGAGAAACCTGTGAATATTATATAGTACATTTCCACAGCTATATACAGGTTCATCATTATATTTCCCGTCAAATATTTATTCACATATATTAAGAAAATTATATACACTTTGCAGGGTGCTACAGTAAACTCTTTTATCTTCTCAATATTGTTACAAAAACAAGCAACCTTCATATCAAGTCTGATAAAAAGTTAACTTCCAAGGACAACCAGCTAATATGATTCTTAGTCCTATATGATTCTTATATTTTTTTTATACATTACTCCCTCCGTCCCATATTATAAGGGAAAAATGACCATTTTTTTTGTCCCAAATTATAAGGGAAAAAACAACTTTCAAAAATGTTTTTACTTATTCTTATAAAATTAAATGCAAATTGCATTTAATTTTTGTTCTCTCTCATTTTCTCAATAAACAACAATTAATCAAATTTTTTTTTACATCTTCCCATGCAACTTATTTCAAGAAAAACCCACAAAACCATATTTTAAATTCTCAAGTTTTGGTTTTCTTAATAAATGTGTTTTTTGTTTTTTCCTTATAATTTGGGACGGATAGAGTATACAACAAACAACCTTCATATCAAGTCTGAGAAAAAGATAAAATATTCACTCCCTTAAGTCAAAAAGCTAATATGATTCTTAGTACTATATGATTCTGAGAATATTCATTATACCTAAAACAACAAGCAACCTTCATATCAAGCATGATAAAAAGATTAAAAGTTAACTTGCAAGGACAAACTGCTATTATGATTCTTAGTACTATATGATTCTTAGTATATTTATTACAATCTAAGGAAGAACACCTACCACTCTACTAATTGATCTCACAAGTTTAAACAGTGCCAATTCAAACTAACATATACGTTTGCACATAGTACATTACTCATTTTTACCATGTTTTAGAAAATATAACTTAGATCATCATTGGAAATCTACAGACTTACTATTATTTTTCCAATACTATGCGGACTTAATCTTATTCCTGAACAACATCTTTAACTAAATATATACAATATACTATATGAAAAAATATACTATGGACATATTGGAAACTACTTCGAGTGGTCCATGGTTGTGAAGTCGTCAAAATACTTATATCAAAAATAAATTTTACAAAATCACCGTTTGATTGAAAAATAATTAATATAATTTAGCACATAAATTGAAAATCAATTGATTATATATATCATATACTATAAGCTTTTTCAATCCAACGTTGCATTAGCCTATACTACTCGCTCTGCCCCATAATATAAGCACAAAAAATATTTTTTACTTATATTAAGATAAGTAAAATATGTTAGTTTAAAGTATGATTTTTTATGTATTCTTAAAATAACTTTCATTGAAAGATTTTAAAAAAAAATTGATTGGTTATTGATCCAGGGGAAAAGAAGAGAGAGAGAAAATGCAATAAAAATTAATAAAAGTAAATCTTTGAAAATGGTCAAAATTGATTTTTTTTCCTTATAATTTGGGACAAGAAAACATTTTTTTTTTCTTATAATATGAGACGAATATAATATACAATATAACATTTGCAAAACGCGTCAACCAAAATTTTACGGATTACAGGTATAAAATGACTTCTCAATTTAATATCCAATCAAATCAATTAATCTTCACATTAACTACACCCATATCATACTTCAATAAAATTAAATAATTAATGACGGAGTCCGATTGAAAAAAATCCGCAATTCATTAAACTTATTAAATATCCATCTAATGTTGCATACTCCAATAATTTTATTTATTCACGAAACTGTAAACTTATTAAATTTTAATTATGTCTTATCTAAATAGTCAGAATGTTAGAGGGAATTTCATAACTATTCACTCACCATACCAAGTTTATGTTATTCATATTTTATACCCGTTAAATGATTTGTTAGAATCTATTTCTAATATTTTTAATAACTAACCTTATATTCCATTTTGTTTGTCACAGAAATTTGGTGAAATTGAGCCTTTCTTCGTTGCTGAATTTTTCAATGAGTTAGAATTTTTTTGGCATATACAAGTCAACAATGAACACTTCCATGTTATACAGTTCAATAAATCAATATTACATCCAAGGATAATCAATGGTTAGAATGATTTGAGATTGAAATATCAATTAAAAGGATTCCGAAAAATCTATTTTAATTACCTAGGAGATAATTTCTTCAAGATTTATTTAGATTCAAGTGTATCTCACCCTCATATTTTTCCTCCATTCCATTCATTAAGCACAACCCCAATATAATCTTTAATTTATAATATTTACTAATATATTAGTACATATTACATAATTTATATTTTATGCCAAATTATACAAATATCAGATTAAAATATCAAAAAAAAAAAATTTAATTGATACATAATATATTAGTACTTACTAAGTCATTGTTGAAAAAAATTGAACATAACGGTTCTTTTTTATTTACTTTACATATTAATAGTTCAATATATGTTGAGGAATGATTCCAACTTTAACAACACTATATCTGTATCTATATATATATATGTCAAAGTTACTATATAGTATCATTCAGTTCCTATCTATAAAATTATCAACTTTTCCAAACATACAAAAAACTGAAATGGCTTTGTTTCTTAGTTGTCTCTCTGGAAAGCCAATGGCAAGTTTTGTTATTACCAAGGTCAAAACCCAGGTAACATTCACAAATTTCTATATTTTTGGATATAAACATATATTAATTTTATCATTTTAAAATACTAATAAAATTTTATTTTAATTATTCTTCATTACATTTTGAAGTTGTATCCTGAAATTGAACCCGAAACTTTGTCACACTAGTTCGACCACATGAAACAGATTTGGCATGTCGTGAACAATGAAGGTAATTGGGTGGATTTAGTTTTCAACAAAGATTATATTCACCCACTGATCACCAAAGGTTGGACTGAATTTCAACAAGTAAATAATCTACCTGATGATGTAGAGGTTCAAATTGATTGTTACAGCCACGACCTTTTCATACTTAAAACACACAAAAATGTTACTACACCTGCAGAAATCAAACCTTATCACAGCCGCTCAGTTAATCCCATGGAAACAGTTTTTTTTGACATCGTTCTTCATGCCGAGAATATTGCTTCAACTAAATTGGTTCAGTTTCTTACTTCACTTCATCATTTTTTAATTAACACTTAAAATATAATAGTATTCATCAACTATTTTAATTTAACATATTATGTCATTATGTTCTGCAGAATTTGCCATTCAACTTTGCAGAGTTTCTTAAGGAAAATCTGTTATATTACCTTACACTTTGCGGGGATAATGGCCTTAAACAAAATATCGGGATTGTCCAAATTGCTGATTGTAACAACACACAATTGGGACATACATGGAAAGATTTTTCACTGCCTCAGTTTTTTCAAATTGGAGATATTGTTCGTTTCAAATTTCCTAGAACACCATCAAATGGAAAGTGTCAAGTCTATAAGATCGTTAATTAGCCTAACTTAATCTTAATGAATTATGTCCCCTTAAATATAACTGTTTTTATGCATCTTTTTATTTTTTATATCAATTCCATGTATCTGTATTTTTTTATGCATTTGTAACCTTAGTATTTATATTATCCGTTAATGTAATATTTATAATTCAGCTCATGATTTCTATTTATATAATTATGTAGCAAAATTTATCAACATGGGCCTGACATCAACACAATCCAATAAATACGGCCCACTTCAATTTTTACTTTATTAGACGGTCACAATATTTTAAGCTTTTAATCCAATTAAAAGTTATTCTATATTAAAAATTGTTATATTTATTAAAAATTGTAATTCTATATGGAACCCCTTACTAATTCCAAAATATAACAAGTAAATTTTAATTACACTATCACCTTTTATTCGTATTTGTGACTTTTTGTAATATTCGTTATAAATACCAAGTTAAAATCATAATAAGGAACAGATAAAATATTATTTACCCGTATAATACTATTAAAATATATAGCCTAACACACATGTCAAAATTTAATAGTAAGAAAAATTACCATAGAATCATTACGATCTTCTGTATATGACATACATATTATATAATGGATTAAATTGATATTCACCGACGGTGTAAAATAATTTTAGACTGTAAAATAATTGAAATATCAACGTAGATTCGTAAAATCATTTAAACTATAAATATTAGTAATACTAAGAGCTGTAACAATAAAACATAAGGACATGTTTAAAGGAACTCTTTCTCTACTCTTACATTGACTTAAACCAAACAACCTTAGTATTTGATTTTCTAATTTTTACTCAATTTCTTTTTACTTTATTGTCCCTTAGTAACCTTTCCATTTACTTTATTTCCTTCAACTTTATATAATATTCATATTCTCAATAATACACATGGCCTTGAACAATACTATCATTAAAATAATAATATTAATGTTAGGACAGGATTCACTTACAATGTTTGTCTCTTTCTATTCTCTATAACAAACCATAAACCACAATACGGAAACAGTAAACAACGATTTCAACTTTACCTTTTCTGGAAAATTTCGCTTTCAACCTGAGATCTAACAATGGGATCTTCATCACATAGGTAAAGCTCTTATTTATAATTCTAAATTTAAGCTTTTCGTTTTAATTTTACAATTTTTGGATGTCTGATTTTATAACTTCATATTTGTTCTCAATAATGAACCTGATGACAATATGTGGAACTATTATCATTATACAGTTGTTGCTTTTGCAGTTTATATATTCGTTATCGCAAAATCGATAATTTGTTTCTTCTATATTGCTTATAATACATTGGACTTGGAAATTAATGCTTAAACTATTAAATATTATAACTATTAGGGAGAAAAATCAACATCAGGATAATAATGATAGAAATAACACTTTCGAAACAACTGCTCCGCATGAACCACTGGAAATTGAAACCAGTGACAATAACACCGAGGTTCTGGAAATTGATTCAAGCCAAGAAGACTCAGATTTAGTTACTGAAATTCTGGTAACTTTGTTCTTTTTTGGCCAATACTTATCATTTTATACACTAATTACACAATGTGAAGTGATTTAATTGGATAATTCAATATGCAAAATTAAATTTTACAGGAAGACATTGATGACAATGCTGAAAATATGCAGATACACTCATGGACTAAGATAATTACCAAAGCAATGGCTACGCTGACTAAAAAACAAGTATTGGTTAGGCAACCCACTGCTTTCCTACTAACAATTATTTACATATCATTTCCTATATATAGTTTTGTAACTAAGTGTTGTAAACTTTATATATAATTACAACATTTCCCAAATGAGATCTCAAGAAGTGTTCTTTCAAACACAGATCAAGTTTTCCTTAAGTCTGAAGACAATGACTTTACATTTGAATGCACAGTTCACAACTCTGGTAGAACCAAAGATATGGGATACTATGAAAAACATATAGGTGATGGATGGTACCAATATATGGCTCAACACAGACCAATAGTTGGTGATGTTGTACTTTTTTCATTAGTACAGCCGACCTTTGAACTAAAAGTTAAGCTACGACGTCGACAGAATACCATTTAATCTGTGTTTAATTATGTACGTTTCATAAATCAAATAGGTGTTCAACCTACTGGATTTCTATACATAGTTCAGAAATTCATTGTAATTAATCTTTCTATCTAAACTAAGTCTATTATTATCTAATATCTGTTGTAACTATAATTATCCAGATGCTTTTGGAAATTATAACTTATGCATTGGTTAATATTATAACATATTATGCTCTATGTTCATGATATTTTGATTGTACACTGTTTATCAAAATTATATATTACTAGGTTTGTTTGTTTATACCAATATATTCAAAATATTGTTAGTATTTTTTAAATCAAAATAAACAAGTAATTGAAAGTCCACATATTATGGGATACACAATTTTTCTCCAAAATGACATATAATTTAGAAAGGTTAGAGTCATAATTTGCATAATATATTGAGCCTTTTACTTAATTTCATTATTTTGTTATAATTCTATCAAATGGTAAAATATTTTTAATAAATTATATTTATGACCAAGTAAATTATAATACATCATTTACAGAATAGGAGAAAGTTAGACAACCAATTGAACAAAAGTTAATTGCCCACTTCCAAATGTTTATATCGATTTATTACATGTTCAATGGATTAGACATTATTATGTCAAAATAAGTAAAGCTGTTTTTTTTTTCCACTTATATTTGTTTTTTATATTTCCTTGAAGTACTCTAAAACTTTGAAAAAATCAAACCAATTATTATATACAAAACAATATATAAATTAAGTATACTTAACATTACTTTCCTTACTTTTATATATAAATATGATACCTGTTAGAAACATTTCAACACTTACTATCATTTGTAAGTTTTAACAACTCCTCTGCAACATGGCTCATTCATCGCTTCAGACATCAACTACAATTCCAACTCTCCCATTTGATACTTTGTCAATTGTTCGTTTAGCTAATCAAGTAAGTTTACCATATTTTTTTTTAATTCCTAATAAATATAACTATCTTATTTATAATCATTTGCACTAAAACTTTACTCTTCCCCCAATAATGCAAGGGTTATGCTGAGATCGAAACAGCTTTTGCAAATCGTCAAAAGTTTCATCTTCCAGAAACATGGAAAGTCATCAAAAACATTACAGAGAACCATAGTTTGCAATTCAACAACAATTTTGATAACCCTCTTATCTTTAAAAGCGGATGGGAAGAGTTCAAGATGTTTCATCACTTACCAAATAACGTTGAAGTTATTTTTGACTACTATGGTAGTGGTATTTTTGCTATCAAAAATTTCAAGGAATTAACTCTCAAATCTCAGATTCCAGCATTTCATAGCCAAAGCTTAATCAGTAATAAAACTACATGTTATGAAGTTACACTAATGCCTATGAATTACGATGGACCTAAATTAAAGCCACTACCAATGGATTTCGCAACTTTCCTTCAAGACTATAACATTCATGGTCTGACTATTTGCGGAAAGAATGGAGTCTCTATGCCGATTGGAGTGTACAAGACAGCTGACTTGCATAGAATCAGGTTGGGACGTAATTGGGGACATTTCTCTGAGTCACAACAATTCAAATGTGGCGATGTTATCAGGTTCAAATTCGAGGTTAAGGATGATGGATCCATTTGTGACAGATGCCATGTTTACAAAGCATACTGTGATATCGAAGCAGAAGCTTCAGAATTTTTACCTTCTACTTAATGACTTTATCTCCCTGTTAGTTTGTTTAAATTTCATGTATTGCTTTTTCAATCTTAATTATGGTATGTTGTTTTTAAATTTTAAGTATGTTATATTGTAATGGCGTTGGTTACTAAACTATCGGAAACTAAGTTTATGTAACTTCCAATTGTATTATTAATATTATTTTCTATGTTTTTCTATTAATTTTATTATCTTTATTGCTTTATTATTCTTCTGCAGTTAATTGAAATCTAAAATCAAAATACATATTGACGGAATATTATTTAATATAAATATATATATATATATATATATATATATATATATATATATATATATATAAAGTAATCAACAATTTATTAAAGTAAATTATTGAACTACTACAAATATTTTTATAATTTAAAATTCTATTAATATCCTATTCAAACATTATTCTTATACATTTTCGACTTCATGCAACATTTGGTCTTATTTTTTAATAAATATATTTGTTTATATTAATTGAACAAACAATCAATATATTTTATTAATAACATACTTTTTTAACGGTTACATGTATTATACTGTTGTTAACTTGCAGAATGTCTTGCTTAATGTAATGTAGTTTGAATATTTTCACTTTAACTTTTAATAATTGGACCAAATCCATTTCCATCATATTTATGGGGTGTATGGGATTGAGATTTTGTGAGACTTTTTTGGAACAAAAGTCTTGGAGAGTTTAAAAAAGACTAAATTATTGCGATGACGTTGTTGTAAGACTATAACAAATAGATTTTTAACTAACAAGCCTCACGAAATCCACTACAGTACAAAATCCACTAAAATCTATTTATTTTAAATACAGAGTGACATTTTACAAGTCTTGGTAAATCTAAATCGAATAACAGCGTATTTCATTGCCTTATCTAAACACTTTTAATTGTCTTAATTGAATACCACAATTTTTTATTTGATTTTATAAAAGTCTTATTTAATACCAAACTATATTTTTTTACCTACAAAGTCTTTCAAAATTCATTAAAATATTAATCTAATACATTCCCCTTAATTTAACTATTTTTTTTTTTTAATAATAAGTTGTCATACAACTTTATATTTCACAACAATACAACTGTCATTTCTATTGATACAATCTATCTTCATAAGATTCTTTATCAAATCACTTTACATCATACTACACAATAGATATTATACAAAAAAGATTCTCTGCATATAATCTCTACTTTATTGGGAATTATAATAAGAGTATAAAGTACAAACATACAGCATTATTTTCAATATATAAATCAGTTTAATATTATCACCTCACTTATTATATATGCAACAACTCCCTTGCATTGTTAACACCAAACTTAACATATGGCGTCAAGATTATATCCGATACTCCGGGGAAGTACAAAAGGAATGTTTATGGCTGTCAATCTCCCTAATGAGGTTCGATTTTGCATTTCGTTTTTAATTGTTTCAAAACTATGTATTTTAATATTTATTTGCTAATATGCAGCTTTATGGAGAGATTTGTCCTTTTTTTATTGGAGAACATTTTTATGAACTAGGAAATCGATGGAATCTATATGATGGAGATGGAATCCCACACCAAGTTGAGTTTAATATGTCAATTACTAAACCCCTCATAACATTTGGTTGGCCAAGACTAAGACACTATTATCAATGGACTGGTAATCAAAGTCTAGCTTTTTTTTACTACGGCCAAAATTCATTTCTCATGATTGTTTCTGATTTCTCAAAAAATATACCAAGAACTTCCTTTCCACAATATCACACTTTGAGCACCGAAACTGGAGAATATCATTCCTTCCACATTTCAATTAATCTTCGTGATGTAAACGCTTCTTATTTGGTTAGTTTATTCTTAATATTTTTTCAAATTTATTTATTACTAGCATGTTATTACAATCCTCAACTAAAACATATTAATCTATATCTTAAACCAGGAACTTTCACCCGCATTTGGAATTTTTCTTACAGAATCAGATTTTTCAACCTTTAAGCTAGCAGGCCCTCTAAACCACATTGTGAGCTGTAAATTAGGAACAAACAATGATAATGGTATTAACGTCATTTTTGGAGAAGGATGGAGATTGTTTTGCCAACTCAACAACATCAAAGAAGGAGATCGACTAGAATTTACAAGTGATGGATTTGCAGGAAACAATGTTGTTTTTGTCAAACAGATTTGAATGTTGCTCAATTAACATTCTAAGTAGGCCAATATTATGTATTGTATTAAAATTAATTCAGAATTTTCCGTAGGTTGTTATTGTTTAAACTAAATATTTTCAATATTGGATATTACTCCACATTTTCATTCAATGCAGTTAATTATGATTTTATTTAATGCACATCATTAACATCCGGTTATATACTTTAACATAGTTCGTCAACTTAATATACATTTTTTTAAACCATTTACCCATAAAACAATCATATTATATGTTTGTCATTAAGCCTTTCCAACTCATAATAAATATAACGCGCCGAAGGCGCGTCCCGTGCGTACGCACGGGCACCTACCTAGTTTGAAATGAAACTCTTGCCGATAATACCAAAACTAAAGAATAAAATGTTGAGTAATTTTTTCCATACAAAACGGAATAATGATGATTGAAAAAGGTGGGGTCGAGTGTAGTGGTTGTTTTAAAGATACAGTGTGTGTCTGTCTGAGCAGAGAGAGCATAGCAGAGCAGAGAGAGCGAAAGAGAGAGCGCTACAAAACCACTATTCATTCTCTCATTTTTGGTTCTTTTTCTCTCCTTCTCTGCATTCTTTTGTTATTTGTTTCAATGATTCAACTGATTTGATTTATGATTTTGTTCTTCTTTTTTTATGTTTTAGTTCCTCTTTCACTGGTAAGTGGCTTTATTTGTATTTATTCACAAAAAAAAAAGAAGACAGATCTGAAGTCTTTTGTGCTGCTCTTATGAGCATCTTTCATTCCTTTTCAATGTGTTTAACATGTGGTACTAGTTTTGTATCTCCTCTCTCTTTTTGTTTGTTATCTTTCTTTTTTTGTTGTTCTAGGAGTAGAAAAAGAAAAAGAGAGTCAAGGAGATTTGTTTGTTTTATTTTACTACTGTTATTCCTTTTTATTTTCATTTTTTAGTATTTTTTCTATTATTATTGTTATTATCATGAGATTTGATTGTTTAGAAATTGTCCTTTCAAATATGTTTTTGCATCTCTTTTTCTCAGCTAGGTTTCATTTTGTACTCACACAAAAAATTGATTAGCATGTCTTAGCATTTTTATTTCTTAACATTTTTGCTAATATTATTTCTTTTTATTTTCATTTTTAGGATTTTTTTCTATTATGATTAATTAGAAGACAACTTTTATGGACACGATGAAAATAATATTAAAAATATTATCTCTCTATCTCTCTCCAATGCAGTTTTGTCCTGTCCTGTATTATCTTGTTTTGTCCTATATTGTTCTGTCCTATCTAGTACCTACTATTTTGCAAATCAAACGCACCTATGACTCAATTTAATATGGACTCGTTGATTCTAACAGTAGACACTACAAGAATTTTGTGAATTTCCTATGAAATTTTCCGAGGAAAATTGGTTTGTAGGAAAACCCAAGCATTTCCGAGGAAATGTTCCTAGCAATAATTATATGGGTGTGGGTAATTAATTTCAATTGTTACCGTTTCAAAATATGGGTGAGGATAATTAATTGTTAGTCTATATATTTATGTACACAAATTGCACAAAACGTTCAGCACTACTCATAAAATTTTCTTCCTCTTCAATTTGGTATTCACTCATATCACAAAAAAAAATTACACTGCAAATTTAGTTTCAATACTTCTATTTTCACATCAGTTTATTATTAAAGGTTAGTTTGATTAATTTATTTTAATTTATATGTATGTGTGTGTATATATATTATGTTGGTTACTTTATTAATATAACATGTGTATTATTTGTTGCAGTTAATTTTTGGTTTTCTTTCTTAGTACGTGTTGCTGCTGCTATTGCTTTTTTGGGACTTTTTCCGGTGCATTAATATTAATGGAGGTTAGTTTTTTTTATCACAATATATTATCATTAGTAATAAAAATGTTAGTCGATAAAATAAGTCTACTTAGGAAAAATGATAGTATGTGTAATGTGTAAACTTATAGTCGATACTTAGGTTGTTATAAAAAAAATGCTACTGTAAGTCTTAAAAATATAAACGTACTTAATAAAAAAAAATTGTTAATAAATCTATTTTTTGAAGCTGTTAATTAATAAATCTTTTTATAGTTAGTAAAATTGTTATATATTATAATTTTTGATAAAAAATATATAGTTAGTAAAAAAAGTGTTTCTTTTTATAATAGTAAGTAAAAAAAGTGTAGTTTATAGTAAAAAAGATTTAATTTTTTGAGAGGTAGTTTATAGTAGAAGTGATATTATATATAATTTATACAAATTATAGTAAATTATAGTGGTATCCATTTTCAATTTTAGTCTTGGAGTTCTCTTAGAAGAACTATCTACCTTTGAAGTTATTTCCTAAAAAGAAAAATTGTACAATAATAATTAGAACATTGAACAAAAATTAGGGGTTAAAAAGAATGATATATATATATATCAGAATACATACAGAGCCAAGTGAAGATGCATCAATAATAAGTAATCTTGCACCAAAATGCTTAACAATGACCTTAGATAAAGATTCCTGATATATTTCTGAACCAACACAAAAATTATATAGAATAATGTCACTTCTTGTTGAAACTCAATAAAAATAAAAAGTTTTTAAATGTCATTCAAATCTTATGTTGAAAGTGTAATACAATATCTATTACTAGTAGATTAGAAGTAGTTAATACAATCAATGTGATTTAAATCATAAGGAAAGTAATTATAAGTCAATATTCTAAGTAAGTAAAATTACTATAAATAAACAAGTATGATAAAACTACCTGCGGGACTCCATTATAAGATTCTTTGTATTTCAGACACAAACTTAGGAGCAAATTTTCTAGCTTTATCAAACTTCTCATCCATATGTAAATGGGTGGAAGAAATTAAGAATTTCTTCGTGGTATCACTGTTTATAACAAATAATATAATATGCATTAGGTGTAAAACAAAATTAAATAATAACGTACTACTACTAGTACTTGAAATAAATAAAAAAATATTAATTAAGTGCTAAAGGAAGTTATTTATTTGTACCTTAGGAAAAAGGGAAAATTTTGGAATGATGTATCAATATCCTTGGGATACAAAAAAATTTCCCGTAATTTTTTTTCTAATACTTTCCTTCTACTTTGTGCCAAGTCTCCATCTTTAAGAGTAGATTCTAAATCACTTAGCTTCGCAATATATTGCTGAAATATCTAAATTACAATTTATGGTTGCAAAAAATAAATCACAAAAGAATATAAATATAAAAAAGGTTTGTTTAATATAGTACGTTTAAAGACAGACCATTAAGAATTTTAGTAAAATTTGAAAAACATATATAAAAGTGAAGTCCACACTTAGAAGATATATATATATACTCCATATAAAAAATATATTATTATATAAATGTTAAACTATATGTACAAGGATACATATGCAGATGAATCAATTATCAATTCATCACCACTCCTAAAAAGCAGGAAATCGGTTTGATTCTTTTCATTAACTTTGATACTACCATCTTTTATTTTTAGAAGTGTTAATGGTAAACCTCCACCCTATACAAAAGAAAATAATAAAATAGTGGTCATTTTTTAATTAAGTATATATATAAAAGAAAAACAAGTTAACAAACTTAGCAACCTAACAATATACCTCTATGCATTTGAACAAAAGATTATTTTAAACAAATTAGTATTTTTCTAAAGCCAAGATTAATTAAATGCAGTTCATCTAGTTCATCCTCTTCCTCCTCAGCACTTCACAAGTAGTACCCTCCAAGCCTTTATGGGGAAGACTTTTGTTAGAATCACCAAAGTTGTGTTTTTTTGTTGTTGTCATTGTTCAAATGCAGTGGTTTTGAAACTTGTTATTTCCATAATCTTTTGTTATTATGTAGATTACACATATTTGTCTTGATGAGAAAGTCTTTGAAGCTCGTTTTGTTGGTAGTGTATGTGAATTTAGCCCGATAGAGGTATATTTGTTAGGTTGCTAAGTTTGTTAACCTTGTTTTTCTTTTATATATATACTTAATTAAAAAATGACCACTATTTTATTATTTTCTTTTGTATAGGGTGGAGGTTTCCCATTAACACTTCTAAAAATAAAAGAGGGTAGTATCAAAGTTAATGAAAAGAATCAAACCGATTTTCTGCTTCTTAGGAGTGGTGATGAATTGATAATTGATTCATCTGCATATGTATTCTTGTACATATAGTTTAACATTTATATAATAATATATTTTTTATATGGAGTATCTAATATATATATCTCTTCTAAGTGTGGACTTCACTTTTATATATGTTTTTCAAATTTTACTAAAATTCTTAATGGTCTGTCTTTGAACGTACTATATTAAACAAACCTTTTTTATATTTTTATTTTTTTGTGATTTATTTTTTGCAACCGAGACTTGACACAAAGCAGAAGGGAAGTATTAGAAAAAAATTACGGAAATTTTTTTTGTACATCATTCCAAAATTTTCCCTTTTTCCTAAGGTACAATCAATTAACACTTAATTAATATTTTTTTATTTATTTCAAGTAGTAGTACGTTATTATTTAATTTTGTTTTACTCCTAATGCATATTATATTGTTTGTTATAAACAGTGATACCAAGAAGAAATTCTTAATTTCTTCCACCCTTTTACATTTGGATGAGAAGTTTGATGAAGCTAGAAAATTTGCTCCCAAGTTTGTGTCTGAAATACAAAGAATCTTATTATGGGGTCTCGCAGGTAGTTTTATCATACTTGTTTATTTATAGTAATTTTACTTACTCAGAATATGGGCTTGTTATAATTACTTTCCTTATAATTTAAATCACATTGATTGTGTTAACTACTTCTAATTTATTAGTAATAGATATTGTATTACACTTTCAACATAAGATTTGAATGAGATTTAAAAACTTTTTATTTTTATTGAATTTCAACAAGAAGTGACATTATTCTATATAATTTTTGTGTTGGTTCAGAAATATATCACGAATCTTTATCTAAGGTCATTGCTAAACATTTTGGTGCAAGATTACTTATTGTTGTTGATGTATCTTACTATTTGCCATGATTGAGATAGAAAATCTCTGACACGAGTAATCAACTTAATATCTGCAGTGGTAGATATTCAATGAAAAAAACAAAGAAAGGAACCACGATTCAAATGAAAATAAATTCTAGAAATGATAACAATAAAGCATTCAAAAATTAATTTTTGGTTTCTAATGTGAAAAAAGTTAATGTTGAAAAGTTTCATGTTAATTTGATTCCTTGGATAGTACTGTCATCAACCCCAGATAGCAGCGCGTGGATGCCAACCAAAGATGAACATTTTAACAAAAGATGAAAATATTGATACAATGAGCTCTATGCACATGGCCACTAACTACCAAACCGAATGTTAACCAACTCTAACTAATTACATATACGTACAAGTGCGCGCGTGTGATCAGTGCATTTTAATGCACTTTTTAATCACTCTGTGCTATGGCAATTTTATGACTTCTCCTGCTAATTTGGTATTTTTATCATGTTTTGTGTTTAGAGTCTAGTTTTGCTATTATTTATGTTTTGCTATTTATTTTCGTAATAAACAGTAATTTGACACCTTCTGATTGTGCAGACCATAACTTGAGCTACGAATATCGGATTGAGGCGCGGGAAGATGCGTTGGAAAGCTAAGAGAAAGAGCTACAACTTTCATGTTGAAGCCGAAAGCCAATTTGAAGCGCAAATAAGTCAAATAATTACGTTTATGTCCCAGACGTGATTTTAAATTACCAATTTCCAGCATAACTATATTTTTCGGCCCAATTGTTTTGTGGCCCGTTTTGCTTGCTTATAAAAACCCAAAATTCTGACCTAGGGCAGCTCTTACACTCTATTCACGAATTTGAAAAAAACCCTAGCAGCCACCACTTGAATGGAGAACTAATTCCTTTTATCAATCCGTTGGTTTGAGAAACTTTGATTCATTATCTTGAGGTTTGATTCTAATGCAATTTCAATTCATGTTTCTATTTCTTTCTCTGTAAATTTCTACTTATTAACTTGCAATTCGTTTATCATATTTGATGCTTAATTACATATAATTCGGTTTGCAAGTTTACGAGATTATTCGAATTAAGTTACCGCTTGTTTAATTTAATTTGGTTAGGAATTTACAAAGTCTACACACGCTTGTTGTTATAGGATTGATTTGAATTCACGTTTTTTTTATTTATATTATTGATCGTGATTCTGTGACGCTTGTTTGCTTTATCATAATCAATTGAACGTTCTGTTATAAGCTTTTCAAACAGTTCGAATTCATATAAAACTAATTGACGCTTGATTAGTTAGTTTTATGATCAATCAAGGATAGAAACTGAAACGAATTTATTCTTTTGCCATGAACCTATGATAGATGATGAACGAAGTTAGATGAAACCAACGGATTGATTGCTTGCTACTTATTATTTTCACGAATTATTATTTTCTGTTTCAACTATTGAAAACCCCCATAATTTACAGTTTTTGAATTGTTTCTAATATAGTTAAACTGATTGTGAGTCTTTGGGAAACGACCAAGGTTAACTACCTTGTACTACTTTTCTTAAAACATTATTTGATCACGAAACGACCGTGATCAAATTGGCGCCGTTGCCGGGGACTCAAAATTGTGTTTAACCATTGTTAGAACTGTCTGTTTTGTTACTGTACGCGCAAATAAAAAAAAACAGTAATAGGGCGTAGTTTGCATCTGTTTTGCATTCTCACCACTCTATTACCTCAGAAAAAAATCAGGTTTCAAAGAACCATATTTTGGGACAAAATAATGGGACAGGACCCTCTCGGGCCCAAATTCATCATTTTTCTATTTTTAATGAATTATTTACTGTTTTCATAGTTTCAGAAAATTCCCAAAAAATTTGTGTCTTCCTTATTTTATTTAATTAGAATTATCGTGGTGTTTTTGTATTTTATTTTATTCAGTTTGACAGTTTTTCTGTTTTCCTCACCCATTTTCTTGTTGTAGGACATAGAATTACCATAATTGTGTTGTCACTTGTGCATGACCAGGTCTGCTGGACATCTCAATCTGATTCCTCCTGATCCTGAGATAGAAAGAACTCTCCACGCACTCAAAAGGCTCAACCGAGCTAATAGTGTGCATCTTGGTGATATTGATTCTAACCCTATCTCTGATTCTAATTCTAATTCTGATTCTGATTCTGATTATTTCCATAATTTATTTAATTCTGATTCTGAACTTGAAAATCATAACATGGCTGATCAAACACTAAGGCAGCTTGCTGCCCCTGATGTTAATTATAATGGCTTATGTATTGAATATGCTGATGTTGCTGTACCGTTTGAATTGAAATCTGGTTTAATACACTTGTTGCCAAGGTTTAGTGGTCTTGCAGGTGAAGATCCTCATAAACACTTGAAGGAGTTTCAGGTTGTATGCTCCACACCATTGAGGCCTGAAGGTATCACGGAAGATCATATCAAGCTGAGAGCCTTCCCGTTCTCCTTACAGGGTGCTGCCAAAGACTGGCTTTACTACCTTCAACCAAATTCTGTCACATCTTGGGCGGATTTGAAGAAGGTTTTTCTAGAAAAATATTTCCCTGCATCCAGAGCTGCCTCGATCAGAAAAGAAATATGTGGTATCAGGCAGAGCAATGAGTCATTGGTTGATTACTGGGAGAGATTCAAACAACTAGTTTCCAGCTGTCCTCAACACCAAATCACTGAACAACTCCTCATCCAATATTTCTATGAGGGACTGCAACCGATGGACAGGAACATCTTGGATGCTGCCAGTGGTGGAGCACTTGTTGACAAAACTCCAGCTGCTGCCAAAACTCTGATTGAGAATATGTCACTAAATTCTCAACAATTCTCAACTAGAAACAATGTTGTGAACCAAACAAAGGGTGTCAACGAAATTCAGCCTTCTTCTTCTTCCTTCAAGGCTTTTGAAACTAGAATTGATGCCAGAATTGATGAACTTACTTCTTTGGTGAAACAGTTGGCAGTTAATAAACCTCAAGCGGCTAAAGTGTGCGGCATCTGTACTTCCCCTGAACATCCAACCGACACATGTCCTATTCTGCAAGATGATACAATAACTGAGCTACCTCAAGCATATGCAGCAACAGCAGCCCCTTACAATCAAAACAGGTATAATAATCCTGACCTTTCAACTAACAGGTACCACCCTAGTTGGAGGAATCATTCAAACCTCCGATATGGGAATCAATCACAGGTTGCAGCCCCTTCTGCCCCACCAGCCACGCCTTCACTGGAGGACCTTGTCAAGCAACTGGTTGTAAGTAACACACAATATCAACAACGAACAGATGCTAGCATTCAGAGCTTGACAACACAGATGGGACAAATGGCTAATGCAATAGGCCAATTGCAAGTTCAGGGCTCCGGTAACCTTCCTGCACAAACCGTTCCAAATCCAAATGTGAATTCAAATGTCAGTGCAATTACCTTGAGATCCGGAAGAGTGTCAGAACCAGCTCCAGAAAAGAAGAAAAAGAAAATCATTGCATCATCATCTACTCCTGATATTGAGCCTTCTGCTCCAACTGAAGCTGAAAAAGAAAAAGTTTATGTGCCACCAATTCCCTTTCCTCAAAGGGTGCAGAAAAATAAAAAGAAGACAGTTGAGGAAGATAAAGAGATTCTGGAGACATTCAGAAAAGTGGCAGTTAACATTCCTCTCCTTGATGCAATTAAGCAGATTCCTAAATATGCAAAGTTCCTGAAAGATTTGTGCACAAACAAGAGGAAGGTGAAGGAAAATGACAGAGTCAGTTTAGGCAGAAACGTTTCTGCTTTCATTCATCCAAATTCCAGTTCTTCATCTAATGTCTCAGCTCTCAATCAGACCCTGCCACAAAAGTGCAAGGATCCGGGAGTTTTTGCTATTCCTTGTTCCATTGGGGATAGAAAATTCGAAAATTGCATGCTTGATCTGGGAGCAGGTATTAATGTTATGCCTACTTCTGTTTATAATAACCTTGATTTTGGTCCTTTGCAGCCTACAGGTTTGATCGTTCAATTGGCGAACAGGAGCAATGCCCGCCCTGCTGGGGTGCTAGAAGATGTCCTTGTGCAAGTTAATGATTTAATTTTTCCTGCAGACTTCTACATTTTAGATATGGAGGGAGAAACTAATTCCAGCAGGGCACCCATCATTCTAGGCCGACCATTCATGAGAACGGCAAAAACAAAAGTTGATGTTTATGATGGAACAATGTCCATGGAGTTTGGCGACATTGTCGTTAAATTTAACATTTTTGATGCCATGAAACATCCCTTGGAGGAGCACTCTGTTTTTTATATGGATTTCATTTCTGAATTGGTTGATGAGACCTGTCCTGAATTCTTTTCTGCAGATTTTCCTTCATTGTCTGATTTTGATGATATTTACTCATGTGATTCATGTACTAACACTAACCTTTGCTCTGTTTGTGCTAAGATTGAATCTGCTTTGCAGAATAATAACTTTCATACAGGTGAAGGTGAAGTTGTTAATGCGGCGGTTTGTACGGTTGAAGTTCTTGACATTCCGGCTGTTCCAACAAAACCATCCGTAGAACAGCCACCGTCTTTAGAGCTTAAACCACTTCCTGAAAATCTGAAATATGCCTACTTAGAGGAAAATGAAATGCTACCTGTGATTATTTCTTCTAACCTTGATTGTGAACAGGAAGAAAAGCTTTTGCAAGTTTTGAAGCAGCATAAGAAGGCAATCGGATGGACCTTAGCTGACATACCGGGCATTAGCCCTGCGATGTGCATGCACCGGATCCTCCTTGAAGAGGGAGCTAAGGTGGTGAGACAGCCTCAAAGGCGACTCAACCCCTTGATTCTTGATGTTGTTAAGAAAGAGGTGACAAAATTGTTACAAGCAGGTATCATTTATCCGATCTCTGACAGTAGTTGGGTAAGTCCGGTGCAAGTTGTACCTAAGAAATCTGGACTCACTGTGGTGAAAAATGAAAAAAATGAACTTGTACCCACTAGAGTCCAGAACAGCTGGAGAGTTTGTATTGATTACAGGAGGTTGAACCAGGCAACTAGAAAGGATCACTTTCCTTTGCCATTCATTGACCAGATGCTTGAACGGCTGGCAGGTAAATCACATTATTGCTTTCTTGATGGTTTTTCAGGTTACTTTCAGATCCATATTGCACCTGAATATCAAGAAAAGACCACTTTCACGTGCCCCTTCGGCACATTTGCTTACAGGAGGATGCCCTTTGGTCTTTGCAATGCACCTGGCACATTCCAGCGATGCATGACTAGTATTTTCTCTGATTTTATTGAAAATTGCATGGAAGTGTTTATGGATGATTTTACTGTTTATGGTGCTTCTTTCGATGCATGTTTGACTAGTTTGAACTTGGTTTTAGCAAGATGCATCGAAACTGACCTTGTTTTAAATTTTGAAAAGTGTCATTTTATGGTTGAACAGGGAATTGTCTTGGGTCACATAATTTCTGAAAAAGGAATTTCAGTTGACCCTGCAAAAATTGATGTGATTTCTACACTGCCTTACCCATCGTGCATTCGCGAGATTCGTTCTTTTCTTGGTCATGCAGGTTTTTACAGGCGTTTCATAAAAGATTTCAGCAAGATAGCTCTTCCGCTGTCAAACTTGCTAAAGTTTGATGTGATTTTTAATTTTGATGATGCATGCAAACAGGCATTTGATTTCTTGAAAAAAGCATTGACTTCAGCTCCCATTATCCAGCCTCCTGACTGGAGCATTCCTTTTGAAATTATGTGTGATGCGTCTAACTATGCAGTGGGAGCAGTTCTTGCACAAAGGGTGGAAAAAGCTGCCCATGTTATCTATTATGCTTCTAGGACTTTAGATTCTGCACAGGCTAATTACACTACCACTGAAAAGGAACTTTTAGCTATTGTTTTTGCACTTGATAAATTCAGATCATATTTGCTAGGTTCCAAGGTTATTGTTTTTACTGACCATGCAGCTTTAAAATACTTGTTAAAGAAGCCTGAAGCAAAACCGAGATTGATTCGGTGGATGTTGTTGCTTCAAGAGTTTGATGTGGACATTAAGGATAAAAGTGGAGCCGAGAATTTAGTGGCTGACTACTTAAGCAGGATTGAGCGTAAAGGAGATACTTCTCCCATTCAGGATGACTTCCCTGATGAACAGTTACTACTTCTACATGGGGTAACTCCTTGGTTTGCTGATATTGTTAATTATCTTGTTGCTGGTGTTTTTCCTGCAGGTGCATCTCAGACACAAATTCATAAACTAAAGAGTGATGCAAAGCATTATGTGTGGGACGATCCATATCTTTGGAAGTTTGGTAATGATCAGGTTATTAGGAGATGTGTCCCCGACTATGAGATTGAATCCATTTTGCATCACTCTCATGCCTCTCAAGTGGGAGGACACTTTGGTCCTCAAAGGACCGCGAGAAAAGTACTAGACTCAGGTTTTTATTGGCCCACCATCTTTAAGGATGCTTATGAGACTTACCGCACTTGCAAGGAGTGCCAAATAGCAGGTACAGCTATCACTCGTAAGAGTGAAATGCCTCAGCAATCTATGCTTTTTTGTGAGGTATTTGATGTATGGGGGATTGACTTTATGGGCCCCTTTCCTATGTCATTTGGATTTCTTTACATTTTACTTGCTGTTGATTATGTTTCAAAGTGGGTTGAGGCTATCCCCACTAGGACTAATGATGCTAGAGTTGTTGCAGATTTTGTCAGGTCTAATATATTTTGCAGGTTCGGAATACCCCGAGCCATCATAAGTGACCAAGGCACTCATTTCTGTAACCGCACCATGGAGGCTCTGCTCCGGAAGTATGGAGTTGTGCACAGAGTCTCTACTGCATACCATCCCCAAACTAATGGGCAAGCTGAGATCTCAAATAGGGAGATCAAACAAATTTTAGAGAAAATGGTGCAACCAAACAGGAAGGATTGGAGCCGCCGTCTAGAAGACGCACTTTGGGCTCAAAGAACAGCTTTCAAGACACCCATAGGGATGTCTCCTTATCGACTTGTGTTTGGTAAGGCATGTCATCTTCCTGTAGAGATTGAACACCGTGCTTATTGGGCGGTGAAGGGCTGTAATATGGAAATGCAAGAAGCAGGTAAAGAAAGAAAACTCCAATTACAACAACTTGAGGAGCTGAGGCTTGAAGCCTATGAAAGCTCTAGAATTTATAAGGAGAAAACTAAGCACTTCCATGATAAGATGATCTCTAGGAAGGAATTCTCTGTGGGCCAACAGGTTTTATTGTTTAACTCCCGCCTTAAACTAATGGCTGGGAAACTTCGATCCAAGTGGATTGGCCCTTTTGTTGTAACTAATGTTTTTCCTTCTGGTGCTATAGAAATAAAAAGTACAGGTACAGACAAAGTTTTCAAAGTAAATGGACAGCGGCTGAAGTTGTTCCATGATTCTTCGATGCCTGAAGAAGCACCTGTTGAAGAGCTCTCGTTGGACGAGCCTTCCTACACCCCATCTGCTACACCTTAGCCCCTCGGGTGTGTTCCTTCCTTTACTCTCACTTTATGTTTATTATTACATTGCGGACAATGTCTGGTTTAAGTGTGGGGGAGGGACATTTTACATTATGTGTTTAAAAAGAAAAAAAATATATACAAAAATAAATTTCATGAGTAGTCACATGTTTTAGGACTAGAGCAGTATAGCTGTAGGGTTGGTGAAATTTTTGGAAATTTTTGTTTTGATACTTGATATGATGATCTTTGCACCTAAATGCACAACTGCTGAAAACTTGCAAACTTAGTAATGGCTTGATAAGTCTTTAAAATACACAATCATTAGCCTAAGTTATCTGAGTATAGAATACAATGAGGAAGTATGATTAGGACTAAGTTTGGGGGAAAAGCGAGATTACTTGATTGTAGGATCATGGCTAGATTTAATGGTGGGACACTGCATTTCTTTTAAATAAAATAAAATAAAAAACTTAAATAAGTTCCTGTGCCTAAAATTGGAGGAACAGTAAGACATATGTGGAGTTCCTGTGCCTGAAACTGGAGGAACAAATGCTGTGTAGGGTGCTCTACTCGGAGTAACAGGTTGGACTCATTACAAGTGAGATCCCGTCAGGTGAAAAGGTAGAGTGGCACCTAAAGCATAACTAAATTGAACTTAAGTAGTGTCCCTGCGTATAAAAGTCAAAAAGTCTGTGAGAACATGAAAAGTACAGCTTCCCCTCAAGCTGAAATCTGAACCCAAACTCTTAATTGTAGGAAGGAAAAAGAAAGCTTAGTATTCTGAATGTGTATTTTAGAGAAGGATCCTGTCATGACTCTGGTTGATAGTAATAGGCAGTACACACACGCACACTTGATCATCATTGATAGTTGACATATAAAAGTTATACCAATCTTTGAAAAACAATCCAAGGCTTGTAGCTTGAATCTTAGGATGTGTTGATTACTTGTGATGTGATTTTCATTTCGAGTTTTGCACGGAGAGCAAAAGCTTAAGTGTGGGGGAATTTGATCAGTGCATTTTAATGCACTTTTTAATCACTCTGTGCTATGGCAATTTTATGACTTCTCCTGCTAATTTGGTATTTTTATCATGTTTTGTGTTTAGAGTCTAGTTTTGCTATTATTTATGTTTTGCTATTTATTTTCGTAATAAACAGTAATTTGACACCTTCTGATTGTGCAGACCATAACTTGAGCTACGAATATCGGATTGAGGCGCGGGAAGATGCGTTGGAAAGCTAAGAGAAAGAGCTACAACTTTCATGTTGAAGCCGAAAGCCAATTTGGAGCGCAAATAAGTCAAATAATTACGTTTATGTCCCAGACGTGATTTTAAATTACCAATTTCCAGCATAACTATATTTTTCGGCCCAATTGTTTTGTGGCCCGTTTTGCTTGCTTATAAAAACCCAAAATTCTGACCTAGGGCAGCTCTTACACTCTATTCACGAATTTGAAAAAAACCCTAGCAGCCACCACTTGAATGGAGAACTAATTCCTTTTATCAATCCGTTGGTTTGAGAAACTTTGATTCATTATCTTGAGGTTTGATTCTAATGCAATTTCAATTCATGTTTCTATTTCTTTCTCTGTAAATTTCTACTTATTAACTTGCAATTCGTTTATCATATTTGATGCTTAATTACATATAATTCGGTTTGCAAGTTTACGAGATTATTCGAATTAAGTTACCGCTTGTTTAATTTAATTCGGTTAGGAATTTACAGAGTCTACACACGCTTGTTGTTATAGGATTGATTTGAATTCACGTTTTTTTTATTTATATTATTGATCGTGATTCTGTGACGCTTGTTTGCTTTATCATAATCAATTGAACGTTCTGTTATAAGCTTTTCAAACAGTTCGAATTCATATAAAACTAATTGACGCTTGATTAGTTAGTTTTATGATCAATCAAGGATAGAAACTGAAACGAATTTATTCTTTTGCCATGAACCTATGATAGATGATGAACGAAGTTAGATGAAACCAACGGATTGATTGCTTGCTACTTATTATTTTCACGAATTATTATTTTCTGTTTCAACTATCGAAAACCC
The DNA here is from genome assembly GCA_951799995.1 of Trifolium subterraneum. Lineage (NCBI taxonomy): Eukaryota > Viridiplantae > Streptophyta > Magnoliopsida > Fabales > Fabaceae > Trifolium > Trifolium subterraneum. Next base: position 5,642,393 of record OX637464.1, read on the forward strand.
CCATAATTTACAGTTTTTGAATTGTTTCTAATATAGTTAAACTGATTGTGAGTCTTTGGGAAACGACCAAGGTTAACTACCTTGTACTACTTTTCTTAAAACATTATTTGATCACGAAACGACCGTGATCAGCGTGCGCACACACACTATTGTCAGTGTTCTGTGTTTTTTACATTAGTAGTATCAGTGTTGTGTCATGTGTCTTGTTGATGTCTGTGATTCATAGATCACAATGACTAAACATCGTCATACACATAAATAAGATTCAAATATTCCATAAGCAAATGGGGTTGAGTTTAACTAAAGAGGCTATACTATTAATCGTGGCAAACTAAGGTACCCACATAAAGTGTTGAACATGCCTTGAATAAGAAAAGAAAAACACTCTAAAAAGGATTATATCTTCGGACTCAAATTTCCAAAAACGGTATAAAAACACTCTAGTGGCATAAGTTATGAGAACAAATCCACTTGGATTGGTCTAGTGGTATTGCCTTGGGACCTGGGAGTGTGCTCCTTCTCAAGGTCTCAGGTTCGATTCTCTCTGGTGCCAATTTGATAAAGATAGCTTAGGTAAGCTTATACATAAGCGCTTGTGCTATAAACTCAACTAAGTTTATCCAAACAGGCCTGAAATGTCAAACTAAATGCTAACAGACTCTAACTAACTAACTAACATAATTCATATTCTGTAACAGAGTGCGGAGAAATTGAGAAGGTTTAGAATGTGTGTTGATTGCGAGAGAGAGGCCATGGTTACCTTAAGGCTTTGTTCAACTTCGTCGCCGCTGGTGGTATCTGATTCTGTCAATTAGGCCTTCACGTCTGAACCACCTACTCATATAAGAGCGATAGCGGTGTTGCTGACCGGGAGGGTTAGGTTGGCTTTATTTAGACATAATGAATGTAGATATTTTTTTTTAATTTAATTTTCATCACCGGTATTTGGCCCAATGAACCGCCTAATCTGATTTAAGGTTCCGTTCTGAGATGTTTACTTTTGTCACCCTACTACATTTCTCGCGCGCCCTACGAAATTACCAAAATACCCTCTCTACTACTTAGTTAGTGTACATGCCTAAAACACCCTATCTTTACTTTTGCCACCTACTTCATTTTTCGCGCGCACTACAAAATTACTAAAAACCCCCATACGCTACTTAGATAGTGTACACCTCCCCAAAACACTCTACCTTTATAATGTCCGATACTTAAGTAGGGAAAAGGTAAAATGGGAAAGGTGTAGGACGTGTGAGTAACTGGTATGATGACAAAAATAAATCTCAAAACACCTTACCTTTATAACATCTGTCACTTAAGTAGCAGAATAGTAAAATAGGAAAGACCAAAGACGTATGCGCGCGAGTAATGATTTATGGATTTTTATTGAATACCGTTAATCTTGATTGGTCTCAATAATATATTAAATTATTTTCGATTTCTTTAAAAAAATATGGATGATTTTTACGATATAAACATGTAATTCAAATATGAATTTTGTAAAATTCGTATTTTTTTTATTGACAAATTGTAAAATTTGTATTTGTTATAATAATATTGATAATTTATGTACCATAGAAGACTTGGTAAATTCTTCCTATATTAGACAAGAGCTATGCAATTTGGTACGAGTAGCAAGGAACACGAAACACAAGAATACAAACGTGTCTATTAACCATTGGTCTATAGTTAAGTATATAATATTTAAAAATCAAAATATATCAAATTGGGCCGGGTGGAAATCACCATCTCTATGGTCGCGTGTTTCGTTTTCGTATAATTCAGCATTTTTCATTAGACAAAGCCTTCATTTAAAAGTAATATTTTCGGATGAGTTTATCAAATCAAAAATAAAATTTGAACTCTTCCCAAATACGAATTAAATTAATGCAAACGACCTTCGTAATGAATAAAAAAAGTTTTAAGTTGGATCTTTATTCTTGGAAATTCTTCATATTTTTGTAATAAGATTGGAAATTAGTACTATTATGGAACTTAGACTTGCATGTTAATAACTGGTAGTATAACAACCAAGTGAAGTTTGATTGATTTTATAATATCATCCGTCTTTAATTCCTAATAGTAATATTATCTTTCATTTTATTATCAAAAATAAATAAATTATCTTTCATTTGTATAGTAATGATCATTAAATAAATAAACCAATTATGTACCTTCTTTTTGCAGTCTGGATAACATTCATAACATTCATGCTCTTGACCATTAATGATTGGAATTTTAACATTTGTCATGTTAAGGTTTCTGAAACTTATCCCTCATGCCACCACCTCCATATTTGCCCGGCCATGTTTTTATTCTCAAATCATTGGTTGTGCCGAGCCAATGATGACTCTTCAATAATAAAACACATACTCATTTTTTCGATGAAGGGCTAGGATCTCACATGGGAAAAAAATAACGGGAGACGATACCCTTCGAGTATGAAGGCAAATATAAAGTTTTATTAGAGAACATGGTCGTTTTGATTTTGAATTTGAAAAACTATCAATGTCAATACACAACAAATAGTATTTTGTCTTAAATTAAAAATAAAACCTAGTTACCAACAAAGAGAGGAAAAACTCTAATAAAACTCATACTAACATCTTAGGAATGATTAAATGAACCGTTCAATATTGTATACGAAGAGTATAAATATTAACAAGGAAATTCAGATGTATTTATCAATCGGCAATTTTCTCATCTCATCTCATCTGACATTTGTAATGGCGAGGCTAGGGTTCCCTCAGCTTGAAAGCTCTATCAATCACACACAGCTCTGCTTTTGTGGTGCTTGAACCACAAAAGGCTGTCCAGTCATTTACTGTCATGCCAGGATTTATAGCAATGCTGCCCCGATTGACGGTCCCAGGTACCAAAGGAACTTCAAGAGCTTCAGAAAGTTCATCCAAGACTTTTTTGGAAGCACTAGGGTTCACTAGTAGAAAAAACACTTTTTACATCTACCCAAAAACACTTTTTACATCTGACGGTAAAACGGATGCAAACGCACGAGATATAGTAAGTATACACTTTTTACATCTGACTCGCGTCAGATGTAAAAACAACGCCTTTTACTTCTGACTTAAGTCCACCAGATGTAGTAAGTATACACATTTGAATTTTTTTTTTAATTAAATTGGACATTTTACATCTGAGCAAGTCCACCAGATGTGAAATATTTACTTTATTTAATTTTTTTTTTTTTAAAATCCTGCGTTTTTTTTTTTTTTTTAATTTTAAAAATCTCAAAATACCACTACAATTCAACATTCAACCAAAGTACCATTACAACATATAATCAAATGTCATTACAATTCAACCAAAATATCAAATGTCATTACAATTCAACATTCAGCCATATTCTCAACAAAATCAATACTTCCATGATATCCAATTACAGATTGGTTTACACTAGATGAAGTACTACTTGTTGCACTACCTGGTTCTTGACTTGCAACATAAGTTTCAGCCTCAGCATTACTTCTCATGACCTGAAATAATAACCATGATGTTATAGCATCTTTTGCATAACTAAAATGATAATAATAAAAGGTTTAAAGCATAATAACGTTCTATATGATGTACTTATAAGAATTTTACCAAAATGTCCAGAAAAACCATTCTAATTATTTTACTACATTCTAACTAGTCTTTAATTGTCTCATAACAGTCCCTAGTGAAATTTTAACATGAAATTCCAGCTAGCTCATATTCTATCATGACAAACATGATTCTAATATACTTTAATGCTTAAAATATAGTCTCTATTAGTCCCAAAAGAGTACCAATAGTTTCAAACCAGTCCCAAAACCATTTCAAGATCAAATAATCTAGAATCTCAACTAGATTGTAATTAAATTATAACAGAATATGAATCTAACATAATCTAATTTCTATATTGAAGTCTTTAACCATAATTTGTAATAAGTTGGTGTAGGATTTCTAAACATTCAAACACATGCAACTTCTCATACTTAGGTTTACTCTAAAACTCTAGTTTCCACCAAAAATTAAAACTTAATAAGAACTCACCTTAGTTATTTGAAGATGAAGATGGTGATGGACCTTTTTACACCTTGTGGGTTTCAAACCCTCTTTTCTTCCACTAACCCAAATCTTGAAGCTTTAGCCTTTAATTCTTTCTAATGGATTCTCTAACTAGTTGGAAGAAGCTTATTTTCCATGAATATATTAAATGTACTTAGTGTTAGAGAGGAATAGGAAAGATTTTGGAATCATCCTCTGGAGAGAATGTGGGTTCGGGAGAGTTCTAGAGATGATAAGAGAATGTGGGTTAGGGAGGCATGTGCTAAGAATTTCATGGACCAAAACCAGTATGCATCTTATGTCATCATATACCAGTAAGAATTGCATAATAAGTTGAATAACACTATTTGCTCCTACTTTCATATCATAGATATCACCTTATCAATCAATTATCATACCAATTTAACTAAATTTACCTACTCATCCTCCAATAACTTAATTTAAGAAGCAAATCTATATGCAATTATGCAACTATAACTGTGACAATATAACTCAGAAATGGAAAACTTTCTTTGTCAAATGCAAATTTCAATTCATAGTCAAGATGCCTTTTGAGTGATGATTCATCGTCACAGCCCGAGTAGGAAACCAATACTGAACTAGTGCATTTAAAAAACATGTTAGGGGATTAAAAGCATGCAAAAATACAATAGAGTACAATAAGTTAATGAACTAAAGTGCAAAATACTCACAGAATATCAAGTGCAACTGACAGTTGACTGTGATGCTCGCAAAGCAGACAAAATGAATTCCATGTTTCCTAGGAGCCAACCTAAAAATCAGAATTGAATGTCGTAAAAAAAAACAAAAAGCATAACATCCTAATTCTTTACTGTGTGCAACAAGACTAAAGTTTTGTTACCAAACATTCTACACTCAAATAATTTAACCAAAACAATACTTTATGAGAACCAAACAATACTTTATGAGAACAAAAAATTAGTAACATTGTATGAACCTGTAACATTAATGTCTAATAACAAATTAACAAGTAGAATAAAGCAGGAAAAAAAAAAGTTCTATGAACCTGTAAAAATTAGAAACAGCAGAAAAACAAATAAATTAAAAAACCTAAATCAATTGCAGTAGAAACAGTTCTAAGAGCTAAAACCAAGTAACAAACCACAAAAACAAAGAAATCATTTGAAAAATATACAGAAAAAGCTTCGATTTTGCGATTTGGGATTAGGGTTCAAGAACAGTACCTGATTTTGCAATTTGGGAATAACTTCGAGAGTGAGAGAGAGAACGACGGTGAGAGTGAGAGAGGACGACGGTGAGAGTGAGATTGAACGACGGCGAGGACGACGGTGTACGTTGCGAGTGAGATCAGAGAGCAGATCGACGGTGGTACTTCGCGAGTAGCAATATTGCGAGAGAGAGCTGTACGTTGAACGTTCTTCTTTGATTCCAAAAACACGTTTTTTTTATGAGTTTATTAATATTGATTCAAAAAAACTATTTTTTTTTTATTCAAGCTGCCTTATTACATCTGATTTTATATATGCCCAGATATAAATTTAAATTAGATATTTTTCGTCATAATTACAAGACTGCCACCGCGTTCAGTTTTGTATCTGGTATATTGATATCAGATGTAAAAAGTGTTGTCCATATATTTTTCACTTCTGTGGCTATTGAAATCAGATGTAAACAGCACTCCATATAGTTTTTCACATCTGACATATCTTAGACAGATGTAAAAACGTTATGTAATATGTCATATTTCTACTAGTGGTTGATCTGCGGTATGGTCAAAAGAAAGTAATTATTATACATGAACTACAAAGCTCAACAGTTAAAGAGAACAACATGTCTTGTTTACTAACCAAACCACCTCTGTTGGACAAGGCACAGTAACTTCCAGAATAAAATCTACAAGATTCTTCCGGCATGAAAACTTCTACCCCAAGGACATCTGTGATCAACTCCTTAAATTCCTGAACAACAGACGGCAGTAAATACTAGATCAGACTGAGAATCATTTCAAACATCCAGAAGATAAATGATATTCTATTTTATCCATTTTAATTTTTCGGATAAAAAGAAATGTTTTAATAATGACTCTTGTAGCTTCACTGATATGTGTGATATCATCATACAAATGGACAAACAAAAGTAATAGCACCCTTGAAAAAATCTGAACCATATATAAAATATTAAGTCAAAAATTATCTGTTCAATTCACAAACCAGCATCAGTTACCCATTTATATAACCTTTCAATTTTTCTCATCATTTTGATTTGTCGTCAACGAGAGTGGAGTACTTGGATTATATAATACAATGCACAGACGAGCATTAGTTACCTGTCTACATAACCTTAAATTTTCCTCACCATTTTAATTCAATGTCAACAAAAGTAAAGTACTTGAATTATGTAATAGAATGCACAACTCTAAACCAAAACCCACAAAAATTAAATAACCTGTACAGGCGACATGGTCAAATCACCTAGTTTTACCATTATAAGACAGGAAAATTTTCAATGAAAATGTGTATTATTTATAATGAAACGAAACTATATACATCTCACCTGATTATGGTAAAAAGTTAAGATTTTTAATGAACTTATTTACAGTTTACCTGATTATGGTCAAAAGTTAAATATTTAAGGTGATTATCCATTTCTTTATCCATGATTAACAAGAAAACGCGTTCCTATCAAATTCAATTTGCCTTAAACAAGAATGAGATAGTAGAATGGAAAAGAAATGTATGATGTACAGTTATGACAATACCTAGCGAAGATCAGCGTGAGCGAGGGCCACATGGTCATTACAAGCTATAAACAGTCCATAAGAAGTCAATCCTTCTTCAATGGGCGCAACAACTACTCCATCAGGCAGACTTCTTCTTATATGTTGCCATTCTATAGATAACCATGGCAAAAATATCAAGTACAGTAAGTCGGAATAATATCACAAACAACATTGCTATTTAGTAAGAAAAAATTGCACAAGAAAGAGAAGAATCCACAAAATTAGGGAATTCTACCAATCAAAAATTGGTTAACCATACATGGGAGAGAGAGAGTGATTAGAATTTGACCAATCAAAAGTTGCCACATAAAATTCTTCTCTTTCTTGCATCAAAAAATTCTTACTAAATAGCATTTTCCTATCACAAATGGTATGAAGTTCTATGCCACAACAAAGATGGAACTGTATATATAAATGTCTTATATGAAGAAAGTAATAATAAGTGATAATCAAGGACAGCCAACACTTTTGACTATCTTTGTATTTTAATACAGACAAATAAGCTGATCACACCCCAACAAAAAAATGGAAGAAATAAAATGCTGAAAGGCCTAGACTGCTGATAAAGATCACAGATACTTGCATGCAGACAAAAGTAACAGAATCTGGTATATTAAAAATATTTTAGTTTAAAATCGTCACAAAACGCCTTTAGTTAAAAAGTTGTCATTTAAAATATTTTAACTAATCTGGTATATTTATGTTTATCCGTTAACAATTGTACAGAAGTCATAAAAATAGTCTTAATCATGTATAATTGTTTACTTCATTGGTGCTAACAACACTCGATCAACCGTAGTTTCCTAGCTCACAATACTCTTCAGTACAAGTAAGAATGGTACTTCTGCTTCATTTTTTACCAAATATGTGGTACATGAGGGTAACTTAGTCGGTTCTACGTTTTAATTGGTGTGCTTTCAATTTTTAATCACTCTCAGTCCCATTAAATAAAACATGGAAAATATTATTACGACACATAAACCATCAATCACTAACCTAGAGAACCTCATACTAACTGACTTTTCTTAATAAAATACTGTAAAAAAGAAATGCAAGTATTTTACACGGGTATTTTACCATCTACAGTGCCTGGAAATTAAGGTTAGATATGGTTGACAATGCTATTTAAAAGAACAGTTGACGTTCTTTAGTGACCTAAACAATAAGGTTTGTTTCTTGAGGAAGGGGAACTGAATATGTTTTGACAGGAAATGACACACTACAGCAATATAGCATTCAATAGTACTATGAATAAACAAAACATATAGCACAATAGCTAAAATCACCTTCGGGTGTGGTTGTGTGGGGCAAGAGAAGCCCATTTTTGTTTCCTGCAAACCAATAGAAAGGTAAACTTATTTATAAGGTCCCATTACCATAAGCAAAAATCAATAATCAGGAAAAACTGGTGTTACCATCACGTTATTGAAATACTAAAAGGAAGAAATTTGTAATCAACAAAAAAGGAAGAGGGTTGAGCCAACTCTATTATTAACATTGTTTGCGCATTTGTGAACATGGGTCTCTCACCTTCCTGTTCGGTTTTTGGGTCTTCATTTTCAACTGCTCTATTTTGTTTTTGGTGGTTTGTCATCTTGTATTTAGGTGTTTTGCTCAATGTTGTTTGTATTCTTGGGTTGTTTTTGCATTTGCCACTGTTCATGATAACAAACTCTCTCAGCTATCCTAGAGGCCTCTTCTTATACATTATAATAAAGCTCTTCTCAATGATTGTTTCATCCAAGAATTGAACTCGGGTTCGACCAAACAATTTGTCCTTGTGTGGAGCTCATTAACCACGTGGGTCCAATCACTTGGTTATCTTAGATTATATTTCAAGATTATTCAGAGTCTTCTATTCCTATAAACAGGGGCAGTAGTTAGCCTTTTGTATCAAAGAATAAAAAAATTTCAAACTTATTATTTCTCTCCTCTTTTTATCTAAAATCCACAACTTCAAGTCTTCAACAATACTCATTAAGATTTAAAAGTTTAAGAGAAAAACTATACCAATACAATAACGACCAACACTACTATCGCCAATGGAGGTTTTGATGATAGGGATAACATCTTCTAATTCGGCCTCAATTGAACTGTACAAAAAAACACATACAGTTATTCATTTGTAGAACGGTACGGAATTCCATTAAGAAATATATTTCATTAGTAAAGCAAAAGATTGAAAACCTGTAGAAGTTTTCGGAACCTCCACTACCAACCAAACAATAGCTATTCGTAAGGTTACAAATCAACCCAATTTCACCATGGTTGGTAAATGTAATTCCTGTAGGAAACATATAAAATTGAGTTTATTGTAGCATTTGAAAGATAGAAAAATCTACTTCACAAAAAATACCATATATCAAATAAGATGTATTAAGCAATAACAATTTCTTTAGAAAAGAAAACACAAATTTCAGACTTACTATTTGCCATGACTGAGATAAAAAAAAAATCTGACCCGAGTAATCAACTTAATATCTGCAGTGGTAGATATCCAATAGGAAAAAACAAAATAAAAGAACCATGATTCAAATGAAAATAAATTCTAGAAATGTTGAAAAGTTTCACGTTAATTTGACAGTGTCATCATCAACCCCAGATAGCAGAACGTAGATGCTGAACACAAAAGTAAATTTATCTTTATTTAATCTTTTAGTATAAAGATAGCTTAGGTAAGCTTATACATAAGCACTTGTGCTATAAACTCAACTAAGTTTATCCAAACAGGCCTGAAATGCCAAAATAAATGCTAACAGACTCTAACTAACTAACTAACATAATTCATATTCTGTAACAGAGTGCGGAGAAATTGAGAGGGTTTGGAATGTGTATTGATTGCAAGAGAGAGAGAGGCCATGGACCATGGTTACCTTGAGGCTTGGATGAGATATGCGGCTTTGTTCCCTCCGTCGCCGGTGCTGCTGGTATCTGATTTGGAGACAGTACAGTGCAAAGTTGATATGGATATGGGTCGGGACTGGATACCTAAACCCGATCCGGGGTATGGAGTTGGATTCTATTTGGAGACTGGGGATCAGAGCAGGTATGAAGATACATGCACTTGTGGGCATCATTGTCGTCCCTACTTATTATCCGACGAAAATTACTTTTCCGACCCCTGCCCATTTCTTTTTTACCCCCCAAACTGACGTTTTTGCCCTTGGGGGTATGAAAAAAATTTGCCAAAAAAATTCGGTTTTTAGTTCGGTTTGTAAAAACCGAAGTTTTGGCAACAGTTTTTAACCGTTGCCTTAGAACAAAAAAACGTTGTCTTTAAGAGCTAACACAACACTTCCTCAAAACAGTATCCATATGCATAAAACGCAACGGTTTTAAAGGTTCTCTAAAGTGTTCTATGCATGAATTTCCACTAACATTTTAGAGAACACTTTAAGTTGCGTTTTATGCATATGGATACTGTTTTGAGGAAGTGTTGCGTTAGCTCTTAAGACAACGTTTTTTGTTCTAAGGCAACGGTTAAAAACCGTTGCCGAAACTTCGGTTTTTACGAACCGAAGTAGCTCGGTTTCTAAAAACCGAATTTTTTTGGCAAATTTTTTTCATACCCCCCAAGGGCAAAAACGTCAGTTTGGGGGGTAAAAAATAAATGGGCAGGGGTCGGAAAAGTAATTTTCTTATCCGACTCAATCAAAATTAATTGGTTTTGGTGTAAGCAGATTGAATTGGGCCGGGCCAACGGAACATTGGATAACATTTTAAAAAAAAAACCCAAAAAAAAAATAATTATTAATTTAGTCCTAAACTATTAAGATCTACTAAAAAGTTTTAACATTGTTCTTTCATCTTACTATTTGTAAATATGTCTGACTTTCTTTTAAATCTTAAATTTGATTTTATGTTTTTTAAATAAAAATTCAAATTAAAATATGAAATCAGGGATTTCTTGTTTCTTGTTAAAATGATACAAAATCTCGAATTAGAAACACAATGGATTTTTTTTTATTTTTTATAAATGAAACACAATGGATTTTGAGAAAAGGAAATTGAGTCTTGCGAAATTGAAACACCGATTGCAATTTTTCTTCCAGACTCACCATTTTCTCTTTTGCATCGATTTATATGAAATTCTAGATTCAACCATTGCTTTTGTAAGGGAATGATATTTTTTAGGGGGTCATACCTGCTTTTCTTTTTCGATGATCATTCCTGTTTTTCCTTTTTTATTTCATGAACGTTGTTGTGTTTTTTCTGAATTTGGATTCCCCTCATTCTCTTTCTCCTTCCTCCATATCTCACTGTTAGTTGGATTTTTGACGTGGAATGATAACAAAGCATTGATACCCAAACTTGCTTGCCCATGTGGTTTGTGTTTAATTTATTTGACAATGCTCAAATCTGATGTAAGAATAACTTTCGAACCAGAAAATTGGACGAAGTCCGTCTCCATGATAATTAAGGTGCATTATTTCATATCATTTAATAAAATGTCATGTGATTAAAATTAAAGGTAATTAGAAGAGAGGGATAAAATGTCTTTTGAAGGTAATTAAAAGAAGGGGACCAAATGTCTTAATAGATTTAATAAAATAAGATAAGATGAGCAAAACTACATTATCTACATTTAAGTCTTTCTTTTTTGTACCTTAATTACTCCTAATTTTTTATGTCAATTTTCTACCTATTGATTTCAACATGAAGATTCTCATACTTTACTTCCATTAGTCATTAGTTATATTGCTCTTACCCACTTAATAAAGAATTTATCAATGTATTATGAGATGATGAATGGTTCTAGCTTGCAACAATATTTAGTGTTTTATGACGACATACGGGTTGTGAGATATGAAGTTACTTTCCAAGTTTTGTTGTCTAATTTGACACAACTTTATAAATATAAATAAATGTCGAAGCAAAGAGTTGAGTCTACTCTGCATAATTAAGAAAAGTCACAAACTTTAAAAAATGTTTACATCAATTTTTTTAAACCAAATTTTACTTATATTTGTGAGTAGTACTTACGAATGCAATCAATATAATAAGATTTGAACTCTTACGAAATAGGAGCTGAATTAATGCAAATTGAACCGATGTTGGCATTGAATAAAGTTTTAAATTCGATCTTTATTCTTATTCACTTTATGTAAATTCTTCATATTTTTGTAATAAGATTGAAAATTAGTATTATGGAACTTAGACTTGCATGTTAATAACTGGTAGTATAGCAACCAAGTGATGTTTGATTGATTTTATAATATATCATCAGTCTTCAATTAGCTCAATTGGAATCCAAAACAATTCTTCAAAATTTCAAGGTTCATTCTTACAAAATGCATATTTTGCCAGAGACTGATCAAACAAGAAATTTTATGGGCAAGCTGGTGGGTTTTGCATGCCACTATAGAGAGGCTTAACATTAACACATCTAGCTTGTCATGATATTCTTAATATCTATTGCAAACCCAAAATGATGGATTCAATAGTTTGATGTACTCAAAATCTAGTTTATAGTCATACTCAAGATTAATAAGAAACATGCAGAAAATAGTCATTCTACACCGTAGAGGCAAGTTCCAACACACAGACAACATAAGCTAGCTAGCATGACATTACTCACAAACACATTCCTTTTCTTTCTTTAATAACTGCTCCTTTTGATAAGCCTTTTTCCTCTTCCTCTTTAAAGAGTTAGCCTTGGCTTTTGCAGCTTCTTTCTCTTTCGATTCACGCAGGAGCTCTTTCCAATTGGCAATAGGTTTGGACTTGCACACTTTCCCCGGCTCTTGGAAGTACTTATCAAACATGTTATCATCTATATTGAGTGTATCTTCAGTAATCAATTTTGTGATGGCATTTTGATTTAGAATATTTGGTCAACTATACATATTAGTATGACAGTATCACAGTTTAATTGTAATTAGCTGTATGTATTAATTGTTAGCATAAGTTTAGCTAGTAATTATAGGAAGCAACTCACAGACTTTGTTGTATATATACCTTCCTGTGAATCAATACAAAACAACGAGATTTCTCCAATTGAGTCTCTTTATGGTACCAGAGCAATTCCTGGTCTAAATTATTGTTGTGTCTCGCTGTCTTGTATTCATGGCTGAAGAAGTCCATAACGCAGACATCAACAAGAAGGAAACCGTCGATGACGGCGACAAGAAAAGGGAAATTGTCGATGGAGGGAGGACAAGAAAAACCATCTCTCCCTACGACATAACCCCAAACGATAATCCTGGACTTGTTGTGACACAAGTCCAACTGAAAGGTGAAAATTATGATGAATGGGCGCGTTCACTTAGAACTGCGTTGAGAGCCAGAAAGAAATTTGGCTTTGTTGATGAAACAATCCAGAAACCAGAAGAAGGGTCACCAGATCTTGAAGATTGGTGGACCAACAATTCATTGTTGGTATCATGGATAATGAATACCATTGAACCATCACTGCGTTCCACTATGTCGCACATGGAGGTAGCGTCAGAACTATGGAACGACATCAAAGAGAGATTCTCAGTGGTCAACGGTCCGCGTATCCAGCAATTGAAGGCAGAACTTGCAGATTGCAAGCAAAAGGGATCAGCCATCGTGACCTATTTTGGTAAACTGAAGAAGATTTGGGAGGAATTGGCAAATTACGAACAAATACCATCTTGCAAGTGTGGATTGTGCACTTGTAATATAGGATCTGTTCTGGAAAAGAAACGTGAAGAAGAAAGGGTGCATCAGTTTCTTATGGGACTTGATGACACCACTTATGGTACAGTGAGATCAAATTTGCTCACTCAAGATCCCTTACCACCACTTAACAGAGTTTACTCTGTCCTAGTGCAGGAAGAACGACTGCGTACCATAACTCGTCGAAAAGAAGAGACCCGCGAGGTAATGAGTTTTGCAGTTCAGGTTGGAAACAGAACTCGTGAAAAATTTGAAGGAGTAGACAAAAACATGGCGTGTACTCATTGCAACCGTCCAGGACATGACCCGAATAATTGTTTCGAGCTTATAGGCTATCCTGAATGGTGGGGAGAGCGATCTCGCAATGATGGACAAGGAGCCAAGCGAGGGAAAGGATGGAAAGCCTCAGGAGGCAGAGGACGTGGAGGTACAATTAAAGCTAATGTGATGCAAGCAACAAGTACTAACAATGCTGAAAATATCAATAATCTCACTAATGAGCAGTGGGAAGTACTTTTGAATCTTGTGAACAACTTTAAGGTTGGAGCTACTGAAAAACTCTCTGGTAAGCATTTGTCAATACAGTGGATAATAGATACAGGAGCCACCCATCACATGACTGGACAGTTGAATTGTCTATCTAAAATACAAGATGTCAAACCTTGTCCTGTGAGTCTTCCAAACGGAAAACACATGGTTGCTACAAAAGAAGGAACGGTGGCACTTTGTGACTCATTAAGTCTGACGAATGTGCTCTATGTGCCTAATTTGCATTTCAACTTAATATCAGTATCTCAGTTGCTTGATAATACTAATCTTGTTGTTCAATTTACTGAGAAATTTTGCGTTGTACAGGACCCCATGTCGAGGATGCTGATTGGAGTGGGTGAACAAAGAGAAGGGCTCTACTACTTTCAAACTGTGGGTGCTGCAGCAGTGATGCAAGCTGGAGGATCAAGGTCTTTTGACTTATGGCACAAGAGGTTGGGACATCCGTCGTCTAAGGTTGTAGAGCTTATTCCAAACATAAATTTTGGTAGAAGTAGTAGCCTATGTAACCGAACTTGTGATGTTTGCCTTAGAGCAAAACAAACACGAGAAAGTTTTCCTTTGAGTAATAATAAAAGTTCTGAAGTTTTTCAATTGATTCATTGCGACTTGTGGGGGCCTTATCGAATCTCATCACATTGCGGTGCGCGATATTTTTTAACTATTGTTGATGATTGCTCAAGAGCAGTATGGCTTTATCTCTTAACCAATAAAAAGGAAGTAACTGTAAATTTACGAAATTTCATAACTATGGTAGAACGACAATTTAATAAGAAAGTGAAAATTGTGCGTAGTGATAACGGCACCGAATTTACGTGTTTGGGCTCATATTTCCAAGAACTTGGTATTTTTCATGAAACATCTTGTCCAGGAACCCCTCAACAAAATGGACGGGTGGAAAGGAAACATCGACATATACTGAATGTAGCTCGCGCACTGCGTTTTCAAGCTAACCTACCCATTGAATTTTGGGGAGAATGTATTTTAACTGCAGGATATTTAATCAATCGCACACCGTCACTTGTTCTACATGGAAAAACGCCTTATGAAATTCTTCATGGTAAGCAACCTTCACTTGAACACATAAGGGTGTTTGGATGCCTTTGTTACGTACACAATCAAAATCACAAAGGTGACAAATTTGCTACTCGCAGCAGGAAATGCATTTTTGTGGGATACCCTTATGGGAAGAAGGGATGGAGAATGTATGACATGGAGTTAGGAGTTTTTGTAGTATCCCGGAATGTTGTGTTCAATGAGGATGAATTTCCATATCAAGCCACTAGCTCGGAAGAGCAGGTTTTTGCTTCACCGACAATCGATGCAATTTCTATGTTAGAGGAAGACACCAATGGTCAAAGTGGCACCACTATTGATCAATTGCACGAATCTCCTAACAATGATATTCCCGTGGCAGTTAGAGATGAAATTGTCGGGTCTGAACAGTCTGATCAAGTTAGTGTAGATAAGGATGACGCTTTTGTTGAAACGGAGAGAATGGAAGCTGTTGATGCATTTGCAGTTGAGTCGGATGCAGTAAATGTACATGTAAGGGGGGGTTCCAATGATACCTCATCGAGTGAATGCTTGGGAAAAGGCCACCGCATAAAATTTCCATCTACGCGTCTGCAAGGTTATGTGGCAAACACAGTTTGTAAGTCGAGTCCCTCTCAAAGCTCATCCATCCTTTCTCATGCCTCAGGTACGCAATATCCAATAGCCGATTATGTAAATTGTGCTAATTTTTCTGTGAAACATAGACAATTTTTAGCAGCTGTAACAACAAACATGGAACCTCAAACATTTGCTCAAGCAGTGAAAGATGAAAGGTGGCGTCGGGCTATGCAAGAAGAGATCCAAGCCTTGGACAATAATGGCACTTGGATTTTGGAGACACTTCCACCGGGCAAGAAAGCTATAGGATGCAAGTGGGTTTATAAAATCAAGTATCATTCTGATGGATCCGTGGAGCGATACAAAGCTAGACTTGTGATTTTGGGTAACAATCAGACAGAAGGACTTGATTACAATGAGACATTTGCACCTGTCGCGAAAATGGTAACTGTTCGAGTATTCTTGGCCGTTGCTGTAGCAAAACAATGGGAGTTGCATCAAATGGACGTGCATAATGCCTTCTTGCATGGAGATCTTGCGGAGGAAGTGTATATGAAGCCACCTCCCGGCTTCCATCCTCCTACTTCTGGTCATGTATGTCGTCTTCGTAAGTCATTATATGGCTTACGGCAAGCACCTAGATGTTGGTTCTCTAAACTTGCTGGCGCACTAAAGCGATATGGTTTTGAGCAATCCTACGCTGATTACTCCTTATTCACATTGCATAAAGGATCTATACAGGTCAATGTTTTAATTTATGTGGATGACCTTATTATTTCTGGAAACAACAACACTGCCATACAAACTTTCAAGCAATATTTGAATACTTGCTTTCATATGAAAGATTTAGGCACACTGAAATATTTTTTGGGGATCGAAGTGGCACGTAGTCCGACAGGTTTATTTTTATGTCAACGAAAGTATGCACTTGATATTATCTCCGAAGCGGGACTGTTAGGGGCCAAACCTGTTGGATTCCCTCTAGAGCAAAATCACCAGCTTCCCTTGGCCAATGGACCTCCTATCTCTGATCCGGAGCGATATCGTCGTTTGGTTGGTCGTCTTATTTATCTATCTGTCACTCGTCCCGAACTCTCATATTGTGTACACATTCTTGCTCAATTTATGCATTGTCCACGACAAGAACATTGGGATGCAGCTCTGCGTGTTGTGCGGTATCTGAAAGGTAATCCGGGGCAAGGTATCCTTCTTCGTGCTGACTGTGATCTGCAACTTTCTGCATGGTGTGATTCTGATTGGGCTGGCTGCCCGTTAACTAGGAGATCTCTCACTGGTTGGTTTGTGCTTCTTGGCCATTCTCCCATTTCTTGGAAAACTAAGAAACAACATACTGTGTCTCGCTCATCCGCTGAAGCCGAATACCGTTCCATGGCTGCTGCTATATGTGAATTGAAATGGTTGAAAGCTTTGTTACTAAGTCTTGGTGTTGCTCATGCACTTCCTATGAAATTATATTGTGACAGCCAAGCAGCTCTTCATATAGCTGCTAATCCAGTTTTTCATGAGCGTACTAAGCACATTGAAATTGACTGTCACTTTGTACGTGACGAAGTTATGAGTGGTAACATCACCACCCAGTATGTGTCTTCTCACACACAACTTGCAGACATTTTCACTAAATCCTTGGGAAAGAAGCAATTTGATTACTTTCTTCGCAAGTTGGGCATTCACGATTTGCACGCTCCAACTTGAGGGGGGGTATTGAGTGTATCTTCAGTAATCAATTTTGTGATGGCATTTTGATTTAGAATATTTGGTCAACTATACATATTAGTATGACAGTATCACAGTTTAATTGTAATTAGCTGTATGTATTAATTGTTAGCATAAGTTTAGCTAGTAATTATAGGAAGCAACTCACAGACTTTGTTGTATATATACCTTCCTGTGAATCAATACAAAACAACGAGATTTCTCCAATTGAGTCTCTTTACTAAGATCGGCTTTCCCTCAGCATTAGCCTTTTTAACCGCAGCAATATCAGCCAAGAATGCGGCGTGCAGGTGTTTGGGAAAGGGTAACCACTGTAGGTTTAAGGATTAAGAATTAAAATATGCAAATATGTGAAACTTATATCATCAAAAAAACATTGCTAGAGGCACAATAAACTTTGTTGAGAAACTTACATCGTCACCTACTTGTTGAAAATGAAACGCCCTCGAACTACCACACCCAGTATTTGACTTTCGTGGCTTGTGTTTCATTCCTAACAGAAAATGAAATGGCAATATAAACATAAGTTCAAAAGTAAAAATAATCATAAGTGAATCACATTGATACAATTAAAGAGGTACGTACTGAATTTCTTCTTTGATTTCTTTTCTGATTCTGACTTGATGACCATTGTGGAGAGACTCTCCTCCTGAGAACACAAATTCATCACAGTTAAGTTACATTGATGGATAGATGATGATTTAATTTCATCAAAAACATACTCAAAACCCAATTGAAACCCTAATTTAACCAAACAGAGCTTAAACTAAAAACAGAATATATGCAACCAAACCATCAGAGAAAAAATAGATTGAATTCGATCGAAGAAAAAGGCTTCAATTATCAAATATTCAAGTAGAATAAATGAAAAGAAAGAAAAATACCTCGAACGGAGAATGAGCGAAGAAGAAAAAGCAACGCGTGGGAAGAAGGAATGATTGCCAGGGAAACCCTATAACCAACCAAACAAGTATATATAAACAAAGGGTTAAGTACTTTTTTGGTCTATAAATATCTCAAATTTCTAGGGCTTAGCCCTCTTTTGTATAAAAAAAATGAATTATGCTACCAACACACCATTTAACACACTATTTTCAACACACTCTCTTTAATTGGTTGAATTTGAAATGGGTCCCACCAAATTTATGTGGGGCCTACATAATTTAGTGGGGTTCATTTGAATTTCAACCAATTAGATATAGTGTGTTGGGAAAAGTGTGTTAGAAGGTGTGTTGTTAGCACTCCTCAAAAAAAATAGCCCTCTTTTGTATAAAAAAATTAAATTTGGTTTTTAATTTTTATAAAAAATTTATAAATTTTTTCATCGATTTTTGGTCTTAAAGTAGTCGTCGTCAGGATATTTGTCCTATTTTCATTCAACTTGTGTATATCAATCGAAATTTTTTAAAAAATTTGCGGTCATGTTTAATACATTATAAGAATCTCTTTTGTAAAAGTTTAAATTTTTTTAACTATACGAATTAAATATTATCTTTTTAGTCTTTTGCACATAAAAATTCATAAATAATTTATTTTGTGTTAAAAAATTATGAAATTTTTATGGTGATGTTCTTATAATATTATAAACATTAATACAAAAAACAATTCAAAAATGTAAAAGTACACAAGAATTTGATTAAAATTTAAAAGTATGGATTAAAAGTTGTGATAGAAATATTTGAAAAAATAAAAGTTACTGAAATTTTTTAATCCATAAATCATTGAAGTGTAGAATTTTGGGATGCTTTCAAACCAAGTCATTGAACTCAAGTAGTTAATGAACTTCACCAAAAGGACGAATTTTGGGAGAATCCAGATGCTTTCACTTTTTTTATTTCTCCATACCTTTCCTTCTGTTTTTTTATGATTTATTTCTCCATACTTTATACATTATTTCTAGTTTAGAGAAAGTCTTCGTGTGAGTTTAGCGGGCATTATATATATTTCTATCATGTACAATTTTACACACATTAAAAAGCTTAAAATAGTATGTTTGTATTGAAACTTGTACATTTTATATTAAATGTATAATTTTTTAATAAATAATATTTTTCAACAAAAAAATTACTATTTTAGTTGTTATAACATGTGGAATTGACAAACCCTTAAAGAATTTATAATGTATTATGAGATCATTAATGGTTCTAGCTTGTACAATATTTAGTGTCTATGATGACAATGACATTCATAGGTTATGAGATATGATGTTACATTGATTTGCAAGTTTTGTTGCTAATTTGTCACAACTTTATAAATAAATGTTGAAGTTAAGTCTACTATGCATAATCAAGAAAAGTCACAAACTTTAAAAAATGTTTACATCGATTTTTTTTAACTAATTTTTACTTATATTTGAGAGTAATACTTACGAACAAGTTTGTCAATCAATAAATAAGATTTGAACTGTTATGAAATATGAGCCGAATTAATGCAAATTGAACATACCTTCGCATTGAATAAAGTTTTAAGTTCGAACTTTATTCTTATTCACTTTATGAAAATTCTTCATATTTTGGTAATAAGATTGAAAATTAGCATTATGGACAAACCCTTAAAGAATTTATCTGTGTATTATGAGATCATTAATGGTTCTAGCTTGCACAATATTTAGTGTTCTATGATGACAATGACATCCATAGGTTATGAGATATGAAGTTACATTGATTTGCAAGTTTTGTTGTCTAATTTGTCCCAACTTTATAAATAAATGTTGAAGTTAATAGTTTAATCTACTCTACATAATCAAGAAAAGTCATAAACTTTGAGAACTGTCCCAACTTTGCAAATTTTTGTTGTCTAATTTGTCCCAACTTTATCAATCGAATTTTTTTAAATAAAAATTCAAATTAAAATATGAAATCAGGGATTTCTTGTTAAAATATATAAAATCTCAAATTAGACACGCAATGGATTATGAGAAAAGGCAATTGAGTCTTGCGAAATTGAAACACCGATTGCATTTTTTCTTCCAGACTCACCATTTTCTCTTTTGCATTGATTTATATCAAATTCTAGATTCAATGTTTTTGTAAGGGAATGATATTTTTTTAGGGGGTCATACCTGCTTTTCTTTTTTGATGATCATTCCTGTTTTATTTCATGAACGTTGATGTGTTTTTTCTGAATTTGGATTCACTCATTCTCTTTCTCCTTCCTCCATATCTCACTGTTAGTTGGATTTTTTTATGTGGAATGATAACAAAGAATTGATAACCAAACTTGCTTGTCCATGTGGTTTGTGTTTAATTTGTTTGACAATGCTCAAATCTGATGTAAGAATAACTTTCGAACGAGAAAATTGGACGAAGTTCGTCTCCATGATAATTAAGGTGCATTATTTCATATCATTTAATAAAATGTCATGTGATTAAAATTAAAGGTAATTAGAATAGAGGTGTCTATCAGTTATCTGTCAGAGATTTGTTACATGACAACTATAAAGCGTGGAATATAGTTAAGGTTCGAAACTTGTTTTCAAGGGATGTAGCGGAGAAGATTCTGGAAACACCACTTGTTAGTTCAGTCCGTGAGGATAAAGTGGTCTGGGATGAGGAAAGAAATGAGTGTTATTCAGTGAAATCCGGGTATAAGTTAGCTATGCGTTACTTAATAAGTAGCGACAAATATCATGTTATGGGCAATTAGAATGGTATTTGGAAAGCTCAAGCTCCGCACAAGGCACGTCATTTACTTTGGCGCTTATGTAGAGGATGTCTCCCGACTCGTTCTCGATTGTTGGAAAGACGAGTGGAATGTACTCTCAATTGTCCTGTGTGTGATGAGGAGATCAAGGATGAGCTTCACATATTCTTTAAGTGTTCAGTAGCCCAGGATAGTTGGAGTGCAGCTGGTCTGTCGTCTGTCTTACATAATGCTACGTACCAACAAACTAATGCTATGGATCATATTTTCGCTATTTGCAGCAATGAAAGTAGTGATACTATTGATAGAGTGACTATGTTACTCTGGTGCATTTGGCAAAATCGTAATGATAAGCTTTGGAATGATAATGTACAGATGCCACGTCAAATTGGAAGACACGCTTTTGATGCTTGGAATGATTGGTACTCAGTACATAAGTTACAGAGTAATAATGTGAGCGGGACTACAGAATCGGATTTAGTAAGGTGGGAGAAACCAGCTCTAGACTGGGTAAAATGTAACGTTGATGTTGCCTTCGTTGCTGGATCTGGAAGGACCTCGATGAGATTGTGTTTTCGCGATAATAGTGGTCACTTCATGGCTGGTATGACACAATGACAGTAAACTGTGATTTCATCGGTGGAAGGAGAAGCATGGGCTTTACTTTTAGCAATGGAAGAAGCAAGACATAGAGGACTGAATCGAGTTCAATTTGAAAGTGATTCGAAGGTCTTGATAGAGGCCATTCATATGAAGCGTAGAGACAACTCTGAGTTTTTGTCAATTGTTCATGATATCCTTAGGCTTATGTCATCTTTTATAAACTTTGAGGTTAAGTTTGTTAGGAGGCAAGCGAATTTGGTTGCTCATACTCTTGCTAGGGTGGCCAATTCTTGGGCTAGCTTCCATAGGTTTGAGAATATTCCCTTTTGTATTGAACGTTTAGTTTTTAATGAAATGCAGTAAGTTTGTTTGATTCAAAAAAATAAAATAATAATTACACATTAACAAAAGGTAGACGGGCAACAAGTTGCGCCGCTAATCCTTTTTGAATAGCAAAACCTAATCTTTGAAAAACTACATCCCTAGACCTAGGCGTCACGACATTACAATGCATAACCTTTTGGACTCTTTTCAAAAGGTTTACAGCCTCTGGTGCTAGAAATCCAAAAGTGTCGAAAGCAAAAGGTATAAAAACGTGTTGATTGTCAGAACATGCTTTATCATGTTTTGCCATTTTGCTTGAAGCAGCTTTGAGGGCTGCCCGTCCCACGATAAAATCACCAACCCCTAGTCCCACAAGTGGGGAAACTCCAGTCAAATCTACACAAGCATGCTTCCCACCTACCCATCCAAACACTAGAACATCCGCTGACCGAAGTGTCGATCTCGCTTCTTGTGGGTCAGTCAAGAAGTTCACTGGTGCCTCTTTCTTAACAGAGATTCCCCCACGCTTAAAAATATCAAAAAGCACATCTCTGACCAAGTCATGCCTGTATTTGAAGCCGGGAAGCTCCCTACAATGAACTGCATGCTCCCCAAAAATGTCGAGACATGCTTTACGACAAACAGGACAAATCTCATCCTTGGAAAATATTAGAATCATGAGGCGGTACTTAAGGATGGTACGATACTCAACCGGTGACATGCGTTGGCTTAACCCATCGATGGGAATAGTGAGGAGAAAGTCTTGAGCATGTGTCGCTTTTAAACACCCAAAAACTGTTTTTTGTCTGGTAGTCATGTTAAAATCAACTTCTATGTCATGAACAATTTTACCAAAAAGAACACTCGCCAAAATATGTTGGGATTTAGGGGGGACGGTGTCCTTAATAGCAAAATTGCTAAAGTCATAAGTCGGAATCTTATCCCGAATACCGTCCAAAGCATTGTCAAAATCCAAGTCCATACCACATCCTCCACTGTCTCTCAATATATGATCTTGCAAAATCCAAGATTAGGCCCTAGAAGCCACAAAAACATATGAGGTGGCCTCTACTGCTGAATATAACCCTAACCCCCCAAACTTAATGGGTAAAGAAGCAATCCTCCATTGGAGGTCTCCAAAGAATGAACCCCCTCCAACCACGATATTTTCAATCGCCACTCTCAACTCTTTATCAAACAAAGCAGCTGCCTCCTTTGAAAGTAATTAAAAGAAGGGGATCAAATGTCTTATTAGATTTAATAAAATAAGATAAGATGAGCAAAACTACATTATCTACATTTAAGTCTTTCTTTTTGTAGCTTAATTACTCCTAATTTTTTATGTCAATTTTCAACCTATTGATTTCAACATGAAGATTCTCATATTTAAAGTTACTTCCATTAGTGATTAGTTATATTGCTCTTACCCACTTAATAAAGAATTTATCAATGTATTATGAGATGATGAATGGTTCTAGCTTGCAACAATATTTAGTGTTTTATGATCACATACGGGTTGTGAGATATGAAGTTACATTGATTTGCAAGTTTTGTTGTCTAATTTGACACAACTTTATAAATATAAGCAAATGTCGAAGCGAAGAGTTGAGTCTACTCTGCATAATTAAGAAAAGTCACAAACTTTAAAAAATGTTTACATCAATTTTTTTAAACCAATTTTTACTTATATTTGAGAGTAATACTTACGGAATAGGAGCTGAATTAATGCAAATTGAACCGATGTTGGCATTGAATAAAGTTTTAAGTTCGATCTTTATTCTAATTCACTTTATGTAAATTCTTCATATTTTTGTAATAAGATTGAAAATTAGTATTATGGAACTTAGACTTGCATGTTAATAGCTGGTAGTATAACAACCAAGTGATGTTTGATTAATTTTATAATATCATCAGTCTTTAATTAGTTCAATTGGAATCCAAAACAATTCTTCAAAAAATCAAGGATCATTCTTACAAAATGCATAATTTTCCAGTGACTGATAAAACAAGAAATTTCATGGGCAAGCTGGTGGATTTTGCATGCCACCATAGATAGGCTTAACATTACCACATCTAGCATGTCATGATATTCTTAATATCTATTGCAAACCCACAATGATGGATTCAATAATTTGATGTACTCAAAATCTAGTTTATAGTCATACTCAAGATTAATAAGAAACATGCAGAAAATAGTCATTCTACACCGTAGAGGCAAGTTCCAACACACGGACAACATAAGCTAGCTAGCATGACATTACTCACAAACACATTCCTTTTCTTTCTTTAATAAAAGCTTCTTTTTATAAGCCTTTTTCCTCTCCCTCTTTAAAGAGTTAGCCTTGGCTTTTGCAGGTAGTTCCTCTCTCTTTTCACGCAAGAGCTCTTTCCAATTGGCAACAGGTTTGGGCTTGCACACATTCCCTGGCCCTTGGAAGTACTTATCTAAGTCTAAGGCCGGCTTTCCCTCAGCACGAGCCTTTGCAGACGCGTCAATATCAGCCAAGTATGCAGCGTGTTTGTGTTTGGGAAAGGGTAACCACTGTAGGTTTAAGGATTAAGAATTAAAATATGCAAATATGTGAAACTAATATCATCAAAAAAACATTGCTAGAGGCACAATAAACTTTGTTGAGAAACTTACGTCGTCACCTACTTCATGAAAATGAAACGCCATCGCACAACCACACCCAGTATTTGGATTTCGTGATCTTACCCGGCACTTGTGTTTCATTCCTAACAGAGAATGAAATAGAAATATAAACATAAGTTCAAAACTAAAAATAATCATATTGATAAAATTAAAGAGGTACATACCGAATTTCTTCTTTGATTTCTTTTCTGATTCTGACTTGATGACCATTGTGGAGAGACTCTCCTCCTGAGAACACAAATTCATCACAGTTAAGTTACATTGATGGATAGATGATGATTTAATTTCATCAAAAACATACTCAAAACCCAATTGAAACCCTAAATTAACCAAACAGAGCTTAAACTAAAAACCGAATATATGCAACCAACCAACCATCAGAGAAAAGATAGATTGAATTCAATCGAAGAAAAAGGCTTCAATTATCAAGTATTCAAGTATAAATAAATGAAAAAGAAAGAAAAATACCTCGAACGGAGATTGAGCGAAGAAGAAAAAGAAACGCGTGGGAAGAAGGAATGATCGCGAGTGAAAACCCTATAACCAATGTTACTATTTTAAATCGACACTTATAAAAAAATGGTGGAAGTAGTATATATGATTGGAAATTTTAAATTTTTTTTTGAGATCATGTTGAATACATTGTAGGAATCTCTTTTGCAAAAGTTTAAATGTTTTTAACAATACGAATCAAATATTATTTTTTAGTTTTTTGCACACAAAAATTCATAAATAATTTATCTTGTGTTAAAAATTTATGAAATTTTTATGGGTGATGTTCTTATAATATTATAAACATTAATACAAAAAACAATTTAAAAATGTAAAAGTACACGGTTTGATTAAAAGTATGAATTAAAAGTTGTGATAGAAAATATTTGAAAAACCAAAAGTTACCGAAATTTTTTAATCCATAAATCATTCAAGTAGAATTTTGGGATGCTTTCAAACCAAGTTATTGGCTAAAGTGGTTAATGAGCTTCACCAAAAGGACGAATTTTGGGAGAATCGAGAAGCTTTCACTCTTTTTATTTCTCCATACCTTTCCTCTTTTTTTTTTTTTATGATTTATTTTTCCATACTTTATACATTATTTATAGTTTAGAGACCGTCCTCGTGTGAGTTTCTATCATGTATAAATTTACACACATTAAGAAGTTTAAAATAATATGTTTGTATTGAAACTTGTACATTTCATATTAAATGTATAATTTCTTAATAAATAATTATTTTTCAAAAAAAAATTACTATTTTGGTTGTTATAACATGTGCGATTGACAAACCCTTAAAGAATTTATAATGTATTATGAGATTATTAATGGTTCTAGCTTGCACAGTATTTAGTGTCTATGATGAGAATGACATTCATAGGTTATGAGATATGAAGTTACATTGATATGCAAGTTTTGTTGCTAATTTGTCCCACAACTTTATAAATAAATAAATGTTGAAGTTGAGTCTACTATGCATAATCAAGAAAAGTCACAAACTTTAAAAAATGTTTACATCAATTTTTTTTAACTAATTTTTACTTATATTTGAGAGTAATACTTACGAACGAGTTTGTCAATCAATAAATAAGATTTGAACTGTGATGAAATATGAGCCGAATTAATGCAAATTGAACAGACCTTCGCATTGAATAAAGTTTTAAGTTCGAACTTTATTCTTATTCACTTTATGTAAATTCTTTATATTTTGGTAATAAGATTGAAAATTAGCATTATGGACAAACCCTTAAAGAATTTATCAGTGTATTATGAGATCATTAATGGTTCTAGCTTGCACAATATTTAGTGTTCTATGATGACAATGACATCCATAGGTTATGAGATATGAAGTTACATTGATTTGCAAGTTTTGTTGTCTAATTTGTCCCAACTTTATAAATAAATGTTGAAGCTAATAGTTTAATCTACTCTGCATAATCAAGAAAAGTCATAAACTTTGAAAACTGTTTACATAAAAAAAAAATTTTACCAATTTTTACTTATATTTGAGAGTAATATACCCCCTCCGTTCCATTTTCACTCAGGAATGAGTTTATCAAATCAATAATAAGATTTGAACTCTTACGAAATAAGAGTTGAATTAATGCAAATTGAATGGATGTTGGCATTGAATAAAATTTTAAGTTGGATCTTTATTCTTATTCACTCTATGTAAATTCTTCATATTTTTTGTAATAAGATTGAAAATTAGTATTATGGAACTTAGACTTGCATGTTAATAACCGGTAGTATAACAACCAAGTGATGTTTGATTGATTTTATAATATAATCAGTCTTCAATTAGCTCAATTGGAATCCAAAACAATTCTTCAAAAATTCAAGGATTATTCTTACAAAATGAATATTTTGCTAGAGACTGATCAAACAAGAAATTTATGGGCAGGCTGGTGGGTTTTGCATGCCACTATAGAGAGGCTTAACATTAACACATCTAGCTTGTGAAGGTGCATTTTGAAACTTTAGGTCGATATCGCGAATTGTAACACCCGTGCATGGAAATGTCTTGCTGCATCTCATATCCACTGCAATTGGTGATGTTGTAGTTCCTCTTACATTTGCAAAATGAACATCTACTATCTTCACCAGTGATGGCTGCACATAAATAAATATATCAATATTTCAATTACTAATATTAAGTATAGTAATCATCATTAAATAAACCAATTAAGTACCTTCTTTTGGCAGTTTGGATGACATTCATACTCTTGATCAATAATGATTGGATTTTTAACATCTGTCATGTTAATGTTAAAGAAACTTATCTCCGATGCGGCGCCTCCATATTTGTCTGGCCATGTTTTTAATCTCAAACCATTGGTTGTGCCGATCAATTGACTGTTTTTTATACTAATACCTCTCACCTCTCGCTCATTGGGATACTTTCCAAGACTACCAATACTGTCATCCACAAATAAATCAAAACAAAGGAAAATAGGTTGTCACGTCATTAAAAAACACGCATACGATTATTATTGTGTGTCAATATATTATTAGATGTAAAAGTTAGTTACGCTAGTTACCTGATACCGTGTCCAGGTCCACACCTGAGTCTGTTGATGAAAACTTGTTCAGTACCTTGTATCATAGAGACACAATCATCTCCGGTTTGAATGGTGTTTCTGGCTATAATTACATTGACAGAGCTACTAATATGAATGCCATCAGTGTTGGGGCTAGTTTCAGGTGCAATGATCTTAAGTCTGCGCAATCTAACGTTTGAACTTTTGGTAACGAATATGTGAAAGCCTTTGGGATTCAGTGATTTAATGTGACTTATAATTACATTTTGGACTTCCGCGAAAAACAAACTCTGCATTTTCAAAGTATCATCAATAATACTGTATTAGTGAATAAATTAAGGAAAACATGTGCTAATTAAAAATTAATTAGTGTTGTTATTGAACTTACACTAGGGTTTCTTGCACATGCTTTATTGCTAGTTTCACAATTCTCAGTATATTTCCATGATTCTTGACCCTGTCCATCAAAAGTACCTCCACCCATGATTTTTAGGCCATTGATGTGTTCAAACATGAGCCATTCTCCGTTTTCGTACTCAGAAATATCGGTAGTAGCCAAAACTGTCCCTTCCACTTGAATTGTTACTGGATTTGGGGCAAGACATGGTCCCGTAAAAAACATTGAAGAAACCAAATATGTACCAGGTGGAACATAAAACCGGTTTTGTCCCGGTTGTTTGCAGACTGCTTGCCATGTAGACATGAAAGCCTGCATAGACAAAACACAAATCGTGCACGTTAATAAGAGATAAGGTTTGAATAATAGTTTATATAGAATGACATCATGTCTCAAGTAGGTAACTCGAGCCGAGCAATAATAATATATTGAAGGAATTATAATCCTCAAGTTTATAGTTCAAATCTTGAAAATTAACATAACTTGTATGAGAAGAAAATAATATTTCTTCTCATTTCATAATTTGGAATGATTTTACCTGAGTGCAATCAGTCGTTCCATCACCTTTTGCGCCAAAACTCAAGACACTAATTATTTTTTCCCCTGGAAGGAGGACATCCTTAGCATTATTCTTACCCCCGAAAACGTCTTGACCAACGGGTGGCCTTACTCTTGAAATGTCCCCAGCATTCGCATAATTGGCCAATGCAAAGAACAAAATAAGAATAGTAGCACTCTTTGCAATGGCCATTGTGCTTTGAATGCTTTTATTAAATATAAATTTTCACAATTTTGTGATTTTATTTGCCTCCAGGGGAGGCTTAGAATATGGTGTAAATGAATATCTCTTTCTCAATTTATCTATTATATATAACATTTTTACTGAGGAAAAACAAATGGTTCATCTAAATCAACGGAGATTAATAGTTTTAATGTCTTATTTAGCTTAGTTAAATTTAGTGATGCTTTGTTTGTGTACACTAATTAAGCTAGCCCCCTGCATTCGGATTCAATTCCTCTCATTCCCTAACTGCCACATTCTACTAATAGCAATAACAAAAAAAAAAAAAAAATCTTTTATTCATTGGTTGAAAAACATCTTGTTGACTATATGATATATTATTGAAATTTGATGCTTTCAACATCCAACTAAACACACAAAGCATATAATTCATCTGTCTTCCTCTAAATTCATAACCATTTTTTCTATATATTTTCTAAAAGATACTTATTCAATTTATGGTCATATATGTATGTTCTTGATTTATTGATCAAATATGTTATATTACATTTACATTGATAAAAAATAGAATATTAATGAATTAATTTAAAAATTAAGGTTTATCTTTTAAATAATGTGTGAAAAAAATAATTCTTGTAAGTTCATTTCACCTCGAAGTACACCTATTTGAGATATTGTCGGTCACTAACGTGTGTTTGTTGGGATTCGAATTTGATTCACTGTGTTGTGAAAGTCTAACTTATTTGGCAGTATTCAACCCCATTAATAACAATTACATCATTTATTTATATTTATATAAAATAAATACATAACTGCACATACCATTCTTAGGTTGCAATCCTATTTGTTACAAAACAAAAAAGTTTGAATGGAGTTCAATGTTATCCAAACACATTAGTGCTTTAAAATTAAACATTGAGATATAGACCTTCTTATTTAATGCCCTATTACATAGAGTCATCATAATTACCCAACAAAGCTTCTTTGTTACAACTACGTTGTTTTTTCTGCTATGAATCTTGAAGCAGCTTCATTGCATTTGACCTCTTCTACCTTCACCTGGATCACCCCTGCAGTCAAGTAGGTTGGATAAAATTTGAATTGACATAGATTTTGAGGCTGTGATTGAGAGCTCCAAAAGTTCTTCTGCTGGCTAATTTTCTGAATTTGATGTTTCATTTCTTAATTACTCAAGGAGTCAAAAGAAGGGTTGATATGTTAAGTGTCTTATGTTGTGAGTACAAATTTGAAAACCAAGCCCGTATTATATAGGTATACATTTTTTATTTTTGCTAATCCAGATAATTAAGGTTTCTTTTTATGACAAAAGTTAATTAAGGTTTTTAACTATCCCATTAAGATTCCCTCACTGTTTAGGCTATTTGGACCACTGTGAGATTAATCCTCGAGTTCCCGTGACACATTTATTTTTAAATATTAGGTTGGACTACCTTAGTTTCCTTTAGAAATTGAACTCGATTTCTTTTATTAAAAGAGTCATGCTACCAACTCTTCCAACATTTAATCATAGACCTACATAAATTACTAAAATTAAATTATTGACCCTGACTTTGTAAGACACTTTTAAATAGGCTTTTGATTTTATTAGTTCATATATTTAGTCACTTATTATCAATTAAGTATTTATATTTTAATAACTTACTATCAATTTGTTATCTAATTTTATCTACTTACTATCAATTTAGTCTTTGTCATAATTTCAGAAGGACTAATATAAATAAAATTTGACAGAGTCAAAGACCTTTTAAAAATATTTATAAAGTTAAGGACCTATTTGAGAGTGTTCTCAGTGACCAATTTGATGATTTATTCATAACTAAATTACTAGTGGTCAAAATTTGTTATGTATTCATATATACTGATATATCAGATTGCATTAAATTACCAGAGTCTCTTTCTCTGAAGATCGAAAGTCGAATAAAAATAATAGATGGTTTGAGATTGAGTTTTTATCATGTTTATATTTTGTTTGTGTGTGTTATAAAGTTAACATTTTGTCAACATCCTTATCTTTTTTGAATAGATCAAGATCCTTATCCTAGCTAGTGACATAATATGGACTACAAATTCAACGTCTTCCATGAAAAATTGAGTTTTAAATTCTTATAATCTCAATATAACGTGAACTACATTATATTTTTAGTTGATGAATAATTTCTTTCGGTGTTGATGGTGGTATTACATAGTCCTTCATCAATCGGCCTTAAGATATGATCCTTGGCATATTAGTATGTTTGATTCTTACGGAAGTATGGCTAGGTTTGAAGTATTGTAACTAGCTTGTCAAATAAGCTTGACCTTGATTATTTGATATTCACAATTAAGTTATTCTTTTCAATCTTTTGGTCAGAGGGGACATGTTAGGTCTCGTGAAATAGCAAGAAAGAATAAGGTTTTATTCTTTCTTAATTACAAAAGGAAAACTAAGTCATTTTTTGTCACAAAAAAATAACTAAGCCATTTAGTTTCTTCTTTTTTAAACAAAAGTTACAAAAGGCAGCGATGTGTTTTAAAATTTATTTAAAATAAAAAGGAGAAATTACATATATTTGAGAAATTAGATAAAAATTAAATAGTCAAGTACATAATCAATATTTGTTTTGTTAAAAAATTTACTAAAAAATTCAATGGAGATAGAACATAAACTAAGTTATCTAGTTTGAAATAAAATAATATAGTGATCACAATTGGTAAAGAATGAGCAATTTTATTAGTTTGTGGCATAGCATATATTTGATTCAATATTTGGAGCTTAAAATTGATTATGGAGGTCTAAAATTAATTTTATCATATTTAATTATTTTCGCATAAAATTGATTTTGCCTCTAAATTTGATTATAATTTAAAGCTAAAATTTGCAGTTTTTAACTTTAAATGTAATTCCTTAAAAAAAAGAACTTTAAATGTAATTTTTACACTAAAATTTATTGTTCAAGTATTCATTCAATCTTAAACCACTTTATATTCAATCCATTTTTAATAACTAATAGGAGTACTAATTTACAAAATCAATTAAGTAAAAATTAATTTTTGTCACCACAAAATAAAACATGTAAATTAAATGTGAGAGATCAGAAAGAAAAAAAAGGGAGTACATTGGTAGAGGCCTATAATATTATAGCAGTAAATTAAGTTTCAAAATGTCCATGTGAGCTTAGCTTAGTTGATAGGGACATAACACTATATGTGCAGGAGCCCGAGTTCGAATTCGGGATATTCCACTAATTCACCTTTAAAGTAGATTTTATAGCCACTAGGCTACTTGACCCAAAAAAAAATTTAAAATTAAAGACATAATTGTTCACGTGAGCTTAACTTAGTTAGTTGGTAGGAACATGTATTTATATGCAGGGAGTTCGAATTTCAGACACTACACCTTTTCACCTTAAAAGATAGAATTTCTAGCTATTATAGGGCATAGGCTGCCTAACAAAAAACAAGAAAAGCAAGACATCTTCGTTGGAAAAATGAACGGTAACATAATGTAAGTATATGTCTAGCATTAAACTTATTTATTGATGTGAGATGTTCATGCTTGAGGGAATTTTGTTAGTACTTGAGTGTAAATGATAATTAAGTTTAATATTGGGCATAGATATATATATATATATATATAAGAGGAGAGTTGAGATCCTCTTCATTTTCAATTATTTCCATTTCTTTCATTATTATATAGTTTTTGCACCCCAAAATATTTAAAAATTTTGGCAATGAAAGAAATGGAAATAATTAGAAATGGAGAGGATCCCAATTCATAAGAGGAGAGATGATTCTCTCATGTCACATTATGGAAAAAAAAATATTGAGCCATTTATTTGAAAGAAGAGAGAGAAAGAAGAAAGAGAAAAGGCGATTTAATGGTGGTGATTGAAACAATTGAGAAATATGAAGGAATTTTTTTTGAGAGAATCCATTCTCGAATCATTAGCTCGTCGTTAATTCTTATGTTTCCCGAACTCTTAAACAAGTGGCCGTATCAATCTTTTGGTGGAAAAACAAGAATGGATCCTAGTGCATTAGATCTTTGTATAATACTCCCTCCGTCCCAAAATATAAGGGAAAATTGGTCAAAGAAAGTTAATGTATCTAGTTAAAAATTTAGACTAGATACATCAACTTTATTTGACCAATTTTCCCTTATATTTTGGGACGGAGGGAGTATATCTTTAGACAATAAAATGTTATTCCCTCCATTTTAAAACGAGTGTTGGTTAAAGTTTTTCATACAAATTAAGAAATGCGATGATGCTTTAAAAAATTATGACTTTTTACTAAACTAATCTTATTAACTGTTGGTCCATGACATTTTTTTTAAAAAGTCAAAGAAATACATTAAATAAGATAACAGGCGCAAGGAACGCTTAAAAAAAGTACAAACATGAGTCCTATGAAAATGTAGCGTGAAAGCTAACCCGTCACAATTCCTATACACATGTTTAGATTGGACAACCAATGCTATAAATTAAAATAAAAACTTTTTTTCTTGGTCTTCAACCACCACCATAAATGTGTTTTGATATTATAGACCAAGGAATCAATGACAAATACTTTATGGCAAATGTTAACCTGTGCACCTAAGACACATGTTAAGAATACAAATATAAAAATATTCTCTTGAAACATATGTATCATATCTTTTAAGCATTAAATTCGTTTGTAATATTAAATGCAAATTTCTAATTATAGATACTTTAACATGTGCCCTATATACACATGTTAACTGCACCCATACTTTATTATTAAATTTAAAAACACAAATATTATGTTCTTCCTAAATACTCCGCAAAACTGAGAAGGCAAAGCTCTAGCAATATTGTTGCTTCTCCCTACCCTCCAATATCTCGTCCTTTGATTTTATATTCTCTACTTTTCTTGCAATGAAATTATAATATTAACTTTTGACTGATTATGTAAAAAAAAAAAAAAACTTTGACTGATTATATTCATTTCGTTTTCTTTAAGTAGATTTTTTTCGTTTTTTATTTCACGATGATTCTCTGTTATGTAATGAAATCAGATTAGATAATACGATGAAGCAAATGAGATTAAGTCCACGTTTCAATGTGGCATTAGTTTCTTAGTCCTAAATAATCGATAGTGGCATGGCATGCGATGATAAGATAGGAGATTCCTCTCAATCATTACTCTCTCATAAAGTACAAAGTATACAAAATGAGATCCCTTAATCACATTATAAAAATTCATGATACGTAATTCTAATTGAAGTTACTAGTTCTTATTTTAATGATTAAGATTATGATTTAATTTATATCTATTCAATTAAAACAACTAAATATAAATATGTATTTGACACTAAATCAACATCAATCAAGTCATCATCTTAATCCTACAAAAAAGATGCCAGATTTTTTCTTCATAAATCGGGTATTCTCTATGCGCAATAATAAAAACTAATTGTCTAATCACTCGATCTTTTGGGATGCATAAGGGTCACAAATTTTGACCTTTTTTTTTTTCACCACCAGTTTAATCTGGTTCGGGAGTCATTTCTGGCATCAAGTGGTTTCACCCCCCTCCCGATCGTAGTTGCGGGGATCGAACCGTGATCCTCCCTACCAAGTTCAGCGTCAATCACCACTGAATCAACTAATGATTGGTTCACAAATTTTTACTTTTAAAGAGTATTCTCGATCATCGTTACAATTTATGATAATTTCTAAATAATGGTCTGTTGTACCGTTTATGCATAGTTTTCTTTTAGTAAATCAAACACATATACAAGGCCTGAAAATACATAAAGTCCTATATGATCATATTCATAGATTCATATGATATATAGCTACATACATGATGCAGAAGACCTCCATAATATATATAATTTGCAGGTCATTGAGCTGCTTTCTACTGCATACTCACATTATGTTACATTATCTTATGTATATAGAAGCATCCATTCAATATAACAGAACCATATATATGCAAACTATAGTTATGATATGTGAAATGTGTGTGCGCTTGCGCGCGCGTGTGAATTAGCAAAGTGATTAATTTAGAATTGGTCTACCACAATGAATATGTGATTTTCCTTTGAAGTAATCAACAAGAAGTATCCCACCAAATCGAGCAGCTACCTCTTTGCTATTCATGACAGGCTCTTCCATTTCATCATTAGGAATTTGAACTATCCAACGCCCTTGTCTTGCAGGAAATGCCCTGTTGTTCTTGGCCCTTTTTGGTGCTCCATAGAACTTATCTATCAGATCAAAACCTTCCAAACCTATCTCTCTCAGGTTTGTTTGAGGTGCCATTAATTTGTTTGAGTGTGGCTGAGTTATGCTTTGTGTGTTTTGGTTGTTGCTTCATTAGAATTCTCTGTCTCCCCCTTATATAGAAAAGCTAAAATGGTTCCTTAACTTCACTAGCAATGCCGCACCTATGTGGAAATGGATTCCTGCGGTCACTTATTTCACTTCACGTTAATCTCAGTCATCCAATTTTATAAAAATATAGTATCTATTCGTTCAAAAATTAATCTAAGGGCTCAAATGCAGTGATTGCATGACTGCAAGATATTTTGACTGCATGAAATTTAGGTCCCACCTATTTCCAACGGTTCGTATGCAGTCAACAAAAAGTCGCATTCACATATACGGTACATTTTCTTATCGTTGGATTAAAATTGGATGATCAAAATTTTAATACAGTTTTAAAATTTTAAAAAAAATATTGAACTTGAAATTTAGATCGTTCAATTTTAATCAAACAACTCAAAATATATTAAATGAGTGAATGCAGTATTTTTTCGATAGTAAAAAACCCCGAGCCATGTCCAACTAAGTGGAACCAAGATTTTTTTCTTCAAATAAAAATTTCAAAATTTGATTTAGTAGTAAAACACATATCTTAGACCTGAAAATTCTGGTGTTTAATTATAATATAAATATCTTTATAAGTTTTTTTAAAGGTCTAAATTATTTTCTGCTTTATGCTGAAATACCATACTCTGTCTTATGATCTTTGATAAAATTATAATATAATACTCTTTATTTTATTTATTATTGTTCGTAACAGAACTCAAGTTTTATCAGTAGAGATAAAAAGAGGTTAGAGAACTCACATTGGTGGATCGATGGAAGAAATGCTCCGAGGTAGATGTTGTAATCTGAGCGTGGAGATGGCCGGTGACACAGAAGAGGGGTACTTGCAGAAAACACTCTGACGCCCAAGTCAGTATAAGCTTGAGGTGGAGGTCGATGTTAGAGGAATACATACCTTGTGAGGTTTATGAAGGTTGTATATATATGCCAATAGATATGTCATTGGGCCGATAGATTTAACATTGGGTTTGGTTCAGCTCAAAAATCTTGTCCAGAACAATTATATTTTAAATATGTGTAAATATATCAAGGAACAAAATCTCATGTGAGAAAATTGTAAAATTGACACTAATGGCTTTGTTATCAATAATAGCTTTTCATTCTTCAATTATTTTAAAAAATATTTTAATAAAATAATATTTATAATAATAATGATAATGGTAAGAGTTTAAAAAAAATAATAATAATAACTTTGAAACTTTAAAATAGATAAATGTGTCACTCAACATAGAGATAATCAATAATTTAATATTGGTGTTTGATTGGAATATATCCATATTCATCCATATTGGTCTAATTTAGTTGTGTTTCGGGCTTTCGGTGTTTCTTTTATTGCAGAAAACAAATATTCTTTGTTATTTTTGTATAGAAAATTGAAGAAGAAAAAGTCTCAATTTGTTGGGCTTGATTTGGGTCAATACACCAAAAATTGCCGGTGTGATCGAAGTTAGCTAAAAAAAAATCTTTTTAGGCTCCTTAATATGCTCTAAGACTTCTCAATATGTTTAAATATTTGAGGACCTTAAAACATATTAAAGGGGCTTAAAGAGAATTTTTTCTAGATTCGAGATTCTCATCAACTTAATTATCTGGTAGTTCAAGAAATAAAGAAAAAGGAGTATTATGTTTCAATTTCAACCCAAAAACAAAAAAGGAAAAAGTAAAAAAGAAAAAGATCATGGAGATACACTGAATATGATTCCTATATTGAAAAAAATATAAAGAACATAAGATGCCATGTTAAAGAATTTTTGTTTGACAAATGTTTTTTTCTTTGGTCTTATTTGTTTGACCAATGTTAAAAAGGTTAAAACACGTGACTTTCATCTACTTAAGATGATTGGACTGAACAATTTTTGTTTTATCATGTTTGATTTTGAAATTGATTATGAAATTAGACAAAATATGTACTCATAAGGTAAGGAACAAGACAAAAACAAGAATTTTTGTCTCACTGAATCACAGGATAACTTTTTGTCAATAGTACAACTATAATTTTTTTGAAAATATCTATTTTATTTTTTAACATGAAAAATGTTATTACTCATCTCTCTTCGGTACAATTTTATCTTGTTATGTACTATCTTGTTTTGTCTTGTATTATTCTGTCAAGTACTTACTTTTTATTTTTCTTACCGGTGTTTGACCTATTGATTTCAATTTATAGGGGATATTTTTGGGTCTGACCCTTGAGTGTCTAAAGGCGGGATGTTTTTTCTCCGGGAATAAAAAGAAAGTTCTCAGTTCTCATCCAGTAAATCCAAGAGTTTAATTAGTCTGGACATGTCTTGAATCCAGAAGGTTCTGGATTCGAGTTCCACCGGTACTTTTGGAGGGATGTAAATTTAATTTTCTTTGTAAATACTTTAAGAGTCTTAAGGTCTTTCATGATGACTCGAAATCAGACACCATCCTAAATTATTTGTAACAAAAAAAAAAAACTAATTTAACGATTGAAATTTGAGTAGGTGGTTATCTTTCTTTTCAAACATATGATAGTATGATATACTATTTCTGTCAATATATATGGTTAATTGTTGGATTAAAAGGAAAATAATCAATGAAGGAAGATTGGTATACTGTAGATCTTTGATCAAACGTACTAGATTCTCCAAAATTATTCCCTCTATAACTAATATATAGTAATAATAACAGGTGTCAATGACCCTGCTTATTTTTTATTTTTCTAGTTCTTCTTAAATGAAGTAGAGATCGAACTAGAAAATTTTGTTTGGCACTACTGTCCTTTTTTATTTTATTTCTCTATTTCTTTTATAGAGAAATAGAGTCAAACACAATTTTCTACATCTCTACTTCTTTTAAGGAAAAGTAGTAAAATAAAAAATAAGTAGAATAAAATGGGACTAATATATATCTCTAGTATCATGTCTATTCTTTTGCCTACGTAAACATTGTGACGTAGTTTGTTAAATTGTGTTTGATACAATCTGAAAGGAATATGTAGCATTAGTATCTGTCCCTATCTCTATCCCAAAATTATAAATATTTGCATTTAAGTCTTTGAAGTTTACGAATTAGTAAATTCATCCCCAAATTTAAGCTATCTTATAAGTTACAATTTTTTTAGGCTCATCCACTATAAATAACCTATCATATATCCACTATTTTTTACCAAACAGATTATAAGTTACTTTCGAAGTCTTTTCAGTTTCAAATAACTGTTTTCTTGAGTTCATTCCCAATAGGGATGGTAGGAAAACCCAAATACAGAAGACCCACCTGAACTCAAACCCAAGTCAACGGGCAAAACCCGAGTTGACTGAGTTTGGGTGTGGGTTTGGGTGACACCCGAAACTATGGGCGTGAGTTTGGGATCACTCAAACCCACACCCGAAACTCATACATCAATCCGAATATATGCGAAATTATTTAATTAACCCTAAGTATATATATTATGTTGAACTTTGATATTATTGTATTGTATTTTATCATTTGCAAACTATGTTAAACTATGTTATTTTGTCATTTGCTTGTATTTGTACTTTGTCATTTTATCAAAATGAATTCGGTCCGAGTTTTGGTAGGTAACTAATTAATTATGCGTGTTAGCTATGAGTTTTGAATTTGGGTGAAAAAACTCGAACCCAATGGGCGTGGGCGTGAGTTTTGATTTGCCACCCAAACAACCTTTGGATTTAGGTTTGGGTGTTTGTTTTAGGCGTGAGTTTGAATATTGCAAAACCCTCACCCATGGACACTCATTGTCATCCCTCCCACACTTCGGTATCTAACAATGGCATCAATTAACCATTCATTTGTTGTTTATTTCGTTAAACTTCACTGTTGGTAAACACTTCAATATCCAACTTAAATGGTTCAAACCATCAAACTCTTAATCTTCTTTTTTATTTATACTAGGTTGAGAATCAAGCATAGATAACCATATGCATATTATTTTCTAACCACTCTCATTCTTAAATTTGGTTTATAAATGGATTCAAATATTTAATGGTTTGCGCTAGAGATAATTTGAATATAGATGTTAAAATTTAAACTGATAAAAGAAATAG
Source organism: Trifolium subterraneum (assembly GCA_951799995.1). Classification (NCBI taxonomy): domain Eukaryota; kingdom Viridiplantae; phylum Streptophyta; class Magnoliopsida; order Fabales; family Fabaceae; genus Trifolium; species Trifolium subterraneum. Next base: position 5,681,525 of record OX637464.1, read on the forward strand.
TAAATTGCACAAAATTAAATAATTTTAGATGTCCTTTTGTGAAAATCGTGGGATCAGATTGAATTTAAGATTAATTTTTCAAAGGTAAATTTATAAGTATTCAACTTATAGTATTGGTTTCTCCTTAAAAAAAAACTTATATATTGGTTTCGTCAAACAAAAAACTTATAGTATTGGTTAACGGTACCTCTTGGCAAAACTCAATCACTTAAAATTTAAGTTTATTTTATTATTTGAATATAAATTAATATGAAAATATGATATAATATTAAGTTTTTCTTTAAGTGCACCCGTACTTTCTTTTTTTTGTCAAGGTAGTTTAGTGGCTAAAATTTCACCTTTTAATTAAATTTTTTGGTTTACAATGGAGCAGAGAATCAAACTCAGAATCTCATGCATACTACCAAAACCCCTAACCACTAGACCAAACATAGTGGCTTAAAGTATTAAAGTTTTAACCTCAATATTTGTATATTACATGCAATGTTCATATCAACTCAGTTATGGTAACAATCACAAGACTTATTTCTATTTCTATTAATTTATTGGTTTTTAAGTTATTAGTTTAATTTACTCTATTTTTTTTTACTAAGTAATATGTTAAAATTATAACAACAGATAATTATCATCTTATTGAAATCACAATTTTATTATATTTTGTGTTTTTATAATTTTTAATTTTAATAAAAATAAAATTTGTAATTTGTGTATCCAAAAACTTATTCAAATTAAACCTAACTAAACTGAACCGGTTCAAATCAAATTATTTTAATGTCATTCAATACGAACCGAACTGTAACTAATTTTATCTTTAGATCGGATGAAATGTGTTATGTTAAAAAATGGGTCAATAATATAAAATGTGTTATGTTAAAAAATGGATCAATAATATAATTGAATTTCATGCTCCTATAATTTATGAATATTTACCCAGATCACAATCTCCATTTATCCCATTTTGATATTGACCTTTTATTAAGTCCATGATTCAAGGAGGTCCTCTAAATTGTAAACCAATAAGCCATAGTTTGTTAAATATTAAATGGATGAAAATTAGTCAACAACAACATTGTGGTAAAACATTGCAACTAAAATTAGTAATTGGGAAAGGAATTACCCACCATTCATTTAACAGCAAAAATAGTAATATTCAAAGAACTCTAGTGCATATAAATAGCATAACACATTTCATCATTTTTCAAATCAAAATCATTAATCACCCCTGGCATTCCAGAGGGTTAATATTTTGATCAATCAGAATAAATCATAAAAAAAAATAATCAACAAACTATTGTAATTTCTTAAATCATAGGGATGGCTGGAGGAGCAATAGAAAACGAAAACCGTGACCAAAGGAAGAAGTTCGCCATTCTTGGCGTATCTTCGATCTTACTTATCGCCATGGTTGCTGCGGTGGCAGTAGGTATATCAAACGAAGACGCTGCCGGCGGAGGATCAGGAGGAGGTCAAACAACAATTGCAAAATCACAAAAAAATGTGCAAATAATCTGTGATGCAGCGGAGTACAAAAAAACTTGCGAGAAGAGTCTTGAAAAAGCTTCAACAGAAACCTCAGACATGAAGCAATTGATCATAGCAGCAATCAATGCAACAGCTGATGAACTCACCAGCCAGATTAATAACTCAACACTTTACAAGGAATTGGCTACCAATGACAGAACAAAACAAGCTATGGAAATTTGCAAAGAAGTCCTTGGTTATGCAGTTGATGATGTTCATACATCAATTAATACATTGGATAAATTTGAGCTAAGTAAGCTAGATGAATATGCTTATGATCTTAAGGTTTGGTTAGCAGGTACAATTACTCATCAACAAACATGTTTAGATGGATTTGAGAATACAACTACTCATGCAGGACAAACCATGGCTAAGGTTCTTAACACATCTTTGGAGCTAAGTAACAATGCTTTTGATATAATTAATGGAGTTACAAACTTTGTGAAGAGTCTTAACTTGAGTTCTTTCACAAGTGAATTGAGTAATAGGAAACTTTTGACTGATGATGAAGGTTTTCCAACATGGGCTAGTGAAAATCAAAGGAAACTTCTTGTGGCACCTGAGAGTGTTAAGCCTAATGTTGTTGTTGCTCAAGATGGTAGTGGACAGTTTAAGACTTTGACTGAGGCACTTAAACTTGTTCCTATTAAGAACAAAACTCCTTTTGTTATTCATGTTAAGGCTGGTGTCTATAATGAGTATGTTAGTTTGGATAAACATAGGGACCAAGTTACTATTATTGGTGATGGTCCTACAAAGACAAGATTTACCGGCAACAAAAACTATGTTGATGGTCTTCAGACTTTCCTTACCTCAACATTCAGTAAGTGCCCAATATTCCTTTCTTTAATTTTCCTACTAAATTTCACTTCATGTTGTATACTGCAACGACTATGAAAACCATTCAGATCAAATGAAAGAGAATTTATCTTTCTAGATTGAATGGTTTTCACGGTCGTTTCACATAATAACAACTAATATTTGATTCATACAATTCATTATAAACATTGAATGTTGTTGATTGGAACATCAAATTAATTGTTTGTTGATTGACAGGTGTGAACTCTGCTCATTTCATGGCCATCAACGTCGGATTCGAGAATTCAGCAGGTGCAGAGAAGCATCAAGCAGTAGCCCTCCGTGTAACAGCAGACAAAGCAATTTTCTACAACTGTCACATGGATGGTTTCCAAGACACACTCTATGTACAATCTAAAAGACAATTCTACCGTGACTGCACCGTCACAGGAACCATCGACTTTGTCTTCGGTGATGCTGTCGGAGTTTTCCAAAACTGCAAGTTCATCGTCCAAAAGCCATTGGAAGATCAACAATGCATGGTAACAGCAGGCGGAAGAGTCAAACCCGACAGTCCATCCGCCCTTGTTTTCCAAAACTGTCATTTCACCGGCGTACCAGAATTAGCTACCTTGGACCCCAAGATAGCTTATTTGGGTCGACCATGGAGAAATTACTCCAAGGTTGTTATCATGGATTCTGATATCGACGGTATCTTTTCACCAGAAGGATATATGCCATGGATGGGAAGCGCTTTCCAAGACACATGTACTTATTACGAATACAACAATATCGGTGCCGGTGCTAACACTGCAGGAAGAGTGAAGTGGCCAGGTTTTAAAGTCCTTGCTGCCCCTGAAGCTAGTAATTATTATCCTGGAAAGTTTTTTGAACTTGCTAACTCAACTGCTCGTGATGCTTGGATTGTTGAAGCTGGAATTCCTTATTCAATTGGACCACAAAAAGCTGGACTACTTTCACCTGCACCACAATAATTTAATTAAGCTGCTTAATTAATTTAAGCTACCTCTTAATATTTATTAATATGTATGTAGCCATCCCTATGTAATCATAACCAATTTCACATTTTATATAAAAGTATTGGTGTTTGTTGATTATTATTTAAGTTTCTCGTTCGATTTTTACATTTAGTTTTATGCTTCAAATTACACCATTGAGCTTTTGAACTTTGAATTCAATTTGAGTTCAATATTGAATATTGCTTCCACATTTGAAATGTATATTTCTTCTTTCTTTCTATATTATAATTTATAATTGGATTGCATGGATTTGTTAAATCTTCGAAGAAATTACTATAATGAACTAATTAAAGACCAAATCATGTATCTAATTGAAAGAACAAATTAAATCAGTAATGAACTAATTACAATTACATAATGGTGAATAATTCCCCCAATCTCTTTTCTTTCATCCACAAATTAAGAATTACAAAATGGGTAAAACTTGTTGGGTCGGCCCGTTTAACCTATCATTTTTTATGGGGTGGGTTGACATTTTCAATTCACGAAAGTAGCAGGGTTGTCCCGCCTAACCCATAAAAACAAGGGACGACGCGGGGCGGGTTGGCCCGTTGGTCTAACTAATTTTTATTTAAAAAAAAAAAAACTCAACCCATTATAAATTAATCTTCTCTTTTTTATCCATATGAAAAAATAGAAAGTCAACTCAATTAACCTAATATGGTTAATATATATTTCCTTTTTCTGCCTCCTCATTTTTGTGGATTTAAATAGAATCCAAGTTTTGTTTGTTTTGGATTTAAATTGAGTATTTTCTTAAGGTTTTATTATGGTTTCTTTAGTTTTATAAATGATGGATGTTTGAAGTTTTGATTAATAATTTTATTTTTTGTTCATCTTATTGGTTGATAATTATATTTGATTTTCTTGAAAGGTTTTTAATTTTATTTTATTTATAAATTTTTATGACATTTTTGCAAATTTATGGGGCACTCCCGCCATCCACCAAGAAAAGGGGTGGGTGAGATTTTCAACCCACCACCATTAGTTACCCCGCCCCGCGCCACCCTTTTTTTACCCTTTTTAGACGGATTAGTGGAGTGGGACGAAACAGGATGGGTTGATCATTTTTGCCATCCTTACCAAAAATCCTTCTTTGCGATGATCATATCCCACAATATTATCTCAAAATAAAATTCTTCTTTCATCCACAACTCATTGAACCTCAGTCTATGTCAACTGAGCTATGGTAACAAAGATGCATTTCTATTTTTATTAGTAAGAAATATTGCATTAACTTATTAGTTTAATTTAATCTATATTTTTACTATGTGGTGTTTCAATTATAAGAGATAATTATCATCTTGTAATATCAATTTTAATATATATATTTTATGTTTTTATAATTTTAAATTTTAATAAAAATAAAATATGTAATTTATGTATCCAAAAACTGATTCAAATTAAAACCGAACTAAGGGTCCGTTTGGCCCGACTATTTTAGGTCTCAGAAGCTGATTGAAAGTTAAAAGTGAAAATAAGAACTTTCAAAAAAATAGCAAAAGTAGTTTGGTAATTGTTATTTTTTTTAGCTTCAAAGTTATTTTTAATCTAAAATTTATTTGTTAATCCACCGAAATTAAGCTCACAAATAATTGTGAGATCCCGGGTTCGAACCCAGGTCATGACGTCCGGCCTAACAATTTCGACAAATTATTTTAATGTCACCCAAAATGAACAAAACTCCAACTAATTATATCTTTATATCGGATAACTTTTTGGTTTAAAAATGATTCAAACCAAATCGCGAACACCCTTAATTTTGGTTTTGTTAAAAATTGGATCAATAAAATAACTGAATTTCATGCTCCAATAATTTATGAATATTTACCCAAATCACGATCTCCATTTTTCCCATTTTGATATTGACCCTTTATTAAGTCCATGATTCAAGGAGGTCCTCTAAATTGTAAACCAATAAGCCATAGCTTGCTAAACATTAAATGGATGAAAATTAGTGAACAACAACATTGTGGTAAACATTGCAACTAAATTTGGTAATTGAGAAAGGAATTACCCACCATTCATTTAACAGCAAAAATAGTAATATTCAAATAACTCTAGAGCATATAAATGACATAACACATTTCATCATTTTTCAAATCAAAATCATTAGTGGCCCCGGGCATTGCAATAAACACTGCCCAGAGGGTTAATATTTTGATCAATCTTTTGAATAGAACACAAAAAAAAAACAGAAAAAAAAACCAACAAATTATTTTAATTTCTTAAATCATAGGGATGGCTGGAGGAGGAGGAGCCATAGAAAACAAAAACCATGAGCAAAAGAAGAGGTTCGCCGCTCTCGGCGTATCTTCCATCTTACTTATCGCCATGGTTGCTGCGGTGGCAGTAGGTATATCGGAGGATGGCTCGGCCGGAGGAGCATTAGGAGGTGGTGAAACCACAGTTGCAAAATCACAAAAAAATGTAAAAGTACTCTGTGATGCAGCAGAGTACAAAACAACCTGCGAGAAGAGTCTTGAAAAAGCTTCAACAGAAACCTCAGACATCAAGGAATTGATCATAGCAGCATTCAATGCAACAGCTGATGAACTCACCAATCAGATTAATAACTCAACACTTTACAAGGAATTAGCAACCAATGACATGACAAAACAAGCTATGGAAATTTGCAAAGAAGTCCTTGGTTATGCAGTTGATGATGTTCATCAATCAGTTCATACATTGGATAAATTTGAGCTAAGTAAGCTAGATGAATATGCTTATGATCTTAAGGTTTGGTTAGCAGGTACAATTACTCATCAACAAACATGTTTAGATGGATTTGAGAATACAACTACTCATGCAGGACAAACCATGGCTAAGGTTCTTAACGCATCTTTGGAGCTAAGTAACAATGCTTTTGATATAATTGATGGAGTTACAAACTTTGTGAAAAGTCTTAACTTGAGTTCTTTTACAAGTTCATTGAATCATAGGAAACTTTTGACTGATGATGAAGGTTTTCCAACATGGGCTAGTGAAAATCAAAGGAAACTTCTTATGGCACCTGAGAGTGTTAAGCCTAATGTTGTTGTTGCTCAAGATGGTAGTGGACAGTTTAAGACTTTGACTGAGGCACTTAAACTTGTTCCTATTAAGAACAAAACTCCTTTTATTATTCATGTTAAGGCTGGTGTCTATAATGAGTATGTTACTTTGGATAAACATAGGGACCAAGTTACTATTATTGGTGATGGTCCTACAAAGACTAAATTTACCGGCAGCAAAAACTATGTTGATGGTCTTCAGACTTACCTGACCTCAACATTCAGTAAGTGCCCAATATCCTTTGCTTTAATTTTCCTACTAAATTTCACTTCATGTTGTATACTGCAACGACTATGAAAACCATTCAGATCAAACGAAAGAGAATTTATTTTTCTAGATTTAATGGTTGTCTCAGTCGTTTCACAGTATAACAACTATAAAGGGTGCAGTTGTTTTGCAATATATTTGATACAAAAGTGAATTACACTCAAATTTGATTCATACAATTCATTATAATCGTTGAATTTTGTTGATTGGACCATCAAGTTAATTGTTTATTGATTGACAGGTGTGAACTCTGCTCATTTCATGGCCATCAATGTCGGATTCGAGAACTCAGCAGGAGCTGAGAAGCATCAAGCAGTAGCCCTCCGTGTAACAGCCGATAAAGCAATTTTCTACAACTGTCACATGGACGGTTTCCAAGACACACTCTACGTACAATCAAAAAGACAATTCTACCGCGACTGCACCGTCTCAGGAACCATTGACTTTGTCTTTGGTGATGCTGTTGGAGTTTTCCAAAACTGCAAGTTCATCGTCAAAAAGCCATTGGAAGATCAACAATGCATGGTAACAGCAGGCGGAAGAGTCAAACCCGAGAGTCCATCCGCCCTTGTTTTCCAAAACTGTCATTTCACCGGTGAACCAGATGTAGCTACCTTGGACCCCAAGATAGCTTATTTGGGTAGACCATGGAGAAATTACTCCAAGGTTGTTATCATGGATTCTGAAATTGACGGTATCTTTGTACCAGAAGGTTATATGCCATGGATGGGAAGCGCTTTCGAAGACACGTGTACTTATTACGAATACAACAATATCGGTGCCGGTGCTAGCACTGCAGGAAGAGTGAAGTGGCCAGGTTTTAAAGTCCTTACTGCCCCTGAAGCTGGTGATTATTATCCAGGAAAGTTTTTTGAACTTGCTAACTCAACTGCTCGTGATGCTTGGATTGTTGAAGCTGGAATTCCTTATTCAATTGGACCACAAAAAGCTGGACTACTTTCACCTGCACCACAATAATTTAAGCTGCTTAATTAATTAGTTTAATCTACCTCTTAATATCTATTACATGTATGTAGCCATCCCTGCATATTCCTAACCAATTTCAAATTTTTTATATATAAGTATTGGTGTTTGTTGATTACTCCTTCGATTTTTACATTTTGTTTGAAATGTATATTTCATCTTTCTTTCTATATTATAGTTTATAATTGGATGGTATGGATTTGCGGAATCTTCAAAATTACAATAATCAACTAGGCTTCGTTTTCGTTTGACCTGACTTATTTTCTTTTTCTTTCTTCTTCTTTCTTTCAATTAGTATAATAAGCCGGGCCAAATCATGTATCTAATTGAAAGACCAAATTAGTATAATGAACTAATTAATTACAATTTACAATTAGATAATGGTGAATAATCCCCCTTTCTCTTTTCTTTCATCCACAATTCCTTCTTATCACACAAAAAATGTGCTTGAACCCAATTTTTTTTTTTTTTACACAGTTTAATAATGATATTTAGTAAGTGTCAAAAACAATAGTTTAACTAAAATCTTGTTTAGATTTGCAATCTCAAGACTATAATGGACTAGTGAGCATCATACAATAACCACTTGGCTTTTTAGAACCTATCTAATACATTAACTCAGAAGAACAAATATGAAATTTTTGCTCTATGTGTATGAAACATATAATATAAATTCTATAATACTTCACCATTTGTTTCAAAATTCGGTTTAAATATTATCAAAATAATAAATTTGACCAAGACTTTATTTTTCAAGATAGATTTAATTAGTTTTATCAATTTTTTCTCCAAAAAAAAATAAAAAATATAAAAATTTGAAAAATCAACTATGGTCCAATTTGACACATCAAATTTTTGACCAAATTAATAATTTCTTCTTTTGTTTAATATTTTTTATTTAAGTTACAAATCTTTTGGATTTGGGTTTAGTTGTATAAAAAATATCTTTCTATTTATCATTACTACTTAACAAATTTTGATTTTCCGATGTAAAGAGTATAAAAAAAGAATTTGCTATATATAGTAGATAATCTCATAAAAATTAAATCAAAATCAACAGTGACGACAGTTTTCCACAATAGAAAACGGTTCATTTCTCGTGATAGGACTGGACTGTTCATGGTTCAGTTCGGGCAAAGAACCGAACTGAACCATAACAATGGTTCAAATAACCGAACCAAACCATTAAGGTTTATATCAAAACCGAACCGAACTGTAATTATAGTTCTGTTAACTGGTTAACTGAACCGAACCGTTAAGCAATAAAATTGTAACTTATGGTTTACTAAATTTTTTTGAGGGACATATCATTTAGTGGGTCGGTTATCTACAGTTCAGTTTGATTATTTATGGTTCGGTTCAGTTACAGAACTGTTTTGAGGTTAATGGTTCAGTTCGTAAACTTATGGTAACGGTTATCAATGAACAGTCCTACCTGTGAGCTTAGCTCAGTTGGTAGGGATATCGCACTATATGTGCAGGAGCCCGGGTTCGAACCGGTATATCCACTTATTCACCTTTAAGGTGGATTTTCTAGCCACTAGACTACTTGACAAAAAAGACAAAAAATACAGTTCATTCACTTAAAATGTAAATGTGTGAGATAAATTGCGACACTAATTTTAATCTATACTTATATAAAAAGATAAAAAAAAATTGATGGAGACTTTTCATATTACCCTTGAATTTTTTTTAAGGACAAAAGTTTTTTATTAACAAACTTATAGAGGTGCATGTCTTTATTTATTTATTTTTGGACATAAATTAGATATAGGTAGACGAGGAACGCGCATGTCTGGCCCGCTAGTAAAAATAAAAACAAGATATACCACTACTACTTTATTTATTTATTTATATCAATTAATTAATAAATTAATAAAATGAAATTAAAAAATGAAATTTATAATATGTCACGTGTAAGGCCAGTGAGGAATCACCATCATCATTACCATGCCACATGCCATTCAAACTCCGCTACTACAGCCACGTCATCACACTCCAAGTTAGCCATCAATCAACTCACTGAGTCGCCTCCTTTCCATCTCGTTCGTCATCTAACTCGATCACAGAAACACAATCCGACGAAGCAGAAACACTCGGTTTCCTCTCTCTACTAAGAATTCTGGTAAACGACAACACACGACTCATCGGCGATCGTAACGACGACGAAGAATCACAACTCGACTCGCCGGCGACGAACCTCTCGCATTCACATTCACTTCTTCCTGGAATCTCAACTGCCACGCCAACAAACGAAGATTGCTTCGAATTTGATGAAGAAGAAACCACCGGTTCAGGCCGGTTTGTTTCTTCCTCAGAACTCGAATCCATAACCAATTCCGGTTCACATACATCAATCACCACTTCGGATCGGGTTAGTTGAACTGGAGGAGGCTCCACAGGCGCTCTACAAATCGGACAAGTAGAATGAGACTGAAACCACATATCAATACAATCAATATGAAAACTATGATTACATTTGGGCAAAACCCGACCCGATTCACCTTCTTCAAACTCCGACAAACAAACCGCGCATTCCACTCCCTCCGGATGAGTCTTAGGACAAAATTTGAACACCGGGAGTGAGGAAATAACAGAGGCATCGAGTCCGCGAGAGACGGCGAGGATCAGTGAAGCAGGTGCGGAATGATCAACGTAGAAAACGAACGGTTGACGTTGAACGTTACGGTTACCGTTACGGCGGTGTTGTTGACGGTTGCTGGAACGTAAAAGGTACCATCGAATGAAGAGATGGAGACAGAGTATTATGATGATAATGATGAAGAGAATGATAGTGGCTGTTAGCATTATTTTGCCGCTAACACCATAGTTGTATTGGGCTTCGGTTTCGCTAGAATCCATTGCGAATGCACGGAATAAATGAATATTGTTGAATTGAGAATGGGAAGGTTTTTTTCGATTGTTAGTTGAGGTGAGTGATGAGTAGTTTTCAGTTTATTTATATTTAGTTGTGTTGATGCTGTTTATTGTACTTCATCGATTTCTTAATCCTTTTTTACAAGGTTTTGGGAACAGAGGTTAATTTTACTGTTTACGCGGTTTAAATGAAATGACATTTATGTCCTTTGTTCTCATGTGGAATTTTGGATTTATTGCTACTAGTAGTGCATTAAGTTTTGGTTTGTGTAATTTTGCGTGTTTGAAATGTTATTGAAATTGTGTTGCGGTTTTGGTGAAATGGTGATGAGTCCATTTCCACCCACAGTTTTTCTTTCAAATTCAATTGAGGAGAAGAGAATGAATGATATTAATGTGGAAGAAATTGTGGTGGGACTTGCATAGTCAATGCATCCTTTAATGCGATGAGTTACCATCAGTCATCACTGATCATATATATCCCCATTTATACGTTTAATTGACTTAAGTTTTAATGCATGCATCTGCCGGAGAAAGTAGTTATTACTCTCTCCGTTCTAAATTATATGTCACTTTGGTATTTTTACACATATTAAGAAATGTAATCATTGTTATATGGAAAAGAGAAATTATGAGTTGATTTACAAAATTATCTTTTATTTATTATATTGAAAAAATAAATTGAAAGAATAGAGAGTAATAAATAGTTATGAGTATAATAGGTAAAGTTGCATTAAATGCTTCATTGGTAATGTAAAGTGACATATAATTTGGAACAAATTTTTAACGGAGTAGTATGATATTGGGTTTTATTAGAAAATTTGTAAGGGCACATGATATTGGGTTTTATTAGAAAATTTGTAAGGACACAAGATATTTTATTTTCTCTCAACTAAATTTTCTTTATATGAATAAGCTATAGATCATTTTTTTTTTTTGACTAATCTATAGATCAAACCTATTAGTATTACCATAGGAAATTGTTCATTGTTATGGTGAATATCAAAGAAGAAACGCAAGAATAAATGCTAGCAGTAAATTTACACAACAAGTGACGGGTAATTTCCGCCAAGTCGCACTTAATAATTTTAATATGTTTAAAATGGTTCAAGTAGGATTGGAAATGAGTCGAGTCGGGTCGAACTTGCTTAAACTCGGCTCGACTCATTTATTTAACGAGCTTAATTTTCAACTCAAGTTCAACTCATTTGGTTCAAGAACCAAGTTCAACGAATTAATTATCGAATCGAATCGAGTTTCGAACTATTTTCGAGTTGGTTCAGTTTATTGTCAGCCGTATTTGGCAATATTATCATACTTAGGAAAATGTGAAACAATAATAAACCCACCATAAGCATTTTGTTGTGCTTCCAAGACATGTAGAACACCACCTATTTTTAACAAAGTTTTCTCTCAATGCTATATAAGTTAACCGATGTGAGACATAGTGTTAGTGCATAAATTGTGAAGTATCAAAGAAACAAGTATCACTTATGCTTCCAAAGAGAAATAATGCTAGTGTCTTTTATTTTGTAAAATTTATTTTTGAAGATATATATATATTATTCTTGAAGTGTTATTTAAAAATATATTTCGAAGTGTTATATATATAATCGAGCCAACTCGCGAACCAAACGGGCCGAACTATATATAGCTCAAGTTCAACTCATTTAATTAACGAATTTAATATTTAGCTCAAGTTCGGCTCATTTGGTTCATGAACCAAGTTCAACGAATCAATTGTCGAATCGAGTCTCGAACTTTGTTCGAGTTGGTTTGGTTCATATCCGCCCCTATTTTCAAGGCACTTTTCTTGTCTTTCGTATACATGAACTTCGTAATAATTAGTGGTGCTCATTATCATAGGTTTAAGGAAACTAAAAATTTTATTACTTTAATTTATTGTTTGTTGAATGAATATTCATTTTAATCTTTACAAAAATAAAAAAATAAAGTTTAATCTCTTAACAAAATAAATCGAAACAACTTAATTCTTATCTTTGTTATACTTTGTTTGGTTGATGATTCGATGAATGAAAGATGAAAAAAAATGACATAACCATTAATAAATGTCCTTAAAAAAATTATTTCAATATACTCTTCTCGGTTCTTAATATAAAAAAAATTATTTTTTAGATATATTGAAGGATTGATGTCTCTAGACTATCATGGACTAAATACATTAATCTTTCAATGTATCTAAAAAGTGAATATTTTCTTATATTTAGAACTAGAGAGAATAATAAACAAGATATTACAAAATATAAAGAGAAAAAAATGTATAGTATACTATATTACAAAAGAAAAAATTTCAATACTTTACAAATATTAATTGACCAAAGAAATTTAAAAAAGAATATTAAAACTTTTTTATGCATTTACATACTGTAAAGTAAAAAATTGTAAGAACATAAATACATAATGCTAATGGAATAAAAATGATATAAAGTTCAAAAAACAACGGCAGCAACAACAACAACCATGTACTATATTTTTCTAAAAAAAAAACAATTATGAATATCATTATCTTTGTCTCAGATACTATAGTTTTCTCAAAACAAAAAAAAAACAACTATGAATATCGTTATCTGTCTCAGATTTTAGAAGTTATAGTTACATAAAAATTTAAAAATATTAGGTGGTAGGGCTATTTCATCTGTCACACAGCTCATTCACAATTATGGGTGAATATATTGCTAAGGAAGCAAGCCCGGGATATTATCAAATGCAAAAGCAACACGTATGGAACATCATCAATGATGCTTTGACAAAGAAAATTAAGTCAATCAAGAAGGAATTAAAGCAAAAAGTAACAAGCAAATATTCTTAAAAGATTAACCAAGATATCACTCTTTAATGTGTTTTACAAAATAATACTATTTCATCGGGTAACATTTATAAGAAAAAAAACACTTAAAATTTTGGTTACTATTATAAGCAAAAGTTAACTACTTTTAAACTAATTAATATTGTTATTCCTAATATACCCTTATTTTTCAAAATGTGCATGTGATTTCCAAAAAAAAGAATGGTACAATATAGTAAACTTATTCATGTTTTATATTAAATCAAGAAACTTAATTACACTTAACTAACGCCGTGTTTGGATGCCGAGAGAATTAGGAAAGAGAGAAATATGAGAGAAGAGAAATAGGAGAGAAGTTGAGTAGAAATTTCGTATTGTTTGGATGAATAAAAATAGAGAAGAAAGAAAGAGTAGAGAGAAATTAAAAGAAAAGCAAAAGACAAATTTAACCTTTATAAATAGGTGGTTGAGGGGTAATAATAGAAAATCACATATGTTAGCTTATTTATGTGACAAATCTTACCTCTCATGGAGAGATCTTTTTTGGGTAGTTATTTCCCATTATATTTCTCTTTATGATCATTTCTCTTGTCTTTCAAACTATAGAAATGTCTTATTTCTTTGTCATTTCTCTCTTTTATATTTCTCTCTTTTCTAAATCTACTCAAACAAACATAGTGTAAATTCCTTAAACACCACGCAAGTAGTTTTTTTTTTGCTTATAAATGTGACTGGAGGAAGTAGGTAAGCACCTGAGCTTGGTTACTGAATGAAACAACTCTTTAGTCGATGAAACAACATTTTAGTCAGATTTTATTTATTTTGCGACAAAACTGCCGTCTACACAAGTAATAGTAATTTTTTTTTGCTTTTAAATATAACATTAGATGAAATAAATCCATATAATTGAGGACTAAAAATCAATTGTAATTCTAGTCAATTTCCCATAAAATGGGAACATTATTTTCAAAGTTGTGCACCCTATTCTTAACCAACAAAGCCACTCAAACTCTCATAAACATTTTCCACCACTCAACAGATTCACACCACAGAGACATGGAACTGAAAGACATAGAACACAAAACAGTAACCGTCAATGGCATAAACATACACATAGCTGAAAAGGGTCAAGGTCCACTGATCCTCTTCATCCATGGCTTTCCTGATCTATGGTATTCATGGCGCCACCAGATCACATATCTAGCTTCTCTCGGTTACCGCTGTGTGGCACCGGACCTCCGCGGATACGGTGACACTGATGTACCAGATTCACCAACATCCTACACAAGCCTCCATGTTGTTGGTGACATCATCGGACTTCTTGACGTAATTGCGGCTGATCAAGAGAATGTGTTTGTTGTTGGTCATGATTGGGGTGCTCTTATTGCTTGGTATCTTTCCCTTTATCGTCCTGAAAAAATCAAAGCTCTTGTTAATTTGAGTGTTGCTTTTACTCCTAGAAACCCCAAAAGAAAGCCTCTTGATACTCTTAGAGCAGTTTATGGTAATGACTACTATATCTCCAGATTTCAGGTTTGTTCCAAAACAAAACAGTGTTCTTAAAATTGTTTATTGTACTATGTTGTTTTGGTTTGGTTCTAGCTTCTAACTGAAAAATTCAGTTAGTTCTGTTTTTCTTTGAGGGAATTCTGGTAAGCACAAACACCTGACACGACACTGACATTGACATGTCGACACCGATAATAATTTGAGAAAATGACATAATTCAGTGTAATCATAAGTGTTAGTGTCCATATATCAGACACGACTAATCTGAGGAGTGTTCGTGCTTCATAACTTCGTATACTATTGAATATTATTTAATACAATATAATATATACTAGTAGTTGATATTTTTGGTTTTGTGTTCTTTTAGTAAAGTTATAGTGTTCTAAGTGGTTTTTTGTTTCTGTCACCTGCAATAATATTACAGGAGCCTGGTGATATAGAAGCAGAATTTGCTGAGATTGGCACTGAAAGAGTCCTTAAGGAACTTCTGACATACCGTAACCCCGGTCCACTTTACCTACCTAAGGGTAAAGGTTTTGGACATCCTGTTGATTCTCCTATAGTGTTGCCTCCATGGCTATCTGAAGAAGAATGCGATTACTATGCCTCCAAATTTGACAAGACTGGCTTTACAGGAGCTTTGAATTACTACAGAAATATAGATCTGTAAGTTTATCTTCAACTCTTCTTACATATTTGATATTACTAGGTTGTTTATAAATGTTCATATTTCACTGCTTGAATTAAGTATCACTTTATCAATCAAGACATTTTTAACAGAATGTTTCTTTGATTTCTGTTGAGTTTTTAAGCATCTATTTGCCCCGTTTGAATAAACAATACAATTAAGCGCTTATATCATAAATACGCATCATATATAGACCATGTTGGATAAATAACTTAAGTTGCTGCTTATAGCATAAGTGTTTATGTAGAAGTTATTTCTATAACAAAGGATAAAGTAAAATTAAATTATTTTTCGTATAAGTTACAAATGGTTTTCATAAGCTATCTTATGAAAATGCAGTAAGTTATTTTCACAAGTTCTTCCAAACACTTTCCCAAGTGCTTATTTCAATAAATAAGCTCACAAAATATAAGTTTATCAAAACAGACTTTAAGGCAACATTTTTAGTTTTGGATATGACCTTACCATCTATCTAATTTTAGTAGCTTAATAGCTTACAGAAATCCTCTTTTATTTCTGGGAATCTTTTTGCAGAGAGCTGTTTGTAACAGGATAATTAAATTTGACAGATATATGTATGAATTATGAAATTCAGACTCATGAGAATATCTTGCTTCACACCAAATTTTGATTTTTCTCTTATGCAACACTGAAACTTCATATCGTTGATGTGTCGGGTATTCGACACATGTTAGTATCTGACACCGAAATATGCGATTATATTCAATCATTTTCATCTTCTTAAATTATTACCTATGTCTATGTGTCTGTATCATGTACGATATTCATGTCTGTGTCAGAGTTAATAATTTTTCTAAGATAAACTTAACTAATTTACATTATTGCTTCCCTTGCATTTGTAGAAACTGGGAGCTCAATGCTCCATGGACTGGTGCCAAGGTCAAAGTTCCAGTTAAGTTTATTGTGGGTGATCTTGATCTTACCTATAATGCACCTGGTGCAAAAGATTACATTCACAAAGGTGGGTTGAAAAGAGATGTGCCACTTCTGGAGGATGTAGTTGTAATTGAAGGGGCAGGACACTTTGTCCATCAAGAAAGGGCTGATGAGATCAATAAACACATCTATGATTTCATCAAAAACTTCTAACTTGTTCTAGGTGTGCATTTGGAATGGTGTCTCTTTGTTCCCGCTTTGGTTGCATCTTTGTCCTTGCTGAGTGTTTATTCTCAAAATGTGTTTATCTTCATGCTCAGGTTCAGGTTCTATTAAGTGTGATATGAATAATGTAAAAGTACTTGTCTGTGAGCTCTTCATTCTCTAGGTTTGTTAAGGGCTATTTGAATAATTGCAATGTACATGTCTTTGAAGTGAACTCTTAATGTTATTAAGATTTATAAAATATTAATTTATAAACATTTAATTTAAAATAGAAGTTTTAAAACACTTTTACCTTTGTAAATTTGAATCATCGTGAGTCTCACGTGTCATGAAGTAGTAAATATATACGATCGTTTATTTTTTGCATAATGATATATAAAGGGTTGACAAAATTTGCGCAACTTTTAACTCTTCAAAAATGGAGTAGGGTTGGGAGATCCATCCAACTTAGGTGTCCGAGTTCAAATTGTCATCCAGTCCCTTGTGGAGTTGCCGGGTTGTTTCACGGTTGAGAATTTCATTCCCAGGAATAATTTTTCCAGAAAATAATGATGGGCATTTGATTCCTTGGTATTTTTAAAAAAATGTGTTTGGTTAATAAAGTTTATATTCCTATGGGTATGTGGGTAGTTATTTTCATTTTATTCCCATCTTCATAGGAACCTTTTATTCCCACCCATTTTCTTGGGATAAAAATCATGGGAAAGTGGAAGTTATTTTTGTCCTTGGAATGTTTTATTCCTAGGAGTTAATTTTCTAACTTGGTAACAAACATAAGAATTTATATTTGTAACTTCTACATTCTAAGGAATAACTTTTTCAACCATGAAACAAACACCCCCTAATTCTTTTATTTACATGAATTATAAAAATTCATAATTTCTTACTACCAATAAAAAATTTAAATTATTACATGATTTGATGTTTTTATTACCAAAAAACTCTAAACATAATTAACAGCAACAAACTAATTATTTGATTTTGTAATTCACCTGTAAAAACAATATAAAAAAATGTCTATTTTTTAAAAAAAAAACTCGCAGGCGGCCGGATTTTTTTAGATAGTTAAACGAGGTGAGTCAACTTAAGGGATTGCGTTCAAAATCTCAATTCAGTCCGCCTAAAATAGCAAGTTAAACAGTGGATGAGCGTTCGACCCATTTTGCAATGCATAATTGATGTTTGTCGGGTAAAAATGGCAACTAAAAGTAGCAATACTATTACTATGGCCATATCTATCACTCCATCACCATAAATCAGGTGGTGTCTTATTGAGCACATCATAATCCTTACTTTTCAAATAACATAGTTATCACCATTTTCATGATGCATAATATGCACTTCCACTGAGGTCCAGAGTACTGAGGTCCAGAACACTGATTCTAGTTCTAGGAATAGAAAACAAGCTGATAAGCAGAATACAGGCTCAGACTCCAAATAATGGAGTTTTTATGGTGTACTCCTCTCTTTGGAGAGATACCAATATCATTAATTGCCAGATCTTTTTCTTTTATCAACATTGAACTCCACATCCACGAGGCCTGTAATGCCTGCAGTAATTTTTTGACCTTCTTTCACAGGACCAACACCTTGGGGAGTGCCTACACATCATCATAATCAACGTTAACTGGGCATCATGTAATGCATGCATTATACTTTAATCTACTAAGGAAACCGATCAAGTGCAAAACATGTCCACAAATAAGGCTCAAAGTAAGTCAAACTAAGCCTAGCTCAAGCGTGGCTAACTTAACTAAGAAATCAACTTATTTCGTAGTTCAACATACCTAACACTACGTCACAAGTTATCTCAGCTTAATGAATCAATAACAAGTCTCATTAATTGAACATTTTAGGCTCCATTTGTTAAGCTAGGACTAGAATTTGTAACTTAATAGTAAAATCATTTTGCATCCATTCAGTTAAGTAATAAGTCAAGCATGCAAAAATGCAAGCTTAGCTTATAGTTAGAAACAAGACAAATAATAAGTAGGCACTGGAGACTCATTTCCAGACCCATCCCCAAGCATGATCTTGAAGCAAATAAAGCAATCCAAGATCACCCCCAATAGAGGTGGCAATCTCTTCATTGTTATTGAATTAAAAATAAAAATAAACAGTTTTTCTTTCCCAAGATTTGGGGAGAAGGGAGGTTGCCCCTTTTGAAGAGCACAGGCGTCTTCGCAAAGGCTCGTAGTAAAACTAACATATAACCTACCAATAATTGTCTACCAACAGAGGTCAAGAACCCCAAGACCTTTTTACAAGGGCACTCGATCCAATCAACTGAACTAACACTTAATGGCCCAAATTATAGTTTAAATAGCAAACAATACGCCAAAAGTATTGAAGACATTCATCATCTAAAATATATCACAAATCTAAATAAGCAGTTGAGGTATCAATGTAATACCAGTTAGAATTACATCTCCTTCAAACAATGTCATCAAAGAGCTTATGTAGCTAATTAAAAATGGAAGTTTGAATATCATGTCCTTGGTTGAGCCCTTCTGCCGAATTTCATCATCTACCTACAACAAAGCAAACCCATGTCTCTGCAATTAATTTAGGTATCTAATGTGTTACTGAAGCAATGCATAATCAATAATAATAGAGCTAAATATTAAAGGAGAAGTACAAAAAAAAAAAAAAAAGCAACTCAAACCTTTAGCCATAATTCTAGATCATCAGGATTTGGTACTGCAGTCTTGGGCAACTACAAATAAATAAAAAACAAATACAGTTGAAGAATATAGGTTATAAAATAAGTAGACATACAAAATAATTGTATTCTCATATCAATAATATCTGTGGGGGACCATGACCCATTGCTTGCTGAAATTTCGGTTTTAACTAGAAAAGAATAGGTATAATTGAATTAAAATCCTACGATACTATATGCATATGAAACTAGTGGAATTTTTTTGTTGTTGCGAAAGACACTGAATAAGAACTTGGGTATGGGGTGTCCAAGTCTCATATCAAGCGGAATGCAATGGTTGGTGGAGTATTTAAGTGGTTTGGTTCCCCCCCTACCCCGATAGCTAGCTTTTAAGAGAGGGTTCCGGAACGCTTGATACTTATCAGACACATCACAATATTGAGGAGCAAGTAATATATTAATCCCATATGACATGCGCCGGGGTAATGCAAGTGTAGGTTGGTATACCAGATCCTTATAAAGCCTTAGGCTATCAACGTCTAAAATTTATATTATCACTATCATTCGTAGTTCTTTACTCCTTAAAACTATCCAAAAAAGAGTGAAATGATTTTTCTAATATTTCATTTATAGAATAGTTTAAGCATCATAGCATACACTTTCTTACAATAGGACTAATTGGTGTGAAAGTGTCCTGTCCTTTTGCCAAAGTCCATGGAAGACCTGCAGACTAACAACAAAAAGGGAAAAAAAAACCACATCAAGTATTAGATCATGAAAATATCATATCTAAATCACCTTAAAAATTACTAAGCAGAAAAATATAACACATTGCCAAAGCAAAAAGGAATTATACACAAATCATTTCATACTTATTTACATCCCACTATCCCAGATTCAAATTAAGTTATAAAATTGATAGACAAAGATACAAATTTACCTTAGCAGTAGATTGAAGGTCCCTAGCAGTCATATCCAATGCTAGAGCATAACCTGATATACCAAAAGCAAGATAATATATTCAATTAATTAACTGAAAGAAAAAGAAAAGGAAAGGAACGAGTGATAAAGTAAGATATATACCGGCAACGTAATCCATGGCAGATGATTCAGGGACATCACGAGCTTTCTTGGCAATAACGACGGCAAGTTCGACTTCGTGATGGAGAGAATTCTCGCTGTGTGGGATTTCAATTGTTCCGCCATTTTTCAAGTAAGACGACGTCGGTTTGAGAAACAACACCGGTGCCTGGTGAAATCAAGTATCAGAGATTTGGAAAATTGAGAAGTGAATGGATTGTTTTTTAGAAGCAAAATTGAAATCGAAAGGGATGATGAGTGACCTTAGGAACGGCGTTTCCAAGTTCTTTAGCGTGAGCGGCGTAGTTTCTACCGACGCCGATGATCTTGGTGCCTAATTCAAACAGCTTCTGACAAGATGCCGTCGACATTTTCTCCGTCGTCTTCTGATTATTCCACTCACTGTCTCAATTCTCAACTCACGCATGCCACGTTGTTAAAGAATTTCTTTCCTTAATTACTTAATCAAAATGCTAATGTGCCAATTTTATTTATTTTATTTTCAACTAGCTTAATAGCCGTGCGCACGCCGCGATATTTTTTCATCGTAGAACGGATATTGTATAGTATGAAATTAATCTCGGTATAATATGATTCATGTTGACTTGCAATTATTGTAGGGATTCTTGATAAATATATATCTTGTATTTTTTTAGTGCGCGTTTATTTGAATTCTAAATATTATTAAATATTAAATTTGACAAATTTCATTAAAAATTATTTTTGTTTATAATTTAAAATTGATATATTTGTTCATTAATTTTTTCCGATAGGGGTCACTAAAGAAATTAGGTCTTTGTAATAATATATGAGTATAAATATAAGTCTTGACGAAATTATAAAAAAATAAACGAGTTTAATGGAGTAAAAATATGAGTATAAATATAAGTCTTGATATATGAGTAAAAACATAGGTCCCATATAAATCACAAAAAAATTAGGTCATCGTATTAGTCCTCATAGAAATTATCAAAAAATAGACAACCTTATTAATATATGAGTAAAAATATAGGTCCCCATAAAAATTATAAAAAATAAGTCAACTTTACAAATATATAATGTAGGTCTCGGATAAATTACCAAAAAAATTAGGTTCTAGTATTAATATATGAGTATAAACATAAGTTTCGTACAAATTATTAAAAAATAGACGGCCTTATTAATATATGAGTAAAAATATAGGTCTGAATAGTAATCACACAAAAATAAGTCATCGTGAGTATAAATATATGGAAGCCCAACTGATGAGTTTCCTCTTGAGAGGGGATTAAGGCAAGGGGATCCCCTATCTCCGTTCCTCTTCTTGCTAGCCGCTGAGGGTTTACATGTGTTGATGGAGGCTATGGAAGCGCAGAATTTATTTGTGGGGTATAGGGTTGGTAATAGTGCCCCGATCTCGGTGTCTCACCTGCAGTTCGCGGATGACACGCTTCTGATGGGGACTAAATGTTGGGCGAATGTCCGAGCGCTGCGAGGTGTGCTTGTTCTTTTCGAGACTATGTGGGGTTTAAAGGTGAACTTCAACAAAAGTATGTTGGTTGGGGTTAATATCCCTGATTCCTGGTTATGTGAGGCGGCGTCAGCTCTAGGCTGTAGAGTGAGAAAGATTCTTTTCCTTTATCTGGGCCTCCCCATTGAGGGTGATCCTAGGCGTTTGAGTTTTTGGGAACCGGTTCGGACACGTTTGAAGAGACAATTATCGGGTTGGAAGAGTCGTTTTCTTTCTTTTGGCGGTCGTTTGGTTTTCCTTAAGTCCGTGTTGACCTCTCTGCCTGTCTATGCTCTTTCCTTCTTCAAAGCTCCCTCAGGTTCACTCTGTAGATAGATGGTTATGGCAGCCAGACGTGGATAGAGGATATACTGTTCGTGGTGCGTACCAGCTTTTGACGGCTCAGGACGTGGGTTCATTAGATGCGGCGACAGGCCTCATTTGGCACTCGCAGGTTCCTTTGAAGGTGTCCATTCTCGCGTGGCGTCTTTTGCGGGATAGGTTACCTACCAAAGTGAATCTGACCTCTCGAGGTATTCTACCCGTCGGGGATAGTCATTGTGTTTCGGGATGCAGCGCGGTGGAGTCGGCTCAGCATGTGTTTCTCTCCTGTGGTATGTTTGGCTCTATATGGTCTCTTGTTAGCTCTTGGGTTGGTTCGGCCTCGGTGACAGCTCAGACACTATCAGATCACTTTATCCAGTTCACGAGTTCAGCAGGTGGCACTCGAGCGCGTCGTTCGTTCATGCAGCTTATATGGCTTGCATGCGTGTGGGTTGTGTGGACAGAACGAAATCACAGACTGTTCAGAGGCTCAACAAATTCTTCATTTCATATGTTGGACAAAATCAAGACTTTTTCCTTTAGGTGGTTGACAGCGAAGAGTTGTACTTTAGCTTTAAACTGCCATAGTTGGTGGTCTAGTCCTATGCTTTGTTTGAGCCTGTGATAGCTTTTTGGTTTTGGATGGTGACTCATTTGTAACTTACTTTGGTTTTCTTGGTACACCTTGTGCTGAGGAGACTTCTTGTTTTATAATATATATCTCATTTTGACTTGTTCAAAAAAAAAAAAAAATATAGGTGACGTTGAAATTATAAATAAAATAGACAATTTTATTAATATATGAGTCAAAATATAGATCTCATATATATAGTAGAAATAAAATATAAAATAATATTATTTTATTAAAATTTAGTATAAAAAGACATTTGTGTCCAATTGTTTGAGTATGTGTCAAAAAATAAAGAAATGGAAGAAGGGTGGATATGTAAATTCAATGGTATCTTTTCTTAAATATACATGTGATGTGATTAGATGTTAACAATTCAATATTATAATGTTTGTCTTTTAAAAACATTCAATTTTTTTAAAATTAAAATAGAGTTTAATGGAGATGAACTAACGGTGTAAAATAATTTTGCACCATCATCCAATAAAAAACCATTATTTTATCATGTCATATCAAGAAAATGTGTTGATGACATAGCGAAACATAAGATTGGTATTGGTTTATAGTGTAAACTTATCAAAATTCTCTCCTGTCATTTTTCTCCTATTTCTTATCCTGCACTGATTTGAGCGGTCGGTCTAATAGTCCATTTTGTTGACTGTTTTAAATCAATGGCTGAAATTTGTGCACGATGGCCGGAAAGGATTTGGTTCCATGTGAAACTACAAATTGTAGTTTTTAACATGACTCTGTCAATATCACCGCTCATCCAAACATCACATAATTAACCAACATAGATTCAATCTATCCCTTGATGTTTTAGATTCAATATATCCCTTGATGTTTTAAGGTTGCAAAGTGTACCAAAAGGCTTCAATGACAATTTGTAAATTAGTTATGCTGGTTTCTTATTCTGTGATAGAATCATAGAATGCATTTTCACAATGTCCTGTCTTTTTTTACATTATCTTTTAATCCATGTTGTAAAAAGTATTGCCTGTACTTTAAATAATTAAATGTTTCAATTTGAGAAGTTCTGATATAGCTCGTACGGCTGCTCATAACCTTAAGGTTACAGGTTCAAATCCTGTCTCCGCAGCATTAATCTATTCATATTGTGTGTCACATTCATCAACCCTTGTATCATCAGCTGTCTCGTATGATCATTAGTGAGCCACATTCCAGAGGGAAATCAAATGAAGTTGTGCCTATCCACGATCTAACGCGTGGGAATAGATGCCGAAGGGTTGTGATCCATACTTGCTCGCAACGAACTGAACAAAGGAAAGTACTATAGGAACCGGGAGAGAATCGTTAATCTTGACCAATTTTATTTTAAAATGACCCCATTCATATAATTTTTTTTATTATGGTCAATATAAAGATTAACCATGCAAATTACAATTACAGCAATTGTTCCTTATCATCAAATTTCATCTCAAATGCAACATGAGTAACTCCGGATTTTCAATTAATTTTTTCCATTCGTTGCAAAATCTTGCAACGGTTGCTCCATCCAAGACTCTATGATCGGCACCGATATTAACCTGGAAGCAGAAAAAAAGAATCAGGTAATGCAGTCGATTCATCTTGTAAACAACATTAGATTAATAAACATATAAAAGAACTAATACACATTCAGCAATTATCTATAAAGTGGACATGCTAATTGCCAAGTATGAACTATAATCATTGAAGATTATTGTAGTTTGTTTCAAAATGTGGTGTTGACTTGTTCATACATCTAGTTGATGAATGTGAATATGAAAGACTTACAGTCATGAGTGATGCAGGATACACATTTCCATCATCAGTAAACTGCGGAACTTTCTGAATTCGACCGATGGCAATAATAGAGACTTCAGGCAGATTAAGAAGCGGGGAACCAAACTTTCCACCAATTGCTCCAATGTTACTCAAAGTGATTGTCCCGCCACATATATCCTCAGAACTTAACTTGTTATCTGAAGCCAATTGTTG
Organism: Trifolium subterraneum; assembly: GCA_951799995.1. NCBI lineage: Eukaryota > Viridiplantae > Streptophyta > Magnoliopsida > Fabales > Fabaceae > Trifolium > Trifolium subterraneum. The sequence goes on from OX637464.1 coordinate 5,706,354, forward strand.
CAACCTTGCTAGGTCTTTGGTTATCTTTTATGAACAAAGAAAATCAGATTGATAAGAACAATCTCTATATGTCTATGAAAAATGTTAAGACATCATTTTCATATGTGCATTATATTTTAACAATAATGCTATGATTGTAAACTAACCTCTAATATGGAAAGATTCTGAACATTTTTTATATTCGGCACAACTAGACCATGTGGTGTTGCCATGGCAATTCCAATGTTGTGCGAACCTGTATCAAATTAACCTATTGTGTCAAATATGGTAAGACACCAAGACAGCTACTACCACAAATATATCATCAAATTAACAGTCACGACTCTAGAATTCAATGATCACCAATTGAAAAAAGGTCCAACATCAACAACCTTCTTAAGCCCACTCGTAGCATGAGAACAACATAAATATATATTATGCTAAGAAACTATTTAACTATGAACCCTATGATTAAGACTGAAAAAATCTTCTCAAACACATTAACTTTTATGTGGCGGAAATCAGTATAGATTATATACTAAGACGATAGTTCAATACGACACAGGCCAAAGAGACAATAGGCTAATGACTGCAACCAGTTTAACCTCACCGTGATATTTAAATCATAGTTTATTTTTTCTTGAATACATGTTTTAACTAAGAAGAAAATCTTACATTCACTCTACAAAATTTCAAAGCAATCAAGATTCAAGGAAGGGGAAAAAAGTTTATGAATCATTCATCCAATTATGTATAAGAACCAAACCTTTAAGGATGACTTCAAATGCATCCTCTTTGAAGCAACTGTTCACATTGGGGTACTTGATGAGAGCCATTGATAGAGATTTGATTAATATTGGAAGGAAAGTATGCTTGACATCCGGATAAGGATTATTCTTTTGAAAAGACGTTTTAAGTTCCACTAGGGCATCACAGTTTATCTCGTCTACATAATGAAAATGTGGGACTTTGGCAGCCAGAGACATTGATTTTACCATCGCTCTTTGGAATCCCCTACAAAATGAAAATAAAACAAAATATAATATAATTAACTTTCTCATGACCAAGTTCTTGATAATTCAATTTCTACAACTCAGAGTAAAGGAAAACACCTTCATACTATTGCAACACTCTAGCTCATCACGGTTTATAAAAATTAATATAAATGACTAACAAATGTCCATCCACATCTAACAAGAAATAGTTAAGGACCTATTTGGTGGTCAGGAAAGGATAGAGATGGATACGATAAGAGAGTTGGATAAGGATAAGATATGGACACGACAAGGCCTTATTCATATCATGTGTTTCTTTCATGCACACCCGATAAAGAAATTATTTTCTTATCATATCTTGTTGGTTCTCTAGTATAAGATTTTAACTAGAGATGAAGGATAGTATAAGGTGACAAGATTAGCTTATCGTACTATGTTGGCTCACCAAAACTAGATTGAGACATGATATGATATTTTTTCATATAATGTCTCTCTTATCCTTGCCACCAAAAGGGTTCAAATCCATGTTTGCATTCAATTTTACCTAAGAGGAAGTATTGTGTCTTCAGAAGGCCTGTCGTATTTATGTTTCGCATCATAACTGTATTCTTCTGCTCCATGAATCTGTTCTCCAAAACCAGCAGATGGAGTTTTAGTGATTCCTTTGTTGACGGCATAATTGAGCACATCTTCTTTTAAAACCCTTCCATCTTTTCCAGTTCCACATACTTCATTTATATCTATACCATGCTCCTTTGCTAGACTCCTTACAGCAGGTGTTGATAGAACTCCTGCTTGTTTACCTTTTCCAATATCAGAATCTAGTTGCTTTACATTTACTGAATCGTCAAAACTTGCTGTAGATACAGACTCATTAACTAATATCTGGTCAGAATCAGGTGACTTAGCATTTTCTGAAACACTAAAAGTCGTTGAAGGACAAGCAGACTCATCAATTAATATCTTTAAAAGGGTTGCTCCAACCTGAAATTGTACCCAATAATAATGTATAGTTGTTAATGAATAGCAATAATGTATAGTTGTTGATGAACAAAAATGATGCACAAATCCCCTGGATATAATTCTCACCAAATGACTCCCTCTCAGCCCTTATTCCTATTTATGGGCAACATGTCTTATTTATTTCTTCTAACCATCTCAACCTAACTAATTAGCTAAGCCTCTTAACTAACAGATCTATCAATATCTGCATAGTGTAGCTTAACATCACAACCAAAATATTAATGCAAGATATAGGTCATTAAAGTATATCTTCCACAGTTACTGGCTTAACGACGTCAATCATTAAAAAAGGCCTTCAAAAGGCCCCATATATATGTGTTATACCATAATGTTCCAATACACCTAAAAGCGGACAATATGTCAGAAAAGCGACGCAACCGACTTGAGGTTGGAACTTGGAACGCGTATCATCTTCCTATGCCATGCTCTTACGTAATCACAAAGAGCAGGCTTGGGGAATTAAATGGTATATAAGCTTTTACTTGATTGGAGTAAGTTATTAAGGGCATTTTTCCCATCTTCCACTGTTCTGTTGTATGTAATCCTAATGGAACAAAATAGATAGCGACCACCAGAGACACATGTCCAGAATATAGTGCAACAAAGAAAATGTCTTTGAACAATCTTATGAAAAATTTGTTCAAAATACTCATAAATGTGTTTCGCAAGAACCTACACCTACATTGTGAAAAAAAAGTTCATTTTTTATCTGCTCAATGTGAGACTCCTAACAGTTTTTCACTTGTTTCATTGGTTCAAGTACTTCCAATTCCCTCAAACATGTTTAAAAAATACAACATTGAATTAAAGCCTAATCTCAAATGAGATATGTTTCAATCAACTTCTCCCAACCCCACCCACACCAATGTAACCTAACAATTTATAAATTGAAACTATAAGAATCATCCTACTGGACTATACCAACAAAATGAGATTTCATATCTCACCTTTACAATGTCACCAGGACCATGAAGAATATTAGAAACTTTTCCTTTGTACCGACTCGTAATTTCTATAGTAGCTTTATCACTTTGAACTTCACACAGTGGTTGAAAATCCTCAACATAATCACCCTACCAATATAACACAATAAACCATTCATAATCATGAATAACAAAAATTCATTGAAAATTGCATACATCAAAATTGAAATTACTACTACACTCACCTCTTGAACATACCATTTGAGAAGTTCACATTCAGCAATACCTTCACCAGTCTGGGCCAAAGGAACTTCAACTATGTTCCCCACAGGAATATCCAAAACAGATTGAGCAGAAAAACAATATCCTCTAACATGCTTAAAATTGAACTACAAAACAGAAATTCAACAAGGGCCATAGTTAATAATCATCATGCATGTTGTTACTGATTAAGAAAAAGGGAAGGGAAAAAAACTCACATCTATGCTAGAATTAGCTTTAGGTAACAGAAAAGAGTTAAAAGACCGTGAAACAGAGGAATGGTAAGAGGAGGAGGAGGACCCAGAAGAGAAAGTTTCAGAAGCAGAAAGATGGAACAATCTCCGGCTATAGATCAAAGCTCTTCTCTGCCAAATTCGGGTAATCAGCATCTTTGCAACGATGAAGAAGGACAAAAAGGGATTTTTGTGTTTATTTTAAGGTTCTGTGTGTGTGTGTTTGATTGTGTTAATGATGTTTGTGAGGGTGGAAAAAACAGGGAAGTTTGAAAAGGAGAAGAGACGTTTGGAAGTGAAACAAGAAACTGAGAAGTGTTTTGTTTTTTGGGTTTGGTTTGGATGATGCTGACAAGCTGCTGACTGGTCGTTTGGTGATAGTGATAATGGAGAAGAGTGTGTGTTTGTTTGTTGAAACTTGATATGGGTCATTATGGGATGAAAAGATAAGGACTGATTAAAATATACCTAAGTTATCTGATTCGGATTGAATCATGATACATGAGTTCAAAGATTTGAATTAAATAAGATAGGAGTAATATAATAATTAAGGGTCATGGTAAACATGGCACTTGTTAAACATTAGAAAATAAAATATAAAATTAATGTCGATAAAGATAACTTTTTACATTTCTAAGATAAGATAATGAATGCACAAGTTTAAAGATGAAATTTCCTTTTTAATATACTTAATCATTACCCAGAGACACTATTTAACATTTTTCAATAATTAATACTCCCTCCGTCCCAAATTATAAGGGAAAAAACAAAAAACACACTTATTAAGAAAAAGTAAAACATGTAAATTTGAAATATGTTTTTGTGGGTTTTTCTTAGAATAAGGTGTATGGGAGATGCAAAAACAATTTTTATTGGTTGTTGTTTATTGAAAAAAAGGGAGAGAGAGAAAATTAAATGCAATTTGCATTTAATTTTATGAGAATAAGGAAAAAACATTCTTGAAAATGGTTTTTTCCCTTATAATTTGGGACAAAAGAAATGAGGTTTTTTCCCTTATAATATGGGACGGAGGGAGTACTACCTCCGTACCAAATTTTATAAAATAACTCATAATTTTTATTTCCTATATAATATTAATTACATTTCTTAATTTATGTAATTTTGTCAAAATAACTTATATTGTGGTATGGAGGGAGTAAACAACTTAAACTAGATAGAAGTATTAGTTTCAAATGTTTAATAAACTTCTCTAAGATGAATAGTTCGAGAAAAAATTGAATTTGGTTTTTAATAAGATCGATTTTATGGGACTTTACTTAATTTACACCCAAACTTTAAATACGGCAACAACACTCACTGTTTTTAAAAAAATTAAAATTAGTTGAGTTATATTTAAACTTCAACTTGAGATATTTTTTGCTAGTTGAGTCGGCATGTTCAGTCAATTATTTTTTGTAGGACGAGTTGGTTTGTTCAGCGTAACTCCTTCAACTTTTTCAACTAATCTTAGATATAATTAATGGGTCATGCTAACAAGTGCCTTCAAAGGAGAGAGGATCCTCTCATGTTGGAAAAAATTGAGGAAATAATGTGGCAATTTAACCATTGATCTCTAAATATAGAATAATATTTAAATTTTAAAGAAATGTCATGAAATAGATCAATGGCTAAAAAGTGAAAATTGAGGGAAATTGAGAGGAAAAAATTTAGAGGATCTGTTTTCCCTTCAAAGTACTCTTTAAACAATTTATTTAAAACCGTCAAAAAAAAATTATTTAAAAAAATAATATATTCAGAAGGTGAAATATTTTAATTCTCAATGTGTTAACTTCATACATTTTCATAAAAAATTCACAAAAACTTATTATTCAAGATACTTAAAGAGTATCTTGAGAACATTCGTTAGGATTTTCCATAATTAATATAAGCGACATTTTGTAGGGGAATTAGTAGCGGATGAGTCAATTGTGTTTTCTTTTTCCTAAATTTAAATCTCAACTGAAAAATTCAACATAATTTTTTTTTCTTCAACCCGGTTTCCAGGACAAGGGTGTTCCGATAATTCAGAGTTCGGCCACGAGGTAAGTAAAGTCTGGCTAAGAAATTGTTCCATCCAAAAATCGAAATCGGGTTTTTCCGAACTTTCGTCCTTTTTTTGAAGCTTATTAATCACTTGAGTCTAATGACTTACTTAAAATTAAACATAATTGCTTCAATATAGAATTGATTTTGGAATTAAATTACTTCTACTATAAAAAAGAAAACATCATAAAAATATCATCAAACCAAATTAGACCTTTTAAAATTCAAATTGAACACAAATTTAAGCCTCATTGTATCCTACATGAAGAAAAAAAATTCAAATCAACCATAAGTCCATACATGTTGCATAAGAGTGAAAATTTTGTTTAGCAATTATAAAGCAACACTTGGCAAGTAACAATTTATACTTTTTAGAGTACCCATCTATAACAAAATTTACCTTCCTCAGCTTGGACTTTAAGACAAAAGAGAAGTTACTTTGTTTTTGCAAAGCTTTAAGGAAAGTTGGTTGATGTTGATATTCTTTCTCAACACACACATAACATTAATCTGTTTTAGGCCAAACAAATCTCTTAACACACGCACTTAGAAGTATCATATAGAAGCACAGAAGATTTGTCAAGACTAAGTTAGTGAGTAGTCAAGAGAGGTCTAATAGTGTAACCATTAATTAACTAATTCACTTGCAAATATTTAGGCTCTGATCGATAAAAAAGAGCGGATAGCTGATAAACTAACTTATAGCGGATGAGCTTATAAGCTAGCTTTTACCAGATAGCGAATAAGCTAGCTGATTGAATTTGTAGTGTTTGGTAAAATTAGCGGTTGAACTAACTTATAAGTATGAAATGACATAAAAAAGATATGTTTAATTAATATTTAATATTTTTCAAGTAAGATGATAGAGATAAAATTGGAAGAAAAAATGATAAGCTATAAGCTATTTGAAATAGCATTTGAAAATTAAGCTATAAACTAGTAAAATAAACTAAAATGTATAAACTAATTTATTGGCCTTTCCAAACAGAGCCTTAGCGTGCTCATAAAAAATCTCACCCCCATTTTAAAACCATGTTGAAAACTCACATCAATCAATTTTGTGATATTCATAGCTCTATATATTGGTTTGGGCTCACGTTGTATGGGCCTTATAGTTGTTGTTAAACAATGTTATCTATCGACTAGTGTAAAGCTTCTTTCTTTTCGCACCCCACAGTTTTCACGTCGCCATCCCTAAAATAAAACTTTCAAATTTATTTATTTCTGATTGTATAATTCATGTGTAAAAAATTCATTTTACACATTCATATTTTTAAAATTTGAATACTTCCTATTCATAGTTTGGATCCTCTTGTAGCAAAACAATTGCGGCCACTTATTTTAAAATTTGAATACTCCCTATTTAGATTTTAAGATTTCACGATTTAAATTTCAACTCAATTTTACATAGTAAAACAATTGTGGCCACTTATTTTAATTGGACGTCTCAAAACAAGTTTGTCTAGTCATCATTCAACCATAATTCTTCATATAGTTTTTGTCAATGCCCGATCGAAGACTTGTCATAGTGCACTAAATAATTATAGGCATGAATGTACAATTTTGTTAGAGTGCAACCGGGTTTTTCGATAATAAATGTATCGAAGCTATCAATACCCGAGAAAGTACAATAAGACAACTCATGGCAAAAGTATTATATTAATATATGTTGTGATGGATTAGAAATGAAGAGGACACAAAAGTTCCCTTCTCATGCTATGTAACTGCGTGTAAAAAAGGCATTCTCCAACCATAACATAACAGATGCTAACATGCAACCTAACAAATTGTTTCACACAGAGTCGTATACAACAGGTTATATAAAAGCCAAAGTCTTAACTCCTAATCAGATGAGTTGTTACACACTCTTTAGCGGATTTCGAATTTCATTACCACCGTCTGACCAACACCCTTTGGGGGTCTAGGTTAGCGCACATTTTGTCACCGTAACCCAGCTTCCGGTTCATCCTGCATCGCCAGTTCTGCTTACCAAAAATGGCCCACTTGGAGCTCTCGATTCCATGGTATGGCTCAACAGAGCAGGCACACCGTCCTACCTATTTAAAGTTTGAGAATAGGGCGAGGGTGTTGCGTTTTCGATGCCTCTAATCATTGGCTTTGCCAGATAGAACTCGCCATCGGGCTCCAACTATCCTGGGAGAAACTTCGAGGTCAGTCGCTGGTACAACCCACAAGAGGATCCATCAATCATCTTCCTTGTGCCATACAAGTTTACTTGCTCGTTGACTCGCACACATGTCAAACTCCTTGGTTCGTGCTTCAAGACGGGTCGAATGAGAAGCCGCTGACGCAAGAGCACGCAACTGCCAAAGCACACTGAAATGGCGTGCGTTGTTGTCCACGATCATGATGATGATGTCTCCGCGAGTGTCAGATTCAGTGTTAGTAACTTTTTACGATTGAGTTGTTTGTTCATTATAGTGGTCATCCTAATATGACAACAAAAAAAAATTATATAATTCGAAAGAAAAAAAAGGTTCACAAGTCTAACCCTTTTTCTATTAATTTAAATACTATTTTTTTCGTCAAAATTATCCAAAAGAAAAAAAAAATTACCATTGTTCATGGCCGTAAATCTAAACTTTGGCCGTCTTTATAATAAATAAAATTAGTTTATAGCTACAAGTAGGATGCAAGTTTGCATACTTGGATCCCAAATTTAAGTTATAAATCTTGACTATTGATATAAAATTTCACGATTCAAATTTCAATTCAATTTTATACAGTAAAACAATTGCGGGCCACTTATTTTAATTGGACGGCTCGAAGCAAGTTTGCCTAATCACCATTTTCTACCAATGAGTCCATGACCATGACCTGCAAACGAGTGCTTGAAATGATAGGGTATGCTTGGTTAGTTTTATGAAAAGTATATGTTGGGAAAAGGACAAACCTAAAGTATTTTACCATTGTGATTGATGTTACTATTCTCTCCAAATGTTCCAAACTTAAGTACTAGTCAATATTATCCAGTCAAAAAAAAAGAAAAAGAAAAAGTAGTCAATGTTAAAGACTTAAAAAAATATTAAGACTCATATTATGAAACCTGCTATCAAACAATGAATTAGTTTCATACGGTAACTAATTATAATTATTGATTTGAGTTCGGACAGTTCAAATTTAAAACAATCGATTGAGGTGTAACTACCAGAAATCTGCTTCCCTCGTATTAACATGTTTCTTTCTAGTTTCTACCACTCACATAGTCCAAAAATAAAAAAGGTTGAACAATGCAGTCACACTCACTCACTCAGTGACTAGCTCACACAACTCATGGCATTGTTTCCTTTCACCTAATTAAAAGCTCACACAAAAGTTAAATGCGACTGGGCACTACTCATTCATTCTTTTTAACCATGATAGAGATCGGTAGATGGATAAATATACATAAATAAATAACTGCCACACCAAACCAAAAACCACATCAATTTCCACTACACGACAAAATAGTTCAATTTTCAACCCTAAAAAATATTTAAAAATAAATAAAAAAGTTTGTGTACGTGGCAGTAAAATAGCAAAAACAGTCAAATCTTCGTCCTTTGTTACTGCTACATAGCTGTAGTGGGCCCCACTATACTATCTTTTCGTACTATTCCATCTTCTCCTTCTTTTATTTTTCCTATTTATGTTATTACATTTTTCATTCACTACCACCAACTTAAAACATAGTGTGAACAATTTAATAGTGACACCACAATAAAAAATATAATCATAGAATGAAATATGGTTGGTCTTGGTATTGTGTTAGAAGAAGTTGAAACAAAGAAAAATAGTAGCATCAACAACAACAATACTAATATTCATCAAGTTATTAACAAAACTACTATGAATATGCTTACCACTATCAACAACAACAAAAATTCTTCACTTTCTTATTCTTCTTCTCACCATTTTCCTTTTCAGAAATCCACTTTTCTTGACCAATGTTTTCTATGCAACAAGAAGCTCTTACCTGAGAAAGATATCTACATGTACAAGTAAGTTCTTGGAACCAAAATATTTTCACTTTTTTTTATTTTTTTATTTTATCTCATATAGTTTAGATCTTATAATGCATTTTTTTCCTTCTTCATTTCTTTGTTCCTTACCTAAAAAAAATAAAAAATTAACCAGATCTTTTAATATTAATATGTTACTTGAATTTTGTATTATTATTATTAATTTTTTTTGGTCATGTTGACACATTTATTTATATTTATTTACTATATGAATATTATTTATACAGAGGGGACAGAGCATTTTGTAGCGTGGATTGTAGGTGCAAGCAGATTTTAAGGGATGAGGAAGAGGCTATTGAGAAGAAGAAATAATGTTCTTTGGATTAGATGGTATTTTTTTTTTTCTTACTTTTTTTGAAGAGTGACACTAGAAATGGAATATGGAGGGATTTTTTTTAGGGATGGTATTGGTAATCCAGTTTTTCACCCATGGTTTAAGTTTTGTAATGAATGACCTAAGGACCCTTTGTCCTTTATTTTGCTTCCTAGTATGAAGCCAAAATGTCCTTTCACATTTTAATTATTTTGGGTCCATCTATTGTAATATGAGGGACTTTCTTTATGGTGGTGGTGGTTTTTGCTATGCTTTCACTTTCTTTCTTTTAGTACAAAATGCTTTAACTTTCTTTTTGGTGTATTTATTTATGCTTTTACTTTATTGCCCAAGTTATAGAGAAATACTTACTATTTTTCTTTAAGTTTTTTTTCACACAGTTGAAATATTGAGGGTATTTATGGTATTATGTTTTCAACCATCATATCAGTAAGTCAAGTTATATCACATTTGATTTAACCTAGAATTTATTAATTAATCTAATGGTGAAAACATATTTGTGTATGGTAAAAACTTAGCTCACTTATGCTATATAGAATTGACCTCTTTATGATGTGGTTGTTTAGTTGAATTGAAACTTTAAATGTGATTCATTTTGTCAATTTTTATTTGATGAATTGTTTAGTACACATCTTATTTAGATATGTACCGGTACACTGCCGAGGAGAAGAGAATAATTCTAATAGGTTCATGAATAATGTTTATTAATTTTTAGAGTTATCAAAATTATCCACCTCAATATAGTTGGTTAGTTTTTATGATTTAATCAAAGATAATTAAGATTGAGAAGTTATTGTGCCCCTGGTGGATGGTGACGATTCTTAATTTGAAGTTATAGGACTTGATAGAGGTGTTTGTTTTGAACCAAAATGACAAGTTTTTGCAGAGGTATATATACAATACTAGAATATTTACAATTTGCTAAGTAGGACATATTTGATATTTATATTTCACAGGGGTACACCTGATCAGGAGCATATATAAATGTCTTCAAATCAAACTATATGTGCATATTTTTTACTGGTTTATTTTTGTTATATACGTATTTGATATTATATGTGGTTTAATTAGTGTTTACTAACATGCATGTACGTGTTAATTGGTTGTTCTAGATATCATAAAATAGTTCCAATTGGCAATAGAATTTAGTTTACGTTAGTGTATGTATTAGTTGGCTTCAAATACTAATTAATCATGAACACCAAGTTGGCAATGCTATGGTCGGTTGTCCATTAGCTAGATATATAATTACTACAAATTGTGTTATTAGAACATTTTATGACATTTGGATCACATTTTGGGAGCCTGAGCAAATCTTGAAACTCTTTTTTAGGGAAAGCTAGGAAAGAATATTATAATTTTTAGTGAAGTTTGTCTGACATGTTTAAATTAATAATACAAACTGTGTGTGATTCTGTTTGAGAGATACTCCATGCATCCCAACTCAAACATAAGGGAAATTTTTCATTTTTTTAATTATGATTCAAAATATTAGTAAATTCTAACAGAATTATTTTTTATATATATATTAACGTTATCATACTAAATATATCCTTGTTTCTCTCATGTAACCAAAAAAAAAAAATACTAAATATATCCTTTCATTTCATGTTTTGAAAAATAATATTTGTTCATGTAGAAAACTAAATGAAGAGGATTTATAATCTAAAAATTATAGTTTTGTTTTTATTACGTCAAAAATATTAAATAGGTTAAATAATATTCTTTAATTAGAATACATTTTTAGACTAAAAAGAGTATATATATCAATAGAAAAATTAATAAAATATATTAAAATAATTATGTGTAGTTTGGATTGGATAGTTCAATTTATTTGAATTAAAAGTTAAAGGAGTTTGAAATGTTAAATAAAGGATCGGAATCCGAACTGTGATCAAAGAAAAAATTAAAGTTGATTTTTTCTTTAGAAAAAATTTAAGGGTACTTTTGTTTTCATAATATACATAAATATAGTTGTACTATACTAGTATTTTCTCTTTTTTAATCCCATATATATGATTGAACCAAAAAGTGTGATTTAACTTTTGAGTTTAAGTCTTCCCATTTGAGTCCCCCTATACACACGATTGGCTTTGCAAATTTTTTGCTTATTGAAATAATGATTTTGAGCTGCTTTCACCAAGTTTGTTCAAGTCTTATCTTAAAATCCACTGCATGCCTTAAGAGTTACTACGTGTGTTTGATTTTTGCCCAATATTATATATGGCTCCATCATTTTTATTATCATATTTGATTTGATCATATATCACAGTCAACTTATGAGTTTATAAATAAACTCTCGATTACCATTTTGTGCTATCACTTCGGTTTCCATTTTTGTTGTTTTGATACCTTCACTCTATTGTTGGAGACAAACCTGTTGCACCTTTAGAGATTTTGTTACATCATTTTTATTGGATATCCTGTCATGTATGTGTTTCTTTCTCCAACATCGTTTGCCTTTTTGTGCATGAGAGAATGAAGAGAGACGAGGTGGTCCATATCCGTCATTTGATATTAAGAAGGCTCGCATTAGATATAGGTTGGCCTGAACAGAATTTATAAGTAAAAGTTAATCTCGTTTTACAGAATTAAGTCCAACTTTCAATTACAGTATAAGATTTGACATATATAAAAGCCCTTTATTAAAGGGTAGGGGATTTGAAAGGGAGATGTTACATCTGAAATAATTGGACAGGACTAGCTAGGTAGAATTAGAGAAGAAAATGAAGGTTCAACAAATAGTTGAAATTTTAGTAAAGATATAAATAGATAATTGAAATTCAAAATCAAGACTTTATTTTCATATAGAAAACAGAGTTAGATAAGGTGGAAAGAAACATGAGTTTTTTAATGGCCTTGAAAGCCGTCCAATAGTAGAGTAGGTGGCTGCTCATCGTAAGCAAAAGGTATACCTTTGAATTTTGATGTAACATAAAGTGTCCTAAAGCCATTTCATTGGAGTTGGGGGAGTTTCATTATCCATTTTACCTTGTACTAGTATGTATAGTACTCATTAAGAAGTTTTATATATAAGAAAAAAAAAATTTTTTAGATTCATTAAGAATGTAATGTATCTGAGTAGTAAACTATGAATTCTTGTACCCAAAAAGTAACTATAAACATTCACACACAAATATTCAGTTTCAAAATCCAATCTTCAATTTTTAAAATAATCAACCAAGAATGAGAACCTTGGAATAATACTTTCATATATGGCCAATTCAATTATGAAACTTGGAATAGATACTTTCGTACGTGCCAATTCAGTTGTTGAAATTTGCAGCTGCAAACCACAGAAAGAGAACCAACCAAAGATAAATCTAATAAATCATTGTAATTGGAATCTGATGCTGTTTTGTCATTATTCTCTGCTTGTGTCCTTTAAGTTTAACCCTCTCTTTTGTTTTTGGGTGAAGAACCTGCACTCTCCCAATTGGATCTCACGCATCACTGTACATGTTGTTGCATCCACACTATACAGTCCTTAGATCTAAGACAAAATCCAAAGGTTCTACTAGTATATTTTAGGGGATCCAAATTCATCTGTCTTTATGAGTATTCTCGTGAATAATTTTGTTGCTATATTTGGAACAAACGTAAATTTGGACCCACAAATATATATAATTGCAACATGACAAAACTCTTGTTTGAATTTACTATGAATGCAACATTGTGATTCTGTTGAATAGCTTTCGCAATTTTCTTCATCACATCATGTTAATGATGGAAGGATTAAGGTCAAAACATTCCACATAACCTAGAGTGTGTGCATGCTAATTTAACTGTACACACAGATTTTAGAATCTGGAAAACAATAAATATTTGCAAGATAAGATATGTGGAATGAAAACAAAATTACAGTAGTAATAAAAAAGAATTCCCAAGACATGTGAATGGAATGGAACATAAACACAAAGGAAAACAGAAAGAAGATCAACAATTTAATTCATATCCAAACTTGAGAATCAGTTTGCATGAAATTAGATATACAAGCACAAGAATGTCTTGTAAAGAGTTTGTGCCAGTGGATTTAATACATACAAGAGCTAATATAGCAGCATAATCACAAGACAATTCTCGTAGCTGTCAACTTTTTTGTCTCCATCAGAATAAGGCTAGCCAGACTTGAAAAGCAAAACCGCTTTCTGATCCAAATAGAAATAAACAAAGTGATTTGTTTCATGAGTCACGTATGAACCTGCAAAAAGAAAGAAATTTCTATGAACACACTTTGATCATAAACTGGGTTTGTCATTCTAAGAATTAAAACACCATATAGAAGAATGTCATTAGGCTTAGCAGGACCAAAACAATTAAATCCACATTTGTTTTGGCAGTCTGAATTTTGTCAAAAAAAGATATACAAAAGTGCTCTAAGACATAAATGACATGATATCTCTGAAAGTGTGGTTGTGCAGTACAATATGGCATTGAAGTTGCATCAAGAACTGTATGGTTTCAGTATCTGAAACTTGAGCTTAATTCAAGCTTTGATTGTGCTGGACTGCCAACCTTGCAGTCCCTCCATCCCCATCAACCCCATCTAATAATAGTTATACAGTATCTTTCAATACACTTCCTGATACACAATTGCCATAAATTCCTCAAGGCCTACCTGATATGACATTGAGTGGTAACATTTGTTTGAAAAAAAAGGTCTGAACATTAATTGACATGCTAGAGCCGACCACACTCCCTTCTTTTTAGAAGTAATATATTTAGAATAAGGAATATATTTGATTAACGGCATCTGTCTTTCTGGCTTCAAATACCAGGGAGCCAAATGATATAGTTTCACTACATCAAAAATTTACTGGAGTGACTTATTCAAAATATTATCGGACTCCTAAGTTCAGCAAACAACTCCATTGATCATATCAAACTTTTAAACTAAGCTTAATGGTTAAGACTTAAGATGTGCAGAATGACGGGAGTAGAAATCACATAGGCAAAGTTTCAGACTCAAGCTGTGTGGCCAGTAATTTTAAATACATATTCACACTAGTAAAGAAGTCAAGAGATTCATTCAGATTTGACTTCCTTTTCGACATCATAGAAAAGGAAAAAAAGAAAAGAGAATATTGGTTTATGCCTGACAGCAAAAATTCTTTATTATAAAATATATGAAAGTAAAAACCCTACTCTCAGATGTGTTAGCATTCATATAACAAATCAACACACATGTGTGTTCTATTCTGCACCATCAAGAGCATAGTTTGATATTCGGATCATATATTACATGTGTTTGATTTCATGAAGAAATTTAAACCATGTGAGAGGTGAAAGCATACAAACTCGGTAAATCACCAAGAGACCACAGACTAACTCAACCTTAAATCTTTATCACACTCACAACAATCGCATGTAAACAATTTAGCATGATATTTGGATTTTGGAAATTCACATAAAGCTAGAAACAACAAAATGTTGGATGTCGAAAAGGGACAATCTAGTAAACTGTAAACAGATAACTTCAAGCCTATTCTATCCCCATCACACTCAATCCACTCTTAAATTAACAAACCAAATACTATAACCGAACACAACTGACTTCAAATTAGCATGATGAACTGACACATCTCTATTCCATGGAAGAGAAAAAGAACACAATAAAAAACCCTGCAAATAACACAGAACATGACGCGGTCCTATGCTCCTGCAATCAAACTCAGCTGGACCATTTTCAATCATCACCCCTAAGTTACTCACTCTAGAATTACAATCACTCATATCCAAGCAGGTATAACTTCAAAACCTACAAATCCCTAATTAATCTATAAAGCACCAACACATAGACACCACTAATAATCTTAAAAAATGGGAGCACTCAAATATAACGTGTCACACCTTCGATCTGAAATGTTGGTGTTACATAGAATTTAATTGTTAACATAAAAAATTATCACTTAGACTTTCTATCTGCTAACTTCAAACTAGAATTCCCAATAAATCATATGCCATTGTTATTATTATGTTCACTCCTCCAGAAACTATAAGTTCAACAAAATACAGAGAACAAAAATATCCAACTATAGACCAATTAAGCTAACAGCCGCCAAGTGGAAATACATAACATAGTAGTTAGTAGAAAATTCTAGGTTTTCAAAATTACTACTCGTGAGCTAGAAATTGGTAAAATCAACAGCATTTGCAGAACAAAATCAAGAAATCGAAGTAAAAATATGCATTAATTAAGCATAGATGATTAGTTTATAGATCTAATTGACGGAACAAAAAGAGAGAAAAATACCGAAATTGCGACCGACGATGCAATGCCAAGTAGGACCATGCCTCTTGTCAAACTCTTTCTTTATAGTCTCTGCAACATCTTTCTCTACGTTGTGCCTCTCAAATGCCTAATAATAATAATAATTCAATTTCATAATAATATTCATAAAATAAAAAGTGAAAAAAATAATAAGAAAAATGGAAGAAGAAAGTGAATGTTGAAGACTAAGAGAGACTAACGACGACGGCGATATCAACGGCCTCTTTTTGCATGTCAGGAAGCATATCGGCGCTTTTGATTATGACTTTTTTAGGTGCGGGTGGTACAGGAGAAGCAGATGCAGAGAGTGGTGATGGAATTAGTGGCTTTCGATCTTCGGAGTGGGATTTCGCCATTAGAGATGCTCCTCCACCTACGTTGTGCTTCTTCGCCTCTTCGCTCATCTTTCTTTTCCCTAATTCTGATTCTCTCTCTCAGATGAATGATGACTGTGTTTGTGACTTTGTGTTTGTGTGAGGTGTGAAGAAAGAAGAATGAGATTCTCGTTTTCTCTCGTTGGTCCGTAGTTTTTAACTCAGAATAATAGAATCGTTGTTGTTTTACCTTTTTACCTTTCACTATCGTATGAATTGATAGTGTAGGGTAAGTGTGTGGTAGATTGGATGGGATGGGGCTCTCACTCACACACACCTTATTATTAGTCTTTTTTTTTTTTTTTTCCTCTTCGATTTGACGTAATAACTGTATCACGCAAATATTCATCTTAATTGTTTGATGTGAAATTGACGTTTGCAAATGTTTACGGTTGATTTTGTTAGTGTAGTAATTTAAATTGTTTCATTTCAAAACGATGGTTGAGATTTAAAGCAATGTGTAAATTTGTGATTTTCTTATGGTATGTAATTTCCGTCTCTTTCCCCTTTTACTTTTCTTTTTTATTATTATAGATTTTTTTAACTGAGTTAAATGTGCACACCTCTTTTAATCGAATAATTACTTTTGTTGGATATGATCTCGTTTTTTATTCGTGAGATTTGAATATTTATTAACATCATTGTGAGATTTGAATTAATAACAAAAATATTTATTAATTATTAACAAACATTTATGAATTTGCTATAATGAAATTTAAAAAAAAAAGGCATAAATGCAAGAACAAAAATAAAGGATGGTAATAAGATAGGGGTGCTGTACTCAAGCTTCTCGAGAGAAGATGAATGGTAAGTTTTGAAGAAAGATTACCACAAGAAAACTTAGTTTCTTGATAAAATCGTAGAGTGTGTTTGATTCCCTAAAAAACAAGGGATTGAATAATATAACTTCAGTTATACTGTATTTGATTTTAAAATTGTTCTTGATATTGGATAAATTGAGGGCCAATAAACAAGCTAAAAATTGGAATTATTGTCTTTCATTGAACAAACTATAATTATCGATTGTTTTCATTACTTTGGTGTGGTCTAATTAGAGTAAAAAAAAAAACCAACATTGTTGTCTTACAATAGAAGAAAAGATAATGCATAATTGGAAATAATATTTGCCTCAAAGCACACTTCTTTCTTGGATTTGAATTATCATTTGCTCATCGATCTCTTTCTTCATTCTTCAATAAGCTTTGTCTCTTCTCATTAGCTTTCTTGGGTGCCACCCTTCATGCATTCTTCAACCCATTTTATTTTAATCATGTCATCAATGTCAATATCATTTCACACCATACAATAAAAATATTATTTTATACAAATAATATTATTTTCAAATTTGTGTAGTTAATTTTTTAAAAATTTAAAAAATTATATTTTTATTCTCTTTTTTCCCCCTCTATTATATTTCAATATACAAACAAATAGATATCAATCGTTAGTTGATTCAGTGGTAGTTGACGCTTAACTTGGTAGGGAGGATCACGGTTCGATCTCCCGCAACTGCAGTCGAAAACGGGCTCAAACCATTTGATACTAAAACTGACTCCCGAACCAGATTAAACTGGTGGTGAAAACAAAAAAACAAATGGATGTTAAAAAACACGCATATTATTTTAAACACCATTATATTAACTTTATATGTGAGATTTGTTTCGAAAATAGTAGAGCCCACTTGTAATAAAATGTTTAATGTTGAAAGAAATATTATTCTTCCTTTGACATGATGCAACATGATGATTGTCATTTTGTCCATTTGCAAGTCATGTTGTACTATAAATATGACGATGGACAATTGATTGAAGGCAGTCCCTCCAATATCATATGTAAACAAATTTTCAGTTTTTAAGTTCACTCGATTAAAAAAAAAAAAGTTCACCCGATTATTAATTTATCGGAGAGAATTCAAGGGTAGAGGAATGTAGGTCAACCAGTTAAGTTCCAATAAAAATGAATATAAATAGTCTCATAAGTCCTAGTTCAATCGGTAAAATGCTGAAATTATAAGGCCGAACGTCGTGACCCGGATTCGAATGTAACTTTAATTTAAGTGGATTACCACTTCATTTAAGACAAAATCCCGTCATATATTAAATATCATTTATTAGGCTACAACGTTTAAAAATTGTAACTGATAAAAATGGATAGCCAAAATCACCACTGTAACATCCATTTTTAACTGAACAGTGCACTCCAATTGCAATACAGTGAGAGAAATTTTAACTAGATAGCCAAAATCTATTTCCATAGCCAAATATGTCAAGGAATTATAACCAAACATGCCATTAAGAATCAGCTACAATTAAACATTGAACCAAAACACATCATATTTCAATTAAAATTGCTTAACATCACAGAAGCTACAATTAAACCAGAACACACCAGATTTGATTAAATTATGACTACAAGTATAGAATCAACAATATCATTGAACCATAACACATCATATTTCAATTAAAATTGCTTAACATCGTATTTTAAATTATCCAGACCCGGTTTTAAAGGAGGGCAACCAGGCCCACAGCCCAGGGCCTCAACTTTTTTGGGGCCTCAATATTTTTTTTTTAAAAGCCCATCATTTAAGATAGAGGTTAAGTATTAATGAGGAGAATATATCACAAGCAATGTCATTGGGTGTAGTGGTTATCCTTCTGCTATATTACCATGGGGATCTGTGTTCAATTCCCACTGGTGACATATTTTTGATTTTATTTTAAGAGGTCAGAAAAATTAAATAAATAGTTTGGGAGAATGAATATTGAACTCACTATAAACCAACAAATAAATAGTTTCAATCATTTATAATACATCTAAAATTCTAAATAATTTGTTTTTCTGTTTTTGGTGCATACATCTAAATAAGTTTTTTTGATAATACATCTAAATAATTTTAATAATATATATTTGTTCATAATGAATATTACATAAGCAATTTCAAAAATTGTTTTTTTTTTATAAAATAATGAGTTTTTTTTTATATTCTATAAATATAGTCACTGTATAACTTATAAATAATTTTACAACTTTATTTATAAAAAAACAACTACATTATGTTATTTCTTTGAAAATAAATAATTAATTTCTAAAATTAAGTTGCAATTATATTAAAAATACTATCAATTTTTAATGATATTAGTTTGAAAGTGTATATTATTATTATTAATGATTAGAATATAACTATATTTTATATTATAAATAAAAAATTATATTTTTTTAATAAAAAAAATTAATTTTACTTTTAAAGGGCCTTATTATCCAATTCGTCCGGGGCCTCGAAATATATTGAGACGGCCCTGAAATTCTCTATAAATTGCTTAACATCACAGAAGCTACAATTAAGAATAAGCAAAGATACAATTAAAATTGCTTAAGATTGAGCATGGAGAAGCAGGCAGCGCCGGAAATCAACGGTTAAATCACCGTCGAGATTGAGCATGGTTCGTCGCAAATCGCATCATGCGCATGGTGTTGCTTTGGGTTTTGGACTTTTGGGTGACTGTTGAGTGGATGGGTATTAACCAGATTAAAACCAAATCCGAATAATGAATTTGGTTGGATAACCAACTAGTTGAAATGGGTTTGGATAATAACCATTTATTAAGATCCGGATCTTTTAAAATGGGTTTGGATATGGTTATGAGTTTGGGCCTCTTAACCGGACATTTTGCACACGCCTACGAGCCCGTGACTTTGTTCCATTTACTATCCTCAATTTTTTGTTCATTTATAAGAGGGATAAACATGAATAATAGATTAATGAGATTCGTTTAATAAGTGGATGTCACTAAGTCTCACTAATTTTTATCTGTATATACCTCTCTCATAAATGAACAACAAATTAATGATAGTCAATAGAGCAAAGTCAAACTAATTCTACAATATTTGTCATCAACGTTAAAAATATGAATGTTGGGAATATCAATCTTATAAATTGCAGCCCATAAGTCGGTGGAAATGAGATGCATTCGAATTATCCGTGACCATTTGATTATGATTTAGAAAAGAAGAGAAAATTAAATGGAATGGCGTGTCTCTGAAGCCATGCAATGGACAACGGGTTTGCACACGTTTTCTACAAAATGGTTGCCTATTATGTAATGGCAACGATTAATGAAGTCGACGACAAAGTCTGTTTTATTAGCCGTGTGAAAATTGTAATGATAGACAATAATTTTATCCTATGTTCATACAATATATTGAATTATGTAATTTTTTATGCAACAATGGATAGTCGTTCTTGGTCAAAAAAAAAAAAAAGGATAGTCGTTCTCTTAGTGTATTACAAAAACAACAATTTTTTAGTGGAGAATATGTCTTAAAATGGTCGAACCTTCTACTAGCACCCATTGCGATTTGAGTTCACCATAAACCTAGCCCCAACCCATAACAAGTGCAGGGTGGACTACCGCTCAGGGCCTCAGTTTTGTAAATGTAAAAAATCAAATGTGAATTAATACGCTAGTGACATGTTTGAAATATTTGATTGGGTACACACATAAGGTGTTTGGAGTATTTGATTGGACAACCCCAAATATAAACTGTTTGGGTACACACATAAAATTATATATCATTTAATTATTTAATATTTAATATATATAACTATTTATATTTTTCTAGCTTTTCATTTTTATGTCTGAATGTCTAAATATTGTGTCCATGTAAAACCTTTTCCCTTGTGAGACGATGTTTTACATAAGTGTATTGGGTGCAATCAACACCTATACCGCTGGAAGTCTCGATTGCAACCATTTGATCTTGATCAGATGGTTCATGTATTAAAGTTAAAATATTTATGTTTCAAACACTAAACCTACATTAAAATCTGAGCCACCTAATACCGATCAAACGATTGAGAGCTACTAACTACAATTTGACAGCATAAAAAGTGATTGCATCAGATACATTTCCAATATTTTACACTAACTTTCAATAAAATATCACAATGTTTCCATTTCTAACTACCTTACAAAAATGAGATAATTGTGATAATACAGTAGATTTTTATTGAATGTCACCCAAAACATAAATATGTAAATCCAATAAAATTTTATTTTTGTAGAAAATAAAACCAAATTTTACTAATATTACATACACCAAAAACACTATTTATCTTACTAAAAAAAACATTATTTATATTACTAAAACAAAAAGAGAGATTTTGGGAGGGGGCTGGAACCACTTGATGCCAGAACTGACCCCCGAACCAGATTAAACTGGTGGTGAATACCAAAAAAAGAGAGATTTAACACAGAATTTCAACGCCATATAACTAGTATTTTCTTAGTAAAAAAAAAAAAACTCCATGTACTTAGAAACCCATACGCGAAGAAACTTGATAGAGTGGGAACACTGGTGAGAAGCGCGCGTAGAGTTGCGGATAAGTATGGGTTAACTGTAATAATGATGTTAGGATTTGGATATATACACACAGAACAAATATTAAGATAATGTATTAATTCTTTCAAAAAAAGATAATGTATTAATTAATTAATTATTAATGATATAAATAAGATGGTGTGCCAAATACGATATAAGGTGACTACTACTACTATTACTACTACCGTTGTTCCTGAATTGTAGTGCTAATAATAGTCACTCTAAACTAAAGGGTCCGTTTACGACACTTCTTCTCTTCCTTCACTCTTGAATCTCTCAAAACCAAAACAAATCCATTCTCATCATCGCATTGTGATTAGTTTCTCTGTAATCAAAATGGATAGCAGAAAAGGGCACACGGTTATGAACGTTGGAGCTGATGGAGTTGCCATCATCACCATCATCAATCCTCCTGTCAATTCTCTCTCCTTTGATGGTATATTCATATTCATATACTTCTAATTCCTCATTTCCCTTATTCGATTTCATTTTTCACTTTCCAATTGCTTATTGTTAAAATTGATTCGGTGTTTATGATCTATGTATGTCGCTGAGATTAAATTTATCACTGTTTCATTATTTCATCACTATCATTAACTTGATTTCAATAATTATGCAGTGATATAAAACCTAGAAAGAACGGATATAATATAATATATGCATAAATTTAGTATTGAATTGATATCAAAACAAAAAAAATTGAATCAAAAGATAGAAACAAACAATATTATAAGAGATAATATAACAGATAACGTGATTATGAATTTATGATGGATATAATAAAATATTACTAGTGTGTTCCCTTTTGTTTTGATGTATAAGGTTTAAAAAACTGAATGGAATAGTATTGTAGAATTGTAAGATACAATAAAACTTGATGTGTTTGTGCTTCCTTGCATAAAAAGTCAATTAGTTAACTTATGAATAGATTAATGATGCTATTTGTAATTTCCAACAGTACAATGGTTTTGTTTTTCTTGCTTGTAGCGACTAAATTAAGAAGCATTTTTGTTTGCCTGTTTAATTTTTTTCCGTCTGTATAATTCGATAATTTGATGAATGAGGTGGATGACGATTGACAACAAAGGACATGGAGTTCGATGTGTGTGTCTCACACTTAATTTCTACCCGAATATAATCATGGTTTCGGTTAATTGTAGTTTATTCAATTTGTTCTGTCCTTAATGACTATTGACTATTGAAGCTAACTTTGGTGATTACATTTTGGCTTAAACTTTTTGTGTCATACTGTGAAATTCAGAATACTACAGTATGCTGTGAAACTTGATATTTCATTGTCCAGGATTTTTACTGTCATTCTATATTTTCATTATAGATTACCTTTTGTTACTTAAGATTATACTGTGTTGCTCATTTCTTCCCGTCTCTTGCCAGTATTGCGAAGTTTAAAGGAGAGTTTTGATCAGGCTGTACAGAGAGATGATGTCAAGGCAATTGTTGTTACAGGTATTGCAATGTGGCTTTTGAATTGAATTGCTTTCAAATAACTCAATTAAAAAATTATTCAAATACCGTTTAAATCTTAATTTTAAAATATCATAAACATGTGCTGGTATGAGATGGGTTAGATACTCATACTATGGTACTTTTACCTGCAAAGTTTTGTAGGTAAGTTAACCATATATATTTGATGAATAAAATACCTAGTTCTCTACTTTTCGTGGTTAATTTTTTTCGTCATACCAATTAGGCGTAGGTCACATCATTCCTATAGATAAGCACCACTTGAGCTGATTACCGTTTACCCGAATTCCCACCCTCTAGAACCAATTGAGCAAAATGACCAAGTGTTAGTTTAAGATCTTATCAGTTGAAATATTTATTCGCTATCAAATTGAAAAGGCCTCGATCGAGCCTAAAAATTCATAGTAAATTTTGACATATCATATTATGTAACAATATATAAATATTTCTAATGTGCTATAGTTGTTTTCCACAACTAGAATTGCTCCTATCATATGATTGTCATATGTGTCATATTGATAAACACTACGGTTTCAAACTGTAAAGAATTAAAATGATCTATTAAGAAGGAAAAGAAAATGAAACATCAAGTTAGTTTTTTGCTTCCCCAGAGATAATCTTGGTCAACTGGTTTATAGATGTAGCATTATAGCTGATTATTGTCTTCCTTTATTAGGTGCAAAGGGAAAATTTTCTGGAGGTTTTGATATTTCTGCTTTTGGTGGTCTTCAAGAGGCAAAAGGTACTTCAATATATTTTGGGAGTGGAGTGGGGTCTTTCAATGTAGTCATGATGCTCATACTAACCCTTTCCCCTACTTATAGAGCGTCCAAAACCTGGGTGGATATCAATAGAAATCATCACTGATACAATAGAAGGTATTTGATTTTCATCAATTTCTTTATTTACAAATCATTGCATTTTGTGCTATGCTGAATCAATTTCATTTTTTAGCGGCAAAGAAACCCTCAGTTGCTGCCATTGATGGCCTTGCCTTGGGTGGGGGCTTAGAAGTTGCAATGGTAAGAATTTATAACTGTTATGAAAAAAAGAAACATTTTTCATTATTTTCTACAAAACATTACAAGTTTTCCCTCATATAGGCATGTAACGCACGATTATCAACTGCAACTGCTCAACTAGGTTTGCCTGAACTTCAGCTTGGGATAATTCCTGGATTTGGAGGTAGTAGATTGAAATAATTACTCTCTATCTTCATCAAATCTACTTATATTTTGTGTTTGAATAAGTTATTGAACAAACAATTGGAATGGGATCTTATCACTTGATCATCATTTATGCTATTAGCAATGTTTGTATAAGGAGAGATTTTTTTTTTTCCAGAGCAGTGCATTGTAAGTTATTAAGGATTTAAGGTATGTATGAAAAACCATAGTCAACTTTTGGCGTGCATGTCATGATTAACTTCGACGAATGTATGTGGCTTATTCTCCATTTGTCTCTACATATGACTTTTTTCTTTTGTCTATTCCCTGTTTTTTGAACACATGTCTAACCACTGCTGGATGATGTGTTGAGGGACCTAGGAAACCTATTTGATGTTCAAATTTTATCGGGATGCTTTTAAATTTTAATGAGTGTATTAAGTGAAAGTTCATACCTGAGGTGATGGCTTGATACCTTGATTCTTATGTTAGCTAGACATCGAATAATTGGAAAGAAGAAATAAACACAGAGAGAAGTTTGACCATGAGTAACAGTTGATGTCCTATGGCTAATTATTCTTATTCATTTTTAAAAATGTTAACCTTAAGTTATAAATGATCTCAGGAACACAGCGACTTCCTCGTCTGGTTGGTCTGACAAAGGCACTTGAGATGATGTTGGTATGCCACTATATATATAATTTTGCGATTCTGTTGAATATGAAGAACTGAATTAAAAACCGGGTCTATCCAATTTCGTGATTGGCGATCGATCAAACAACATATTGACTGTTCTATGTTCAAATTTCATTAAACAGGACAGGTTTTTGGTTCAGTTCTCCATTTGGAATAGAGTCACATTTTTCATTTTACAGAAACTATTTAAGAGTTGACTTCAGGATGGCTGTCCAATGATTTTCAATTAATTTCTTTACCTCGTTTTTTTCCTCTCTAAATTAAGACTTCCAAGCCAGTGAAAGGGAAGGACGCTTTTAAATTGGGGCTTGTAGATGGTTTGGTATCACCGGATCAGTTGGTAAACACTGCACACCAATGGGCCCTGGATATATTGGACCGGCGACGACCATGGGTTGCCAGTCTTTACAAGGCTGACAAAATAGAATCTCTTGGGGAAGCTAGAGAGATATTGAAATTCGCACGCGCTCAAGCCCGAAAACAGGCTCCTAATCTCAAGCATCCGCAAGTCTGCATTGATGTTATTGAAGCAGGAATAGTTTCTGGTCCCCGTGCTGGGCTCTGGAAGGTTATATCTGTCTCTAGTATACATTTTTTCCCCTCATATTACTTTGCAGAAATGTGTATGACATTGTGTTTGATCTTTGTAGGAAGCTGAAGCATTTGACCTACTGGTACAATCAGATACTTGCAAAAGCTTAATTCACATATTTTTTGCTCAAAGAGGAACATCTAAGGTTTGTTGAAGTTATGTCTTAATTTTTGTCAATTAAGCCACAGGGAATTTTTTCTCTTCTATATTTTTAAGTCTTCAGTTTAGCTTCTTATTGAGCTGTGGTTCCTTAAATGCCAGATTATATATGTAGGGAATATACTTAGGACTGAGTCTGATCTCGTGACTTGGCACTATAAGCCCAAGTGGCTATATAGGAGAATTATGGCCAAGAACTGAATTTGGCCTTTATTTCCCATAAAGGACTTTTAAAAAAAATATTGTATGGTCATTGCTAGTGCTACAGAGGAATGAATTTTGTTTTCTGTTAAAAATCAGATCATTTGAGTAATTAGATTTAGGAGAGTAATTATAGTTCAACAAGATTATTCATGAACCTCATATAGTTTGTTTTGTAACTTTATAGTCTATAATTATTGATTGCAAATTGCAATGCATAGGCCTGGTGTGAATAGGTTGTATCTCTTTTCAAAATGGTAATGTTAGCACCTTTCTATAATTCTGTTTACAATGTCAAATATTTAAATTTGTGAATCCTAACCCATCTTGAATCTGTGCCTATAATGCATATCTTAAATTTCAAAGTAGTGTTTTTAAAGAAGTTTGTGCACATGCACTAGCCTGATTCTGTATACCGAGTTTTTGTATATATTCTATCGATATGAGTTTCCCGATACCTCTTGGCTTGAACAGGTACCAGGGGTTACTGATCGTGGTCTGGCTCCAAGATCTGTGAAGAAGGTTGCCATCCTTGGCGGTGGATTAATGGGCTCTGGGATAGCAACAGCTTTAATACTTAGTAATTATTCTGTCATATTGAAAGAAGTGAATGAAAAATTCTTGGATGCTGGTCTCAATAGGATTAAAGGTGATAATGAACTATCTCAGTTGGATTTCCCTAGTCACTAATCACTTCATCTTTGATTAAGAAATAAGTGTTGCTGTTCTCATGTAGTGTTTTTCTTTTTTGTGTAGCAAACCTACAAAGCCGTGTTAAGAAAGGCAGTTTAACCCAGGAAAGATTTGAAAAGGCATTGTCTCTTGTCAAAGGTTCCCTCAACTATGATAGCTTCAGAGATGTGGACATGGTGATAGAGGTGCTAGAATGAGTTCGCATATAAATTTGCCTATTGACTAACATTCATTTATGCATGGTTGCTTGTTATATAAAGCTTCAGCAAAATATAAACTGTTGGTGTTCCATGTTTGGGCAGGCTGTTATTGAGAATGTTTCCTTGAAGCAACAGATCTTTGCTGATCTTGAAAAGTACTGTCCACCTCATTGTATACTTGGTAGTAACACTTCCACAATTGACTTGGACCTGATTGGAGAAAAGACCAAGTCTCAAGATCGAATTATTGGAG
Organism: Trifolium subterraneum; assembly: GCA_951799995.1. Lineage (NCBI taxonomy): Eukaryota > Viridiplantae > Streptophyta > Magnoliopsida > Fabales > Fabaceae > Trifolium > Trifolium subterraneum. The sequence continues at coordinate 5,733,639 of OX637464.1, forward strand.
TCCATTTCTTCAGGTGGTATCCTGTATTTCGTAAATATTTTTCCAGCTGCTGTATCTTTCTAACTAAATTTAACTTGTGCGTCTGCAGTCCTGCACATGTTATGCCACTTCTGGAGATTGTACGTACTAAGCGGACATCTGCTCAAGTAATAGTTGACTTGTTAGATATTTCAAAGAAGATAAAGAAAACTCCGGTGGTGGTTGGAAACTGTACAGGATTTGCTGTTAATAGGATGTTCTTCCCATATACACAAGCAGCTCTCTTGCTTATTGAACGTGGCACAGATGTTTATCAAATTGATAAAGCAGTAACCAAATTTGGAATGCCCATGGGGCCTTTAAGGTATTAGTGTCTGGATAAGTTCTTGATACCCACTGCTACTTCTTGAAGGGGTTAGTTTGTAACATATTTGCTAATGCAGATTGTGTGACCTTGTTGGTTTCGGAGTGGCGGTTGCAACTGGCTCCCAATTTGTTCAGAACTTTCCTGAGAGAACTTATAAATCAATGCTTATTCCTCTTTTGCAAGAGGATAAGAGGGCTGGTAAAGAAGATAAACTCTGCATTAGTTTGAAGATATAACTGTGGAATGTAGCCAGTTAAAAATAAATTCCATGGTGTTTTTTTACTAAATGATTCACTGACTCACATTATACAACACTTGCTTCTAACAGGCGAAACAACTCGCAAAGGATTTTATTTGTATGATGATCGACGCAAGGCCAGTCCTGATCCTGAATTGAAGAATTTTATTGAGAAAGCTAGGAGCATTTCCGGTGTCTCCGTTGATCCCATGGTATTTTCGTTCTTCCTTTCATAATTCATGCCATATTTATTGGCTAGTGACTAGTGGGGAAATAAAATCTGAAGTAAATTCCACTGAATCTGATGTTGTGAATCTGAACCTGGACAGCTTGCCAAGTTACAAGAAAAGGACATCATTGAGATGATCTTCTTTCCGGTGGTGAATGAGGCTTGTCGTGTGCTTGATGAAGGTATTGCAGTCAAAGCAGCAGATCTTGATATTTCTGCTATCATGGGAATGGGTTTTCCAGCTTACAGGTTTGTCTTGGAAATTATTTTGCTGGCATGTTTTCCTAAACTTCATAATTGTCCATAATGTTGGATTTGAAATTCTCCAGGGGAGGTATCATATTCTGGGCTGATTCTCTTGGATCTAAATACATATATTCAAGATTGGAGAAATGGTCAGAGTTGTATGGATCATTCTTCAAGCCTTGTGCCTACTTGGCTGCAAGGGCTGCCAAGGGGATTCCTCTGGTCAGTAACTTATGTTTATTTCCCATTTGTTGTCGTACTATTCTAGGATTGATTAGCCAACTATATTATCAATTGGTCACTGGTGGGTGGGACTACCTACAAATTGTAATTTTCAACTCTGCTGAAGCATTAAGCTAATTCTTAACTCAAGAAAATGTAGATACTTTTTCAGTAAAGTAATTTTCAGATCCACAAGACACTTCACTAACAAATTGCATTGGTACCTTTGAAATTTGTCTGATACAACATACAAACTATGCTTGGTACTATTATTCTATAGTACAGTATTGATTAGAAGAAGAAAAAGGCTAAATCCAACTCCTTTAATTTAATGATTGCCTGCAAGTAGAATTGATGTTGACCAAATCCCCCTTGAGATAGGCCTTAAGTTCTTATTATCCTTGTCTTATAAATGAATAACTACTACAAGAGATAAGATATGATAGGAAAACATTCATCATAGAAAAAAATTGGGATAGCTCCTATTGTAGAAAATATGCTAAAGCCCCGTCTTAGGAGATGTGAATGTGTGTTTGGAAGAGCCACAAAAGCATGAAACTTTGTTACCTTTTCTCTGAGTACTATTCCTAAATTCATTCTGGCCTCTTGGGAAGAGTTACCCATTCCGACATTGATTATGGACAAGATGCTTTGTGAGCATATAAATTTAGTCACTCCCTTTCATTTGAATGGTTGGGAAGCATCTCTACATGTGAGACCTTGTATGCAAATTTTATCTTTATTTTAAATGACCTATAATAACATGCTAAGATTTATTTGTTTAATTTTTCCTTATGTATGATGAATCTGCATGTCAGTTTAACATAATTGTTTCAAGTGAGACCTTTTGAGTTTTGACAACAACAAAGATAACGTAAGAAAATAAGTGGTTACTGCATGGTTCTTCTTCTTCTTCTTCAACTCAGGGAACTTCTTTATTTTATTACACAAATGATACCTTCACTATGGATAAATTCTATACAAGTAAATTTTCTATTAGCCTCTAATGGAATTTGTGCTGTTTTATTGCAGGGTGCCCCCATGGAGCAAGCTAAGTCGCGGTTGTAGGATATTAATAGCTCATTACATGATTACTTGATCAAATGTTCTCTTCCCCTTTCTCTCTTCTAAATCATAAGAATATAGTTTGAGACTGGAGAAAGATCTAAATAATGTATGATGAGAAAATAATTGACTACTGCAGATTTGCATGGTCAAAATAGTAGTACTTTAGGAACAGGTATATGGGTTGCTCCACTTGCAGCCCTTGGCTGTGTTTGTTGTTACTGGCACTAATAATGGAAGTATTGAGTTGTTGGCTTAAGTGAATGATTATTGTGATACGTGGTGATGGAATGAAGTATAATAATGGCAATATTGATAATCCTATTCCTGACCACTAATAATGGCAATGTTAATAATGCAAGGTCAATAATTATGCAGTTTAGTATCCTGTATGAGCCACAATCCTTGTAATTTCTCATTAAAACATGTGGTTCTCCTTCCCTTTTGTTTTATCTTTATGTTACTCAGTAACAGGCTGACATCCTGATTTTTAATGCAGAGGAAATTCATTTTTTTGCCTAAACTATTACTACATGTGAATTAAATGACTTTTAAGAGCTTTAAATACAAATAATAATTCTAGCCGTGCCTTACAAGTTACAACCTGTTGAAGATATGGACCATCAAAGCTTGACCTGCCACAATCATCTGAAAACTGTTGTCAGGATTGGATTGGGCTTCTCTTCATGTTGGTTACTGGGCAATTAGAATCTAGATCAAGCAAAGTTATGACAAAATTCATCAAAATTCCTTATTTAAATGAAAAATGATTAGTTAATTAAATGGTAAAATATTTTATTGGAATTGAAATTTCATACAAAACTTATCCTTTTAATCTGTATGATAAGAATCTTAAGTATTTATCATTTTATGTCTGTTAAATAAACTGTCATTTTATTGGTTGCTAAAATGTTAAAACTAAATAGGATGTTGACTACAGAAATTTGTAGAGAGTTTTATAATTAGATACAAAGAATATTAAAATTGTTAAGCTGAACATTTTTTCGTAGTTACACATGTTTGAATCCGGAATCTCTCCATTATGTGTTGGTTTTCTAATGGTGCTTGTTACTTCTTCTCCCCATACAAAAAATAATAGATGCTACACAAAAAATCAGCATTCTATTCATAAAATTATTATAAAGTAGGTAAAAAGAAAGTAGAGAAAAGAACCAATGGATATCTCCAAAGGTGATATGTCCTCTAACTAAAATCTACCTCGCAAGCTGTGATCATGATATGCAGATTAACTTGACCATGCTAACAAACATATGAAAATGAAATGCATTGTTCTTTTTTTGTATTTATAGGTAAAGTTTTAATACCATTGTCTCCCAAAGGTACAACTGGTCCCTATTATTTCGCTTTTAGCATGGCCACACTTATAATTTACAGAATAGACAAAATGTGGTCACTACTTTCATCATATTTAAGGGAACTAAGAATACAACTTATTACTAGTAATAATAATTTAGAATATAAAGTTAGATAGAAAATATGAAAGAAATATATTATTAATAAATGTTATTCAATTTGTGTGATCTGAAATGTTCCTTTAATCTGTTCTTTTGCACTTGTCACTATAGAACAACAGTATACATCTCCCTTAATATTGCTGGCTTTAAAGTGCATTAATAGTTCTTTGTATACTAAATGAAAGAAAAACTTCTCACATTCTTTTTCTTCTCGTCGACAAGGGAAACAAATTTCATGTTATAACTGCGTCAATGCAGTTACAACACTAACCAAGATCATTTTAGTGCATATGTAAATTGTAATATAAACAGTCCATGTAAAATCAATGGTCGAGATCAAATACAACGTGTAACTGTGTGCTCTGTCTACGGGAAATCCGGATTGGTCGACAAGTGTGTGACCTGTATTGTATACCAAAGAAACATGTTGAGCATATTGCAGTAATATGGACTATATAGACCCAACATGAATGTGAAGATTTATCCTAAGGTCCCGTAATGGTGACCACCATCTTAAACTATATGTACTGTAAATATTTGCGAACTTTTATTCAGGTTTGTATTAGTAGATGTAATTTTTATTTTTAATTTCAAAGTTCAATTTACACGTATCAAATTGTCATGCATCATAATTCAGGGTAGGGTTTTTTTAAGACACAAAACCTCCCTTAATATGTTACAAGGCTATTGGAGAGTTTGGAGGAGCATAGAGAGAAACAACCCAACAATATGAGTCGATCACCTCTAATACATCCCTTAAAACTCATCAACCGTCCAGAGAAATAACAAGTCAAGTAAAAGAGGGAGACATCACATCTCTATCCAAAATTTCAAGATATTAAAAGTATATAGATCACCTATTTTATATATCCAATATTCTTCATTTATAATCTATTTGAGACTTAACCACACACACTTAAAACACAATCATCGACATTTTGCTATTGATCATTTTATAAAAGAAAAAAGAAAAGAACATTTTGCTCATTCTTCTACTCATGCAACTCTTTTAATAATTATTCCACATTGTACATCAATGTAACTATTGTTATATGTTATTTTAGCTTGTTATACTAATTTAAGAAAAATGTATGTGATTCAGCGTAGATAAAATTGATTTTGTAAAATTAAATTTTCTTGTTTTTAATAGTTGATTGAATATAAATTGAATTTCTTGTACTACTCAAATTGTTTAATTTCAACTCTATTAGTTAAATGATGAATTATTAAGGTTTAAATATGATTTTAGTTTGTGAAATTATAGTGAATTTTTGTTTTAATTCTGTAAGTTTTTTTTTTGTTTGGGTTCAATCCCGCTAAATTTAAAATTGTTATTTTTATGTTCAACAATTCTAAAATTTGAGCTTATAACTTATAATTATAAACTCATATAATTTTTTCTCTCGTGAGTTTATAGCTTATTTTGATAAGTAAATTCAATTAACTTATCATTTTTTTTCAATTTTATCCTTGACGTATTGCTTGAAAAAAAAAAATCAATTAAACATATATTTTATCTCATTTCACATTAATAACTTTTTTATTGCCAATTTAATCAACTAGCATATACTAATGTTATTATGTTACACAAGACAACGCCACATAGCCCAATAAGAGTTGTTAGGGAATTTGCAGGGATTGAATTCAAACCAAAAACTTATGAAGACTACAAAAAAATGTTATAACTCTAAGGATTAAAAATTAAACCTATGATTAAGTATATAATATATTTTATTTTTTTATTCAGACTATCTCACAACTAATGTGAGATCTTTAACACACATCTTCATGCCTAGCACTATTGGGCTTGAAATGCGGATATAAATGGTATATGGTCCGATCATAAACTTGATAGCAGGCGGCCCAACGGATCAGTTGCGAGATAACTTGAATATGTGTTTATAAAGTATGGGCAATTACCATCTTACAAACCGGTTTTATAGAGTTGAGTTAGGCCCAACACCCATTTCTAATATGGTATAAGAACCTCCTCCACGATTTTGTTGGGCCGTCTGCTATCAATTTTTGATCCGGTCATCCACCATTTATATCCGCGCCCCAAGCCCAATAGGTTAGGCGCGAGAGGGTGTGTTAAAGAAATCTCACATCGGTTGCAAGATAGTTAGACCCAAAACTCAGTTCTAAAAAATATATCATGGTAACAAGAAAAATGTGAGAATACCATATTGAATCCTCTTAAATAAATTTGAGCTCTCTCATATTTTTTTATGTTTGATGATCCTCACCTTTAAAATTTTACTTTTTTTTTAATCTCTTCTTTCTAATAAATGATGGAGATTTGAATAGACCTTCATTTCATAAAAATACATTGAAGGCATGGATGGTAAAAGAAAAATAAAAAATACTCGAAGCCAAGTTAGTATAAATTAAGAATAAAGGTTTGGGAATTGTAAATGGAAATGAAGTAGGTCTCTTCTCTCCTTGAGAAGGAATCTAGGCAGAGAGAAGGTTTTGTTCTTCAAACGAAAAAAATACTACTATAGGTCTGCAAATTCTGGAGCAAGGACTCACTACATTGCCTTTCATAGATTACTTATTAGATTCTCACCCACCTCGCACTCACTCACTGATTCAAGTTAGATAGTAGGTCTCAGATTAAATAAATAAATATTTGTCATAATAATAAGGGTTTTGCTTTGTCTCTTTCGCTGTTTTTAACATTACGGAGTCAGGTATCCACGTGCTCCTGGAAACTCTCCCACACCCACTTCCCTGTTCCACTACCCTACACACATTTTCTCCCTCTCTACAATTAATTAACGGACTTTTATTCAAATTACTAGAATTAAAAAAAAAAAATAGTATTAGTGATAAATTTATGGTAAATGTTAAGTAGTAGTAGTCCTACATTATTAGAGGGTTTGAGATTTTGGCTAACATGAAAGATTTTACCGAGTATAAATTTCGAATAATATTATAACGAATATATGTGTCAAATTTTGAGTGGGGAACAAGACCAAAAGGATATATGGTATTTGACCTAAGTTTTCTTCTTTTACAAAATTCATCGTTGGTTGGAAGTTTATGTTATATAGATCATTCATATCTTATAAAAAAAATATAGATTATTCATAATTTTTTTTTAAATGAAAATTATTTTATATGTTATTAACGATATTCAATTAAAACTTATAAACCGTTAATTTTGATGAGTCTCAATAACATATCAAATGATTTTTCAATTTCTTTGAAAATAAATATGAATAATCTATATGATATAAACTTTCAATTTAACGATAAATTTTATAAATTTTATATTTAATATAATAATATTAGCAAGTGGTGCATGGTGCAAGACATGAGAAAATCTTGCACCATAGAACTTGCCCTACATTTACATTAGATGCGTTAGTTAAGACTTAAGAATAAAAATATAAATTTTTAATATTTTTGTAATGATGTATAGTCAAACCATCTAAATTTTAAATTTTTTAAGCATATGTATTATAATTTATTCATTTATTTTTACAAGTTTATTTTTTAAAAGAGATAATTCATTCATGTTTTATCAGATTATTTATTATAAAGTGTAGAAAAAATAAAAAAAATTGTAAAAAATTATTTTTTTTAGTTACTTATAGATTATAAATTAAAAAATTTTGAGCTTAAAAAGTAAATCTTTCTCATAATAAAGATAAAAAAAAGTATTAAAAAAATGCTAACTAATATTCTCAAACATTAGGTAAGAAATCTAATACAACAAAATCGTAATTTTGATACTTGTATAGTTGTATAGTTTATTTTTTAAATATAAAAAATGTTTTTTTTTTTTTTTTATTAAAAAGAGTTCTTGTTCTCTCATTTCCATCTTTCCTCAATTACACCCTCTGACCATATGTTCCCTCCCTTAACTTGTTTGCTTCTTTATCAAATCTCCCTTCTCTCTCTCTCACTTCCTTTTGAGTGAGAGTATTGTGTTATGTGAAAAAGCAAATAATCACTCATAGAAAAAGCTAAGCTACCCAAAAGGCATTCAAGACACTAATCAAACAAAGTACAACACAAAATCTACTTACAAAAACCAAAATCAACTTTCTCATCAACCAACCAACCAACCAAAAATTTGATTATTTCTTTGAATGATTCACATCCACATGGAAGGTATCAAAGGTGGTGCTGGAAGAGTTAACATTGGTGGTGAAGATGATTCCATTGATGGTATGCAATGCATTGATCATCCTTATAGAAACAACCCTGGTGGAATCTGTGCTTTTTGTCTTCAAGAAAAACTTGGTAAACTTGTTTCTTCTTCTTTTCCTCTTCCTATTCATGCTTCTGTTTCATCTTCTTCTTCTTCACCTTCTTTCAGATCCGATACTATTGCTCCTTCTTCTTCTTCAACTTCCACAACTCGTCATTGTCCTTCTTCTTCTTCCATGAACAACACCATTTCAGCTACAACTGTTATTCCTTCTTCTTCATCTTCTTCCTCTCTTTCACTATCTGTTATTCCTTCAAAAACTGAAAATCATTATCACCATGAATACTATTCTAGAAAAACTCGTATCCCTTTTCTTTTAGCTAAGAGAAAGAAGAAGAAAAACTCTGTTTCCAACTCTGTTTCTAACTCTGTTTCTGGCTCTGTTCCTGCTACTTCGAATATCATTCTGAAACGTAGCAAATCAACTGCAACACCAAGAAGAGGTAGTAGTAACTCTTTGGTTGATGCAGATGATGAATATTTTAGTCCAAGAAAAAGAAATGGTTTTTGGTCATTTTTATATCTTTCTTCAAAATCTTCAACTTCTACTAAGAATTTGAACTCCAAGAGTTTTAGAGATGGAAACAATGCTTCTTCTTCTGCTGCATCAAAACTAAAGGAAAAATGTTGTTCAGGTTCTTCTTTAGGAAGAAAGAACGACATTGTTATTGTTGAAGAAGAAGATAACAGTCCTAATAGCAACAACAATAGCAACAACAATAACAACACAGGTTCTTCTTATGGACGTAAAGTTTCAAGATCTAGATCTGTTGGATGTGGTAGTAGAAGCTTCTCTGGTGATTTTTTTGAGAGAATCTCAACTGGGTTTGGAGATTGTACTCTAAGAAGAGTTGAATCACAACGTGAAGGTAAATCAAAGGTAGTTTCTACTACTTCTACTGGTAATGGTAATCTTGCTTCCTCTGTTAACCGTGCTCAGGACCACCATCACCATTGCATGAAAGAAAGAGTACTTAGAAGATGTGGTGGAATATTCAGTGGATTCATGATGACTTCATCTTCATCATCTAATTCATCAAATTCATCTTATTGGGTTTCTTCTAATTCTGCTGATGATGCTGTTAATGGAGGTGGTAAACAAGGTTCTGTTTCAATTTCTCAGAATAATAACCGTAGTGGAAAGAGTTGGGGTTGGGCATTTGCTAGTCCTATGAGAGCTTTTAGTAGCAAAGGTTCATCTTCTAAAGAGAATCATCATAATAAAAGAGATATTATTAGAGATGCTAATGATAAGATTAATGCTACACCAAATTTATCTGCTATGCCATCTTTACTTGCTGCTAGAGGATGATGATGATTCATTACAGAACAAAGCTGGTAAAGAATGAATAAATGAAGGTTTAACATTTGCTTTATTATACACATTAATTAGTGTGAAGTTAATATATATGCAGTTAATTACTACTATAATCACTGTTATTAGTACCTATTTCTACTACTTTGTTTATCTTGTGGGGTTTGTCTTAATTAAATCTTAATTTTTACTTCATTAGTCACTCTTCTAGCTCTTTCATTTTTGTGGATACTTGGTTGGTTCTTGTTAATATTCATCAGGTATATGGGTTATGATTATGAAGTTCTGATTTATCAGATACACAGATACCCTTCAGAAAATCCTCAGTGGCATAATGGTACTTTTAACTTCTTTGAGAAGAGGGAAAAGAGAAGAAAATCTCGATGCATTTCTCTGTCATCACGTGGCTTGTCTTAATTACTATGACATTGGTTGTAGTATTTTTTTGTAGCTACCTTATTGTAATGCACACTATGGTGTTGTTATGCCAAAGCTATGTAATTTTCAATTTTTTTTAATATCACTATTCACATGCATACACATGTTTGGGTGGTGGTATAGAGACACAATAGGGAGAGAGTTCCTATATAGAATCACTTTTGGTTATGTATCATTGTGTTTATATGCAATTTAATAAGTTGTTTATGATATTAATTTTTTCTTAATGATGTTTTGTTGCTAGTTAGTTTTGGAACATTATATCCAAACTCATTGATAATTTGCTAAGTAGTCAAATATAGCAAAATGGGGGTGGTAGTGGTCCCCTTTGATTTGCATTCAATGAGTAGATTATGTACTATTAGCAAAATATAGAGTGTGGCATTTATTCAAGTTTCTCCTTTGCACCTAATTCTAGTACTTGCAATTGTTAATGAAATCACTCCGGTCTCTTCTATTATTCCATGTGCTCAACCAGAGAGAAGGGTCGTGAAAAATCATTTTGTGCTTCAAATTAAAGCATTTTATTTTAATTAAGTCTAATGATAATGTATTGAGCTACCCTGTTTAATATCAGAATTTGAGTTGTTCATATCAGCTTCTACATAATTGATTTGTAAGGTGAAAGATAGAAATTTTATACCAGAAGCATGAAATGAATCTTCGTAAAAATGGCCTCATTTGAGGCTATGCGGGCTGGGATATTTTCCTGTGAGTGCAGAGAAGTGAGAAGACATTTTATGTGGTAGAGATTGACGGGTAATAGTATGTGTTACACCTACCTTACCACGTTGATTATCTCCAATGAAAAGTGTAACCCTTTAATAATTGCGAATATATCTGAATACGCTATGAGGCTGATCTTTTCCTTGTAAGTTGGGATATTTTATATGAGCAAGCCTCTTTCTTCATTTGCTTTGGGACGAGGCCTGTTATCTTAATCCATCCAGAAGAAGTGTCCCATAAGCCAATGCCATTCCATTCATTTTCCGTTATTTGCCAGCCATTAATTAGGAATTAGGAGTTATGTCCGTGCGATCTAACAAGACAAGCAAACGTTTTGAAAGGAAATCTGGCAAGAAAAATCCAGCAAACAAGGGATAGAGATAAGACAAGTCTTTCCAGTAAGTGGTCGCAAGCGAAAAGCCTAGTAAGAATCCCATTTACAAAGAAGTCCACATGCCCTGCATATAAGTAAATTATTTTTCAATGTAGATTTGATACATGGATATAAATGGTAGATAATTCAATAAATAGATTTTGATTTTTGATTTTATATTGAGCCTCATTTGTCTTAATAATATTTATTTGTAATATGAGAAGAGTGACTTTTTATAAATTTACCTCCACTAAATGTAAGAATTGGTTTACCAATACTTTTTTTTTATGGAATCATGTTGTAACATTCAAAATAAAGCCTTCAGGAGGCATAAAATAAAAAGATTAGAGACTAATCTAGGAAATAACAACTTGATGTTATTTCTACCGTTCTTAAATATTAGCAAATATTTCATTTTTAGATTTATTAAATAATTTAATTGATGCATTTGATTTATATTTTATTTTAGACAAAAAATTAATTATTTAATAAATCTAAAAAAATTTGCTTATATTTGAAATCTAAACAATTATGTCTGTGTAACTGCAAACTACGTACTAAACTCTACCAAAATAATATTATCTAACCCTACAAAGTGGATATAATACAATTCAAGTTAGAGATATTAGTATGAGAATAACAAGAAAATGAAATCATTTTTTCCCAACGTTTCTCTTTCACCCCTCTAGCAAATTCGGAAAACGTTTTCTAAATTTTTTTTAGTGTAAATTTTACAATAGAAAAACACTTCGGAACGTATTTTCCAAAATTTTTTGCGCAGGTGAAAAAGAAATGTGGGGAAGAGAAACTAATACTTTTTCATGAGTTGCCAAACCCCATATATATATATATATATACATGGAATATTCAGTGGGGTGAAAATGAAAATCCTACTCGCAACAAACAACAACCAAAAGAAAGAGCATGAGGTGAATATGGAAAGTTTGGTGGAGGAAGTGAGAAACAATATAAAAGCATAACATGTGATATGGGCAAACAAACCATAGTAACTATTCCATGAAACTTCTCAATCGGACAGTAAAATGTGAAAATTGGTCCCGGGGGGATCAAGGAGCCTATGCTTTGGTTTGTCCATAAAAATGATATTACTATGCTTTCGTTTTTACTCAATCAATCAACATTGTAAAACAAACAAGTTTGAGTTTAACTCAAATAACCAACAAGATCAATTATGTTGTAAGTTTTTTTGTCGAGTAATTTAATATCTAAAATTTATTTATTTTTGGTCCGAACCAGACTTTTGGGCTGAACCAAACTCAATGTCACATCCATTGACCTATATATACAACTTTCACAAACCTCACAGGGTATGTATTACTCTAAAACTTCGATCTCCACCTCAAGCTTATACTGACTTGGGCTCGGAGTGTTATCCGCAGGTACCCACCTTTCCCTATGGCCAGTCATTTCCAATGCTCGGATTCTGACCTCCAGCACGAAGCATCTCCTTCATCGATCCACCAATGTGAGTCCTATATCTCTTTTTATCTCTACTGATAAACTTGAGTTCTGTTACGAACAGTTTTAAGGTGAATAAGTGGATGTATCATAATCGAAATTTCAAACTAGATGTAATGTTGTGCTCTCTACCTGTTTACTTGATAGTATTATTCAGTATGCATCTTATTACCAAAGTTAATAATGTAAAATACAAGTAGAAGCTATCAGGGTATTAAAGCTAAAAAAGAGAGAGAAAAACAATGGTGGGTGAGGATAATAACAAAATAATAATGTAAGATTAGAGGTAACGATGATGACCATGACAGGAGTCCTTTTTAAGGGACTGTACTGAAATGCAATGAGAGTGAGACAGATGAAAGCTACTCAAGCCTCATGTATGGTACTCTGCTGCTAGTTTGCTACCATTTGGTGGATGCACATAATTAAGATGGACCACAAAACGTGTTGCTATTTTTATTTTTGGTAGAGTAGTGCTAGCATCTTAATCTCAAACTCACTATTTTATCGGTTAAAATTCAATTGAAATCACATGATTAGTGAAATTCATATCAATTGAAATCAATTAAATAGTGTGTTTAAATGAGTGTTTTGAGCAAGACAATTCTCTTATATAATTTCCGTTTATTTAAATCTTAAAATCAGCTACATCTCATAATATCAATAATGAATTGGTCAAGTCGATAAGTGATTTGAACTCGTACACTTAAAAAGAATCAATTTGAAGAAAACAAATCATAATGTGTCACTCATAGTTTATCTCACATTGTGAATAACAACATGACGGATATTAATCACTGCAAAACAACGGTGAAAATTTTGTAACCTAGATTAGACAGTTCAATCGATTAATTAAGAGACCGTACCAATGTGATGGGCCCACGGGCTCTTGACTTCTAAGAATTTATTCGGTTAAAACCAATGAGCATTGCAACAAAACATGTATCACTTGGAGAAAAAAATGAATAATCATTTGAGGAGCATGGGTCCACTACTTTTGTTGTGTTTACTGAAATTTGGGCTCAGCAATGGAACGTGGCTTTCCAGGTTCTTCAGGTTTGTAGGGTCCTTTCTAGTGACAACAGTTCTCACTCGCTCGGGGAGGTTTTTTTTTGTATAAAGTGACAAAAGCTTGGAAACTCTGAAAAGTGAATCATAATTGAAGATATTGGATGATTTTGGATGAACTTAAAAATTAAGTTGAATGAATTAAATGGTTGGAGTTTAGTGATACAAGTGTTGTCCAGTCTAAGACAAGACGACAGAAGTAATCTTCCGATCCTGGCGTCATCTGTGTGGGGTGGGAGTGGGAGTGGACACTAATCGATTATTACCAAGGACGTACATCTTCAATAGAGACCACATTCGAACAGTTTCCAAATCCTAATGCATTATTCACATAATCATAATTGTTTGTTAGTAAAATGTTTATTTCAGTCCAAACAACGGAAACTTTTTTTGTTGGAGATATATGGTGTTGTCACCTCAAATTCACCATTAGTGAATCTTGTTATATAAACTACTTTTAACTTCAATTTTTTAACAATGTAAGAAACCTTAATTGCAATTAAGGGTGTGAAGGGTTTGTCAGCAATCGTGTGTGATGTAAATCTCCGCTTCTCATGGTTGCGAGCTGGGGACAGTTGCGATCACTCTGCAGCGCAAATTAATATTTGGTTGAGTAGAAGTGGTGGTTTTAGGGATAGAAGAGACATGTCTTTTACTGTGTGTGGATAGTGCCTATTTATTGTGAGTGCCGAGGAGAATAGTTATGTATGTGCCGAGTATTTCTTATTGTTATAATTAAGACCGATGAAAATGTTACGATTATAGCAAATATGAGGCTGAGTCTTTGGTGCGGTTCTTGATTGGTTGGGCTTTTGGCCCGTCCGAAACAATTGGATTACTCACAATATTAAAGGTGTGTCGAACACCATAATTTCTCATGATTCAAATTTGATTTGAACGTAGAAATAAAGAATTACATGGGAGGAAATTATTTCTTAACTAGTCAACTTGTTATGCGATAGTTTTTTTTTTCTCTATAAATTGATTCAAATTTATATTGATACATTTACGTAATAGTGAATTAAACAATAAGTTTGAGTATAAAAATTGTATGTTTGAAGTTAAAAGCTACAAATCTCAACTTCATGCTAAAATCAATTCAACAACTCCAAAATTAAATTTGATTAGAGCGACTAGAGTGGGAGTTCACTTTGGGATGTTGAGGATATTGCATTTGAGGATTTTGGGGTGAAATTTTTTGTGGGAGTTTTAGAAGGTTGGCGCTATTATTAGCTCAATCTCAATGATATTTGAAAATGGGAAGTGTTACTTTGAAAGGTCCAATGAGCCAAAAACTTATTTTTGCGGCCGAGGTGATCGTTTATGAGTAGATCCAACATCTTTGTGAAGGCATTGCTCAATAATGTAATGAAAATTTCAGCACAATCATTTTGTTATACTACAAAATTTATAACACGTGAGTGCACGCCCATACGCACAAAACACAAATAACTTCTTGTGCCAAACCCTAAACCTCATTTGTTAGGACAAAATATAGATTAATTTGTAATAATCTCACTATGTCTAGCATTGTTTTTAAAATAAAATCATTGTTAATTAATTTTTCTTAACCTGGTTCTTCATTGTATCTATTATCAATTATCAATAGTCATATCATAGATAGTGTTGATAAGATTGAAACAGCCTTGAAGTACAACATAAAAAACATAACAAAAAACATGTTTAGCTTAATAACATAAACCAAAGGTTACACAAGCAGCTCTAGTTGGATGATCTTCTGGTATTGGGTTTGAGTAGCATCCGTCGGAGCTCCACCGGGTCAATTTTAGGTGTATAATTGATGGGCCGGTAGTAACCAGTTTCCGGATCTGGGGCCCAAGACGAGCAGGCCTCTGGGCCATCAGGCTTCTCTTCAAGGGTTCCCAACTTGCCACGGCCCGGGGCTATACTACCCAATCCAACTCTCGCTGAAACATCAGAAGCGGTTGCAAAACCTCGCCTACAAGAGAAAACAAGTGGTAAATAAATTGAGTGTGTGAGATTAAACCTCTCAAAATATATTATTTATCAATAGTTAATTGGAACTTACTGTTGAAGTTGAAACAGAGGGAGAGATTGAGCAACAAGACGGTTGAGAGAGCGGGCCATAGTTGTATTTATTGGTAATTAGTTTGTTGCTGCTGCGAAAGCTATCCTTTGATCTTTTAGAATGCTTTCTGCAGCAGCTGGCTATTGCTCTCTGCCCTTCATGTTAGGGTTTGTGAGGCCTTTTATAATGGCACATAACATAACAAGATATAGATTACTGTGGGTTGCTTCTTTCTTGAAAGCTCTAAGTATGTAGGTGGAACCAAATGTAACCATTTGGGTGGGAACACCTAATACTAAGTTCAATCCCAGCATGACACGTGCTTGCAAAAAAATTATTAAAAATGTAGTGTCATGTCTCACACACTATAACGCATGTTATCCAAACTCCTCACCGTTAAGACCAAACTCAATGGCTTCATAAATCTAACTAAGGTTTTCTTTTATTGAAATACAACTCAAACTCTTGCTAGTATAGTTTGAGTGAAGTTCTAAAAATTGAGAAGACAAGAGTTTGGAGGTATGTTGGAGTGCCCATGTTGCATCAAAGGACCTTTAAATACTTACTATTGCCCAATCATCTCTGTCAAATATCTTTGGATATGTCATGCAAATTTGTGTCCTTCCACTGTCTATTTGTGATGAACCTAGGGGAATTTGTAGGAGTTTTATATGGGGTTTTACAACTGATCAACATGAATGTCACCTGGTTGCTTAAGATGTGATTTACTTACCGAAAGAAAAAAACTTGTGAATCCTTAATCTGGATCGTATATTACTACTATAGCTTGGCATCTAGTTACTAGACAATATTAGCTTTGGGTACAAATGATGATGGCCAAGTATAATTGTGGACGGAGTTCCCTCTCTAATGTTCAATTGAGAAATAATTGTTCCAATATATGGAGTCATTCGCAACATTTTGCATTATATGGAGACTAATATATACATGGAATATTCGAAATGAAAGTGATCGATACCACATTTTGGAACAATAGGTAGATTATGATTTAAATCCTATACTTCCATTGATCACAAAAATGTCCCCATCCCCTTTTACAACTGTAATGAGGAAAGACATTGGAATACTCTCTCAATCAAATGCTATCTCTAGATGTATGTTCCAAAATTGCTCTCATAAAACCTCCTTTTAATGAGATGTTTGCAATTACACTGGAATTGCAACTTTTCTCTCAGGTCTGTTTAGCCATTTAGGTTATTTGATATACCCGTGTTGCTAATAAGATGCGTGGAAAGTCTCTCATGGTAGACTTATGATCAATGAAAGAAGCACAAATGTAACATGGCACCTAAGATTTAGACAAACTTTGTGTCGGTGTCTTATATCGAATTAGTTAATCTAATTAACACTTGAGATTTAGACAAACTTGAAGAATCGGTTGCACAATAAAAATAGAACTGCATTTCACAATAACATGTTGGTAAATTACGTTATACAAATACAAATAAAATACAACAAAAAAGTGCATCTTGTTCCCTTAATCGAAGTGCCGCTTATTTCTCTGCCAAATGTATAGAAATCTCATCCGATGACTATAGTGTGTATATCTAATTTGATCCAAACCAAGCCAGATAAGTTAATTTTTGTTGTTATACATATATGTTTATTTTCACTAACTTTTGTCTTTTAATTTTATTTTGCACCTCAGTTTTATTCTATACTGCAGCAGCACCTGATTTGTCCCCACCCTTTGAGTCACCAAATAATCTTTGCCTGAAATCAGTGACCATTCGAGGAAGTCCCTCGCGGAGGGACACATTTGGTTGCCATCCAAGAAGCTCTTTTGCTTTGGAGATGTCTGGCTTTCTCATATGTGGATCATCCTCTGTGTTTGGTCTGAACTCTATCTTTGCATTTGGGTCTATTGTCTCTTGTACCACCTGCACAGATTATTTTTCAAGTTGAAAATATTTAGTGCATGTTTGCTTTATTTTTTGTCACTGCATAACCAATCACATTACAATGAGTAGCTGAGTGCAGAAAAATATAATACCTGAGCAAGTTCAAGCATGGTGAATTCACCAGGGTTGCCAAGATTGAAAGGCCCAACATGCTCACCTTCCATCAGCCGCATCAAGCCCTCTACCTGAATTATGTGTCCTTTTCAAAATTAGAAGGATTGTGTTGGCCCAAAAATATTAGGTGTAACAAAAAGAGAAGTTACCATATGAATATATTTTTTAGTTTTAGTAATTGAATAACACATTGACTAATACTTTAATAGAAACAAATTAATTAAGTTATAGTAATTAGTCTTGTAAGGTAAAAAAAGATCAACAATAAAAATAGTTCATACATATGATTTTCAATTTTTGTAGTCATTGTGTTTTATCGGAGTCAACTGATTCTTTTTACCAATCATGAAATCAATTAAAATCAAACCAGTCAAACATCAAATCTATTTCCAATTCAATGAATATTTGAACATGTAAAAAGGTGCCATAAAAAAATATACCAAGTCTGAAACAAATTGAAAGCTTCTTGTCTGTTTTCCATCGCCATAAACAGTCAATGGATCCTTCCTCAATGCCTGCATAAAGTTTAAAATTGATAATTATTAGTACTAGTTTATAGCATCAAATAAAGAATTAATGGAAAAATATGGCAGATGTTTACCTGAGCAACAAAGTTACTGACCACACGGCCATCATCAAGGCACATTCTTGGTCCATATGTGTTGAAAATTCGAGCAATCCTCACCTAACAATTATTAAATTGAAACTCTTTTAATATATCTCCATCCACAAACATTACTGCATATTCATAAACAAATAATGTGAAAGTGAAACAAACCAACCTCAATGCCAGCTCCTCTATGGTAGTCCATAGCCAAAGTCTCAGCAACACGTTTTCCCTCGTCGTAACAACTTCTTACACCTATACACCACCAAAGAAAACCAAATAAAATACTAAGAAATCAGTTCATTAAAATCACAATTAAGATCAATTTGCAAAAAATATACAGTGATTCATCGTAATTTTCAAGTCAAATTGATTCTGCCAAACAAACCGCGAATACAAACACACACGGATGCAATTAATATTTGAAAGAGTGAAATGAAATAAACATTAGTATTACCAATTGGATTAACATTGCCCCAGTAAGTCTCAGCTTGAGGATGCTGAAGTGGATCACCATACACTTCACTTGTGCTAGTCAACAAAAATCGTGCACCCACTCTCTTTGCCAATCCCAACATGTTCAATGTCCCCACCACATTCGTCTTGTGCACTCCACACCAAATAATCAGAATCAAGGATTCCAAATCTTTTCCATCAATATCATAAATAAATCATACATACAAACATACAATATCATCATCTTTGTAGCATATACAAACACTAACTATGAAGCACAAACATTCATTCAACTAGGTGTTCAGTATTTGTCACCGACACAATATCAACACATATAATTACATTAAATAATATTAGATTTGTTAAAATTATCCGTATTCACATGTCAGTATTCTGTGTTGTATTTATATATTTGTGCTTCATAGGACACAAGACCGTGACACACTAACATATTGACATCCCTAATAATTTGATCATAATTATCGGTGTCTGACACTGACGCGTTCGATCAAAAAATGTCGTGATATAGAACATAAATTCATTAAACATGGAATAAAAATTACGGAAGAAGGATATGATGGTCTTGACAGGATTGAATTTGTAATGAACAGGGGAAGCAGGGCAAGCCAAATGATAGATCTGATCAACTTCAAGAAGAATAGGTTCAACGACGTCGTGTCGAATGAGTTCAAAATTTGGATTACCAATGTGATGTATAACATTTTCTTTCCTTCCGGTAAAGTAGTTATCAATCACGATCACGTTATCACCTCTTTCAATCAAACGGTCCACAAGGTGACTACCAACGAAACCGGCACCACCGGTAACCAGTACACGTTTCTGTCTCTTGCTTTTCAATCCAACGGCCAATGGAATTCTTGCTTTCCTCTCTTCTTCGCGTGATGTACTCTTGCTTTCCTCTAACAAAACTCGCCGAGTCGGAAGAGTTACCTCGGTTTCAATTAACGACGAGTCATGATTTTGATGATTATTAGAAGAAATGGATCGAGAAGAAGGGATAAAGTGGAAGAAGACAGTGGAAATTGCGATGCCAATGAAAAGGAACGTGGCTCGATTAAGTATGTATCTGGTTTTTGTAGGAGGAGAATTTTGACGAGGGGATGATGATGAATCTGTGATTTGATTCTCAGATTGATCTCTTGTTTGGTTTCTGTGAATTAGTTCAGAACTCATCTTCGTTTTTTTGTTGTTTTCTTCTTCCTTATTTTGTGTTATTACAGTTGCATTTGCACAGAGTATAGTAATAGTCTTTTTGTTTTTGTGTTTGTGTTTGTTTGATAGAATAGAATGGAAGATGGAGAGGGAATTGATGTGAACAGTGATGCATGAAAATTGGCTTTATAATCGTTCCAACGTGCGCGGAATTGGTGTATTCTCTCTCTTTTTTACCTTTTTCTTTTTTTATTTATTTTGGTCAAGTCCTTTACTTTATTTCTAAGTTTAAGGTTAGCTATTTTTCTAATGATTTTTAACTAAATGTGATGAGTAATTCATTCCACAAGTAATGAGAGGCAAGGGAGTAGTACTTGTCAAATTCTCATGTGATCTCTATATATCTAGTCCTGTAGTATACTTTTTGCAAGATGAAGCAATGGAAATGGAAACCGTTTGGCATGTGTTGACCAATATTAGGGAGGAATTTTGAGCTAAACCTGCCATACTAACGCCGTTCCTCTTGTTATTTGTTATGAATATGTGTTTCATCTATAAAAAATAAAGTAGTGGAGATGACAATTTTAGTGTGTTTAAGAATCACGGAACAATTTTTTTATCAGCAGCATAAGTTATCTAAAGTACCAAATGTTATTTTATTCATCAAACATCGTATAACACAAAATTTGTTTGGTTAAATAATTATATTTTACAAATCAAACAAATACTATCATTATAATTTTACCTTTTTAGCACATTTATTTTTAAAACAAATATCTTTGACCAAATACTCCCTATATTTATTTTATGGAAAATGTTAACCGGTGTCCCCGGAGCACTGATTAAGGTAACTAAAATTAGTAACATTATCTTGGAAATTGTACGGTCAAAATCTTAAAAGTCAAAATTTTGTTTTTTTTCAATGCATACTTTTTCTATTCTTTCCATTTTTAATTCCTTAACTAGTGTCGGGGCCGGCCCTGACGGTATGCAAGGTGCCCTAGCGCGCTGGGCCTCCAATTTTTAAGGGTCTCAAAAAATAATATTATATGTTCGTAGGTCACTTTAAAAAAAAGGTTATTCAAAAATATAAATAAAATATTTTAATATTATTTTGATCTACTTTTGTTGTCCCAACTTAAGGTTGTTAAGTGCATGTTTTAGAAAAAAAGGTTTGTCTTGACTTAAAGATGAACAGAAACTCGTGTATTACTGATAATTTAAAAGAGTACTATTTTTTATAAAAAAAATTGTGTATTTTTTCAATTAAGAAAATCACTTTTAATATTCGGTACAGGGTCTCCAAATTATCGACCAACACTGACGAGTGCCCCGGGCACTAGTTAGTATATACCCTTATTTTAGTAATAATAAATTTCTGAACATTTATTATTACATTATTTTTCGAGTTTTGACCTTTTATGGGTTGGGGAAGTTTGGGAGAGTACATACCCGGGTACGTCCTCGTCATTATTTAAAACTAGTTTTTGAGTCATTAGGCGTGGGTTGGGAGAGTTTGGCAGAGGACAGTCTCTATTACTTGCCTACCTCTTCGCCATTAACTAATGAATTAATCTACTCATATGCTATTGCATTAAATAAATATTAGACAATCCACAGATGTTTAGGCGAGGGTATTTTTTTAACTAAATCAATATCATCAATTCGATTTCTAATTTGGAAATATAGCAGTGTTAAAACTTTTTGCAATCAATTTAAGTCTCACAAGACTTGAAGAGTTAATCTCTAACGGAACCGGTTTAAGGGCCAAACAACCCAAGCAAGTGCTTAGGCCCCAAAAATCTTGGTAGAAAAGTTTCAAAATAGTTCATTTAGTTATAAATATATAATATGACGATTAAATTTTTAGTATTTTTTTATAATAAATTTTTAGTATTTTTTAGTTGAATTGGTAGATTTGAAGGTCACAAATTCTTTTTGACTCAAGTTTATTCCTCAACTTTAGCAATATTTAAATTTCCTATTTTTTTTTATACAACTTTGTGCAAAATATTTATTTTACAAGTACAGTATAATTTACTTTTAGTTATGCGTCAAGGATACTTAATTTACGCCATATAAAAATAAGAAATTCTTAAACTAACAAATGATAGTCTCTAACATGGCCGAATTAAGGGCCAAGCAACCTAAGTAAGTGCTTAGGCCCTAAAAATTTTGGTAGAAAAGTCTCAAAATATTTCAATTTAGTTATAAATATATAATATGACAATTAAATTTTTAGTATTTTTTAGTTGAATTAGTAGAGTTGAAGGTCACAAACTCTTTTTGACTCAAGTTTAATCCTCAACTTTAGCAATATTTAAATTTCCTATTTTTTTTTTATACAACTTTGTGCAAAATATTTATTACAAGTCCTCACAATATAATTTACCTTATGCCTCTAACTATGTTTGTCCGGCTGTCAAATAACCGATTATCCCAAAAGCTTAAGCTTTTAGGAAAGGCTACATCAATGATTTTATATTATTTCTAACACGCCCCCTCACGCAAGAGCCCATTTGGGCTTGAAGCGTGGATAATGCATTGGCCCACCTACTATATGCTTAAATTCCACTTTTAATTAGAAAGTGAGGGGAGCGGGGATCGAACTCTAGACCACTTAGTCATAGAGGCTCTGATACCATTAGTATCCTTCGTGGATTAAAAGAGAGATATGAGGGTCATCATGGTGTTAGGATTCAAGATCGTGCTATTGTTGTTGCAGCTCAATTGTCTAGTCGGTACATAACTGGGCGTCATCTACCTGATAAGGCAATTGATTTAGTTGATGAAGCATGTGCAAATGTGAGAGTTCAACTTGATAGTCAGCCTGAAGAAATTGATAACCTTGAAAGGAAGAGAATGCAACTAGAAGTGGAGCTTCATGCTCTAGAGAAAGAAAAGGACAAAGCTAGCAAAGCTCGTCTTGTAGATGTGCGGAAAGAACTTGATGACTTGAGAGACAAGCTTCAACCTCTGAAGATGAAGTATAGTAAAGAGAAAGAGAGGATTGATGAGATCAGGAGGCTGAAGCAGAAACGTGAAGAGCTTATGTTTGCACTACAAGAGGCTGAGAGGCGGTATGATCTAGCAAGAGTTGCAGACCTAAGATATGGTGCAATTGAAGAGGTGGAAACTGCAATTAAAAACCTTGAAGGTAGCGCTGATGGGAACACCGATGAGAACTTAATGTTGACAGAAACAGTTGGACCAGACCAAATTGCTGAGGTTGTTAGTCGATGGACTGGTATTCCGGTGACTCGACTAGGCCAAAATGAAAAAGAGAGGTTGGTTGGACTTGGTGACAGATTGCACACTAGAGTTGTGGGACAAGACCAAGCAGTTAATGTTGTTGCTGAGGCTGTATTGAGATCAAGAGCTGGTTTAGGAAGACCTCAACAACCAACTGGTTCCTTCCTATTCCTTCGTCCAACTGGTGTTGGTAAAACTGAACTTGCAAAGGCTCTTGCAGAACAATTTTTTGATGATGAAAATCAGTTAGTGAGAATCGACATGTCGGAATACATGGAACAACACTCTGTATCAAGATTGATTGGTGCACCACCAGGGTATGTTGGACACGAGGAAGGTGGTCAACTAACTGAAGCTGTAAGAAGAATGCCATACAGTGTGGTACTCTTTGATGAAGTGGAGAAAGCACATACATCTGTATTCAACACTCTGCTTCAAGTCTTGGATGATGAAAGGCTACATTAATGATTTTATATTATTTCTAACACGCCCCCTCACGCAAGAGCCCATTTGGGCTTGAAGCGTGGATAATGCATTGGCCCACCTACCATATGCTTAAATTCCACTTTTAATTAGAAAGTGAGGGGAGCGGGGATCGAACTCTAGACCACTTAGTCATAGAGGCTCTGATACCATGTCAAATAACCGATTATCCCAAAAACTTAAGCTTTTAGGAAAGGCTACGTCAATTATTTTATATTATTTCTAACACCGGCCTAATCCTAATGGGGAAGGCTCTATAGTACCTAATTAATAGATGTCACGGAGAAAATAAAAGAGGAGCTTATAGACAAAGAGAATTTTGCTAAGAGCATTTTTAATAGAGATGTTTTGTACAATAACATGCTGTGTTTATTAGCAGGTTTGGCCTCAAAGGCAATTGCGGGTGAATTGCTCATGCAATTTGGGATCTCCATTTTAGTAAACCGTCTGTCAAAGCTTTTTACTTGAGGGGGTGCTCTTGGCCCGGTGAATATCGTCTATTCCGGTGTTTATTAGTGGTGGTATACAATCGGTTTATGTAGGATCTTTATACGGGAGCTCTTTTTCTATTATTATTTTCTGTCTTAGCCTTACTAGCAGAATATTGGATCTCATAATTATAAATGTTTTAAAATTTTGAGTCTCTATAATAATAATTATTATTATATACTGTTAATGTTCTTAAAAATATGTTATGTTCATTAATATATTAGTAGTAGCAGTGACAAAGTTAGATTAAAATGTTGGAGTGAATGGAGCTTGAATTTTTTCAATAGAGGATAAAAATGCATAAATCATTGATCTGAAATGTCTCAATAACATTGATTTGGAGAAGTTCGAGAAATTATAAACACCAGATTTTTTTATTTTATTTTGTTAAACTTAATCCCCAAATTACCAAAGTATCGATTTGGAAAAAAAAATATTGAAAAAGATGAATTTGGTCTGAAAATTCATAGACCATTAAACATTCAAATAATGTTGCATCGTTCAATAATATCTAAATTCATATATATATTATTGAGATCTGTTAAGATTAAGTGATTAACGGCGTGCGTTGATCAAATAACTATTTAGCTTATCCATGATCCCTTTTTAGTTTTACTTGATTTTCTTAATTTATGTTTTGCTGTTGATGTTCATGTTATTACTGAATTTATTTTAATAGATGTCTATGTTCGGCAATCTGATTTCTCTTCATTTTAATTCTAAAATTCAAAATGGTCATTTCTTGATCTAATTGCTATACTTTTAATTAATTTGATTCCTCTTTTTATTTCTTCCTTATTGATTAATGAAATGATATGAATTTGTGTTTGTCAAAAAAGAAAAAATCTAAAATCCAAAATAAAAAAAGCTGCAAATTCTTCGAATTCGAACGTGTTTTTATATTTCGGGGGTGTGAGGGGTGTGGAAGTAGAGGGAAGAAGCCTGCATCGTGTGATTCTATTCCACAAATCCCATGATACTTTAGGCCCAAGCCCAACCTTTTAAAAAATCCTTATGAGAATTTTTCAAAAAAAAAATTGCTTATGGAAAACAAATACAAGTCAGGTCTCCACAATGACACAAGCAATCAAGCAAAGTAACGGGAATGAATACTCTATTTTATTTTTTTTTAAGTAGTTTAGTTGTTAGAAATTTCATCTTTAAAATGGATAAATGAGATAACGAGGTTTGAACCCCGGTCCCTGCAGATAATATGCAATGTCCTACCATTTGAGCTAAATTTGCAGGACAATGAATACTCTATTTTATTTCTCTCTATTTTTACATCTCAACCCTTAACAAATTTTTCTGATTTTTTTCAAATTCTCATCATATTATATTTTTACAATTTAAAAGGTATAGTTTCCATACTATTATTCTAGCCAAGATATTGAATTTAAATGATTAATGAACTTCCCATATAACAATTCGTTCGATTTTTTCTACTTTCACCACTAGTTTAATCTGATTTGAGGGTCAGTTTTGACATCAAGTAGTTTTAACCTCCTCCCGATCGCAGTTACGAGATCGATTTGTGATTCTTCCTACCAAATTCAACACCAATGACCATTGAATCAACTAACGATTGATCAAATCATTCGAATTTTAACGAAGTCATTTTTTCCTAAAAACCACAAGATTAATATATCCACTTTTTTTTTAACATTATTCTCTCAATTATTTTTTAATTTTTACACAAGCCCTTCCATTTTTTTCTTCTTTTATTATTTCCCCACCTTCCTTTCCTTTTCCCAATGCACATGGATGGCATTGGCATGCGATGCTAATTTACTCACATTTCCCCGCACAAACCAACCCAAGTACAAAAAAATAAAAATCAAATTGAAAATTGTACTTTTATTTATTGTATTTAGATTTACGCGTCACCAAAGCACTCGTTTTAAAGACCAAAATACTCCAAAAATAAAAAAGACAACACAATCTTTCATCACACAATACACAAAATTCAACTCTTGCTCTTGTTGTTGCTTCTACTACTACCTAAACAAAAGTTGAAACAAAACACAAAATGTTTCCACAACAAGGTGGTGGTGGTGGTGGTGGAGGAGGAGGAGGAGCACCACCACACGGTATTCTTCTAGCAGTGGTGGTAGCTATAGTAGTAATCGTTCCTTTCCTTCTTGGAGATCAAGGTGAAGCAGTCACTGAAGCTATATCAGAGCTACTAAGTCCACTAGGTCTTCTTCTTTTACCAATCATCCTTCTACTCACGATTCAATTTCTCTCCTCAGAACGTGGATCTTTCGTCTCAGCTATTTTCTCCACC
Organism: Trifolium subterraneum; assembly: GCA_951799995.1. Taxonomy (NCBI): domain Eukaryota; kingdom Viridiplantae; phylum Streptophyta; class Magnoliopsida; order Fabales; family Fabaceae; genus Trifolium; species Trifolium subterraneum. The sequence goes on from OX637464.1 coordinate 5,759,914, forward strand.
GGTGAACCAGATTCCATCCACCGTGTTAGTGGTTCACCTTTCGGCGTTGCTTTGTTCCTCATTCTCATTCTTGTGCTTCTGTGGAACAAGATTTCTATCTTCGGTGGTGATGATTCAGATGACTGAAACTCTACATGTTTTTTTTCTCTTTCTTTTCTAGATCTGACTTTTGTTTTTTTTTCTGTTCTATTCTAAAAGCGCGCTATTCTGTATATGTTGTTATAGTTGGTTTATTTTTATTTTTGTAAAAGAAATATTGAAATATGAGAATGGGATTTGATTATTTGTGTTTTATTTATTTATTTTTGTAAGTAGACAAAATCGAAAACATTAGATGAGAAATTTTGGATTTGAACTTGAATAGCTACGGAAAATATTGGGCATAACAAGACAAACTTAAAGTACTAGGTCTCGCTAATTTTTAATCAGTGTCTCTATCTCTTAAAAATAAAACTCTTCATTTTAGAAAATTGACATGGTCACATGACCAACTATTGCATACAGACATTTTTCAACTACAGTACAATACGTCGAGTTAAATTTGGAATTTTCAAATTTGTATGGAAAATGTAATGATTTTTTTTCATAAAAAGAAGCGTAATGTAGAAGTTATAAGTTGATATAACCAAAAAAAGAGGTTATAAGTTGATTTGTCGGTGCGGGGGTTAACCAATAGCAAATGGCTTTGTTTTTCTTGCTTTTGTGCATTGAACGCGGCCTGTGTACCGCTGACTTCTTTTCTAGAACTGTATACCAATGCGTGTCGATGTGTCATTCGTTCTATTTTCCCGTACAGTGTTTTCCTTCTTCTAATTTGAGGTATACGGAGTATTAATTAATAGTAAATGTATACTACAGTAGTAGTAACCGAAAAGAACCAACAATGAATTGGTTCAGGTCTTGCTTTCCTTGTGATCGGGGAGTTTGATTTATGATTCATGTGCATGAAAAAAATTCGGTAGGAAGGAAATAATCTATCCACCCAAGTAAATAACCATTACAAATAATGAAGAAATAAAAAGGTTTAAATAGGAAGCAACATAAAGTAAGCCAAATCTAATACCTGAATATTTTGTTCGATAACCCGCTACTAATTTCTTCTACTTCTGGTAAATCAAAATGTAATCTTTGTGTGCACCACGAGTTTTTTGTTGGAGATTAATCATCGCAAATGGTGGTGGAAATTTCGTACTAATATCATACAATAATAAAAAATGTAATTGAAAAGAAACATTGTACCAAAAAAATAAATAAACAATTAATAGTGCATTGTAAAATAAATTTAAACGATATTCATTAAATAAATTGCTAAAATAATAATCATTTCAAACAGATGAACTATGTCTTTTTTTAAAAGAAAAGGAGATACTGTATATACTATTTTGACATAAAAATCTCACAAGAGTAAAATACAATTTTTAGTAGTGGGGTACAAATCCAACTTCATTAGTCTGAGTGAATTCAGTCTTATTTATAGAGTAATATATTTTAGTGGTTAATGAAATAAAATCCTATTTGTATTATAAAAATGTCTTTCCATTTGTCAGAAAAATGTCTCTATAATTATCTAAAAATAAATTTAATAAAGTTAAGAGGAAAAAAAGGGCAAAAAATGTGTTAATACGTTGAAGGGTACCTAGTATGTGTTTAAATAACATTATTGATTTATTGTTTATGCAAAACAACATTATTGTAAACTACGAGTGAATCTTGTTCCCACAAAGATCCAATAAAGACGCTGCCAAATGGTCTCCCTCTGATCTTAATCACCATGTGTCATGTGTAAGAAGTGTTTGAGGGTGGTTATAGTATCTAATGACGTTGTAAAGTACGTAATTAGCGGCATTAGAATTGTACTGTAGTAGGATCATTGAGTTAACTGATATTCAACATTGATTGATGTAAAATTCTCGCTGTGATCCAAAAGAATTACAAGTCCCGTGAGTCTTAGGGGATACTTACCTGCAGCAGCACCTGTTACTCATCTCAAATAAAACCCTGGTTGGTTTGCTCCAAAGTTTTAATCGATTCAATGCAAGAGCTAATGAAAGATTAGCTAACCCTATGTAATAACCACATGAATGGGATGATAATAAAGAAATTGAATAGTATTTATGAAAGTTAGGCTTTTTAATAATGTCAATTAAAAGTATAGATGATAGTATAAATAATATTTCATGCTAACAATGCTATATAACTAAATCCATTTTGCAAAGACATGAAGGTAATGTGACATATTACACAAGGAACGAATATACATTTGAGTAAATTTAATTTGAATATCCCACAAGATTTGTCGAGTAAAATGAACAAAAGCCTTCAAACTATACTGCTAACAACCACAAGAGAAAAGAATTACATACACATCATCAACATTGAAAAAGAGAAACCAAATCACTTAACGGGGTACTCTTTTTCTGCTTAGTATCTCCTGTTCTTTTAGTCGATGTTGGAATCTTGTAAGGCGAGCTTGGAGACTTGCAAGACTAGCTGCTTTACGTGAAAGCACCAAACTCAACTGCGTTACATAGTTGTCAATAAGACTTCCTGGCTGGTCCACTTCTGCTAATAGTTTCATTTCCTGAAAACAAAAAGCAATACAAGATGAACACCAACAAACAACCAGTTTACAGGTAGAATGTTTTATATTCATATCATCATCTCACTAAACTTAAAAGTAGAATCTGAGCAAGTAGTTATATCAAAAGCTACATAGTCAATAAATGCAGTTGAAACCTTTTTTGACAATATTGTATCTGTTTGATTTATGGAAAATATTGTCAGTATTTATTTCTAATCATAAAAATATTTGATTGATTTTACTTTTTTTTATACATTATTGATTTTACTTTATTTGTTGCAGAGAAATGCAAATAGAAATTAAATTTCATAGTATGTTAATTTGATGCTAAAGAAAAACTTGTAATATCTCACTTCACGGACAATCTCCATTGTGTCCTCGATTTCTTTCCTATGAGCAGCAATTAATGCTTCTTCCTCCTGCAGAAGTATTACAAAGAAGTTTAATTGATACCGCAAAAGAGTTTTCATTCAACTGAAAGAAAACATGTATAAAGGGTAGTTCTAAATATTTTGCCAAACCTCAAGAACGGCGCTGATATTCACATCAGGTGAGGATTCTGTTTCAGGCTGCCTGGATCCAGTGGCAACTGTGTTATAATTCCCTGTGTTTTGCTTGGAACTAGTGGTGAATTGATCATAACCATTGGGATCCCTTTTTGACCAATTCAAAGACCTTTCAGATCTCTCCTCCTTGGCCCCTTTTCTGCGAGGAGGAGACACCTTTTGCACTTTATCATCCGTATCATTTTGGGAATAAAGGTTCATCTTTTGACTATTCGAATTCTTCACTTCAAACTTGTTCCTGTCCATTGAGACAGAAGGCAAACCTTTCTCCTCTCGTCCGTTGTATAAAAAACTGGAAGAAAAACTCGATGGTTGCTTGTCAACATCAGCACCAGAGCTGTACAACGATTTTTCCTTCTCAATTACTTTCCTGCCTATATCCACTGTTTTCACCTCTTGACGTTGATCATAAAAATCCTCGGCACAAGTACTATCTGGAAGGGATGATGTGGATAAAACCTCTTTATCTGACTGTGGTACTGGATTTGGGGCCTGGTCCTTTCTAGGATTGCCACTTTTGGACAGACTTTTAACTCTGTTCACATTATGATGAAAACAATTAATATCTACAAACATGCATGTCCACGGAGAAAGGGGACAACCAGTTATAAACCTAATGTCAAGCTCAGAATAAGGTAGCACATACCGATCAGCGTATCTCAAGGTATTAAGTGTGTGTTCACAGGATCCCGCATTTGGAGATATACAAGAGATCATGACTGTCTTTGAATTGCCAACAAAAGAGTCACGAAGCACTTCTGTAAGTTTACTTCCGCGAAAAGGAATATGGATCTGGTCGTTGTCCAAAGCTCGAATGCACTCCTTCAAAGCCAAAAGACTCTTGTTGATTTCAGCTCCTTCAATCCTATAATAATTATACACAAAGTAGCAAAAAAGTGAAGAGATTTTTTTACTGTATGAGGTTTGTGATCTGAACAAGAAAATTGCCACAGGACAGGGATGGAAGGAACTCAAGCAAGCATTGATTAATCGAACCATGTTCACAGCAGTTATATGAAAATATCATTCTAAAACTTAGACAACAAATAATGTGTTCAACAAAGTATCCCTAGGTTTATTACGTTAAATGTAATTTCGACTTTGAAGTACAACAAAAATCATAACCAAAAGCTAAGACAAAAAGCTAAGATGCAAATATAGATAATTAAAATTTCAATTTTACGACATGCTCAAAATACTATAAAAAAATACAGTAGCTACAGAAAAAAGCATGCAAGTTAAAAATACAACCATAACTAATGTTTAGCACAACAAACCAGAACAAATATCCTGTTTCATTTACCTTTGTTATCTAAAATGATTTATATTTCCAACTACAATAACGACCAAACATAATATTGTGCTAGTATGTTAAAAGTAACCCAAAAGGAATTGGTAAAATAAGGTTATCAATAAAAATCTTAACATGCACAACAGTTAGTTTCTGCAGAGCAGATAATACAAATGAAAAAGTACCTTGTCTGACGGTCATTGTCAGTAGTGTCAGCACCTCTTTCACTTCCAGCAAGATCAATGAAAGAAATCTTCCCCACAACCTTCCCACTTTTTGCCTCATTTCCATCATTATTTCGCCTGCTCTCTTTTATCACCTCATTGTGCCTCTTTACAACCAATTGTAAGATAGCATGTGACCTGGAGGACTCCTCATTCGCACCAGTGGATCCTGTACTTCTTGCTGCATTCCCCTTTTCAATGAATTCTTTGACAATCTGTACATCAGAAACTTCAAATTCTTGCAGTCCAACAATACAAACTTGCTGTCGTCCATCTTCTCTCATTAAGAGTTTCCTATTCAAAGTAACATAACCCACTCAACAATCTATTGCCAAATACAATATGCAGGTTAATGCACACTCGGTAACTACTGTAAATGCATGATAATTTGGACAGATGGATGTGTACAAATCAAAAAAACCCATAAAAATCATCTAGATAAAGGATGAAGTTATGCTTGAGAAATCCAGAGGAATGTATTGGTGGGTTGTCCATGGGTCATTTTAAGTTAAGGGTCATTTTAAGTTAACTGAGTGTAACACTCTTGTATGAATTTCTCACTCTGATTGATGCAAACATTAAAAACCCAATCTTCCAGTTATGGTCCAGATCACAATTTCACAAATACAAAAGATACAAGCCAAATGAAAACTTAGTGCCTGAAGGACATAAAATTGTAACACCAAACTCATGCATTTAAACTAATATACAGTGTCACACACACAACAGCCCATATTATATAGGAAAGAAATACCTACTTCCTGTCACCAAGAAGATCAAACAGTTTTCCCCCGTATATCTCAAAGTAGCTAAGCCACAATTTAAATTTCTGATTTCGGTAAACAGGCCGGTGCAACTGTCTAACAAGGTCATTTGCAGCTCTGAGTGGTAATGGTTGCATTGTGAATGTTTTGCCACTTCCTGAAAGTCAAACACTATTAGCATCACAATAATGAATACAGGTGATGGCTGGCTATACAAGGATATAGCAGCAGCGATGGACCACGAATAGACAACTTAATGTGGTGCCAATAAATTTTACTTCACTTAAGGGGCAGTATGTCCAGACTAAGACAGTTTGATTTGTATTCAACTTTTAATTTCAATGACTTGTATGACTGCATCTACCACAGGAAATAACTATGTATAGGCCAAGGCCATTATTAATCTCCAAATCCTAGCCAGTCACTATAAAATGAATATGTTATGATAATTTTGAAATGATAAATATACATAGCCCATATTTCACAAAATACCCAGGAACAACACTAAACTTGTAAGAAAATGTGAAGAGCTTAATCTCTATCGTTTCTTTCTTCAGTTGGGCTCTCCCAATTTGTTCAGCCACTAACAGTATCATTAATCCTCTGCAATATATATATATATATATATATATATAACCAGCAAAAATAAATTTAAAAAGGAAAACATAAATAGAGAATTTTGTAAGGTTAAAAAGGTTTGGAGTGTATAATGATGCTTATCATTTAGTACCAAGTATAATATAAACAGAACAGGTAGCTTTGATCTTCTTACCTGTCTGACCATAAGCAAAACAGGTAGCTTTGGTCCTCTCGAAAATTGTAGGAATAATAGGTTCTACCGTAACTCGATATACCTATTATTGCAAAGCAACCATACCTTAGATTAGCAACAACGATATAGAGAGGCACACAATCACTTCTATAAATAACAACAGACAAACTAAATCATGACTACAAAAGAAAGAAGGTTAACAATTGAATTTATTAGAAGGAGCTGCCTTACTTCATCATTGGTAACATTCTCATCAATAACAGCATCAAAACAAAACTCATGCTTCTCCACATAAGCTGTCAAATCAACCTTTTCATCATAAGAAAAATAATTAGATTTTTGAAAAGCAAATAAATATAAGAATTGCAAAATAAAATAGAACCCAATATTGAGTCATAGGTAATTCGACCATTGAATTAATATCGTTATAAATAAATGGTAAACACAGTGCTTGACTGCAACATCAACAAACCTTCACTTTAGGTTCATGAACGGTCAAATATGCATTGCCATATACAGTTACAACATCATCCTCCTTCTTAGCAAGTTCCTTTTTATTTAAAGGTCTTTTGCGTACCTAAAAAACGCATTAAGAGAAAATAAATAATTTTTTTCTTGGGGTAATTATATACACTCCCACAATGCTAATGAATCTCAAAGTGCGTGTTAATCAAGGAACAACAGGGTTAAAATGCTTCAGCGCATTAAAAATGTAGGAATCAATAATGCACTCAATTCTTTTTATTTTTCAAATGATGATTGTTTTATTGCAATTCTTGTTCTAGTTTGGGAAAGAAAAGGTGGCGTGGTGGTATATAATTCAATAACCAAGCATATGTACAATAGCGCAGGAAAATTATATCTTTCTACTACATGTTTTCACACCAAAATATGAATTTATTGTAGGTTATACTTATATACATAAAACATCGACATACCACAACTTTTATCTTAGCAACATTATTTTCTCTTGTATTATTCTCTTTTTCATTCACAGGTAAAAACTGTGATGCATCAGCAATTGCTTCTCCTCCTCCCTGCTTGAAGCTGACTGAGTTGAAGTCATCATCGAATTCTCTGGTACCTCCAGGAATAAAGGGTGATGGCTCAAAGGGTTCTGAGATAACTTGCTGAAAAGAGTAAATAGACAAGAGACAAATGAAACAAAGATACTTTAACAAATTTAGGCAAGGAAGTTAAGGAAAAAGAGGCAACATAATATATAAGATTAATCATGCACAATGAAAAGGCAACAAATTGAATGTTTGAAGCAGAACTGCTGTATGCTAAAGGTCCAGACATTCAAACCAAGATAATTGTTTAAATAGTGGCTTATATAATTGAGAATATTGTCTAAATAGCTGGCACATTATCACCAAACCCCCAAAAAATACAGACACGGTTGCACAAGATGCAATAAAAAATTGGTAAACTTTCAACGACAACTATTGATGATACTAGGAGAAATCTTCTATGATATACAGAAGAAAATTGTACATGTAGAGCATAATATTTACATAAAATGGAAAGAAAAAAAAAATTGAACTACAGTACTGCTTTATTTGAAAGAACAGGCCAATCAGAATATAGTCACCATACCTCAGACAAAAGCTCTGTATCATCCATAGCATGAAGATCCAAAAGACCAGCTCCAAAATCCCCCCTAAAGTCCGGAGAATAAAACCCATCTGATACAGCCGGTCCACCTAAAGTTTGGGAAGTGGGCGTATATGGTTCTGAACCAGATTCCCCGTTAAAATTGAGACTTCTCATTAACTTAAAAAGCCTCTGTTTTTCTTCCGCAGACTGTGCTCCATAACCCTACGACAATATCATGTTCATCTAAGTTATTAACTACCATCATATCATAAACAATCACTGGGAAAAATAAACAACATTTAGCAATGTTCAACCAAACTAATACCACAGTCAACAAAAGCTTCTTATTTACCAAACACTAGAATACACATTTATATCCCTCAACATACATGACTGCTTAAACTTCAGGATGATTTAAGTGATTGTTGCAAAATTTTGAGTTACTCAAACTCATCGCGAACATGAAATGCCTTACAATATAAACACAAAAATATCATCCTTTATCGACAAACACAATATAAGGCATTCATACAATAATCACTTCAGCATAAAAAATGAAGTAAAAACAGAATAATATTGCAGTTAAAACTTCGACAATGAAGGTACCGAAGCAATCATTTCAAATTCTTCAAAACGAGTTGTTATTATCAATGGAAGAAACGGTTGGAATACCTGCATGAGAAGGTTGGGGAGAAGCCGTTGATCAATTGCAGTGGAAGCCAATGGAGAGGCCAGATGCTGTAAGCCGGCGGATTGCAACCAACGAGCCATAACAGCATCGCCGGCATCGGTAGCAGTCCCTGGCGCTGCACCGTGTAAAGGTACAGCGGCGCCGGCATGGTCATACAGAGCAGCCGCGGCAGCATTGCTCTGATGCATCTGGCCGCGCTGCGACCGTCGTTGGGGCGCCAATTTTCAAGATCTGTTTACACACGCTTTCGCACAAAAATACAATAATAAGAATTAATATTAAATAACGAAAAAGAATGAAAATGATATGGTATGATACTGACGATGAGGGGAGAATTGGAATCCGAAGAAGAACATGAAAATGAGTAGAATCGAAAATTGATCGAAAAGTGGAATTGAAGTTTAATAGAGTGATGGAAGAATGAAGAATTGAATGATGGAGTAGAGAATCGAGATCGGTGGTGTGAACTGTGAAATGATGATGATGAATTAGGAATTTCAGATCTGAAAGTGGTTTTGAAAAAGCAAAAGTAAAACCACGAAACGATGGGGAAGTTTAGCGTTGCTTGGAGTATCTGTTTGTGTTTGTGTGCTTATGAGTGAAGAAAACGATGATGATGGGAGAAAGAAAGAGAAGATTAGAGAGAAGTAACAGCAACAGCAACAACAAAGAGAAGTATGCGTCGATATATTGCGAATGACTGGATACTGGAAATGGACGTTTTTTTTAGATAAATACTATACTCCAACAAGTAATCAACCAATAAATAAAAAGTAAAGTACTCCATGTACCAAAAAATAAATGTAATGTACTCCATAAAAGACCAATAAAAGATACGCCGTATATGTAGGTTATGATAAATTCACAATACTTAGGACTCAATTTGATTTTTGATTTTTCAATTATTCATTTTGGATAATAATACTTTAATCATTCTTCTCTCCTTTAACCAAATTTTTTTAATACGGGTGAGTTAGAAATCGATGATACGATGTCTTAAATAAGGTACTTGAATAATTTTATATAATCACTCTGTTATGTTATGGTTGCTCCAATGATAAGAAAAAGAATAAAATACAAATAATTAACTTATTAAACTCCTTTAGATACCTCTATTAGAGATACTCTAATATTTCACCAAATCCAATAACACTATTCCTTTTGTGAAAATAATTCATTGAGTCAAGAGCAAAATCAATTTATTCTGGCGGGTTCATCCCCTAGCTTGTTTAGGGATTAGTTATGGGTAATGGGTTGTTTTGCTTTATTACAATCTTGAACATATTTACTTTGTAATTTTTCGTGTTAGACACACCTTGTGCTTAACATGTTATTTTAATATGTTTATTTGGTTTCTTCAAAAAAAAAAAAAAAATCAGTTTCTTCTGGTTACAAATCATGTGTCCAATTGATAGCTTGCAAGAAACCTAAAGCCTATTTGCATCCACATTACAAAAAGGCGATATACACACCATTTTAACAAGAATATATCAGTCTTCATTGTTCGGATGCACATGTCAATTCTACACAATTTTACGATGATAAAAATAACGCATCAAAATTGCACTTAAATCTTTTCGAAGCCAAATTTACACATCGTATAATTGTTGAGTCCACTAGCAGCCGAAGCTTTTGCATTGGCATATCTACCTTCAGTCCACACATACCAACATCCCTCTATATTTGGTTTGAGAGAAAGCAAGATAAAGATAGTTAGTTCAAATTCATTTATTGGTTTACGTGTTTTTCTCTTTTTCCTATTTTTTTTCTCAAACCAAACACATCAATGCTCTATCCACAATAGATATATCATTGTTTTGCATATACATTGGCACAATGAAGGCAAATATGTGATGTCCCTACTAACTGAGTTAAACTTACAGAGACGTATTTCAAAGATATTAGTAGTTAAGAAAATCAAATACTATTGTCCAAAAAAAACTACGATAAAAATATCTTAGAACTTGTGTAGCCAATATTTTTAAAATAAAAAATAATAATATTTTCAAATCTAAAATTTCATTTTTGGTTTTCTTTAAGTAGCTATCCGGACTCCTTTTAATAACCAAGCAAGTGAGAAGAAACAACAAAATACACATTCCCAAACTTGCTCATCAACATTATAGGGTCCTTTGCTTCTGTCAGATCATCCTGTATCCTATGGTCACTAGCTGCTAGTAGAAGGGAAACAGCTACATTGCCAAAACTTACTCTAAAATAGCAAACCTCATGCACTGATTTTTCATCATTAGCTGCACCTTACTATTTTGTTGATCTATCATGCTGCACAACCTTTGAATGGTCTCAATCATTACAGTGTTCATATATTAATATAAATAAATTATAGGTGTATATATACACAACATTGCTTTGATAAGCAGTTCATACTAAAGGAAATCTAATTGCTTTTACTTTGTTTTCATTCTGATTCTGAAGAGCTGCAAATCAATATCAATGGAGAACAAGTGTGTCCATACCACAATGGGGGAAACACAAGAAGAACTCAACAGTGAAGTGGTGCGACAACTGAAAGAGTTAGCTTCTCTAGTTAACATTGTTCTGAAAAACACTGAGGTAACATATATATATTTGTAACTTTGACTATGAAACTTAAAATTTAATTTATCAGTTATATGCTATTTATTTAACTCATACGTGTATTTAATTGTAGGAGCTGAAGACTGGCCTGGCTGACTTGAAAGTATCATGCTCAATGATTCAAAACTCTTTAACAACTCTTGTGTTGTTTTTCATTTTAGCTAACAAGAACAGTTATAATTAGCATCAGTTCATGTTAGTAGAAGTTGTTATTAGTATCTAATATTAGGCCTATTTTGAATTATGCTTAGACATTAAGATATATAATAGGCCATATTAACTTTATATGCATTTTCAATGTCTTGTTGGTATTTGTTATTTCTCCTTAATGACCATGTAAGCTACTTAATCTTTATGGTAAGCCTTTTGTTATTTAAGAATTACCTTTCAAATTTTGATCTGTCCATTTTATGACTATTTTAAGTGCACCTTTTTCCGGTTACAAATATGTGTTGGGCATATAAAACTAATTAACGCGCAAAAATTCAATCAATCAAAGTTGACGAAATTTCCAAATACACAACATAAGCAAATTTCCTAAAAGTAGTAATTCTAACCATAGATAGATAGATAAAGTACAAGGAACTGCAAATTAGATTCAGAGCATGGCATAATCAACCAAAGTATTAAAGGAATCGTCAATGTTAAACATTGCTCTCAATTTGCTTAACACGAGCGCAGACAGGAAACAAGTCCAAGGATGCCAAAAAAAGCAAGGAAGCACATTTATTGATACATAATTTAACAGCTCAACTTCAAAATGAAATACCTCATGAATCTACTGCATTCACTTCTGTGTAACATGTACAACCTATGAATCTACTGCATTCTACACTACCAACTTGTTATACCTGTGAATCGGGATATGTATAGGCAGTCTAATCAATATAACAAATGCCAGAACTCTTCTTGAATGGTTCTTGTCAAGTTAGCGACATAAGCGAAGGATCCTCCACCAAAAAATTCCTTGTTAATTTAACAATAATGTTATCTTTCCCCAAATTCTCATGTGTCCCTTGCTTAGTCAGCTTTCAATCTCAAGATTTCCTTAGCCGTTTTAAGCCGGAAGTAAGGCATATGTTCCTACAAATGAAAATGTGGAAAGGAAAATTCAATTCTGAAACCATATTAAAAAGTAAAAACTAGTCATGAAAATGAGGCTTCTTATGCAATTGGACGAGGCATAAAATTTGAGTCCACGAATCTTGTTAAAACATTCCATCAAGGAAATTTGGTCACACCATCTACAGGAAAATAATAATTTGTTGCCCGTTAAAGGTTATTGGCAATAAAATCTATATTGACTAGAAAGTGTTCCTTATGTGAGTGGCTCACCAAATACATGACTTGAAAAAAAGGAAAATATTTCTAATCTATAAAATAAACATATAAACATAAAACAAAGGCATGATTCTCTTCATATTAATGGGAAGCTCTGTTTACCTGGTTGAAACACAGCCTCAAGTTTCTGCTATAAAAGTCAGCATATTTGACCATAAACATCCCACAATCATACCTGCTCAAGTATAAAATTACATTAGAAAATCATTCACCCACAAACTTCTGTAAACACTGTTCAGAGCCACAAGCATTGATTTCTGATAATAACCAATAGCTCTTGGAGAAAAATACTCTTGAACAATTGGCCTACAATCAAAGTTCTGGTGATAAAAAATTGTATGCACTAGTAATAACGATTACTAAATACTAATACCACGCTAACTACAAAGAACAGAAATATTAAAATACCCATGTAGTAAGACCCAATGAGTGATTCTTATTAGTTCAAACAAAATCTCAATGACAAAGAATCAAGAAGTTAATACCTAGAGTCAATAAAGCTATGTGTAAGTTCAAAATAAGATCAATGTATAGAATATATTTCTGCGGGGAGTATGTTCCCAAGACTGTTCCAGTTGTTCAAAGGAGTGCTAACCTCACCATCCGAGATGTGGTTGCATGTCGTGGTGGTCTCCCTCTCTCAACCCTATAATTTTACACAGGCGTAGCAATTTTTTTCATTCTGACATGGAGCCCTCTAATTCCACCAAGGCAATTGTTACATGGCATGTAATAAGAAATCCCTGCTTTTTACTTTATTTGCACATTGCTCCCTTCTTCCCTATTTTTCATCTTCTTGTAAACTCTAACCCCCATTCCCATGGACATACCATTGCTTTACATCTTGTCACAAAAGGGAGCTTAGTTTTTTATAATAATTTTCCACGTCAAATTTACTTTGTTGGCATTAGAGGGTTCCACATCAAAATAAAATTTCTACGCCAGTGAAAAATTGGGGAGAAATTGGGGGAAAAACTGAGGATCCAAATGGCTAAAAAAAGCGGGGACCAAATTCGCACAATAGCAAATAATTGAGGGATTAAAATGTTAAATTAATTCGAAGAAATTATATGGGAAGCATTTTGAGTTGATACGATAAAACTTTTGTGCAATGGAAATATATGCCTGCTTGATTTTTATGTCTGAAGTTTTTTACCCATTTTAAAGATCAGGAAAAATAATCAAATAAATAATAATCTTATAAAGTGATTCACAGAAGATTAAATTACAAACCCATTCTTCTGTTCAGGAAGATCTTCAACAAATTCTTTTTCCCAACAACTAATGTCAATATCTTCTCCAGTCTTGTCCTTGACTTCCTCTACAAAATATCTTGCCTGGAAAACATTAATAATAAATATTACATACTGCAACAGAAAAAAAATACGTATATATCTTTCATGAGTTTCCGATCTAACTAAGTCTGGTAGGAAATATCAGGTGACAACCTTCAGAGGCACACTTAGGCTCCAATTGATAGACAAAGGCCTGGACCAAACGGTCCAAATCAAACCAATGCAAATCATACTTTGTTTGGTTTGTGAAAAATTTGAAAACCAAAGAGCAATTAACAACAGTGTTAAAAGTAAAAATAAAGCACATTTTTCACGCCACAAGTAATTCAACATCATGTTATCTAAAACAGTAGTCACCGACGAAAATCATTCTCATATACAACTACCAGAAGTAAATTCCACAAGGTTGAAAAAATGCTTAGATTTAGTGTCCAAGTGAATCATGTAAGTATCAAATGTTCAAATTCAAATATACAGTTACAGTGAACTTTCTTACACAGAAGTTCGAGCAACAATCATAAGTAATTTATTTCCTAATTAGGAGGTTCTCATATTCCATAATTCTTTCTTGATTTATCTGTTAATTAGATTTACATTTATGTTAAGTTGGTTTCACTGCAAATTCTTTAGTTCAATTTGCTTTCTAATTAATATTTTTCTCTATTTATACTGTTTCTCAGTTGGCTGACTCAAATTACTCTCAATGTTACCTATTTCTCATAATCTCATTCACTTCAATTTGCTTTCTAATTCAATTTTTTTTCTTCTATTTATACTGTTTCTCAGTTGGCTGCCAGAAATTACTCTCATTGTTAGCCCCCTCCCTCCCACTCTCCCCATTTCCTTCTTTACCGATTTTCATTATTTAGCCTCCTCAATCCACATAAATTTATGTTTACCAGTGGTTAATAGATGGCTTGGGAACCGGACAAACAACTGAACAAGATTTTAAACCGATCAATTATCTGACTGAATCTTCGGTGTCAGACCAACATTTTCTGCAACAATATCTTGCATGAACCCAGGTTTGATTTGGTTCTTTTGAAATTCAAAAGAATAACCACTACCCACTATTCTTTTCTTTTTTTGTCTGTGTGTGTGTGCGCGTCTATAGACGAAGTGGCAAGCAACAAACTCATACACACAACTGCAAGGTCCTGGGTTCGAACCTGGGTGAAGGTGTCCAGACTAGCAATATCAACATTGTCAGTTGAGCTAGGTGGATGAGGAAGCTAAACGTGATTTAAGATAAAACCCTAAACCCTAAAGAATAGCCATTGATCCACTATTCTAACCAGACATAAATCAAAATGTATGGAGATAGTAAAGAAGATAAAACAGACTGTTTTAATTCCATTAGTCTACCTAAAAACCACACAACGGTGTAAAAAAAGAAAACATAAGATTTAAAATGAAGTGACTTGTTGTCATGGACAATATTGATGATTAAAACCGAACTTCCTTGCAGCTTGAAATATGAAATTTACAGTTACTCTCAATGTCTCAAATTAGTCATTAAAGGTTGTGCACACTTCTTAAAAAAATCATCAATTGTACTCATTTCTATAATAAAATAAGTTTCATTGACTAAATATCCTTATTAAGAAAGTAAGTAGTAGAGTAGTTAGTTAGATTTACTGAGACACAATAAATTGGGATATTAGTGGAATTATGTAATTCATGCTTCATTGGTCATTTGTTACTCTAAAATGACACCTAATATGAGACTGAGGAAGTAAACTACAAGACCAAAAATAATTTTAATATGAGACTGAGGAAGTAAACTACAAGACCAAAAATAATTACCAGCATATCCAGCACTTGGATATCAATTCCTTTCAGTGAATCAAGATACTGGAGTTTCTTTTCCTTCTTATTAATAACAGCTAAGCACCAATGGATCTGCTGATGAATAGGTACAAATATCTGGGTACGACATTGGAAAGAAGTCCGGTAAAACATTAGCACAAGAGCTAATTGGTCATAAGAAAAACAAAAGTTGAAAATGTGTTTAGAGTAATTACTTTATCACATTCATGTAGGCCGTATCCCAATTTCTTTTGAGTAGTCCATCTCCTCACAGATTTGTAATCATACCCATTCTTGCCACTTATTAACTGGATTATTGGCAAAACATTTAAAATTACAAACTTCAATGACAGGACAACATGACTAAAACATTCAAAATTACAAACTTCAATGACAGGACAACATGACTAAATCACAGAAAATATTGATAAAACACATAACATGCATGGTGTTTCGTTTATGTTCTCTTAGTTAAAAAGAATACTTCGCTTCTTGTTATTTTTGTACTATATAGCATATACAATTACAGACAAGTGAGAACTTCATGAAGCAGTGACCTAAGTCTCCCCTTCATTTCAATGCCTTGCAAGAGAAAAATAAGTTCAAAGAAAGGCCACAATATATATATATATATATATATATATATGCAAGTATGTGTACTTCGTATATATAGTGAATTTGGGAATATCAGTCAATTAACGATATAAGAATATCCTGTTCAAAACAAAAGTCAACAGAAACAAAAGCTTTACAAGGAGTAACCAGCTCCCACTTCTGAAAGGATAAGCTATCTGAATGTAGAAATTATTTCTTTTGACAAAAATCTATAGTAAATAGTCATGATAAGAAGTAATACTTCCTAAGGAAATAATTACAATTTTCATTGCAAAACATTTTAAGGCATGTTTTCAAGAAATATTTACCAGCAATATGTTACTTTACATCAAACAAATGAAAGCACTGCTCGGTTTATAAGGGTAATAAGACACTACCTTCTTATAGAAAAAGGTATTGAAAAAATGACAGTTCAAATACTTCTGAGGGTCTCTTCTCTCCCTCTCTTTCAGCAACTCGAGGTACAAATTTATCACCTGTGAAGTTAAAGCACAAGATTACTGAATTTCGCAGTGCAACAATTTCAAATCATATAATTAAATACCAAAAAAATTCTTCCACAGAAATTCAGCGAATGTTAAACAAACAATAAGCAAACAAGATCAGCACATCACCTCATCGTTCAACCATCCACTTGGCCTAAGACACTGAAACTTTTCGCTAGATATTTCAATATTGGATTGCTCATGAGCAACCAGGACCTTCTTCCTGTAGAAACAAACCCTCAATCAGATATGGTACCACTTAAACTTTCCTAAATAGCACATAGCCAAATTTTCAAAGCATACCGGTTGGCAGAAAAGGCTCGTGCAACCTCAACTTTTTCCTCTTTTGTAAGAGGAACAAAAGGTTCCCACGGCACTTCCTGAAAGCCACAGCAAGTTTTTGTCAGTTACACTAACATTTATACTGCTTCTTATGTCTTAACAATGGCGCGGCATTTGCATATGCATACACACACATACACATACATATATGAAGTATCTATGTGAGTGTGCAAGTTAATAAGTTTTTACCTCTACTGGTTCCTTCTTTGGACGTGACAAATCAAATGCGGATCTGCGCTTCTCATTAAGCTGAATTTCAAATTTCAATCTACCAATCGTATCTGATCTCTTATCAACAGCCTCAAGCAATTTCTTGTAAGCACGAACACCGGAAAGATCATTCTCCGGATTCAAAGACAAAGTATCCAACATCTTAGCAGCATCACACTCATTCAATTTACCGCCACTCAACTCAGAAACCACAGATGAAGTTGACTGTTTCTGAACACCAACCCCACTATCCAAATGAACCAAATCATTCTCCTTCCAATTGCGGTCTTTCACCGCAGAGCGCAGCTCCCTTACATCTTCAACATTTGAATCTTTTGAAACAAGTTCCTTATAATTATTATCTTTTTCTTTTCCCTTCGCCCTTAACGCAATTGTAGCCAATGCAGAATGTTTCGTCTGCTGGTATTTTTCGATTAACACATTGCTAATACCACTAGCCATCAAATTCGATGATTCTGATTTCGAATTAATTGATAAATCAAATTTACGCGGTCTACTACATGGAGCGTGAACCTCTCTACGCAAAGGTGGTTTAGTTTCAGGGTAACGGGAAATTCTGGAAAGAGTGGCGTTGGTTGTTGTTGTTGTTGTGGTGGATAATGGTGATGGTGTGTTGTTGGACATGGTTGAAACTTTCTGTCTTTTGAATCGTGAAGAATTGGGAGATTGATGGTTGTGATTAACGGAAAGCCAACGGTGAGGGCGTTTGCCGGTGAGAGTAGTTATGATAGCCATAGAGGTATTATAGAAAACGAAGCGTCCATTACAGAAGAATTGGGAAATTTGGTAAAAAGAAAACCCTAAATGGCGATTTGAAGAAGAAGAAGAAGAAGTAGATACCTGGAAGAAAATGAAGAGGGTGATTTTGAGAAGTGAAATTGCGTTCCCGCCGTCAAATTCAAACGAATCCAGTTGCTGCTGTGATACTATATACCGCTGCTTAACCTCAACAGTCAACGCCAGCTCAGTTCCGCTTACAGTTTCTCATTACGCTTTTGGTTTCGTCACTTGATCTTTCTACTTTCGTCATCTCAAATTTGTTTTTTTTTTTTTTTTTACACTTCATCTCAAATTAGTTAACTGCTCGTTAACCATCCGTTGAATTTGAGATTAGGAAAAAGAATAGGAGAAAACAATAAGAAATAGAAATATCACTTATGACTTGAAAGAATATAATTACATTATTTACATCATTTACATTATTTACATCTAACTTTTCTTGTAATTTATGATTAACTGGGAGGGATCCGTTTCAGATAAACCATATTCAGAGCTCAATCGTTGTGAGATAAGTAAAATTTAGTTAAGAATTATTCTCACAAGAAATTAAACTCGTCTTAAAGAAAACTTATTAACCACTTACTAATATCTCAGTTATCTCAACTTTTATTTTAAGTTGATCTCTCTACCTCTATCTTGTTTGAGAAATACTTGCATGGTCCATTATTATTTAGTCACAATTTAGTCACACTCACATAATTGAGAAAAAGGTAAAAAGAGAAAATAATTAAATAATGTATATTTAAAAATAATTAAATGATACTTCCTCCGGCCTCATATATAAGCAAAAGTAGCTTTTTTAGATTCATTGAAAAAGTAATGTATTTAGTCTATATTTTAGACTACATACATCTATTTTCCAATGAATCAAAAAAATCTACTTTTGCTTATATATATGAGGCCAGAGGGAGTATGTATTATTTTGTGTGTTGAGACTAAATTGTGTGACTAAACATATGAGACCATGTAATTATTTTTCATCTTGTTTTACATGTGAAGTCACATTTACCTATAGAAATATCCATTAATAAATGCCTTTATGTTTGTGGTGAAATTCTTGAATCTTTGAGTGATTAGAAATTTTGTAGGGGAGATTATGGCTCTATTTGGGAAGACCAAAAAACTAACTTATAGCTTATAGCTTTTAGCTTATTTTACTATGAGCTTATAGCTTATTTTATTAACTTATAGCTTATTTTCAAATGCTATTTCAAGTAGCTTATAGCTTATAAGCTAGCTTATTAGCTAACCGCTATTTTTACCGAACAGAGCCTATATTTCGGGAGAGTGCAAAATATATTTAAAGATTGATAGTTGCTCTTCACCACCCCATTCCCCTAAATTAATTAGAATTTGCTGTATGTTCCCATCATTTCTTTCAATAGTATAAATCTTATCATAATATATCTCTTGGTAGTATTTTTTTTTTGGCATTTCTGTAAAATTTATTATTGAATGAGATGAATACATTTTTTTTTTTACAACAGTGAGGGCGTAAGCTAAACAGAAAGGAGAATACGAGGAAATTAGACGAGGGGACACAATCCCCACAACATCAGCAAGCAACAAAGAACTAACAAATGATGGACATGCCTCAAAATAGAGTATCAATATCCATCAAACAATCATAATTAGCTAACGCATTTGCGCACGTTTTAATACATTTTCTAAATGGGTCATAGATTAATTAGAGTTTTAATGCATTATTATTGAAAGCTCCCTTATTATTTTTCTTCATTACGGGCATATATTGCCTTAGGTGTGGTGCACCCTGTTTTCGTTATTAGGATATATAGGCATGAGTGTTTATATAGATCTTTTTGGTGTAGTATCCTTTTCAAATCTAAGATTTAGCATATGATTGGTGTCTTCTTCGACCCTTTCTAGCAAATGGAGAGGGCGGTTACTTGTAATGTTGAGCTTGATGAGAACAATTTAGTAAAGTGATTTACATATTTATCAATTCGACAAATAACTACCGCGCTCGTTCACTTCGGGTCGAGATAACCCATTTTGGAAGAACAATTGTGTATTTGAACATCAATTGACACATTTGTTCATCTCTATCTATCTCAGGAGTACTTTTTATCTACACTTTACACACTTTTCAAAAATACATACAAACACATATCTTGGAAGAATATCATGAAAAGTTGAAAACTAATCTATCCACGTTGATAAAAACGTAAACAGTCAGTTCCGAAATAAACACAACAAAATTACGATTAAACATGTAATCTTGGAAATTGCATGCATCATCGCAGTCACAGTAGACCTAGTTAGTCTCAAAACAAAAATATTAAAAACAATTAACTTCTAATATTGTACATCCAATTTTGTCAGGAAAAAAATATATTGTACATCCGATCTGCGGCAAAGCAAAATGGTCTACATTGTCTGTAGTATACAGATCACATATAGTTCACAAAATAATGTATGCAGCTTCACAATTCTTATACTGTACAATGAAGACCTTAACCATCATTCATCTCCTACAAGATTGGGCAAAATAAAGAAATTGTATCTTTCAGAAACAAAATAATAGTAATTTTCCTTTCATAAATGATTAGCATTTACACGTCGAGGAACACTAACAAACCATTTGTTTTTGTAGTTTGTCCTAAAAAGAGCAACACCATTTGTTATTGCTGAAATTTACACGGGTTCCACTTAATAGGGAGTGGCTCCTATCCAATAGGAAGTAGATAGGAAACTTCCAATTAAGATAATCAATGTTAGGGGAGAGAGTGATGCAAACTTAAATCTTTTTTTCTTCTTTTGTTCCTCTTATCCAGTTATTGCAGATCTCATTTTGTTATGGCCGTACATAAATTTTAATCAATAATAAATAACTAGTATGGTAGCAAGTGTGTTGCTAAGGTTTCTATTTTCACCTAAGGCATGCAATGAACTTGATATTTTACCTGTTTAATTCAAACAAGCTGCACTACAGCGATAACCCTTAGGGCCCCGTTTTGGAGAAGATCAGCAAGTTCATCAAATAGCAGAGCAGTTCGCCAACCCCATCCTTTAGGAGCTTTGGGTAGAAGAGTGCCCGTTTGTTTAAAGCTTCCAAACACTAACATTTCCCTCTTGGATGGGCAAGTCAACTGAATGTGCAAGGAAGAGCAATCAGACTCATTAACCGAAATAATAGAATATTATGAAACATCCAAATTATTGAAGCAGTAATTCATTACGGTTATTACCTGATACCGTGCAGTCACCTTTTCACGCGAGTCAACATACATATGTACCTGATGGTAAATTTCAAAGATATACCATGATGTAAGGACATCTAATTTAAGATTTACAGTGAAAGTTATTAGCAATCAGCTCGCAAGTATATAAGGTCGTTACTTTTTTACTAGTACTAAAATAAACCATTTCAAACTTGAAACATAAATATAACTCCGAACTATCTTAGGCCCAAATTATTTAGATATATGAAAAGCAGTCCTGCTAACCTTCCTGTGTACATCACTTATCTCTGCCTTCCGACGGTGAAGAAACAACCCTGCATTAGCATTAAAAATAAATTCCCAGATAGACAAAAAAAATCTATTTACTAGTAGTACTACGACTACTAAGGATATTCATTCACATCCCAAAGATGAGAATTTTGACGTAATAAAACATTACCAAGGGTACGCCGTCCCTGGGGGTCTTCATCATTAAAAGCCTGAATACTGACCTGAAGATTAAAAAAAAAACCTTTCAAACCAAAACACTCAAGATCATCTTAGATGAATATAATGAGTAATTGATGTCCATGTTACCTTCCATAAAGAACCAGCATAGAAAACTTCTGGTGAATGCTTGACCTGGCCATCACCAAGCCTGTGCACTTCCTCAAAACTTACACTGCAAAATCAACAGAAATTTCCATAACATTTAAATAAACTGATGAAGCTTAGTACCCACAAATTTAGGAACCTTATAAAGAAATATAAAGCAAGCAAAATGTATATATAAGTTGATTGATTAAACAACTGAAACAAAAATACAAGAAATGGCAACAGAAGTTGCAAGACATTCGTCATAAAATATTAGATCGGAAAATCCAATTTAAAAGGAACATCTATGTAAAAATGTCAAGAGTCAAGACCACCTTCCAAGAGAGTGAGTATAAGTTCTCATCAAAGCACATAATTGAACATCAAAAAGAGGGGAGAAGATTCAAATAGATAAAAACGAAACACAATTAAAGGGGAACAAGAGGGAGAAGGAGAGAAAAGTAGAGAAAATGGTCCACAAAAATATGACGATGTGAATTTTTTTGAATGAGGTTTGAAGTCCTGCTAAATAGCATCTACAAGACAACGACAATGACAATATTGGCAGAACACCATCTAAAAGAAAAATAGAAATGGAATGAAAAGAAGTTTGAACTTTGAATATTAACATGGAAACTAAGGAGGATTACCAAATATAATTGACCCACAACTAAAACCGGCCCACAAGACAACTATCATCAATATATATCATATTACTTTAACAATTATTAATAGTTGCAAAGTGGTTGACCTACCCAAAGCGAAAAGGGGGGAAATGGCTTAGAGGTGTTTTCAAATCCAATGATATAGAAGAACTGTTGTCATTCTCCCATTCTATACCAACGGTATGTTCTGGTGTCTCTAACATCTGTACAGGAATGCCACCAGTACTTGCACCGCCAGCAGTACTTTGCATGCCCATTTCATGCCCCCTTTGTGTTAGCTCTGTATTTACATTTGTTCCATAATTCCCTCCCTGGCTTAGCCCAACTAAAGCTGTCAGTCCATCTCCAGACAGGTCTCCATTGTGATCAGCACGTGCCTCTGAATCATCATTGGCGGCAGATTGAGGGTAGTTTCTGTTGCCAACGCCAAATGGTACACGAGAAAAGACAAATCGTGTAGGAGGAGAAGCTGCTGCAGGAACAAATGTAGTTCCACGGCCAATACCCGCAAGCCCATCAATAGCACCTCGAACATGTACTCGTACCGGTCTAAAAGAGCCATTTCTTTCTCCTGTAGAAGATTCAGCAACATATATATTTCCTCCACCGCCAGGCATATTGTTATGATTATGTTCTTGCATGTAAGATCCAGTGGTAGTAGATCCATGTAAAAATGCAAACTGCTTTTGGCAAGTACAAGACATAGTCATAAGTGAACAAACTCTGCATGTATCAGCAGCAATCTCTTGTACCCTCTGACTAAGAAGCATCTGAAAAAGCAAAAAGTTGAAACACCAAAATAATGTCAACAACAATTCAAAAAAAAATAGTAATTTCTATACCAAGTATCATGCCTATATATATATAGCAAATGATTGATCTGCCGAAATTTAAATCGTGACATTTAAATATTTTCAAGAATAAATGCTTTTTGAGGAGGATAACGTCAGTTTAGATAAACTTGGTCTGTTAAGGAATAATAAAAAGTGTAATTTGTTATTGGACAAAATTAGTTTTTAAGCTTTTAAGGGGAAAAACGAAAGATTGCAATTTAAAATTAATAAGCATTTTTTTAAGATGCCAAATACAAAACCAACTTCAAAAGTCAAATTAATCTCAGTCCAACCTGCAGCCACAGACCATCATTTACAGCTTTGCATGGGAATCCTATTTCTTCAAGCTGCTTTCTGACATTTAAAAGTGCATCAAAAGACATATTGCAATATAAAAGTGACCCCCCTTCAAATATATTAAGAAATACATCGTCTTCATCTCCATAGTTTCCTCTGGGATGAGCTTTGACCTGTCTTCTGCCAACATGGCCACCCCATGAAAGCAAAGGTGTTCCATATCTTCCCCAATCACTGGATGTGGGCCCATTAGAAGAACTCGATGAAAAACAATGTCTTGATTGATCCCTGACCAACCTATTGTTGTTATCCGAATGGTAGCAACCTCCTTCCTCAGACGGCCCTTCAATACCCACTCCAGTTATTGTTCCAGCATCAAGAGGCACCTCAACATAACAAGATGTTCTCGTCCCATCTGTATCAGACAATGAATTACCCAATGAAGTCCCTTCCATGTCACAAGGATATCTTGGATTCAAGTTTGGTGAACTGACATATGAAGCAAGTTGAACCCGTTGATTAGAATCAGAAATGCCATTGTTGAAGTCTACTGCTGAGTTTGCAAGCTCAACTAAAAGATTAGGCATGCTAGGGTCCTTTAGATCACTTTTAAGACTTATTTTCCCCAAGTCAGTTTCCAACCTCTCATTTGTGCAGCTATCAATGATACCTTTACCCTTGGTGTTACCAGAATCAGAATGAATGCCAGTTGCAGACTCAGAATCAGGAATTCCATGTGCAGGATGTTCAATCTTGCAGTGAGCACTTTTTGCCAGGAATGTGTGCAAAGCCAATTCATACCTTTTCATGAAGCATTAGAAAAGTGTTATTCAGATTGCAAAATTCAATCTTTTAACCAAAAAACCCAAATAAAGGCATATGAGCCACTTACCGCTTCTCTTCACAGGATATCCACAGATCATTAGAGGTCAGTAATGCATGTAACGTATGAGATGAAAGTTTAGGAAGCACCTGCAACAAGCAAATGTTGCTCAATATATAATCTTTGTATTCACAAGAAACACATAATCAAGAACCAAAACCACCATATGCAAGCATGCACTTCGTTTTCTCCACTACCTCTCTCAATTCCATGCCCCCACTTTGACAAAGGTAGCCCCAACAAGCAGTTCTAACACGCTCCCCATGAATGCCGTAATCTTGGTTCTCCGCAAACACCTAGTTTGTAATCACACACAACCAATAACTGACCAAAATATTTATATAGTATAATTTAAATTTCACAAATGAGGCTATACAAGCAAGCATCTGGATTTTCGAACCTGATAAGCCAAGAAGTTTGAAGTCCACAGCTCAGATATAATGAAATCTGTACATATAGCGCATAAATCCTACACAGATGTATTGATACACCAGATAAAAAACATTATAAAATCTCAAAATCAAGTTACAAGTGCAAAATCTGAAAATCACGCTAAAAATGACTTCAAATTAGTGATCACAACTCTACAAGGATAAAAATGAATTCAAATTTTTGTCAGTGTCAAGTCATCAATGTAAACAACAACATACCTGAAGGTCAAGAAAAGAGGCGGCAGCAAGAACACGAAATGCATTATTATCGTTAAGTTTAGGGTGGTTTCCATATAGATATGCCAAAGCAATTGCAATAGCTTCGTCATTAACATTGTTATCATCAATTTGCAGGGTCACAATAGCAGCAGTGGCTTCTTTCCATGGACCATGAAGCATGTTCCTGAATCACATGCATCGGATAAAGTAATTTTTCAGACCAACTAAATAAATATTTCCCTACAGATCATTAACTTATTATATAGTGTGCGAGTACTAGTAATCAAATAGCCTTTCTTCATGCTCTTAGAGCTAAAAAGTTACTGCTACTAGTACTACAAAAACCTATCAGTCATGATCTTTTACCCTAGTTTCAAAATTCTCCTCATAAATTAACCACTTAACCAAAATTACACTCATCAGTGCCATCAAGCACGAAGGTAAAGATACCGATTAAATTATTGAGGGAAATGCAAGAGTGGTAAAGTTAATGGTAAATTAAACCGAATTTTGACTCATTTTTAGGAATTATATTATAGTGAGAAAATGAAAGAAGAATAATAGTAATTGTAATGACGGACCTGAAATATGAACTGCGGGAGAGGATGAGACGATGAAGATGATAAGCGGAACCCATTGCATTAACGACAATATCGGAAAATGAGCCGGAATTGAAACCTTCAATTTGAACATGTTCGCAGAGAGAAGCGAGGTTACAATCAAGAGCACGTAACTCAGCGGTGGTTGGATCATTATTATCGGAATGGTGCGATTGTGATTTTGGAATGGAAACGGTGCGTTGGTGTTGATAGGGTGAAGGAGGAGGGTTGTTGTTTGGATACTGAGGGTTCTCCATGAATGAATGATTGTTAGAGAATGCACTGTAGCGTAGCGTAGAAGAAGATCAAACGGTTAGTGTTTATTTTGTTATTGTATCAATCAAATCATTTTCCATTTCAATTCAATTATATAATGATTGATGATAATGCAGTCGCACCATTTCTTCGGTAAAGTTTTGTATAATTCATTCACTTGCCGTTGTCTGTCTCTGCACGGGAAAGTTACAAGAAACGCTGCGTTTTAATCTAACCTTTGTCTGCGGGTGGGGTATCGCTCAACACAATAATAGATTTTTGTCAAAAAAAAATTATCAATTTCTTTTGGTAAAAAAATAGTAAAATAATTATTAATTTCTTTTTTTTGAGAATAAAAATTATGAATTTCTTGGTATGTATATGGATGTTTGACCCCTCTATTGTTCACATTAGAAAAAATATACTATCTTTTGACCAAAATAAAAATATATATACTATCAGAAAGTAAAATATATATATTAAACTCATTTTTTATAACTATTTTTCTTGTTTTAAGAAAGTAAAATTCAATACTCCCTCAACATTTGATTTTTTTTTTTTTTTAGGTTTGGGTACACATACTAAGAAATATTTGATTTTTCAGGTATCCATTTGACTTTTTGTAAGGGTATAAAAGGAAAGACATCATTGTACTATTATGATTTCTTAAAAAAAAAAAATCAAAATTTTGGAGAAAAATAAAATGTTAAATGACCAAAGTTCGCTACAAGAGTATAATGTTACCGCTCACACTCTACAAATCAATTTTACATTGATTTCAATCAAAGAGTAAGTGATTAGATTGATAGTATAATGTTATTGCTCACACTCTACAAATCGGTTTTACATTGATTTCAATTAAAGAGTAAATGATAAGATTGATAGTATTTCTAACAATCGCCTTTGCAAGTTATGAATGTTGGTCACATAACCCCTTTACCACCCATGTCTAGTGACACAGAAAGATTCTCCTCCAAATTCAACTGCTCCAACCCTTCTAGCTGTGTGTATTGAGCTTGATCTTCCTCTTGCATTCCAAAAAAGTGTATGGTCAAACCAGAATACCTATGCTAGTAACTAGTAATGCTACATTCTTTATCTCTTTTGCAGGATGTTTATCTCGACTTGCTCCAATCTGGGATATTTTTTTCTTCAAGTTGCAGTGTAACACTGCTATAGATTGAAGCTCAAAGGTAAAACAGAAACCATCAGAATAAAAATCTGGTCCAGTTTGCTACAGTATATTCCATTTATATATATAGTTGTTGTTGTTACCTGAGTTAAAAAATCATTAAAAATAATTTTCAGCCACCGAAGATATTACTGGGTTGAGTCGCGGACTAGGTCGCTCTCTTTAAGACGTTTCGCGGCACTGCCCAAAATTGTGCAAGCAGACTATCAACCACGAAGTCCCCAGGATAAAACAGCCCAGTTACAACTGTATACCGATTTGCTACTGCACGGTAGAAATCGGTCAAAGATTACACCTTCTTGAATGGTACTACGATACCACTCGAATTGATACTACGATATCAATCTATGAATCAGTGGTACTACGATACCACCATATTGATACTACAATATCAATCTATGATTCATTGGTACTACGATACCACCGTATTGATACTACAATATCAATCAATATAATGACACTGAGGTCATTCTAATATGGTACTAAGACCAATCTCAATTCAAAGGGATAATGGTGCTAAAACCATTCTTAATATTGAAGGAACTAGTGATACTATTATCACTCATAATATAAACCAAATTAACAGAAAAATGATTTCTCTTTTATTCAAAGCTTCAACTTATGAATTATTCTAATACACAATAAGTAATTCTGTTAGAATTAAGAATCTAACAACCCAATAGAACAAATTCAATATAGACATCTTAAAATCTACAAAGAAAACTCATATTTAGAATGAAACACAATTTAGAATCAATAACTTTCTAAATTATCCATATCGATTAGTTGTCATACATGGCAAGCAGTAGGTTAATCACCTTAAGCAACCTTTCTCAAGGAAAGAGTTCTAACTTGTTTAGTATTAAAATCTAAACCATGACAATTTCAACGAAATTAAAAGAATGGGTTTGATCAATGATACCTCTTTTTTCTTGACAGTGTGACTCAAAATCTCCACACATATAGGCTTTTATAGAATTCAATGATACCTCTTTTTATCTGACCGTGTGACTCACAAAATCTCCACACACATAGGCTTCTATGGAATGCAAATACCTTGCTTGAAGTTGGAAGTAGTCAGCTACGGTAATAGACCTTAGAACATAGGTTAGGTCATTCACAATGACATACAAAAGCTATGAAAAGGAAAGCAACAACTTTCCAGTAACCTATAGGGGAAAACTGCTTGGCTACTTAATTAGGAAGAGTTGTGTCGTTTTTTTTTTCCTATTGGCCGCCTTCTTAGGTGTTGTTAGTAACTAGGATTTTATTCCTTAAGACTTAACTGTTACAAATTGATGGAAAATAAATTACCATAAATTAAATAAATAAATATGAGATTTAATTTATTTATTTCTTCAAAATACACACTAGTATGCTACAACACACTAGTATGCTCCAGTATCCGAAGTGGGACTCAAAATTTTATTTTCAATTCACACACCAATGTGAACTTTGTTCCAACAGTTGTCATAATCTATGTATTAATCTAAAGGGTGATCAGATCACCCACCCTCAAACCCTAATTCCATTTAGCCAATAGAAATCAAACAAGTGCATTTGGTCTATGTCCAACACCTCATTGGAATTATGTGGCAGAGATTGACAAGTGTTCTTCTTTAAACTATTCTTCTACACACTCTTCTTCTATATATACAGATACATACACTGAAAAATTGCACAACAAACTTTCGTCTTCCTCTCTCAAAATTTGTTCTGTCAGATCAACACCACAATCTCTTCTCTTTCTCTCCCAAGCTTTCATCTTCTACTCTAAAAAACAACAAATTCTCCTTCTTCTCTCCCAAACTTTCGTCTTCCTCTCTCAAAATTTGTTTGGTCAGGTTAGCACCACAATCTCTCCTCTTTCTCTCCCAAGCTTTCATCTTCTTCTCTCATAAATTACTTTAGTGAGATTAATACCACCATCCCACACTCCTCGCCAATATCAATTCTTTTTTCGTTCATAGTCATGCCTCAACAAACTATACTTGCAATTACTCTGCTTTAACTTGTTTTTCAAACGAGGTTGTTTGCTCCTAAATTATCTCTAGCATTGTAAACATGTATCTTTCAAACAAAATTTTCTTTTTACTCTGTTTTGGATTTTTGTAACAAAACACAATTTCTCTCTCTCAAGCTCTCACATTATTTCTTATGATGCTTACCATCTCCATAGATTTTGTTCTATATGTATTTTCTCGTGAGACTTTTGGTTCTGCTTTTATTGTTTTTGTTAGTGGCTGCATGCAATGGATTGTACCCAGATCCATTGATTTTGGTGTTAAATAGCTAAAATGAGAAAGATTCAATTTTTAATAGAAAGATAAAAACTTTGTCTAAATAACAACAGTATATGTATGTGTAAGTTGTTTGTGCATAATTAAATAGAACTATATTATTCATGATTGTAGATGTGGGATTGTGATGAACTTTTGATTAATATAAAGATAGAAAGATTCATGGTGTACCCAACTGTATTGGTTTGGATTTGAGACATGACAAATATTGACTGATGACTACAATTACCTGAACTTAAGAATATAAGGGTTAAACAAAATTGATGATCTTGGACATGATTTCGAAGACATGAGGACCTGGTATAAAACTCTTTGGGATTGGATTTGAGACTTGATGTATCTTGGTCAATGACTAAAATGACTTGCAGAATAAACTAATAAGATCTAAACGAAATCTCGGCCAATGACTATAATAATCTGATCTTAGTAATATAATAGTTAAATTAAATTGATGATCCTGGACATAATTTGGAGGACATGAGAAATTGATGATTCTGGACTTGATTTGGAGACCATGTGGGTATGGTATAAAATTCTTGGATTTGAGGCATGATATATCTTGGACAATAATTGAAATGACTTGAACTTTAAATATGTTAAAGTTAAATGAAATTGTTGATTCTGGCCATAATTTGGAGGACATAAGGACATGGTATAAAATTCTGAGAGTTTATGAAGCATGGGGACAAGAAATTACTTTGACAGATAAATTAGTGTTATAAAAGCTTCAAATGAAAATTTTGTTTGAATAAAAGCTAAAAAATGATGATAAATTATATCAGGCCGAAATTATTTGTTCTGGTTTTGAAGGATAGGTATTATAGGCCTCTCATGGTGAAACATTTGTATCCTTCTCTGCGTTTTACTCTCTCCCGATCTTTATTTGGTACTGATAAAAATCCTAACTGGGCTATGTCAATACCTTTGCCTTATATCCACAATGCTGACAGATTTACTTACAATTTCATGATCATTTTGACTAACTCTGATGTTACTTCCGGCTATCTGGTATGCTATTTTTTTTACATGGTTTATGTTGTTTTTCGATTTTGTTATTTAATTTTGCTTCGGCTGTTGGTTTATGAAATGTCATTCTTTTTTTGCAAGACTATGAGCTATGGCAAGTTTGCAAGTCAGCTTTTTTCAAACCATGTAAGGTGTATGAAGTTCGTTGATGAAAAAGGTTTGGAGTGGATTTGTGGTGTTCAGAGTGATAAACGTCCCTACAACCATGTGAAGTTTGGTGGGAAATGGGGGTCTATGGTGAGAGCAAGAAATTACACTCAAGGAGACCACATAATGTTTGGATCACCATTTCTTGGAAATGCTACAGAGCTCTTTGTTAAGAAGATATGTTGACAAACTGCCATCCCCATTTATCTCTGCACTGTTTTATTGCTAATCCTTTTAGTACAATCATCACTTATGCTCTGTGATGCTTTATTACTAATCTTTTTAGTATAATGATCACCTATGCTTAGTGTGTATTTGCCTACTTTCAATAACCTGTAATTCCCAGTTTGTAACTGTCTTCGTGGCTTTTGTACTTAAATGAGGACACTTCCTATTTTTTATAGCCATATTTCAATTATATGTAATGCTACATTGTCTTCAATTAACCTACCTATTCTCTATTGATTGTGTATCTGCCATGACTAGATTCATTTTAAGACTAATTATCCTTCTCCCACTGTTACATGCAACCAATCCGTGTTATTAGTTATAACTAAAACCATCTTTTATGGAATAGTAATGATCTGTATAGCTACATGAGAATTCTAGATTAGTTCAGGCAACCAGATCAATAATAATAGCCACCTTTGAAATAACTATGCGGTCAGGCAGCGATTTAGAACTTATTTTGAAATGTTATTGATACAGTTGATAAAGTTCATACTATCATATAATTTAAGAGGCTAAATCGAATTTGCTCCTAATGTTATACACTCATTATCCTATTTGTACCGACTCGGGGATTAGTCTCACGACAAGCTCAAAAGGCCTAAACCATGGGATACCTTGGGGCGTCTACTAGAGTCTGTGTCAAAGACTCTAATAAGTGTGTGTGTGCGCGCGCGTGTGTGTGCGATGATAATTATTCAACTATTTATTGTGCTTAGTATGCATGTGTAAAATTTACTTTTAACTAAAACTTAATCTAATTTTCTATACGCATTGTAACTTCATTTGTTGCAGATTAAATTTTCGGGGCTGGGCTCATGTATGCTGATGATGATCAACTTGATCTACTATGTTTTCCTAGAGAGGGACTGGGTTTTTTGGAGCTATTATTGATGCAGTTGAAACAATATCTAGAGGTGATGCTCGACGTTTTTCGAATGACAATCACGTTTATAGTCCAACTCTTAATTTGACCAATATATCATATTCAATCGATGCGTTAATTTTTTCCCAGGTTGTCTGCGCAGATAATAATAGAGGGTGCTCGGATTTCTTGCTTAAACATGTTTCTGGGTGCCAAAGAAGGATAAAACCTTTTAGGTGACCAAATAAGTACAGACTGGTATTTTCGAGATAACTGTATTGTTAAACAGCGAATTAAGGCTGGTTGAAATCATCGGACGTGGTTGAGACTTTTGAAATAGCTGTATTGTCAATTAACGAAACAAGTTCGGTGGAGATTATTCGATATGATTACAATTTGAATTATAAGTTAGTACTCTCCAAATCTGAAATGACCAGCATAATTATGTCTCGGCATTTAAAGCGATCACTGGAATCTACTCGGTCGTTAAATTTAAGCAGCATGTAAGTATGCGTAATAAGCGGTAATTTAACTAATCGATATAGTTATAAATAAATGTTTAACCGGTGAATAAATTATTTCATATGACCGCATATGAAAAGGCACAAACCGCATTCTTAGTCTTTTAAAAAGTTAGTTAATCTACAATACCACAGAAACTCCAGCATATATCTCCAACACAAGTCCTTTGCAACAAGCCATCCCATAATAGTCTATAAGTACCACCAACTGACTCATACGCTCATCATCACCATTTCATCCTCGACAATAACATTTCTTTCCCAATTATGATGGCTAATTCAGGTTAAGTGATGACACTGCTCTGGTACAATTTTCCCTTGGTTTAATCTTTATAAAGTTGACTTGAATGAGTTTCCTTTTGTTGTTTATATCAAATTGTGCTGATTAAATTTATATAGATAATAATAATAATAATAATAATAATAATAATAATAATAATAATAATAACACTTTTGCTGCATAGGATGCTATTGAGGGCGCCGATTCCACCAACAACGAAGAGATTGTAGTTCTCAACCCAACTCAGACTCCAACTAGCAAGGGATTCACTAAAAAAACTCTTAAGGATACTAATACAGACAATAATGAAGAGATCGTTGTGCTAGACAACAGCCTTGCAAAGAGATCCCTAAATCTCGATGAAATTGGTGCATCTGCTACCCGAGAATCACCTATCCCAGATGAATGTGCTAGCTTACTTACTTCAGCTGAACCCCCGACATGTAAACCAGTTGGCAAGAGGTCTGCTATTTTGGATGCGAATGATGTTTCCGCCATGAAGGAAACCAAAATAGCGTGCGTGAAGATTGAGAACACCAAGTAGCTGTTTAAATATGCCGTGTTTTGTTTGTCAAAAAATAATGTGTATCTGATGCTCTTACTATGTTGCCACTCTTTGAATGTCTAAGTGTGTATCTAGAGTTGTGTTTCTTTGTGTTTATATTTGGTGGTTACTTTGTAGCAATCTTTCTGTTATGTTTTGAAATCCTCTGCATGTTGTGCTGATGCTATTGTAATATCTACTTGAATAAGAATGTTTCTACTTATTAAATTTCAATTTATTTTCCTAACAAGCATTCTAAATAACAGTTAAGAAAATCAACTGGAGGCTATCTATGATCAAGTTCTCTGACTAGCAGCTAAGAAATAAAATAGGCTATAATCATCCATCTAGATTATCTACTTCCATTAAAGTCTTTTAATTATGTAATTTAAAAGTAGCTTTTGTTAAATGAATGGCTAAAATAATAAGTGAAGATTTATCATTTAATCCTTGCCATTGATACATATTGATTGGAAATTCTATCTATTCACTATAGTTACATAATCAGGCTGGCTTAGCATCTGATCATAAACAATTTAAAAAATATTTAATCATTTGTTTGTGGAATCTCAGGTTTAAGTGTAATTACTTTTCTTACTCAACAAGCCAACATGTGAGTTAACCACTTCACCGGCCTACGATTATCTAAGAACCGAGTAATTTAGTTATCTTAATAAAAATTAACATATGTTTGCTTAAGTATTGTCTAAAAGGTGTTATAACAAAATTAACCAGCTATCACATACTGAGAAATGTGTTTCTAATTAATTAACACTTTCACCAGTCTATAATTATCTAAGAATCAAGTAACTTTGTGATCTTAATAACAATTAACATACAGAGCAATGTGTATCTAATTAGTTAATTAATTGTAAAAAAAAAGGTCAATTTACAATGAATATTATTCCAGCAATGCATGTAGAACACATCATCTATTGCTACTAGAACTCTTACAGCTCTATTTGCCATACAGGCTCTATAAATGCATCAATACACATCTATAGTTAATACATTCTTCAAACAATACATTCCAATACCTCAATACATCAGCTTATAGCATTCCAACATGGATTCAACTTCTTCTAAGGAATAGAGGTACCAGTAGAGGTACCAATTCTATGTATGGAAATGGTGTCCCTGAATTTAACCATCTCTCACCCTCATTTTTTGATTCCACTTTTTTGGGCCACTGCTGTTTTCAAATTTTAGGATTAGGATGTGTATTTTGTGTATTTTATAAACCATATTTTTCCTTTTGGAATCAGAATCCAAGATCTGTTGTGCATCCGTGATGTAGCTTCCGGGTGAGGATGATGACTGGATTGGAGGTAGATTATCCTGACAAAAGTCACAAAACTCCTCCTTTTAGGCTGATGCTACCTGAAGAAGATTACACCAACTCTTCAAATGGTCCCGTGCCATATTTCATTGCTCCAACAAAGTTTTTTCATATACTTGAAAAAACTTTGACCTCAGCCGAATCTGGAATTTTGGTGTGCTCTGTTTAGTGTATGCTACTCTTTTTTAAATTCGTCTTTAACATTTACCTTTGATTTAACACAGAAACTCTCTTGGAATGGTTTTTGTGAACATGCACTCCCTCATGAGGGATCTAATATAACCTTAGTGGACTGGTTGGGTTATACATGGGAGTGTCATTTCGATTTCGGCGATCCTGCTAAAAAAACTTGCCAGACTACTGGACAATGGCTTGACATTTGCAAGAAACACCAGTTAGTGGAAGGAATTACTGTAAAATCTGGCATTACTCATTCATTAGACAATAAGGTCATCCATTTAAAGATCTCGCCACTTATAGGTGTCCGCACAACTTTGATAGGCCCTCGAGTGGCTGCCGGATGCAAAGCTTTCTATCAAACCGAGAATTATTTCCTCTTATGAGCATAATCATGAAGCTGACTAGAGATGTCTTTTGAAGTAACAAGTTTATCTAAGCTCACTGTTTTTGGCTATCAAGCTTTTATGGGTTTATGTTAAATTACTATTTTGTATAAACTCTAATATCATGGTCATGTTTATGTACCAACTTATGTTGCTCTTAATCCCTATAAGGTCCTAAGTAATATATTATGCATATGTGAATTACCAGTTTTTATATAGCCCTTATTTTATATCCCCTTTGATTTCTTAACTCCATGCTTTCCTTCTTTGTTTTGGTACCAATGTAAATCAGCGACCATCATTGACAATATCCATGATTGGTGAATATATGATGCTCCATCAAACCCGTGCAACGCACGGGCTGCCGTCTAGTTTTTATGAAGTTAAGATGAACTGCACACATTTCATTTTACATGTGTTGGTTCCAGAATCTAATGCTAAACTAAAAAAAATCGTTTTATTGCAATTTGAATGAACTTCCAAAATTTTACATAGCACATAAAGTGCGAATTTTCCCCAAATATTACGTACTCCAACTAATCCCTAGAACTTCTATAAGATCATGCAAGTGTAACTAATGACTCCTGCTCAGAGATGTTCCTTGGTGGGATATGTTGCAACTTACATGAACATATAAACTTTTGAAAAAAGGAAAAATTTATAAAGAGAAACCTGCCCCCAAGTTTCAGTCAGTAGTAGTGATAAACACTCTTCATCTCTGCTCAGCAGTGTAGCTCCATCAACTCCAACTTTTGATTTTGATTGAAGTGATGCACTGTATTTTATTTTCACTGTCCACCAATTGTGGTTGGAATGGTGGTTTCTTCACTATGGACGTTCTTTGTGTGACTTGATCAAGTACCAATCATCACAATGTCACAAATTATGGCGCATTCTGATCTTGTTCTATTATAGAGCATAATGCCATTTCAACATCAGTAAGTAGTTTCCCAGCATAGAGTTGAAGCTGTCTCTTTTTTACAACAACTACTTTCTCGCCATGTGAAATTTCTTCTTCCAATTCCTACAAAACAATATGCGTACCCCTTTAGACATGGCATATAACAAACACAATTATACACACACAACAGCTAACTAAATAAATCTATACAAAATTCTGAATTTCAATTAACGTGTGCATCGTTCAACAAGAACAGTGTTAGTTGATATGTTAGTGCATATAAGTTTTTATTTGTTGTGCAAGCTGATATTCTTACTTGTATTGACATGGGAACTGCGTTGGCACTAAAATCGTCGTCACCCAACTCTTCAAAGAAGGATTCAAGTAGAAAACAGAAGTTGTTAGCATCAGCTTGATCCTCAAAAGCAACAGTATAGGAATCATCATTATGCTCCCGTTGCTTAGATGTGAAGTTTAAGCTATAGAGACCTTTAGGATCTTCTTCGTTGGAGCCTCTTTGCATGACAATAACCTTCACAAAGAGATATGACTTCCTGGTCAAATGCAAATGGATACATATAGAGCACACATAGTAACTAATACGATTAATTCACCAAATATATGTCTATTTCCCATGAATCCAATACATCCAAAAGAATTCTCAAGTATATTTCAAGAAAAGGTCCTACAAACCTAGGATATTTGGCTTTGTTGACATTTATAAGAATTGAACTTTATAGTTGATACAACTAGAAATTTCACAGGGTCACACAACACAGCTTTAAGAAAGGATGAACAATGGTGTAGTACTATAGTAAGTCACTTTATGGTTATGCTACTGCAAAATAATTAAACAAAATGAATTATCTTGCACGTACAAGAACATAACGTAGGTTCAGCCACCACAAATCAGTCCTAGTGTTTGCTTGTTTAAGTGCTGAATTTTTGTTAGCAAATACACGGCCAGAACTGCCATTTATACTGTCCACATTATCCTTTTCAAAACCCTTGGAGTCTTGTGTCCTCAATTCTTTTACTTCAGGTGAAGACATCCCAACACTAATCTCCAGGAAACCACCTAAACATGTATAAAAATAACTCAAATTGTGCTAAATTTCTCCCAAGCAATCCCATTATATTCACTGGTTACTTCTTATACAAAATCCACTGAAAACATCGGTAGTTTCATTGCTCTTTTTACTTCAATTGAAGGTTGAAACTCCAAATGTAAATAAAGTTTTACTACCCTAACTTTAAATCTTTGATATATAATGAAATTTGAACAATGGTGCAAAAGTAAACAGCATAACAGGAAAACAAAAGGGCAATTCAAAATGTTTAACTAATTATATAAATAACAATAGAAATGGAAAGCCATTTAGAAGTTATGCATTGAACACATTACCATTATTTATGCTCTTGGTCTTAAATCCATCATCTGTTTTCATATTTGGTGTTTCCATCTTTTCTTCCAAACTCTTCCGATCATTTTGAATTTCTTCGGACTTGTCATCAACTGATTTTCCTCTTTCTTCCAATGGAACACCAGAAACATTTTTGTGTGTCACATCTTGTTGATTAACTGGCTCATGATTTTGAGGTTCTACATTAGATACCCTGCGACCTTGGGTCCCTGAAAATCCTTTGGGAGTTTTCGTAGTCTTAGTCGAAGGACTTTTAAATTTAGACTTTTTCTTAGAGGCTAATCCATCTTTCCCCTGATTCACATGCATACCACTACCCCCAGCAGAATTTCCACGACCATTTAATGGCATCGCTGATACACCATCCTTTTTACTATTTATCCTATTCTTCAACTTCAATAATCGTTCAACAATCTCTTTCTCAATACCAAGTTTAGCACTAGAAACCACATCTTCATCATCATCAATTTCAAGATCCTCATCTTCTTTCTCTTTCCCTTTTCTTTCTAACTCAATTCTCCGAGCTTCTCTCGCCATTAACTTAATTTCCGCAATTTTCTTTTCCACAATTTGATCCTCCCCAGTTTTCCAAATCTCATCAAACAAAATGTTCCTCTTTTCAATTACATCCAAATTCCCATTGGAACGTTGATTTCTCAACTTCCAAAAGTAACCAACAGTTTGAAACACAAAAGCCCCAATTATACACATACCACCATATATGAATATATCTTTGGCAGAAACATTGCCAAAAACACCATTGTCTTTGGGTGTATCCACGGAAACTTGAAATTCTTCCAATTCACCAGTTTCTCTAACAGCACCGATGATATCTTCAAACTGCGTATCGTTGGCAGGAACATCAACACAGAATTCATGTTCTTGAGGAGGGGAGATAATATGGTGTGGTTGTGGAAGATTGGAAGGGATGATTGGAGATGATTTGGTTAGGGTTTTGAGAATTTTTGGTCGGAGATAGTTTTTCCTACGAGCAGTTTTTGAAGATACTATAATCAGAGGTTTTCGTCTCGTAATGGAAGATGCGTGAAAGGAGAATACAGAGCAATGTATAGTTGTCATTGATGCGGAAATTGATTCAGCTCGGTTATGGTGCGGTTAGGTTAGTTTCCATTTCCATGGCTATTGCAGATTTGCAGTGCCAAGTGCAAATATTAGGAAAGTTTGAGAAGAAGAGAAGATGAAGCACGTTCCGTTCTACTTAATTCTTGGTGGGCCGAATTAGTTTTATTGTAGCCCAATAAAGTTTTATAAGCACCTTTTTTTTAAGCATTTCTCTTTAGCCCTCCACATTTATTCTAGACCCCCCAAATTTTCGTTTTTTGACATAGAGCATATCTGATGGTGAACTCTACCCAAAGTTATTGTGAGTCCCATTAGATCCACACCATCTTGAAACAACTCGCTCATTTTTTACTTCAATAGTGCAGCTCTAAATAACTCACATTGGCAAAGATTGTAATGATGCTTTGGACACTATGGTGGAGAAGAAACCAAAAGTGTTGGAATGAAAAAATCCCCACCATTTTTTACGACATTATAGGATTGGCTGAGAGCTCAGAAGAAGAACAACAGTAACAGACGCGACAAAAACGCAATAATGCCTATTGTATTGGAATGAGCATCCGTGACAGCCATGGTGGATTTGTGAAAGCTTACACGAGGGAAATAGTAGGCACGCCAGACATAACTGAAACTCAAGGTGTGTATGAGGCATTATGCTGGTTGAGGAACAAATAACTCTGAGTTTGGTATCACTATTGATATGTGTCGTAATTTATTTGCCACAACTAACAACAGGAATATCAGTTATGTCTGGTGGCAAGCAAACTGAGTAGCTCACAATTTAGCTCAAGTAACTCATTTTATCGCTAGTCACAAAGTTTAAAATTATTGTCCACCTTGTATTGAACTTACTATTACGAATGAAACACATTGAGTTTGCTTTTGTCAAAACAAAACAAAAACATATTGGATTCCACAATTTTACCTCACATCTTAAAGAAGTGACTTTATTTCCACAAGCCCACAAAATAGCGTTACTTTAGCAAAGGAGGAATTGCTTTAGCAAGTTACTATTTCGCCAAGCCGGCAGACTCCAATCAAAGTTCAGGCAAAATAGTGGAAGACAAGGAATTACAATATGGCGGACTTGGCGAAACAATGAGCGTTGGAGTTGCTCTTAGGAACCAGGTTCGAAATCTATTTTTCGAATCAATATTTTTTCACTCTTTTTACTATATTTTCTTTTGATTCAATATGAAAAATATGAGATAAATATTTGTCACTAAAACATAAAAATAAACATGGGACAAATATTTATCACTGATAAATAAATTTGGAAAATGTATGTCTCATACCAATAAGTTGTTTTTTTATATCGTTTAAATAAAAATAAGAATATAATAGGTGTAATATATTAATTATAATTTAATATAAAAGCATACACATAAAAATATTTTCAATAAAAATAGTTTATCAACTCAATAAGTTTTATAACTAAACCCATAATAACTTTACTTATATCTTCTATCAAAGCTTTACTTATATCTTAATATATTTATAACAAATTTATAAATATTTCGAGTTACGTTAACATGTGCCCTAAGCTAAGGGCTCATGTTAAGGTATCTAAGATATTTTTCGAGATAAATTGAACAACATTATATATACTAATTTTATTTTTATTTATTAATAAAAAATTACAGTCAAAGTAGATTATCTGAATAGTGTTACACGATTCTCAAACGACAATTTAAAAGGAACGGATGAAATATAAATTTACATTTAATAATACAAAAGTATTTTTATTTACAAATTTGCATTCTTATGCACATGTTAACCTAATATATTATTTATATTTTTTACCTTACTATAATATGAACATACCATTGTGAATGCATGAATATTTTATTAGTTTTTTTTATGACAAATTAAATATTATTTGAACACTTTTTTTTTGC
Organism: Trifolium subterraneum; assembly: GCA_951799995.1. NCBI lineage: Eukaryota > Viridiplantae > Streptophyta > Magnoliopsida > Fabales > Fabaceae > Trifolium > Trifolium subterraneum. Next base: position 5,800,167 of record OX637464.1, read on the forward strand.
GCTGGACATGTGTGTGGATATGGATTGGATTAAATGCAGTCGCTGCTTCGTGCAGTCGGCTGCAGTCATCTCATCAGGACCGTCTGATTAAGATCGGACGGTTTCTGTTTAAAGACAGTTTTTAGATTTTTAAAATATGAAATTTTTAACATCAAATCAAGACCATTCATTTTAGATTGTACGACTGTAGATTATTGACTGCGTGCAGTCACTGATTTGTGACTTCACATAACCAAGATTCGTGTGTATATATATACACACACAATATTTAAATATGTTGTCAAGTTTTAGAGATTCAAATAAGATTATTGATTTAAACCATTAAGTTTGGTCTAATAATGAGATATTTGAGTAAAATGCATGAGATCATACGTTCGACTCACATTAGCTCTTTTATAAAAAGAAAAATTATTTTTAATACGGGGAACTTTTTTGGATGGTTTATACTTTATAATAAGATAAGAAACTAATGCAGTATGAGCCTGTTTGTTTCAGCTTTAAAAAAATATATTTTTTCTTTGTATTTTTTAAAACAGATTTTATAAAACTGTTTTTCAAAATATTACAAGTTTTTGTATATTCGTTTTTTCTAAATTCAGACATTAATTTTGACATCATATAACATCGGCGTACATTTTAAAAATAACTATTCAAACAAAATTTTCATTTGAAGCTTTTATAAAAAATTTCTTTGTAAATTTTATTTATACAAAATTTTCTAACACTACAAAATCTATTTTCAAAAAAATCTAAAACAAACGGGCCCTTTGTTTGGGGTGCAAGGATTAAAAAAAATTAATTGAGGTGCATGGATTAACTGAAGGGGTAAAAAGTAAATAAATTTCCAAAAAGCGCTTCATATTGATGAAAGGGCCCAAATTCAAATTTTGAAATAAAGTCTCTTCGGCTCGACGGTTAGCCACTTTTGTTTGAGAGTGGCTAGGCTACACTACACTCTATCTCTAACAAACAAACACAAACACAAACCTTCATTCATGGCGTCAAATTCAAAGGCCTTCGTCTTTGCCTCTCCGATTGTAACCACCGGCGAGTTCCCTCAACAAATTAATCTCTCAGGTTCCGTTCCTATCAGAGCTCCTCTTACCGTTGATGATTCAGATTCAGATTTTGATCTTTCAACTGACACCACTCTTTCCGAAACCGCCTCGCATTCTGACCTAGAACATGAACCACATTACACCTCTCAGGAAGAGGAAGAAGATGATGATGATGAACAGTGTTTTGAACTTGACGATGAACTTTCTCCTCTCGTCCAAGTACCTTTGCGTGTTACTCCTTTCGCTCATTTGTCTAATTACGACGATGACGAGGAAGACGAAGAAGACGGTGACGATGATGATAATGATGATGATGGTGAAATTTTGAGTGGTGAGAGAGTGCCGGAGAAAACATTTTCTGAAGATAGAGGTTTCGATGTTTCCATTGAAGCTGAAAATGGCATGTTGAATGGTGATGATGGATTTGATCCGGAAACTGTTGTGGACGGACTTTCTACTGCTACTCCAGCTGATGATTGGAATGTGTCGCGGTGTTCGCCAGACAGTTTGGAGAATGAGCAATTTAGGAAGGTAACAGTTGCATTAAATGAATTAAATGAATTTGAAAATGATGATATGAAACTATATGATTTAGATAGAAATGATGAAATTAGGGTTTTAATTGAGTTAATTGAGAGCAATGTTGTAATGGAAAGTAAGTTGGAGATTGACGACACTGTGATCACTGATATGGTGGAAGAAACTTCCAATGCCGGCTCCAACATATTGGAATCCAATGTTGAGGGTTTTGTCATGTTGGAGAAGAATACAAGTGCTGATTATTTAGAAGAACAGAATCCCGAAACAGGGGAATCTCTAACAGATGTTTTTGCTGAAAATATTGAATGTAGTTTGGAGCCTTGTCAAGAAAATATTGAATGTAGTAGTACAATAACTCAAAGCACTGTGGCTAATGGAAGCCATGGTGCTGTTGCTTCTCATCAAGAAAGTGAGAGTGAGAATATGGTAAGTATAACTAAATCTGTAGTCGACTTAAAAGATACGTTGCATGATTCATCTGTTTGCTTAGAACCCAATGGTGATGCTTGTGAAGGTAATGAAATTCAGGGTGTTGAGTATTCTGAACTTTCCGATCCGGCACACTTTCAAGAATGTACATATTTGGAAAATAGTTTGTCTGAAACTGTTGTAAGTGTTATTCACGAAGATGAGCTGTCTTGTGATCACCATTCATATGAAAATGTAGAAACATTTAATTTGGGAGACGCTGTAAACATAGAGGCTACTGTGGGGCTAAACATAGTAAGACAAGAGTCAAAAGGAGATGGTTTAGCTTTGGATGAAGATGTGGAAAAGTTGATGTCAGTTCGCCTTGAGCAGTTTAGGGAACAAATTTCAGCACTCTCGATTCTTTTGGGTTCAAAAGGTTCTGGAAAGAACTCTAATGAAGAACGGACATTCATTAGTCCACATGGAAGAAGGAACTTACCAAAGAATGATGGGAGAAGTCAATTAATTTATTTTGATAGTGATGGTGAATCAGATTGCAACTCAGTTACAGTTACTTTTGCTGATCAATCCAATGTTCTTTTCCTCAAAGGTCCGGCTAGTTTTAGTTCCTTATCAGGTGATGATGCTCAAGCTGGGTTCCAACACAATATAAGTGAAACAGAGAGGGAGAAGATACACAATATACAGACCATATGTGTGAAGTTCTTGAGGCTTATCCAGCGAGTAAATTTTTCTCTTGAAGATTCCTTGGTCTCAAAAGTTTTATGCAGGTTGGTTGCAGATATTGGAAGGCGCTCAAATCAAGAATTTGTCATTAGTTCAGCAAAAATATTAGCAAAGAAACTTGAAGAAGATTCTGAGGATGATTTAGACTTTTCTTTGAACATTCTGGTTCTTGGCAAAAGTGGTGTGGGAAAGAGTGCAACCATTAATTCTATTTTTGGCGATACAGTGGTCGCAACAGATGCATTTGAACCTGCCACAACCTCTATAAAAGAGGTTTCTGGAACTATAGATGGAATCAAGATCAGAATCCTTGACACACCAGGTCTCAGGTCCCCTATGAAGGAGCAAGCTTTCAACAGAAAGATACTGTCATCGGTAAAGAGTTATATGAAAAAGTTTCCTCTGGATGTCATTCTCTATGTTGATAGAGTAGATATCCAGACCACAGATCTTGACGATTTACCAATATTAAGGTCAATCACAAGTGCTCTCGGTCCATCAATATGGCAACATACAATTCTTACTCTCACTCATGCTGCTTCTACTTCTTTGGATGGTCCATCAGGATCCCCTCTGAGCTATGAAGTATTTGTTGCTCAAAAATCCTATCTTGTTCAACAGTCAATCATCAAAGCAGTTGGCGATAAGTGTCAATTGAGCTCAAGTTTCGTGTGTCCGGTGTCTCTTGTCGAGAACCATCCGTTATATGGAAAAAATATATCTGGGGACAGTGTGCTTCCCAATGGACTTAGATGGAGAAGCCAGTTATTAGCTCTGTGTTTCACTCTCAAGAGCCTATCTCAAGTGTCTTCTGTTTCAATACCTTGTACTATGTTTGATCATTGGAAGCAGTTTTTCTTACAGGATGATTCACAGCCTCTGTGCCATCTATGCTCTTGTTTGTTGCAGTCTCCTGCGCATCATCTAAAGTTTTCTGCCAATTGGAATTGACTTGGATATTCATTTGGCAATTGTTTTTAATGAATATGGAAATCTCAAATAGTTATTGACAGTCCTTCAAAAGAAAATGCTGAGAAGATGTGAAAAGATTCTGGCATATCAAATCAAGAACTCTGCAAAGCGAGTCCAGAGAAGTTTCATTGTTCTTGTTTTATTTTAAAATTCTCAGCTTCTGGTGATGTCAGTTCTCTTTATTGCTAGACTGTCAACTCTGCAAAAACATTGGTATATTGTAGGTAAATTTAATGCTGATTTAATATAATGAAATCGTACTAAATTATCCTCTGCCTTGTTTGTAAAAGAGTCTGATGTGCTACTCCACTAACAATGTTAAACTTATATCATTTAAACTTCGAAATTACTGTTCCAAATTACTGTTATGTTTCCAATAACCCCATGCATATTTAGTAGCAAACTACATTTGATGAATCACACAAATTTAGTGTCTTTAGGTTTCCAATAACCCCATGCATATTTAGTAGCAAACTACATTTGATGAATCGCACAAATTTAGTGTCTTTAGGTTTCCAATAACCCCATGCATATTTAGTAGCAAACTACATTTGATGAATTGCACAAATCTAGTGTCTTTACTCTTTAGGAGCATGAAACATATTTAGATTAATAACACAAAATGCGTTGAGTTGGCATAGTAAACTCATATGAGCCTTATTTTTGTGATATTAGGCTATGTACTCCCTGATATTAACTACAGTACATGCTAAATTTTATTGTTGTGCATAATTAACTGAACAGCAACCAATTAACTTTCTGGTTCAGGCTTAATAAACCAGACCATTATATCAGAAAATTAGTTCACAATTGTAAAAACGCTCAGAACCTTTCAAAACTTTTTTTCATTAAAACTCAGTTTTCATTGGTTTCAAAAACCGTTTTTTCTTGAAAGGAGAGGGAACGTTCTAATGTTGTTGCAATGAATCTACAGTGTATTTTTGTCTTCATTTTTGGAAACAAGTTCACAAATTAACCAGTAAACCAATTGGGCACTGGCTGAGTTTCTCAAATTTAACGTTATTTTTTATGTTCAATAAAAAGCAACTTCAAGTGGACACCACTTTTAGTTTTTACAAGTAAACGGATCAGGTCAGTGTTTTTAGCAAAATTATTTAGGCTTTTGAATGCGACTAGGTTTTTAAATATGGTTCAGGTGCAGTGCACCAGTGTTTTTGCACAACCCTGCCAAGACACTAAAATCTTCAAACCATAAATCTCCTTAATAAATTTCCATTTGAATTTTGAAACCACCTTTGGATCAATCAATCAATTAATAATACATTAGAAACCCTGCAAGTTTGCGTTTCCGCACGTGAGCAGTGTACAAGTTTACCATAATATTATCCATCATACAGATCAACCAATACATTAAACTCCTAATGATTCAATACATCGTTGGTTAAATAAATTAAGCAAATGAGTACAGGATCTGCAGCATAACCAACCATCACAGTGGATAGAACATAATGTTGATGAATTTACAGGCTAGGAGGCGTCCAAATAAAGACAGGGTCCCCCAACTTGCTGCGGCATGGCATATTCATGATACAAACAGAAGTGCTCGTGTTAGGAGTTATTGAGTTAAATCTTCTGCATCAGTGAATCAATCTGAGCACAAGAATTAGGCGAAAGCTGTTGCATTATTTCTGGTTCTTCCAATTCCTGAGATTGGATATGTATATCCTGTTAAAGAAAATGTTACCGATAACATAAATGCAGTAACATAAATGCAGTAAAAACTAAAAACCTGAACAATTAAACCCCTGTATTTGGGGAAGTGGATTGATTGCCATTAAAAATCGATACAATTTATCCAACAGACTGGAGATGAGAATTTGTCTAGTTTTTGTTTTCATTTTTACAATCAAAAGTGAAATAATGGAAAAAACTATCATCCAAAAATATAGTCAGTTTTAGTTAATAAATTATTTAAAAAGGAGTGACGACTATTCCCAATTTTGATTAATTCTCAGTTGACGACCCTAGTATGAATTATGTAAAAAGCAACTGGTAGAACTGTAGAAGGGAGTGTAAACGTGTGCGTAATGAGTTTTTTAATTGATGTGCTATGCTTCCACCATTTACCGTTACACCATCCACCGTGATGTGCTATCAAAAACCAATTTATTTCCCCCTCTTTCCCTCCTAAATTTCGACTTCCAAACTTTTGGTAAGTTTCAAGTTCTGCTTTTGAATTTCATTTCACCCAGCAAGCATGGAAAAGGAAAGACAAGACAATAAATTCAATACCTGTGTTTGTACAAGTGGTTGAGTTTGCTGATCTTGGGCTAATGGATAAGCTTGTGGTTGGGACATTCTATAGTAGGGCTCTTTGAGATCAAGCTTACAAGAAGATGTTTGAAGAATCCCTCCTTGTTCAGCACCAGGACCCCACATTTTAGCTGATGCAAATTTACATTTTTCTCGTTAACATCCTGATTCAACTCATGCTAGGATAGAAATAAAAGAAAAGGAAAAGATATAAATACCAACCAGACAATGTTAAATATATTGTATAACTCTGTGCATTGTGTGCAATCAAATGAAGCCTGCCGGTAATTTCTTGCCCTGCCATGACATAAATTGGCTGAGAGAGAACACAGCGTAGCTGGTACCAATGGGTTGTGGGTGAACCAGGAGCAGTGGTAAGCCACCTTTGCACAGTACTGTAAATTGGTAATGATTGAGTCAAATCAACAGATAGGAGCAACAACCGACCAAGATGAATAAAATCTGGTTAGACTTTATTATTACTAAAAAAGAGGAATGTTTACCTTCCATTGAACAGTACATCAAACCAACATGCCAACCCGTGTACTCTGGTGCCCACAGAGGCAATGAATTTCAGAGGAATGTCAATTTCATACAATTCTTCTTCCTACAGAAAAAAGATGAGTGATCTGATCAAAATTCATTGGCAACTTCATTTCTATTGAAAGAATATAATGGAACGTAATGATAAAAAGGTGAAATTTATTGGTGTGAACTGCCAAAATAACCTCCAAAAAATAAATGAATAAAACCATCTTAGGAAAAAGAAAAATTGATTCATACCTTCATTTTGCCGAAGTCTAATACATGGAACATTGGGGGAGCTATTAACAATCTTGGATCAAAAGCATCCACCACAGGCTTTATGGAGAAAAAAAATATTAGTTACAAAATGTTAAGAGTGCATTAGCAACGTAATGTTAGTTATCAATTTCTGATTACCAACTTGAACCTCAAGAGTGCGCTTCTATGTCAACACCATTGTTTATATTTTTGAATGACAAATGTCAATTATTATTATTTGCTAGTAATTGCATATCAACACCACTGTCATCTGAATAAAAACAAGCTAGTCTAATACCTGAGAAAAATATCCTTGAAATGCAGTCCCGTGTAAGGGTGTCAAATCAACACCATAATAATTTTGCTGCTGCCAGAATAGGGCCTGAACAATAGAAATTGGTTTAAAATAGCAAGAAAACTGAGTATTACAGAAAGAAAAAAAATACTCAGAAACGCAGCAAGATTAATAGATCTGTAAAGGAGTGATATCCATGGTGCAATTCTAAAACATGAACTATGAAATCAACATTTTACAAAGCAAAATTGTTTTGGTACTTCTGTTGACACCAATTCAGGGGATGAAATAATAGTTTAGTAGCATAATATCATTGAAATCCATTTGAATAGACAATTGAATCAAATCTCGTAAAAGACGCTTTAGGTTGGCTTCTTTGCTATCCTGAAATATCTTCAATAAATATAAGCCCTTTTCATTTTATATTTCCACCAACTTCAGGCAGCAAAACAATCCTTTTAATTTTAATAAAGATGTACGAGAAGAAGTACTAGATAATGATAGAAATACAAGTGTGGTGTCTCTGTATACATAGGCATACAATTATGCACTACAGTAACATTTTCAACAAACAAATATTCATCACTAAATAAACACACACAAATATAAACACACACGTTACACACCTTATTAGCAATTTCAATAAACAAATATTCATCAGTGAAAGGTGCCATGTGAATCCTACACCAGTAATAAAGTCAAGGTTAGGAGGAGACAATTAATAATTAGATGATTACAAACATTGTGGAGGAAAACAGCACAAGTTCGAGGCCCTAGGTGTTTCTACTTTTTTTGAAGCAAAAAAACACTTTCTAAATTAAAAAACAGTTTAAAAGTATAAAATAGACTACCAAAAAATTGAAAAAATGCAATTTTAGTGATTTCTGAGGAGCAGCAATAATATATTTTTAATGAAAATAAATAAATTAAAGGCAATATCATAGATATGCCTTTTTTAAGGTTATCCAAACCAAAACCTATACCAATATGAAACAATATATCATTTAGAACAAGGATCTAGTCCTTGAAAAATCACAGTTGGCTAAAGAAATGAAACAAAATGTGGGCATACGACATAAATGACAGTGTTCAAAACATAATGATTTTGGATATTATTGTGAACGGCCATTGAAATTGCAAAAGATGTTAAAATTCATAAAAAATCATAAAAAATGTTGAACTGCCAAAGCCATTTGAGGAAAAAATCAAATTTAAGCGGAAGTATGTCTATTTGAAAAGGCAGATGGTTATCTGACAATAACCTCCCTTAGTAGAATTATATTTGTCAAAATCATGTTAGTATTGCTACACCCACATTCAAGAAGCTCTAAGAAACATAGAAAGGGAGCTAAATTTACCTTCCCACCCCAGGAAACATTTTCCCAGTAGGAGTGAGAAACCTATCTCTGGCAATGACATAAGACTCCAGCATTCTCTCATTAACTAACAAAGTGCCTGCATAACAACAAAGGGATTTTTCCAGCTTATAAAACACTCAATTCAAAATTGAAAGCAACAACTTAACCTGCAGTTCTATACTACAAAGCAACAAAAAAAAAAACTATTTGACAAGACCATATGGATATGTATATAAATTATACATTATAACTTGAATATCAGAACCTTTATAAAGATTTATCAATGGAAGCAAAATATGAGCTTACCCATGGGCTCTGAGATCAGAATATCTGCCTTCTCTGGCAACTCAACATCCTCAACTCTACCTTTAATCACCTAAATAAAAGAATAAAATAATTAATATGTAAAATAGTTCCCTGAATAATAAGATAGTTGCTGAAAAATTATTATAGCAATAAAACTAGGAAACAAATCTCACTGTAATTCGTTGAGCCAATTTTGGGTTCCCAGCTATGAGTTTACGTGCATATTCTGCCATTTCAGAGGCTTCCACGGCATAAACATGTTTGGCACCGGCCTGAGACACCAAGATTTTTCATTTAGTTAGAAGCAATGACAATATAATATGCTACAACTAAGTTTAAACCAATTAGGGTGTTGAGCAGCTACCTGAGCAGCAAACAATGACAAAATACCGCTACCAGCACCCACATCAACTACTACACGACCAGTAAAATCAGCACGGTTCTCAATAACCGCAGCATAATAAGTTCCTAAAACAATATTATGAATGAATTCATCAGGTAAGAGTAAAATAAATATGCACAATTCAAAAATAAATGAGGACCACTAGAATACAACAAGGTATAACCTGTCCGAACATAGTCCTGTAACATGTTTTGCTGATGAAGAAGTTGTCCATAATAATGAAAATACATTTTTGCAGAAGATGGTTCTATCTTTTCATCAAATTTGCTTTTAGATGTTGTTAAAGTTCCATTTGGCAAGTTTCCTGCTGGATTAAAAAATTCAATTCAATATATAACTAAACTATAAGAATACTCAAATGTATAAAATATAAATAACACAAGTGTATCTATGCTCAAGATTCCATGTCAAGACAACAATTCAAGTGCCAGTCACATGTAGGAAAACTCAAAGACACAAAATCAGCTCTACCCAGAAAAAGTACTCACAGTGAGGTCTAACGTAAGTGAGAAATGCTGCAATTAGGAAGGAAAATATTCCCTGAACGACGAAATATCATAAGTTCCTTTTTCAAGCATCTATAAAGCTTGACAGAAAATAAGAAACCGCTAGTACTTAAGCCTAATTTACAATATCCCGACAAATTTGCTAGCTTGCCCTTGGCTTAGATCATAGATTCAATTTTTAATCAGTGCACCAAAGAAGAAAATTTGTTGCATCAACAACAGACATGTCAAAGGATAAAGGTTTTAAAGCAATGAGAACAAACCAAACAAAAACGCCGCACATCAAAAGCCATTCTACAACAAAGTCTAAACATTTATACAAAGCAGCACCTTGAACATTGTTTTCCTTTATCCATTGTTGGACTGCAGAGTGGAAGGCCGCACAATCCTCCTCGTTTTTAAACTGGATATTGACTCCCGTAGAATATGATCCCTGGTTTAAAAATAGCACTATTAAAATGCTCAAGTATTTGGTAATAGAACAATGAGCTACTCAACAACAATAACACCCAAAGTACTATGAAAATCTCATATAGTCATAATAAGAGCATAAGCATCAGATAAATAGCTTATAAAATGTAGGATGCATTAAGATTAACTACATCATTAGATCTTTATTAATAAATCTTCAACTCTAAAAAGCTAAAGAATTATAAAAACTCTGCTCCTTACCGATTTACCGTCATCGGAACCTTCCGTAATACAAAGGGATTGAACAGGACCCAATTTCAATATCTGTGAAATTAAACCACAAATAAACAAACTTTAAGATATCCTTGTGCAAATAATCATCTCATTCAGTAAATAGAGAAATATAAAAATTCAGCATTAGGATTTGAAGAAAAACTAATTAATTAAATTAAAGTTAAGTTAAGTTAACCACACTGCCATAATATTAATTGAATTTGTATTGCAAAAGCAGAGAAACAGAGGAAAAAGTGAAAAAGTAACCTGAGCAGTTCTGAGATCGAAATTGAGAGGAATCTGTGGAGATTCAGGATGAATTTGAAGAGCATCGGATGTGAAGCGAGCAATTCCCGGCGATGAAACATCGGAGGAAGAGAGGTCGGAAACCGATGAAAGAGTGAAGTCTCGATTCTTCCAATTTTGCCCTAACGAATCCGCCATTTTCCTCACTACTCACAACAGAACCAAGCTCTTCTTCTTTTTTGTTGCTTAATTAATTACTTGTGGTTTTCAAAAAATACAATTCATAATTAAAAAATTGATAGAGAAATTAAAAAAGTATAAGAAAACGAGAGAGTATATAGTTATTTAAATGGAACTAGGGTTTGGAAACATTGAGAGCCGCCAAAGAGAGAGAGTAAGTGAAAAAAAGAGAACCCTTTGAAAGCGGGAGATAGTTAAGTAGTTTCACTTCACTCACTGTTGTGCTAAGATTTTGTTTAGTTTTATTTTATTTTATTTTTGGTACAAATATTTATTTATTATTCTACTAGTACTTTATTTGATTTATTTATTCTATTCTAGTTCTAGTACTATTAGTAGTAGTAGTTGTAGTGCTTAGATTTGGTTCAGTTGAGTTGATGGATTTGGGTCCAAGTGGAAGTGATCCATGCATTGCATTCATTAATAACGCGTCAATGACACAATATAGATAGGTGGGTGAAAGTAATAAGCGTTAGTACAACTTTGTCAACAACAACAAAATTGAGCATTGCGTTACATTTACACCTAAGCTGCCTAGGTACGGATATCGGTACTAATATAGCATTTTTAGAAAAATTAAGGTACGGGTACATTTGAATATTTATTTTAATGTAATTGTATAAATAAATTTTCATTATTAAAATAAATAATTAAACATAAAAAAATACTTTAAAAATAATTCAAATTGTTCAAATGACAACAAAAGATCAAAATTAAAAGCAGTTTGTTTGAAAAAAATTGTCTCTAGTTCATGTTGATCGAGAGAAAGATTAACAATTTCATTTCAAGAATACTATCTTCATTGAAAAGATCACGTTCATATTCATCAGTATTCTACATTTTTGTCGTTCCTTCATTAGAAATCATGCTCGTTCTCAACAAAAAATTGAAGAAAAAAATGCATTTTTTGTGTTTGATGTATACTGTACGTACTCATTGTGTACCCTGCGTGTACTCCGTATAAAAAGTAAAAAATAAAAATGATACTTCGATGTGTACTATAAGAGTACGGTACGCGTACCGGTATCTGATACGTATCCGGTACTCTCTCCAAAATGAAGTATCTCTCCAAGATAGATTTACACACATTGGTTCATGAATTAATTTATATTTATATAGGACATTTCTTCAATTAGTAGTAGTGGATGAGACTGTCACGATTCTAAAAATGGGGTTAAATCCAAAAATAATAAAATCATTCGTTACACAAACAGAACAACTCTTGTAAGAAAAAAATCTTTGTTTCTTAGTGATTTGTCCAAAGTGGCAGGGTCAAATTTTTACACATTCACGTTGTGGAAATTGCCTTAATCATTGTATTGAAATCGGATGATTTATATTTTAAAATTGAATTTTTATTTATTTAAAGTGCAGAAAATCAAAATATGTTTTCAAATTTGGACCCGATTATCTTAAACCAACGATTAGAGTTGTCTTGAAATTTGATTTGCATGAAATTTAGTGTTTTTTTAGTAACAAGTCTAAATAAAATTTAGCTGCATGAAATCTAATTAGCAGTTTGAAGTATAGAAGATAGAAACTTGTCATAAAATTGTTGTTAATCGTAATTTGCGTGTATTTTTAAAATATATGTGAAGTATAGACGATAGAAATAAAATAAACATATATGAAATCACACACGGTATAAATATTTTGATATTCAAATAACACAACTCAAATTCATTTGAAACGGATGATATGCATTTTGAGACTTTGAAGTCCAAATTAAAGTGCATAATACTTTATATGATTAAAAATAAATGTCTATTTATCAAAAAAAAATTGTTAAAATCACTATAATTTCATCATTGAAGTAAAAAATGAACGATGGTCCAAAAAATGAGTAAGTTGCTTCGATAATATGACTTTAATGAGACCCACAAAATATATTTGATTAGAGTTCACATCGGTGATACTCTTACATTGTTTTATGTTTGTGTTAGTTAATAAGGGGAACAACTGACATGTGAATTGGTGCAGCATCCACTTGGTTGGCCTCTTTGATTTTCTATAAACAACAATCGTCATTGAAAACACATACACGAAATTGAATGGTTTATGTTTGAACTTCGGTCATCGTCCAACTTAATAATTTTGCCAATTTTGTCAGGTAATCTAAGATTTGTAGAATGACCAACCTCGTATTTTATTGGTAGTAATATATTTCTTTAGTCAACTGGTACAAGTTTTTGTTTTAGTATCAACAATGAATGAAGTGTTAACAAATTCGGGTCGCTTAAATAAATAACTAAGAGTTTGATCACCAATTTTTGTTTATGGAAAAGTTCGATTGAAAGATGAGAAATTATATTGTGCATTCTAAAGATTCTTTGAGGAGACTAATCACATTTTAACCTTGGTGAAAACTAGAATTTATGTGATTTACACAGTTTTATGAGATACTACATTTGAAATATAATTAATTTCAAGGTATGTTGAAAATAATGTGTTGGTATTTCAGTAATAAATTAATTTAAGTGGTAAATAAAGGGTAAATAGGGTTTTACCCCACCATCCGATTTTAAAGTAGCACGATCTAATTAAAAATTTTCACCCAATTGAGCACGTCTAGCATATTTTTTCACAGTAGCAGGATCACTATAACTGACTCCATTGAGTTCGCCACCATAGAATTCAACAGTGACACCGACTTGTTCGACACTATAAAATTTGGATTACCCCTGCAAAATGAAGATTCCTTCAATTACCCACCTCTATTGATAACTAGGCATGGAATATTCATTTTTGATGATGTGGCATGTCTAGGTGACTTTTATTTTATTTTTGATTAATTTATTTTAAAAATATTGACATTTTATTTTAAAAATAAGAAAAAAAAGTAAAAAAAAATAAAAAAATTCTGATTTTATTTAAAATTAATGTCAATTTTAAAATATTTTCTGATTTTTTTTAACAATTCAATTATTTAAAAAATTCAGATTTTTTTTTTAAAAATGTCAATTTTAATTTTTTTTCAGATTTTGTTTTTATAAAAAAATGTCAATTTATTTTATTTTTAAATTCAATTAAAAATAGTCAATTTAAGTAATTCCATTTTTTTTAGATTTTATTTTCTAAAATTCAATTATTTAAAAAAAGGTAGTCAATTTAATTATTTTTACAAATAAAACTGACATTTTATTAAAAAAATTTAGAAAATTGAATTTTTTTTATTTCAATAATGGAATTAAAAAAATCAGAAAATTGACATTTTTTTAAAAAATAAAAAATTGACAGTTTTTTAAATAATTGAATTTTTTAAAAAAAAATCAGAATTTTGTTTTTAAATGACAATCTTTTTTTAAATAATTGACATTTATTTCGAAAAAATGAGAACATCAATTAAAAATTGATTTTTTAAAAAAAATTAAAAATTGACTTTTTTTAAAAAAAATCAGAAAATTGAAACCAGAAAAAAAAAATTAAATCAGAATTTTTTTAAATGAATATTTTTTTTACATAATTGAATTTTAAAATTGACTTTTTTTAAAAAAAAATCAAAAAAATATTTTAAAATTGACATTTTTTAAATTATTTAATTTTTTAAAAAAATAAAAAATTAATTTGAAATAAAATCAGAAAATTGAAACCAGTTTTTTTTTTTTTTTTTACTTTTTTTCTTATTTTTAAAATAAAATGTCAATAGTTTTTAAATAAATTAATCAAAATAAAATAAAAGCCACCTAGACATGCCACATCATCAAAAATGAATATTTCATGCCTAGTTGTCAACAGAGGGGGGTAATTGAAGGAATCTTCATTTTGCAGGGGTAAACCAAAATTCACAAACTTTACAGGGGGTAAAACCCTATTTACCCGTAAATAAATAATAAATCATTAAGAATTCAATTTATGACTCTCGTGTATAAAACATGATGTAATATTTATTGACGACATGCTGCTATGAATGAAGTTTCAATATGTTGGGTAATAGTAACATTATATGATATATTTCCAGCATCACATGAAGCTCGTCTGCCTGTCATCTGCCATGAAGACAATAAATTAAAAAAATGGTGCATTTTAAATATTTGTTAACTAAATTTAATTTCATTTTGTCTAGCATAGCTCCATTAGTACAAATATCACATTACATATGTATGGGTTAGACTTCAAACCCAAAATTCTCCACTTATTTACGTCAAAGGGTAAATTTCTAGCCACTAAAATACTTACAGAAAAAAATTATTTTAGATAAACATTGTATAAATGGAAAATTCTTTGATAGACACAGATATAAATATGAGGTGTTAGACACACTTACAAAACAAACAAAAATTAAAAAGAAAAGAAATAAAATTATGTTGATTGATGTGATTATATTATTTTTGTTTTAAATTTTTGGATTAGTGTTCGTGCGCCCAAATAAAATATTATTTGGATTTGTGCCTATGTAAGTCTGCATGAATAATCAAACTTTCAATCAGATGCAACTTTCTGATTTCCCCCTCAATATTTAGCTATTGGAATTTTGGAGCAATGATTACCAATTGTAATTTAGTGCTGCATTGCATTCATTATATTGCCATTTGCCACCAAAAGCAATAGTAGATAGTACTAGATATCTGCCTAACTTCAAACAGAATGCAAGTGATTGATTAAGAAAAAAAGTGAGAAACAGATTCAGATTCAATGCTTCCTTCACAAGATTTATCTAAATCCACCAATCTACCCTTATGATTCAGCAGGTTAAATTTATCACTTAGTATAGTTGTGAGTTGTGCCTACTATTGTAAATTTGTAACAACACCATGATTCTAGAACCATTAACAGCATTACCCTAAATTGAATCAAGGAATCAAAATAGGAACATATTATATGAGACAAGGAGTATTTGTTCCTCTTCAAAATTCAATATATAACCCAATACTAATACAGCAACTAGGTAAAACAAAAATAAATAAAAGATAACAAATTTGATAATTAAATAAAGAGATGAATAACAACAATTACAGAGTTGACATGTATTATACATGATTGCAATGACAGCATAGTATAGTGGAGATGCAATCATGTGAAATGGAAACAGTAGCCCAATCTTGTGGAAGCTAATCATAGCCTGTTCAAAAACAAACAGAACAAAACAAAACAATCAAGAAGAAGTTGGCAACTTGATAGCTTTAAAAGCAGGATGAAGCAATCCAAGTTCATCCTTAACATCAAGAGGATTACTACTCTCATTCCTAACTCTCTTCACTCTTCTACTAGCAAGTGATTTATGAGTAAAACCATACATCTGCAATATTTGATTATCACCGAAATTATAAGCACGATCCATTTGTTTCAAACATCTTTCAACAGGGTAATCACCGAATTTCCCACAAGGTTTACACCCCACAAAATGAGTAACAAGTGGCCATCTATGATCACCAAAACCCGGATGATAATTCTCAATCATTTCTTCATATCTATCAACCAAAATCCCCCAATAACCATGCAAATAATAATGATTTTCAAGATAAACTTTCCCACCCCATTGTTCCTTCCCAGTTGCCAACAAATAAACCATAGCAGATTGATCATCAGCTTCAAAAACCGGTCGATTCTTCAACTCCCGAGTAAGTACTTTCCCAGCTTCATCTCTAATCTTCCCTTTAGGTCCCATGGGTGCCCAAGCATCAAGAATATCAAGTGACCATTGACAATTCCTCAACAAAAAACTACCAGTATTCAAACCAATCCAATTCTTCTCGTCATAAATCATCTCATTCCAACCATGCATCACAAAATTATGATCCTTATAACGATCCCACGGAACCTCGAAAGCCATATCAGTAAACATAGCATCACTATCCATCCACCAAAGAAACTCAACTTCAGGATGTGACAACAAAAGCTTCCTAATCAAAGGTAATTTCGCCCAAAAACCAGCCATTTCAGCATCAAGTAAAGCCATATTATAGAAAATCTCAATTCCATGAAGCCTACAATAATCAATCTTATTCTTAATCGATTTCAATAAATAATGATCACCAACTGGATTCTCACACGGTTTAGGTGAAGAACCAGTAACTAAAAGAACACGTGGTTTATTAGGCCTGATAAAATTAGGATAATCAGGGTTATTCTTCAACCACTCCGATCGTTGTTCATCCCAATCGGAGATTTTCGGTCCAAGAGTATAAGGTATATTTGGATCACGCTTTTCATCATCTCCACCTTCTTCGTCTTTAAGGATCTTCGAAATATCGAAAGTAGCGTAGTTGTTGTCGTTGTTGTTATTGGTTTCGGTGGATTGAACTTCTTCGAGAACACGGTGAGGCTCAACGCGCCGGCCACGCGAGTAGAATTGTTGACGGATCTCGTTAAGGTCTTGTTCCGGAGTACCGAATTTGCCGGCACCGATAGTGCCACGGAGGACGACGACAGTGAGGAAGAGACAGAGGAAGGTGAGAGAGCCACGGCGGCAGGCGCGTTGCATCTGACGGAGACGGCGAGATCCGAGACACCGCTCCAGCATTGTTTTGTGTGAGGTGCGATGCAGAGAATTGAAGCCAATGAAAGGTTTCAGTGGTAAAGAGATGTAGAAGGTGAAGGTGAGGGTATAATTGTAAATAATAAAAAGGTATTTTGTTTTTGAAGGAGGTTGTGTCGGTGGAGAAGAAAGAAAGATCCACAAATTGAGATCGATGAGATGAGAAACAGTGTAATGTTGTAAGAAGTGTGAAGTTAATGGAATGAATGAACTCAGAATCTTTTCCCACTATTATCTCTCTGTCTGTCTATGTCTAATTTCTTATTTTTACGCGTTTGTTTTATTTTATTTTCAAATCTTATGTAGCTGGTTAAATTAGTCAAAAAAGTTGTAGCTGCTTAAATTAGTCAAAAAATATATATATGTACTCCGTAAATTGGGGAAAAAATCATTAAAAAAAAAATTGTTATCTAAAAAAATTGACTAAAGTTTCTTTTTTGAACAAGGCAAAGTGATATATATATATATAAACAAAAACCACAAATCTCAGTATAAGATGTACCGATGAAGATTGTGGAAGATTACAAAAGTGCCATAGAGAAAAAAACATGAAAAAGTTATACAAGGTCCCAGCAAAGCAAATGACTAGACCACCAGTTATGATAGTTTAAAGTTAAAGTACTACTCGTCACCTTCAACAACCTATAGAAAAAAAAATAATCTTGTCCAACATATGTTGTGGTGAATGTGCTGAGCCTCTAAACAATCTAGAGTTTCGATCGTTCCACACAACCCACACGCTAACAAGTTAGATGAGTTGTATAGAAGAACGACGCACCCTGAGTCTGTCAGCTGAATGAGTAAACTGAACAAAGTGATCCAATATAGAATGAGAATCCACCAATGAAGATCCAATTCAAGAGCTGATAAAAGGCCAAAGTGAACCGAAGGTGCTATAAGAGAGGAATAAGTGTTGAGCCGATTCAACCGCTCCGCATCCAGACACGCAGTAATGAGCTTAAGATAAAATGTCTCGAGTAACCAAGTTTACTTTTGTGGGTAATCTGTAAATTTGACTAAAGTTGTAAATTTTTATATGAAATTCTTAACATTTTTAACTATAGATAAAATATTTCGTATCATATAGGATATTTTAATTCTATTTGTTGCTGTTTGTTTCCATTTTGAATGTCTAATTTTGTTTTGTTTTAAAAAAAAAAGTCTAATTTTTACTATTTTATTTTACTGACAGAGTTTATTTTTCCTTTTAGGAAAAACATGTAACATGTTATTAGAAAATTTATTAGTGAAAGATTTTGTCCTTATATAGATAAAATGGATTATTAGAGTAAGAGAAATTCTTGCGTAAGTTGCAAACTTACACATATGTTAAGAAGTTTAATATAGTAAGTTTATATTGGAACTTGTATATTTTATAATAAATGTATAATTTTTTAATAAATAATTGTTGTTTTTCATTAAATAGTTACTACTTTAAATTACTTTAGAGTGAAGATCCATTTTGGTCTCTCACAAAAACTACATAACCCAAATTAGTCCCCGACAAAAAAAAAGTCCCTATTTAATCCCTAACAAAATTAAACCGGGACATGTTAGTCCTTCGTTATTATTTTTCTTAATCCGGTCTTTTTTTCCTACTTTTAAACCGTGACTGAACTGTCATTGTATTATTTATGACACGTGTATTATTTACAAACATAAGGGACATTTAGGTCCCTACATTATTTTATTTTGGAACAATTTGATCCCCATATTTTTTTAAAAAAAATACGAAAATTAGACAATATTCATGGACAATATTTTTAAAATTTTAAGGGATCAAATTAATAAATTGACACCAATTTTTGCCCCTAACAAAAACTACAAAACTAAAATTTATCTCTAAAATTTTAAGGGATCAAATCATCGAATTTCCGGTACGATGTATGTCGTCTTCTCCGGTTGAATCATCTGACATGAATATCACCATAAAAAATTGATCTTGTTGGAAAGGAAAGAGTGATGCCGTGTGGGAGGAGAAAAACCAAAGACTGAAAGCCTGGAACTATAAAACCCTAGCATTCTCTCTTTCTATTTTGTGAAAGAGAAAAACACGTATTGTTTTTTTTTCAAATCAGGGACTAACTTGTCCCTTAAGAATATTAAAATAATACACATGGCAGTCTAGTCACAGTTCAAGAGTAGAAAAAAAATCATATTAAAAAAAATAATAACGAAGGACTAACATGACCCGGTTTAATTTTGTTAGGGACTAAATAGGACCTTTTTTTTTGTCAGGGACTAATTTGGATTTTGTAGTTTTTGTGAGGGACCAAAATGAGTCTTCACTCATTACTTTAACATGTGCAATATTGTACATGTTACACAAACCCATGCAAATATTACGGGATTATCTCGTAACAAATATATTGTTATATGTATCGGTCGGAGATTGAACCTAGACTAAATAATTAAAGAGTTCAAATATCTACCATTTATGTCATACTATCCTGGTATCCATTTTTTTTTACTTGTTATGAATTCGTTTCTTGTGAAAAACAATTATTAATCTTGACATTATTTATCTTTGGCCTAATTTCAAATTATAAAAATTTGTTCATATGAACTAAAGGGTTACACTAAAGTTAAAGTAACTTTTTATTAAATGGAAAAATAAAGCACGAAAAAAGCAAACTAGAATTTTTTTTGTCTGAACACCCAAATAAAATACTCGGTATTAGCAATACGAAATTCGCCAACAAATCAGCACATATGTTGTCTTCCCTCAAAATATTGGCAAAAAAAACCACCCAACAAAGAGAATAGCTTGCTAATATTGTGCCAATGTAGAGTGTTGTTTTTAATATATGATTGTTTGATTGATTAAAAAAACACCACCTGTTCTGGACTGGGCCTAAATGCCCAACGCGTTGAGGACGTCCACTTTGGGCCGTCGAGCAAGGCCCAAAGCATGAGGTCCAGGTTCACTTGACCATTGGGCAGCGATCATCTCCCCTGCGTTCTGTAACGCTCGACATCGGAATGATGAGCATTTAATGCTCATCACGGCTCCTCAGCCGTTTTCCGACAGCCATTGATGAGCATTAACTACCCATCAACGGCCTTGGCCAAGCGCTGGTGCTATATATAGAGAGCACCTCTCATTTGTCAAAGGTACGTACGATCCTATATTGAAAATCTACTCCTTCCTCAACTGACTTGAGCGTCGGAGCACCTGCAGGTACACAACCCCCCTCCGGGTATACTTGGGCTGCTCGACATCAACAGCCGCCGTGCACCAACATCTGGTGACTCTGATCAAGGTAAAGATCAGTGGCGCCGTCTGTGGGAACTTAAAGTTTCCCCCGTCTTTTCCCAGAATTAGACCAAAACTTACAAAAAAACCCATTTCTTGACCAAATGGCTGGTGCTAACCATGAATTTGTAGGAGAAAACAACCCGAATCCTCCAAATCACCAAAACCAAAACCAATTTGATGGAATGGAAGCCTCTGTCACACCAGAAGGCAGCGCTGCGCATGCACAAGCAACTCCGCTTGATGTACCGCCACCGCAACCTCCACAACCAGAGGATCCATTGGTGGTTCCACAAGTTCCACAAGGAGCACCCATGGAGGTAGTGATGGCTGCATTGGTCAACACTATCAACAGACAGGGGGAGATACTTCGCGAGCAAGCGAACAACATGCGTGGACAGAATGAACTGATCCGCGAGCAGAATAGGCGACTCCGGGCAGTCGAGGAATCGCGTGCTGCTTCGAGGGCGTCGCGGAGTACTCGTCGACAGAGATCACCAACCCCTGTGAACAATCGCTCACGATCGAGGTCTAGATCCCCGAGGCCTGCACCTCGACGAAATGCGGAGAGACCAGTAAGTCCTCCCAGAGACATTCCTCAAAGGCAGAATCACTCTCCTCCACGAAGAAACAACCGTGTTTCCCCGCCAAGGAACAAACGTTCCCCTCCTCGGAGAAATAACCGATCACCACCGAGGAGCGGTGGAGCAGCTGCTCATGGAGGCAATGCCCGACATTCCCCAAGAAGGGAATCTCCAAGCAGTGAAGACGAGAGGCACCGAGGACCCCTCTCAAGAAGAATTATGGACATTCCACTCCCCCGAGGATTGGAAAAACCCCCAACGCTGGACAAGTATGATGGGACGACTGACCCTGACGAGCATGTCCAGAGCGTGGAAACTGCCCTCGACTACAGGAATCTCCGAGGATCAATCAAGTGCAAGTTGTTCCCACTGTCTCTAACTCGAGGAGCATCAACCTGGTGGAGGAACTTACCTCCTAGCTCGATCGACTCCTGGGAGGAACTATGCCGAATGTTCACAGCACACTTCACAACTTCTCGGCGACATCCGAAAACGGTGGCCAGCTTAAAGGCAATCGTCCAAGGTCCCGAGGAATCTCTTCGGAATTACATTGAGAGGTTCAACAAAATATCTGTCGAGGTCGAAGCGACCGACAAGATGAAGCTGTATCTCCTCGAAGAAGGATTGCGCGAAGGAACGAAGTTCCAAGAAGCAGTTGGGATCCTCGAAGTAGAAACCCTCGACGCATTCTTTGAATTGGCTCAACGATATATCAAGTACGAGGATAAACAAAAGGCCTCCGAGGTCAGGAGACCTAAGAATTTTGAAGTCGGTGGACCCTCCTCACAGAGAGAAGAACGTCGAGGAGACGAAAAGAAAAGAGAAGGTGGAAAAGTCCGCGAGGCTAAACCACCAAAAAGTCAGTTCACCTACCACACTCCCCTGAACGCTCCTCGAGACAGGATCTTATCCGAGATATCTAATGCTGAATTCAAAAGCGCGGGGATCAGATTCCCAAAACAACTGCCCGCAAAGCCAAACGTGGACAAGAAGAAATTTTGTCGTTTCCACAAAAGTTACGGGCATGTTACTGATGACTGTGTGCATCTGAAGGACGCCATTGAAATCCTTATTCAAAAAGGATATGCACGACAGTATGTGGATGGGCAGCCAAGGGCCGCCAATAATAATGCTCCTCGACAAAATCAGTTGGCAGTTGATCCAGCAAGCCCGGAACAACATGTCGAGGACGAAAATAGAGTGATCGGAGGGGTGGCCCTCGCCATTTCAAGACCTGAAGATTTCTTTCCTCTGCAAACTGACGAAGAGAAAGGAGCCCTTGATTACCTTGCTGCGCATCTGGACGGGAGTTGGGAAAATTTTCCCGGAGCACTAGTCATCTCCGGAGGAGGGTTTAACCCCATAACCATCGGATCCATCAAAAGAAAATTCGATGAGTTAGAAAAAGCATCCCCTGTCGAGGAGATAAAAATAACGGAGGTAAAAGAAAGCTCTGTTCCTTTGGCATTCTACAGGGAAGAGATCCCCGGAGGATCACCGAACTTTCAAATTCCATTGCTCGTCAGAGCGAAAATGGCCAACTTCGACGTGAGAAGAATCCTCGTCGACCAAGGAAGCTCCTGCGACATTATGTACTCAGGACTCTTCAAAGTGCTGCAACTTACTGAGGAAAATTTGGTCCCTTACGTTGGATCTGACCTTCAAGGGTTCAATGGATCAACGACAAAACCTTGGGGATACGTGGACCTGATCGTCACCTTCGGCGAAAACAAGGCCATGAAATCCGTAAAGGTCAAATTCCTGGTCGTCGACTGCCCCTCTCTGTACAACTGCATCATTGGACGACCAACTTTGGCTGAACTGTTTGCAGTGTCCTCGACCATCCATCTGAAACTGAAGTATTACACCAAAGATGGGCAGGTCGCCACAATCAACGGGGACATAGAAGCTGCTCGGCGATGCTTTGAAGCTGCGTCCAAAAACCTCAACTCTGTGGTTACGCCGAAGAAAAAGAAATCAGAAGCAAATCTCCCCGGCGTAAACTCTATCAGTACCGAGGATGAAGTTGAATTGGATGCTCGAACTTCCAAGAAGGAGCGCAAACAAGAAAAGACAGGCAAGGACGACCTTTTGATCAAAGAAAACTATCGTCCCATCCCTGATGGAGAGTTCGAGCTAGTTCCCCTTGGCGAGGATCCAACCAAAGGTGTGAAGATTGGAGCTGATCTCCCCGACTTGGTAAAAAGGCAGTTGAAGGCTTGCTTAAGAGAAAATGCTGAACTGTTCGCCTGGAGCGCAGCTGAAATGCCCGGAATAGACCCCGAGGTCGCTTATCATCAATTGACCATAGATCCTAGGGCTAGTGCTGTAGTTCAGCGTCGTAGGAAGCAGTCTCCCGCAAAAGCGGAGGCTGCTCGAAAAGCTGTAAAAGACTTCCTAGAGGCCAATTTCATTGCTGAAGCCCAGTACACAACCTGGCTTTCTAATGTTGTACTTGTTAAAAAATCTAATGGAAAGTGGCGTATGTGTGTTGATTATACCGATCTTAATAGGGCTTGCCCTAAAGATGCTTATCCTCTGCCAAACATAGATAAATTAGTAGATAATTCCTCGGGATTTAAATTACTATCGTTTATGGACGCATATTCCGGTTATAATCAAATAAAAATGGCTGAAATCGATAAAAAGAAAACAGCTTTCATGACCGAAACAGGTAATTATTATTATAATGTAATGCCTTTCGGGCTCAAAAATGCAGGTGCCACCTACCAAAGGATGATGAACAAAGTATTTCACAATGAAATTGGGGATATGCTCGAAGTTTACATGGACGACATGATTGTTAAATCCGAGGAGGAAATCGATCATACCGTCCACTTAAAAAGGGTGTTCGACCAAGCAAGAAAGTTTAACATGAGGTTCAACCCAGAAAAATGCACGTTTGGGGTAAAGGCTGGAAAGTTCCTCGGTTTTTATTTAACTGAACGAGGAATAGAAGCCAACCCCGACAAATGCAGAGCTTTCTTTGATTATCCAACTCCAAAATCGAAGAAGTCCATACAAACGTTGAACGGCATGTTAACCTCAATGGCTAGATTCGTCGCCAAATCTGCTCAACACGCTCTGCCCCTCTTTAAACTCCTCAGGAAAGAAACAACTTTCGAATGGACTGAAGAGTGCGAAGGAGCATTACAACACCTAAAACGAGCATTGTCCGAACCTCCAGTATTAACACGACCAGTCGAGGGCGTAAAACTCTATCTTTACCTTGCAGTAGCATCAGAGGCCAAAAGCGCCGTTCTCATAAGAGAAACCGAGCAAGGGCAAAAGCCTGTTTATTTTGTAAGCAGAGCACTACAAGGACCCGAACTCCGATACTTGCAAATAGAAAAAATCGCTCTAGCAGTAATAATGGCTGCGAGGAAACTTCGATACTACTTCCTCGCCCATTCCATCATCATCCGAACAGATCAACCCGTAAAGCAATTGCTGGCGCGACCAGATATGGTCGGACGAATGTTGAAATGGTCGTTGGAACTCGCGGAATTCGACATAAGCTTCGAAAGTAGAAAGGCTTTGAAAGCCCAAGTACTTGATGATTTCGTCGCCGAAATGACAACGTCGACCACTTCCGAGAGGAATAAATGGACCATCTTCGTCGACGGATCCTCGAACTCACAAGGAAGTGGGGCGGGCATCATACTCGAAAACGGGGACGAAGTCCTAATAGAAGTATCCCTCGGACTTTCTTTTCCAACGACGAATAACCAAGCCGAATACGAAGCTTTCCTAGCAGGGTTAAGATTAGCCGAGGATATGGGAGCCGAGGAGATCACAATATCCACGGATTCGCAGCTAGTAGCATCTCAAGTATCAGGAGAATACCAGACAAAAGAGGAACGACTCCTCGAATATCTGAACCTCATCAGGGCAAAACTCGCAAAGTTTAAGAAAACGGAGGTGAAACATGTTCCACGAGAACATAATGCACGAGCAGATGTCCTTTCAAAACTTGCGAGCACAAGGCGCAAAAAGGCGGACAATCAATCCCTCATTCAGGAAACATTAACGAAACCGAGCATCGAAAAAACAGCAGAAGTCATGCACATTTGTGCTGTCGACGAACAAAGCTGGATGTCCCCTGTATACAATTTCCTGAAGTCGAACACACTACCCGTAGACGCCAAAGAAGCAGCGAAAATCCGAAAAAGAGCATGCTCGTACGTACTGCTCGACGATAAGTTATATCGGAGAGGATTTTCAATCCCATTGCTCAAATGTGTGGAGGAAGTGCGCGTAGAGTTCATCTTGCAAGAAATCCACGAAGGGATCAATGGGCAACATATTGGTGGACGATCTTTGGCAAGAAAGGCACTAAGAGCAGGGTACTATTGGCCGACAATGCAAAACGACGCCAGAGACCACGTCCTTAAATGTGACAAGTGCCAAAGGCACGGGGACATGCACCTCGCACCAGCTAACGAGCTGAAAACGCTAATCTCCCCATGGTCGTTTGCCTGGTGGGGAATGGACATCCTCGGCCCCTTTCCAACAGCTGCGAGGCAAGTCAAATACCTCATAGTTGCCGTGGACTATTTCACCAAGTGGATTGAAGCGGAACCCCTCGCAAAAATCAGCGCATCCAATATTTTACGTTTCTTCAAAAGAGACGTCCTCGCAAGATTCGGAATCCCTCAAGTGGTAGTAACGGACAACGGAACGCAGTTCACAAACAAAAATTTCCAAGAATTCCTCGCCGCAATAGGTACCACTCAACACTTTACGTCAGTCGAGCATCCTCAAACCAACGGGCAAGCTGAAGCAGCCAACCGCGTGTTATTACGAGGACTAAGACGAAGGATGGGCGCATCTAAAGGAAATTGGACCGAGGAACTGCACAACGTCCTGTGGTCTTACAGAACTACTCCTCATTCCACAACCGGGGAAACGCCCTTCCGATTAACATACGGAACAGAGGCAGTAATTCCCGTGGAAATAGGAGAACCATCCTCGAGGACCGAATATCCTCTCGAGGAGGATATAAACGACGAGTTATTAAGAGAAGAACTAGATCTTGTCGAGGAACTAAGAACAGGGGCTTCTCTTCGAGAAGCTACCCTCAAACAGAAAATAGCTGCTCGGCACGATAAAAGGGTCATCAAAAGAGAGTTCGAGGTAGGTGGCTTGGTACTAAGGAGAAACCAAAAGGATGCACGAGAAGGGAAGCCCGCAGCTAATTGGGAAGGACCATATCGAGTCCGAGCAAAAACAGAAAACGGAGCATACCACCTCGAAGATCTCTATGGCAAAGAAATTCCTCGCACATGGAACGCCGAGAAACTAAAACAATACTACAGTTGAAAATAGTGTAATTCGACATGCTCTTCAACGAAGGCTGCAAATCCCACCGAGGAGACGCGCCTACACAACGAAGGAATGCCTAGGTACGGGCAGGAATCTTAAAATCCTTAAAGCTCGACGTTAGCTTTAGATGCTAACATCCATGCTCGACGGGGGAATACTCCATGCGAGCCCCACCGTCGCTCAGTACAAGCCCGGCAGAGCACCCAGCTCGCGATGGGATGCTCAATGCTGCGAGGAACAATTTCAAACGAAGGAATTTTCCTCGACTCCAGTTTGGGAGCCAGCCAAACACTCGGGCAGTTCCCCAAACTGCTCGGGAACGGTGCTTATGATCCGCGACATCAAGAAGCAACCGTAATTATTAGACGAGCACTAGCGTAAAGGGTAATCTACCTAACGAATAGAGCGTCTAAAAATACCAAGTTAAAACCCTAAGTTAGAAACGAGCATCATTTAGAAAGTATCCTCGCATACTCTATTGATCGAATTCGCGGGGAAATAATCACAAATATTGATAAGTTAGAATATAACACTCCACAAACAAGCAATAAACGTGCAGAAATTATAAATGAACACAAATTGCAAAAGAGGAGTTATAGATTAACGACCAACAGGCCAAGAGGTCTAAAGATTACAATGAAAGGCGAACAAAGCGCCGAAATAAATCAAAAGGCCAGGCGAGCATAACGCCGGCACATAATTACAAAGTTATAAAATAACAAAAACAAAGACAAGTTAAAACTGGTCTTCTTCGTCCGGAGAAGGGGAGACAATGACACCGTCGAGGACTTCTTTCAGCTCGGATGCACCCTCTACAACCAGGTCCACCCCAGGGTTGAGGACCATTATCTGGGCGACAGCATTGTCGAAGCTCGACTTTGCAACATCCAGCTCCTTCCCTTCAAGTTCGAAGATCCTGGAGACCAAAGCCGCTCGAGTGAACCCCTTGTATTCACCGTTAGGGTCGATCACCAGCTCCTCAGCATCTGGTGCAGTGCCACTCGAGCAAGGCCTGCTCTCCAAGTCTTTCACCTTCCCCGCCAAGGTGTCCCTCTCCGTCGACAACTCTTTGAGTCTCCCCTCAAGCTCTGCCTTTTCTTCGACCAGCCGAGCAGCTTCTTTCTCCTTCTCGGTCAGCTGGGTCACCAAGCCCGCCTGCAGCTTATACCTATCTTTGTACGCTGCATGGTTGACCTTGGCCTGCTCCAAAGACTGTCGGAGAAGAGCAGCCTCCTCCTTAGCAGTGTCTCTTTCCTCCAAATACTTGCATTCCCGGCCATTAAGGAAGCTGGAGATCTCCATTAGCTTGAACGCGGCGACCATGGCATCCGCAAGCTCGTTCTTTAGGGCCTCAGGACCCATATCGTTCATAATGGCTTGCTCTGCATCAGAAAGAGCCACTGGGGACTTCCTAACCAGGTCCGGACTGCCGATGGCCGGGGGAAGTACAAATCTTGGCGAGGATGGGGTTGCCCGACCGGTCGCTGATGTGTTCGTTATATCCACCCTTGACACCTTTGCAGGACGGGACTGATCCTCGCCATGAACTGCCGCGTCATCCAAGTCGACGACCACGGTACTTGCCCGAGTGTTGTCGACGTGATCTCCCCCAGGGGAAGGGGCAGCAACTGACGAGGCCCCGAGAGCAGCGGCTTGCCTCTTCTCCTTGGCAGCCTTGGATTTTCGAAGCTTGGCAGCGATCGTCGACATTTCCTCTGCAAAAATAGACAAAAAGGATCAGTAAACTTAAAAGAGAAAACTGAATTCACACATACAATACGATGAAGTTAAAGCAAAATATAACGAGCATACGGAAAAACGCTTCCATCTCCGCCACGCTCTTGCAAGCAAGCAATCTCCTCGTGTCAATGAAAGTCTTCTTTGTTACAGGGACACCCGTTCCGTCGAGGACAGGGTTCCCTTGCTCGTCCTCATAACTTTTGCGAGGGAAGCCGCCCACAAATACTTTCATTTGTTCGTAATTTGAAAGCTCCTCGACTGAAAGTTCGTCCGCGGAGTAAATAAAGTCGCTGGCCGGTTTCTGATAGTGACTCCTCCTCCACGACAGTGGAAAACGACTATAATCCTCCAGAACCTGCCGACCATCTGGACCTACTAACGGGACCCCTGTAGCATCCTTGGCCGGTCCTTGATAGATCACACTTTGCCAGGATACTGAGTTAAGAGGTTTCACGAAGTAATAACTGTCCTTGAAGCCCCGAACAGACTCCATGAACATTTCGAACAATTTGACGCTTTGCTTCAGTGAAATCCAACCGAACTTGTTGGCCGCGTCTCCTTTGGGCCTCGACCTCTGCAGATGAAAGGCGTGAAAGAACAGCGGAATGGTCGGCATGAATCCCAGATACGCCGCCGTCATCTCAAAAGCCCTGATGAAGGCTAAAGAGTTCGGGTGCAACTAAGATGGAGTAAGGTGCAGGTATCGAAAGACCGCGACTTCAAAATCACTGAAGGGCAACCTATAGCCCATGTGCTCGAACGCTATCTGATACATGGGGAAGGAACCCCACTGGTATTTGCTGCATATACGCCGAGTAGTGTTCGGTATGCACGCTCTCCAATCGTTTGCAGGCGAGCGCTCAATCGTCCTAAACATTCCCTCCCCGCCATTCAGGGAGAATTTGGAAACAGTGGTCCTCGGCTCGTCGGCCACCCATGCGTAATCATCCCCATCCGTATTCGAAGTCGAAGCAGTAGTTTGTTCCTCAGCCATAACACCTGAAAAGCAGAGGAGAAAGATGAATTCGACATTTTAAACATCAAATCCACCCTTCCACCGCCAAATCAAGTGAAAGGGCGAGGATATGGAAATACTTACGAACACTTATGCGCGACGATTATTCGATTCGCCTAAAAGCCTAATGCTCGGCACAATAATCGTCCTCGCAGGGATGTCTGGTCGGCTAAAGTCTTTTCTCCCTGAAGGGAAGAATGCTCGGCGCATCCACATGAATGCTCGCACATTCATATGAATGCTCGGCTTAAATCATCAAAAACCAGAGGGCCAAAGTGAATTCACAAAGCGAAAATCGCTAGTGAACTCTTAAACAAAGGCCTAAAACCAACTAAACTACATTTTGGTTCTGTTTTGCGGGAGGGAAAGGCGCTAATCACCGCTAAAAGCCTCCAAATCATAGAGCAAAACAGCAAAGCAAAATAAAGAAAATACGAAGGGAAAAGCATAAACAATTTGCAAAATCTACAAACATCACAGCTTTAAAAACAGAAAACAAGTATGAAAACTTACTTGTAGATGATAAAGTAGCAAAATGGATGAAATCCCACGGAAAGGCCTTGAAATCCGAAACCTTGAAGGCAGGGAAAGGGTTGAAGAAAGCTTGAGAGAAGTTGAGAGAACAGAGAGTTGGAGAATTTGATAAGTTGGAAGAAAAACAGAAATGTTTGAAAAATCCCTCCACTTCCTATATATAGGAAATCACCTACGAGCACGTCTGCATGAGGCAAATGGGCGCCAATGAGATCTGGACCTTTGCTTTGATCCAAAGGCCACGATTCATGAAGATCCAACGGTCCAAACGCACTCATCGTAGAAGTGAAAAGGCGCGAAGATCCAACGGCTGTAACTCGTCCTCGAAATTCAAAACAGCTAAATAGGCACTTGAGTACTAGAGGATAGCCTTTACACGTGGCAGAGGAAGACGGAACGACTTGTCCATCCAAGTCACATCCATCTGTTCGTAAATCCCGCCGAACATCAGGGAAAATCACATCGAAAAACTCGTCGTATCCAATCTTCGGAGTGATTTAAGAATCGCAATAAATGCGCGACAATTCCGCACATATTTCCTCGTTACTACATCAAAGCATTATCTCCTCGACATACTTCAAACAAAGGCACGCTCCCCCAAGCGAACATTTCGTCGACACCATCTTCAAGCAAACGATCACCTCATCGACAAACTTCAACGGAGATTCGCTTTCCCAAAGGGAATACTTCGTCGACATTTCCTTATGCTCGACATTCAATAACCAAAAACTCAACGCTATTAGTCTGAGTACCAGAGATACGACCAACTAAAGTCATCATCCTCGTGCCCGAGCATGTCGACTTGGGGGGCTCCTGTTCTGGACTGGGCCTAAATGCCCAACGCGTTGAGGACGTCCACTTTGGGCCGTCGAGCAAGGCCCAAAGCATGAGGTCCAGGTTCACTTGACCATTGGGCAGCGATCATCTCCCCTGCGTTCTGTAACGCTCGACATCGGAATGATGAGCATTTAATGCTCATCACGGCTCCTCAGCCGTTTTCCGACAGCCATTGATGAGCATTAACTGCCCATCAACGGCCTTGGCCAAGCGCTGGGGCTATATATAGAGAGCACCTCTCATTTGTCAAAGGTACGTACGATCCTATATTGAAAACCTACTCCTTCCTCAACTGACTTGAGCGTCGGAGCACCTGCAGGTACACAACCCCCCTCCGGGTATACTTGGGCTGCTCGACATCAACAGCCGCCGTGCACCAACATCTGGTCGACTCTGATCAAGGTAAAGATCACCACCCAACAAAGAGAATATCTTGCTAATAAGAGAAAACAAAGTTGTGTATGGATCAAAGTAATTCTCCTTAATATTAACAATTAGATTCAAAGTTTACCTCAAGTCAAATTTCATGATGAAAATCCTTTTCAATACTTAAAACAAATATATTTGGAGAAATGAGATCAAATTGCCTGACACACACCTAGTTGGGGAAAATTATTCCAAAGTCTGTTCATTCCACATCTATCATGTAGCAATTGAGATGTAGTGCTTGATGATACGAGAAGTTAGGCACCTGATGATATAAAAAAGGCTTTAATGCAGTTTTAATCCCTTATTTTGAAAAACTTGAACTTTTGATCCCCTATTTTAAAAGCCAATTTTTTGATCCCCTATTTTGAAAAACTTGAAGTTTTGATCCCCCAACTCATTTTGGCCAAATTTGTGATGATGTGTCAACCTCATATTCCATGTCATTATTTTTTTAAAAGTATTAAAAAAAATTAATTAATTAATAATAATTAAAAACAGTAAAATTAACCTTCATACATGTATATAACTAAAAATCAATAAATTATCCAAATATATAATTAAAAATCACTAAATTATCCAAATATATATTTAAAAATCAAATAATTATCCAAATATATAATTAAAAATCACTAAATTGTCCATATAATTAAAATCCAATAAATTACCCAAACATATAATTAAAAATCAATAAATTACACTAATTGGCCAAAACACTAGAATTCAAAATATCCAAACACTAGTAGTATTATCTAACATCTCAGATGTAGATTACTTGATACCAAAACACTAGTAATATTCATAAGATGCTTAAAAAACATAAAATTTTGCTTGCTTCTGCAGTAAAACAAAACATAAAACCAGAATTTTAGTTAAAACCCTAGACATGTTTCTTACACACTGTTTCTCTAATGCCTATACAAACAATAATAAGACCACTGTTATATAAAACCCTAGACATATTTCTTTCAAAATGGAATCAAACACTAAAACCCTAAACATTTTTTATTCCACCACCACTGTTAAAACAATAGCAACAAAGTAACAATGGAGGACCACAACTATTATTAAATGAATACAACCAAAAGAGACAATATGGGCCACAACAACTACTAAATTAAGTGTCTGTCAAACAAAAACTACTACTAAAATTAGTGAATACCACAAACATACCTCATACAATACTTCATGTATTTCATCTTCTTGTTCAAATTTGCGATGACTTCAAAATATTATCTTGTAAAGCGAGTGTAATGATGAACAAGAGCAGATGATGAATCAAACAGAGGAATGATGAACATGAGCGTGATGATGAATCAAAGAAGATGAAAGACTAAGAAGGAGATCGTCGAAGATGGGTGGCACCTGGGTTCCATGATTTGGGAACTGGGTTACTATTTATGCGTGTCTTTTATTTTTGTGCGTGTCTGATTCTTCTACAATTGTCCCTTTTGATTTTCTGAGTTTTTTAATTATTGTTAATTATTTAATTAATTATTTTATTGTTTTAATATTAGATTTAAAGATTTGATAAAAAAAAAATTTGATTTAAATATATTGTTTTAATATTTGATTTAATGATTTGATAAAAAAATTGATTTAAAAATAATATTTTATTTAAAAAAAATAATGACATGGAATATGAGGTTGACACATAGACACTGTCACATCATCATTGAGGTTGACACATCATCACAAATTTGGCCAAAATAAGTTTGGGGATCAAAACTTCATGTTTTTCAAAATAGGGGGATCAAAAAGTTGGTTTTTAAAATAGGGGGATCAAAAGTTCAAATTTTTAAAATAGGGGGGTCAAAACTGCATTAAAGCCTATAAAAAATTAGTCACTAATTTTTTTAAAACGGCTCATTTTAGGAGTTAGTTGTTAAGTTAATATTTTTCTCTTTGGCCACGTTTAAACTCATAACCTTGAACCTTTTAATCATTTATTTCAAATCAGTTAAACTATCTATTTCATCCTTAACCCCACCTCGAGAATCCAGTCTTTAAGAAGGAGCTACATGTGTTCTTGTTTGAGAATCCGCATCCCAATCATCTGCGAGGGTAAAAAGGCATAAGTTATAACAACCGCATGACTACACCAAATCAGTTAAGCTACCCGCTTAACAGTTATAATTAGAGCTGTAAAAATGGACCAGACTGATGGGTCGACCCATTAGCCCACGGTCTTGGATAGACTGGGCATAAAAAACATAGTCCATAATGCAATCGAGCTTTTTTGGGCCAAACCCATTTAGCCCACACAGACATCAGACTCGGCTAGTCTACTGGGCTTTGAGTTGACCCATTAGCCCATCATTTAATTGATAAAAACACATTTTTCTAATTTTTATAAAAATAATATCAATAAAAAATTATCATTTAATTGATAAATTATTATAAAAATATATTTAAATGTGTAAACATAATAAAATGGGGTATAATTACCTAAAATTAGAGTTTAATTGATATTCAATGTTGATGTAAAAATTATTTACATTTGCATCAAATAATATGTCTATAAAATTGATAATTACGAAGAACTAATACATTAAAATTATATAAAAAATATTGAATAAAAAGAAAAAATTAAAATGAAATGGGCAGGTCTGACCCATACCCCACAAGGGCTGAGTCCGGCTTGATAATTGCTAATCCAATAATAATCGGACTGGAAGGTCTAGTCCATTTATTTTGTCTAGACTACCGGACCAGACCGGGGCTGGGCCGGCCCATTTAACAACTCTAGTTATAATTGTGGTTGCATCAATATTGTGATAATACTCCTATTTGATAGTTTTTTATTTTTATTTTTAAGCAAAGATGGTTCCTTAAGATATCTGGTGCTCTATAGGAAAAATCACGTTCTTCAGATATCATATGACGGCCATTAAATGTAAGTAATAACTCTGCAAGTGTGTCTGATTAATGTAGATATATACAATACACGAGTCGGGTCAAAAAAAGATATAGAAGAGTCTATGCCCTTTGGGATAGGGATTTATTTTCAAGTTGGTGGTTCAGATTTGGACAGAAGATAATGAGACAAAAGATTTGTGAGGTGTGTTTTAGTTGTCACAGACAAAGGTAAGATGCATGCTACTAGATCATGCTAATAATCATCATAGGAGGGCGTTCACTGATTTTTCAATTAATGTTAATAGACAGTAGTAATGCATGTGATGTGAGCCTGGTTTCAATCCAAAATAAGAATACCATTCATTTCTCTCGGAAATAATGCAGATTAATTCAATAAACAGATGTAGTAAATGGTTAATAAAAAATTGTTCACATGATGTCTAAACTCACATAAGTTTTTTTTGTCTTCCAACACCGATTTAATTTAGTTCGAGGTTAATTCTGGTATTAAACGGTTTCAACCTCCTTCCAATGACAGTTGCGGGGATCGAATCGTAATCCTCACATATGTTGTTAACTTGTTATAAAAAAAATTACATATGTTAAGAGAAGAGAGGTAAAAATTTTCAAGAGTCATGATCAGAACAAATGAGTTGCACTTAGGGACAATATAAACTGATTTAATATAGATAAATATAAATTGATATTTATTTTTTGTGTAAATTAAATATTCTCGATGTGTGCGAATAATAATCTTAAATTGTCATAGAACACTCGTTAACATTTTCATGATACTTGGTCAAACAAAAAATTAGATTTTCATGATACTACTTCCGATTTTTATTATAAAACAATGTTTATTGTTTATACTCCTTATAAAATTAATGTATTCAGAGACAATTATAGTCTAAATACACAAAATCTATAGTATAAATGATTCAAAAAAAAAAAAAAATCTAAAAAATATATAGTTTCTTCTGATAAAGACAGAGAGAGTATTTTATATTATAAATTATTGATATATAGATTGAGAATCAATTTTTTGTAAAGTCCTTTAAAAAAAGAATTTAATTTATATGCACCGTCAGTGTAAAGTTATTTTACACATGCGTCCAATGATATATCGACACATCATGTATGGTAATTAAAAATACATGATGTGTCACATTTATTAAATGATGTGGCAACACATCATTGGATGCATGTGCAAAAAAACTTTACACCGACGGTGCACAACAATTAAACTCTTAAAAAATGTAGTATAGTCCACAAATACTAGCTTAACTGATAAAAATACCGAAATTGTTAGTGTCAGACATCATGATCGGAGTTCATCGGAATTCAAAGTTACTTTACTTTATATGTGTAAGTTTTTAATGACTATATCATTTCGTCTATAAATTTTTTTTAGCATATATTAGATTAATACTGATGCTTTATTTGTGGTAAGTCAAACTAATGATAGAAATAAGAAAGAAAAGCCATTGAAAATAGATAGGTGCGCTATATGTGGCGTGGAGGCCGGGAACAAAAGGAGACCTTTGCCGTCATAAAATTGTATCTGCAAAATTATTCTTAAAATAAGTTGGGTGTTTTCCTACAAGCAAATAAGTTTTTTTTTTAAACAACTTATAAACATGTTAAGTTGTTTTCATATTATAGAGAGTTTATTAAAATAAGCTGAAAATAACTTATAAACATGTTAAGTTGTTTTCAGGACTTCCCCCAAGAGTATCACAATAAATTGAAACAAGTCAATATTTAAAGCGGCTCTTATCCTCTCTCTTTGAATGTACAGTAAACAAGTTCTATTACATAAATGAGTCAAAAATTAATTACAATTAATTTTCACCTATATGAATAATATGATTGATTTTACTTTTGAAATTAGTTTTAACTTCAAAGTTACTTAATAAGTGCTCGTTTCTAAAATTGATTTCTAACCTTAAACTTATAATTCAATCTACTCTATAAGTGTTAAAAAAATACTCGTAAATCACTTTAAATTAAAATGAATTGATTCAAAATAAATTTGTGTGAAGAATCAAAATCAAACACAGTTGTTAACCATAATGTGATGACTGTATAGTAGACTTTCCTCAATTTCATCATCAAATGGAAAAGAGAAAGGCAAATTCTATGGTACATGTAATAATTCCTAATGTACCGGTACATTAGGTAATTAAATTAATATATAAATGCATTTTTTTTAAAGGAAGTTATTTTTCTTATCATTAAAATGATTATAGTAACTAAATATTATTCATCAAAACTAACAAAAATATAAAATTTGATATTTTTTGAATTTTTATTCCTCGTAATAGTGAATATTGATTTTTTTTCTAAAAAATATTAGAAAAATTAGTGTAATGCTTTATAAACAATGAAATTATGTTTTTCTTGTGATATTATTATTTATAAAATACAATAATCGACTAATAGTTTTTTAATTCATAAAAATAATCGTTAATTTATCAATTTTCTGACTTAATGTACCGGTACATTCGAATTATTCGAATGTACCGTAGAAGCTCCCAAAGAGAAAAGGTAGCAATGAGATGCACAACACAAGTCAGGCCACTACCCAAACAGATGCCATTCTCCTTCTCTCTCAAGCCACACATCAAAAAGCCAAAACTCAAAAAGAGGCATATTTTTAGGTCCCATTGTCCATTCCCATTATCATCCTAAAAAGCATTCATAATTTCATTTCACATTACCTTTCCTACAACACCCACAACCACAACATCATACAAGCAAAAACCACCTTGAATCAACATGAATAATATAAATAATAGTAATTTTCTCAAATCTCATGTCTCAACCAAATAATAATATGTGTACCTAAAATTAAATTTAAATAAATCACAAATACAAACATCAATGAAGATTTAATTTTATTCAACTCTACTACTTCAATTTCTCTACTCGTATAATAGTAGCATACTATTACTCGTAGTACATAATAATAACAAGATCGATCTATATTATCATCATCAATTACAAAAATATATATAAAAAAATTCCAAATAAAAAATAAAATAAATTAGAGTAAATAAGAAGAATAATAATTTTCAACGCCTGCATCGTGTGATAGCACTGCATCCACGGCGGTAAGGATTAGCCTGAGCACCAGGCCGACAATTATAATAAGAAGCACCACGTCTTGAACAAGGTACAGTGTTCCTCCTCAGCGCACCATAGCTAATATACCTTCTTCCTGCTAAAATGCGCCTGTTACTCTCAGAATCCATCATAAACTCACTATCATCTTCTTCTCCGGCGAGGAGACTACACTCTGCGATGGATCCACGGCAGCCGGATTCCAACGGGAGGAAGAAGTTGCTGAGATGGTTGTCGGTGAAATCAAGGGTGGATGATGATGTAAAGGACACGTGGACGGTTAAGATCGCGAATAGAAGAAAGAAAGCATAGAAGGTGTTTTTCGTTCCCATGTTTGGTTTGGTTCGTTTTGTTTTAGTTTGAGTTGAGTTGAGACTTGAGAGTTCTGTTGTGTTGGCAATAACACAGAGTTATAAGCCACGGTTTATTTCAAAATGCCACTAGATTTTCCATTTATTTACAAGTGTTGCCACTTGACTTTAACGTGACTCGTAATTGCTTCACACGCACATATTAATCATACTTTTAGCTTTATTTAAAACAATTTTCATTACATTATATGAATTGGCAATTTTGTCCCTTGTGGTCCAGTTATGGCTGTGAATGAGGTGGAATTATTTAATGATGTTGTTGTTTTTTTATTTAGGATTAATGAAGCTGTTCCAGCTGTTAATAGGAGTGTGGTGACAGGGAATATTTTTCATGTACATAATTGAAAATGAAATGTGGTTGTTGTAATAAGGAAATACAGAGAAGCTAGACTAAAGAGTTGAAACAATTGCAGATGTTTTTGTTTTCTTTATTATTATTCCATTATTGTTAAAAAATGGAGAATCAAATTATATGATATACGTGCAACAGTGTAAGTGCCCTCCAATAGTTTAACTTTCCTTTTTTTTTTTGTGTCACAAAAGTTTAACTTTACTTTATTCTTTTTTCATTATTTTACTTTATTCTTCTCAATTCTCATATTGTAACATTTTCATTTTTTATTAATGACTAAAATAGATTATTAATACAGATTGATACGAATCAAGAACTATCACAGCAAATAGATTATTAAAACAGTGGATCAAAACACAACAATTTAAGACATTACTTAAAATGAAAATAGATTGATATGAATCAAAGAACTGTCACAGCAAAGATACTGGTGGATCTGGATAATTTCTTTATTTTATCCATCGAATGAAATTGAATCACTACAAGGCTTATATACAAAAGTGCTAACTGAATTGGGAGCTAACAAAATTAGAAGTACGTGGGTCGGATTAAGTTGAGTTTGAACAAAACAAAAACTCGAATCGCGTAAGATATTTTGGAATGAATCTAATAAAATAACCACTCGTTACAATATTAGAGTGAGTTGTATAAACCCGTTAATTTTTAAATTGCATTGAATTGGTTAGTGGATTGCCCAATTTTTTTCCTTCTTGAAATTAAATAACTAAATGACGAATGTTCATATTTTTCATAAAAATAACTCAATTATTATATTTTTTTTATAAAACAATGTCATTTATCTTCACTATGAAAAATAACCACCTAATTTGGTAGGATAAACACACTAATTTCCGGTTAAATAATGCGTTATCCAATTTTTTTTTTTAATATTGAATGACTAACGAATGAAAAATATTTAACTATCAAACGGAAAAATCTTTAGTATTTTTATAAAAAATATTTTAGAAAAACTATAACACTATTGAATTGTGGATTTTTTTGGGTTGGATCCGGTTTAATACATAACCGAATATTTTTAATGGGATTTCCTTTTTAAAGTTTATATTCACGCAATTACCCGACCCATCTAATTTATTAGATATAATTAAGTGAATTCGGCTGAATTGATCAAATTTGCCCAACCAATATACATCTTTGCAACCAACTATAACAAATTCTTGTTAAGTCTCAAAGCAGTTGTATGGACACAAGGATTTTGACGAATCTTTTTGGCCACACAAAAAAAGGAAGAGTATACAGCATATAATTATTTTAAATATACCTATTATTTAATTATTATTTTTTCTTCATTTTCTTTTGTGCAACCAAAAGATATATATGATCAAATAATCTCTATCACCACCTAAGAATTATTCTAAAGTCTGTGATTCCTCATCACAAGTTAAAATTTGATAAATATCAATCAATATATGACCTTCTCTGTCACTAGATTTTTTGTTCCTTATATATATTTGTTCAATATAAGGTGGAACTTAGCTATATATATAAGGAAACTAGTGATATCTTAAAATAAATTAGAGCACGTAAACTTTTATACTAGGCAAGAAGAGTATAAAATTGAAAAATATAAAAATTGAAAACCAAAGTCAATTTTTTTAAGGCGTTAATGCAATTATGATCCTTCTATTTTGAAAAACTTGAACTTTTGATCCCCCTATTTTAAAAAACAATTTTTTGATCCCCTATTTTGAAAAACTTGAAGTTTTAATCCCCCAACTCATTTTGGTCAAATTTGTGATGATGTATCAACCTCATTGATGACGTGGCAGTGTCTATCTGCCAACCTCATATTACATGTCATTATTTTATTTTTAAAATAAAATATTATGTTTGAATTTTTTTTTAAATTAATTGGTTTTTTTTAATCAAATATTAAAACAATATATTTAAATCAAATTTTTTTTTATCAAATCTTTAAATCAAACATTAAAACAATATATTTAAATCAATATTTTTTTTTATCAAATCTTAAATCAAATATTAAAACAATAAAATAATTAATTAAATAATTAACAATAATTAAAAAACGCAGATGATCAAAAGGGACGAATTGTAGAAGAATCAGACACGCACGAATAGTAACCCAGTTCCCAAATCATGAAACGCTAGCGCTACCCATCTTGGACGATCTCCGTCTCAGTCTTTCATCTTCTTTGATTCATCATCACACTCGTGTTCATCATTCATCTGCGTGTTATCATTCCTCTGTTTGATTCATCAACCGCTCGTGTTCATCATTACGCTCGCTTTACAAGATAATATTCTGAAGTCATCGCAAATTTGAACAAGAAGATGGAAAACATGAAGTATTGTAAGCATCTTATTAATATTACTAGTGTTTTGGTATCAAGTAATCTACATATGAGATGTTAGATGATAATACTACTAGTGTTTTGGTATTTTGAATTCTAGTGTTTTGGCCAATTTATGTGTAATTTAGTGATTTTTAATTATATATTTGAATAATTTATTGACTTTTAATTATATATTTGGTAATTTAGTGATTTTTAATTATATATTTGAGTAATTTAATTATATATTTGGGCAAATTAGTAATTTTTAATTATATATTTGGATAATTTATTGATTTTTAGTTATATATTTGGATAATTTATTGATTTTTAATCATATATATGTATAGAGGTTAATTTTACTGTTTTTTAATTATTATTAATTAATTATTTAATTTTTTTTATTTTTTTAATACTTTTAAAACATAATATTTTATTTTTAAAAAAATAATGACATGGATATGAGGTCGACATATAGACATTGCCACGTCATCAATGAAGTTGACACATCATCATAAATTTGACCAAAATGAGTTGGGGGATCAAAACTTAAGTTTTTCAAAATAGGGGATCAAAAAGTTGGCTTTTAAAATAGGGAATCAAAAGTTCAAATTTTTTAAAATAGGGGGATCAAAACTGCATTAAAGCTTTTTTTAAAGAGTTTAAAAATAAAAATATGTATACTTAAATGATAAAAAATATAAGCTGCAATACTCGATCTAATGATGACAGCAACATTGTAAACAAAAAAAACTAAATTTAATTTTAAAAATAAATCGCAACAGCAACTGTGTTTCTCTTTCTTTCCCATGTACAGTAGTACCGGTACTTCTTTTCGTTCTATCTTACTTCAGGATATTGTCATGAATCATGATATATGTTTTCGATTGTTAATTTGTTACATTTTAACTTGGAGTTGCTTCTGGATACTTTACTAGCTCTAGCTGTTTCCTTTCTCTATTTTGTTCTTCTATTTATTTGTATTTTTATTTGAAATCTGTTTTGCCAATTTTTCCTTCCTGATTTCATCATTCTTCTGATGAGCTTTCGTACTTTGAAATGCAGTTGATGGTATATGTTGACACGCGCAGTTGAATTTTGAGAAGTTGGCAACTGGCATGAATAAGGGCAAGGATTCTCTGAAATGGGTTCTATTGGATTTAATTGAGAGGTGCAATAATTTGAGAACCTTCAAGCAAATCCACGCACAACTATTGACTTCTACCCTTGTTGCCAATGACTTGGTTGTCCCCAAATCTGCAAACTTTTTTGGTAAACATGTCACTGATATTCATTACCCTTGCAATTTCTTGAAGCAGTTCGATTGGAGCTTGAGCTCTTTCCCTTGCAATTTGATAATTTCTGGCTATGGTGCTGGCCACTTACCTTGGGCTGCAATCCTGATTTATAGATGGGTTGTCAGTCACGGGTTTGTGCCTGATGTGTACACTGTCCCAGCAGTTTTGAAATCATGTGCTAAGTTTTCTGGTATTGCAGAGGTTAGACAGTTTCATACGTTAGCTGTTAAGACTGGCTTGTGGTGTGACATTTTTGTGCAAAACTCTCTTGTTCATGTTTATAGCATTTGTGGGGACACTGTAGAGGCTGGTAAGGTGTTTGATGTTATGCTTGTGAGAGATGTAGTTTCTTGGACTGGTTTGATATCTGGGTATGTCAAGGCAGGGTTGTTCAATGACGCTGTTGCATTGTTTTTGAGAATGGATGTGGCTCCTAATGTAGCAACATTTGTTAGCATTCTTGGGGCATGTGGTAAATTGGGTTATTTGAATTTGGGGAAGGGGATTCATGGGTTGGTTTCTAAATATCCTCATGGAAAGGAGTTGGTGGTGAACAATACTGTGATGGATATGTATATGAAGTGTGAGTCTGTGACTGATGCAAAGCGACTGTTTGATGAGATCCCCGAGAAGGATATTGTTTCTTGGACTAGTATGATAAGCGGATTAGTGCAGTGCGAGTGTCCACAAGAATCAATTGATTTGTTCTGTGAAATGCTGGGTTCAGGTTTTGAGCCGGATGGAGTTATACTAACCAGTGTGCTTTCTGCTTGTGCTAGTCTTGGGCTTCTTGATTATGGAAAATGGGTTCATGAATACATTGATCATAATCGTATCAAATGGGATGTTTATATGGGAACTTCATTGGTTGACATGTATGCAAAATGCGGTTGTATAGATATGGCGCAGTATGTCTTCAATTCATTGCCTTCTAAGAATATCCGTACTTGGAATGCCTATATAGGTGGTCTAGCAATAAATGGACACGGGCAAGAAGCATTGAAACAGTTTGGATATTTGGTTGAATCTGGTATAAGGCCTAATGAGGTTACGTTTCTAGCTGTTTTTACAGCTTGCTGCCATTCTGGTTTGGTTGATGAAGGCCGTAGCTATTTCAATCAGATGACAAGCCCCCCCTACAATCTTTCTCCCTGGTTAGAACACTATGGATGTATGGTTGATTTGCTGTGCAGGGCTGAATTGGCGGGGGAAGCTATGGAGTTGATAAAGAAAATGCCTATGCCACCTGATGTGCAGATCCTAGGAGCTCTTTTGAGCGCCTCTAATACATATGGAAATGTCAGAGTAACCCCAGAAATGTTAAAATCACTTCCGAATTTTGAATGCCAAGAGAGTGGCGTATATGTTCTTCTGTCTAATTTGTATGCAACTAATAAAAAATGGGCAGAAGTAAGGAGTGTTAGGAGATTGATGAAGGAGAAAGGAATATCCAAGGCTCCAGGTTCTAGCCTTATAAGGGTGGATGGCAAGAGTCATAAATTTTTAGTTAGAGATAACAGCCATCCTCAAAGTGAGGATATCAATGTTTTATTAAACATCCTTACCAATCAAACCTATCTTGAGGGTCATATTGATACCCTTTCTTGATCAAACAGCCATGCCCGAGCCGATGTTAATCAATCATCTGAAATCTGATGAGATGTTAGTAGATACTGTTTCTAAAATGTAGTATAGAATGCATACCAAAAGAAGATGCTTGGTTTAAATTGCAGCTATGGAATGCGTCAACTCATCAACAATTGATATGATCATTATAGCGAGGATTAGGACTGTTCATGGTTCAGTTAGGGCAAAGAACCGAACTGAACCATAACAATGGTTCAAATAACCGAACCAAACCATTAAGGTTTATACCAAAACCGAACCGAACTGTACTTATAGTTCTGTTAACTGGTTAACCGAACCGAACTGTTAAGCACAATAGAATTGTAGTTATGGTTCGGTTAACCGGTTAATCGAACCGAACCGTTAAGCACAATAAAATTGTAACTTATGGTTTACTAAATTTTTTTGACAATTTTTTTGAGGGACATATCATTTAGTGGTTCGGTTATCTACAGTTCGGTTTGGTTATTTATGGTTCGGTTCAGTTAGAGAACTGTTTTGAGCTT
Source organism: Trifolium subterraneum (assembly GCA_951799995.1). NCBI lineage: Eukaryota > Viridiplantae > Streptophyta > Magnoliopsida > Fabales > Fabaceae > Trifolium > Trifolium subterraneum. The sequence goes on from OX637464.1 coordinate 5,843,629, forward strand.
AATGGTTCAGTTCGTAAACTTATGGTATGGTTCGGTTATTTCCGGTTCAGTTCGGTACGGTTCGACAGTTCGGTTCAGTTAACGGTTATCAATGAACAGTCCTAGCGAGGATGTTTGTTTTTTTGGTATACAACTTTGTTGTTCACGTCGCAGTCAAATATATCATATATATAAGTACATGGTTAAGGATATCAGAATAGGAGATCTATTTTTGGTACAGAAGCTAATTGATAATGGTGGATTCTTTATTATTTGAGGAGGCTATCCTTTCATTAACTAAAGACGAGAGGATATAATATGCTGTGGAGTTCTGTATAAATTCTAATCTCTGTCTTACTCTCTAGATGATGGAGGTAGCTAGTTCAGAGCAAGGATACACATGCTCTATATAGTTGGAATGAGAGACATAACACGAAGAAACAAATTCTACAATTGGGTCACTGCAAAGCCAAAACGGTATGGTCTGCTCAAAAGTCAGAATTGTCTTGATAAAAACTCTTTAAATTGTATAGATTAATACTCCTTCCGTTCCTTATTACTTGTCACTTTTGTAGTGTTTTTGTTCCTATTTACTTGTCACTTTCAAATTTCACTTATTTATTGCAGAGAGAAAATTAAATGAAATGAAATAATAAAGATTAATAGTATTATAGGAAAAATAGAAAGAGTTATATTAAAAGTAACAAAATTTATTAGTAGAATTGTATTGGTTTGTGTAAAAAGTCCAAAAGCGACATATATTAAGGAATGTATGGAGTATAATATAAGATTAAATCTAACAATAACAATTTAATCATGTGTGGCATCTTATGTTTTAATTAATTAAATATCTATTTGTAAGATCGGCAAAAACCAGCAATGCAAGGTTTTTCTCCTGCATGTGAAGTGCTATCTTTGTCACAATCATTTTTTTTCTGATTATTTCACCTCTACACTCTTTTTTTGGTCCTTCATTCCATTTCGTTTATTTTGTGATTTTCTAATGTAATATCAATTGTAGGGTGTTCTTATTATTTCAAATTTTGATTATGAACTCGCTTGTTTTGCGGCTTCCTGAACTGAAGTTTTCTGTTTCTGATGCGGGCTAATTCAGTTCTATTTTTTTTTTCGTTTCAGCTCTCAGGTACCCATATATTTGAAGATGAGGTTTATACACTGACTATATGATGCAGACCGAGGAGGAAAAACTCATAGAGTTATACGTTCCAAGACAATGGTTTCTGTATATGAATTATAATATTTTGTGATTATGTAACATAAAAGCAATGACCGACGTGTTATTTTGGCGGCTCAACATTATCAATTTCATCGGAAGTAGCATACCATATTAAATGTGACACAAATACAATCCTTGATTTGGAACCACCACACGATTCGCCAACAAATATTTAACCATAGGAAATAAATATGTAAAAATCCATTTTTTTGTTGTTGTGATAAATGGACAAAATTAACTTTAATAATTTAGTTTTTAATATATTTAATATATACCATACATTATAGGGAGTTTTTGAAGTTGAATATATAAAATACCTCTAGCATACTATCCAAATCTCTCACCACTAGACGAAACTTAGTGGCTTCATATATAAAATATTATTATTTGAGTCATACTTAATATTTATTAAAAACTAATTATATGAGAAATAATAAATAAAAATTATCATATTATCATCATAACTTATTAAGGATTTATTAATATCTGCATAAAATATAAAATGAATAAGTTTTGTTTTTCAAAATTCAAATTGAAAATCAAGAGTATATATTTTGAAGGAACAAAATGAGTACATTAATAAGTATCAATTTTTTTAATTATAAATAAATAATTTAGAGGTAAAAAAAATTCATAAAAACAATAGAGTATCCGTGGCCATGGATAAAATCCACCATAGACACGAGACATATAACTTAACAAATATATGCGAAAAACTAAACTGATATATTAAGTATCGTAAACAGCGGCGACCCTAAACATGGTCGAGATGAGTGATCGCATTGAGTCCTATATCTAAAGGGGTATCAAATGTTTTTAGTAATATTGGTATAAACATTAGATGAGAAACACCAATTTACTTTATTTTAATAGTACTGTGTAAACAGTTAGGGAATATTTATTTTTTATTTTGTAGTAGCAATATTGTATTTCGTGAGTTTGCACAAATGTGTTTTATTTTTATGAATGTGTGCAAAAATATGAAAAAAGAAAAATACAAAAGAAAATATGAAGAAACACCAGTGATCCAAAAAATATCTATGCAACTAGGATTATGTGAAAAATTAATGAGAACCGAGTTCTAATATATTGGTTATGAATGTAGTAGTTGGTTGGCGGTGTTCTTCTTAGTGATTGATATGCATAACTTCAAGAGTCATATAATTTATTGGTGGTGTTATGCATATAATTGGTTGGTGGTGTTCTTGGTGACTGATTTGTATGACTCCAAGAGTCATATTTAACACATGAGAATGAGAAAAAATAAATTGTGTATTATTTTTTTTAACAGCTAAATTTATTAATTAGTTGTTAGATTAATATTTTTCTCTTTTTCCAAAATTTGAATCCTAAACATCTAACGTTTTAACTCTTAATTCAAACCAGTTAAGCTACTCGACCCATCCCATTATCCAAGTTCAAAATTAAATTCTCAATCAAGAGCATACAAATTTGATCTCTGACTTGAATATTACTTGAGTAGCTAACAACAATCATAAACACACAATATCTGCTAATTTAGTCGAATAACGATAATTAAAGTTATAAGCAAATAAACAAGTTAAATTTTTTATATGAAGTATGATAAAATAAAGAACTCAATTATATATATTAGATAAGCTAAATAAATATATGATAGGTAAAGAATAAAACTATCATTGCAAGACAATTATATTTAATGTTATGAAATATAAGTTTATCTCACTATTTAGTAACTTTTAAATATTGTAGTTTTAGTAGATTTTTGATTTTATAAACTATGTGAATTACAAAATTATCCTTGTGAGAAAATCTTATATATATTTAAAAATTAATTATTTTATTTTTAATTTAATATTAAATTATTTTATTATTTATATTTATTAATTTTCATTTTATTTATTTTAAAATATATTTTATAGAATAAATAAGTAAATTATTTTTTTATCCTATCCTGCTGGTAACCCAACTCAAATTCAGGATAAAAATTTTAACTACAGAGACATGATATAATAAATTTTAGGATTAACTTATCATATTGTATTGCCTCACCAAACACTAAATTAAAATAGGATATGATATATTTATCATATCATATCATGCACACCAAATAGAACCTTAGGGTATATGATACACTGGATTAAGGATGTGATTTTTTCCCACACGTATCAAATCAAGTAAAGTATACACTGAGGATGCCTATGGGTCACTATGATCCCTTAACCATTATCTTTGTTGGTTTCTTGTAGGCAGAGTAGTTGTTGTGATAACAATTTTTAAGGATATCAAGGGGGCAATAATCCTAAGACTAGAAACTTGATTGAATTCTTGAAGAAACATTATGATAGTTTAAGAAGGGTTTGGATTCTTAAAATTTGGACAGGTACGAACTAGTAATTTATAGTGGCAAATTTTTCTGAAACTTTTATTGAAGTCTTTTGTAGATTCTTCAACTCTGATAATATAATTCTATCCATATTAGACATCAGACATGACAAATGAATTTTCCTGAAGTAAAATATGGACTGTTTGTTTCAGCTTTAAAAAAAATAGATTTTTTTTTTGTATTTTTGAAAATAGATTTTGTAAAACCGTTTTTTAAAATATTACAAGTTTTTTTGTTTTTGTTTTTTCTAAATTGAAACACTAATTTTGACATCATATAACATAAATGTACATTATTGAAGTTCAAAATAGTCAAAATCGCAAATTTTTCAAAAAGTTGTATTTCAAAAATGTTTTTTGTGAAAATCTATTTGAAATAGCTTCAAAATTAAGTGATTTTTTGAAATTTTGATATTCAAATTTTTTCAATAAAATGATGAAATACCTAAAATAACATTTTAAGAATAACCATTCAAACAAAATTTTCATTTGAAGCTTTTATAAAAAAATAATTTGTAAAATTTTTTTATACAAAATTTTCTAACACTACAAAATCTATTTAAAAAAAAATCCAAAACAAACGGCCTTATAACTACCATCGTTGTTTGTTGCTTGCTACCACTTGTTACTTCATCAGAAAAAGATAAATAGAAACAAACTTCAAAGTTCATTAGTAATGATCAACATTGATCCTGAATTCTCAAAGATAATGATTTTTATTTTATTTTATTTTGAACGGCAAAGTTAAATATATTTATATAATATAACGAAAAAATAGTAGCACAAACCTAAGAAACATCACTAATTAATAAACAAGACAATACTAAAAATACACTCCATCAAAAATTACAAAAACACTCAAAGATAATGATGTTGATTTAGGGTAACAAACATTGGACACATCTTTTTAGTTTTTTTAGAGATAATTAAATAGATCAAACAAAGATTTAAATTTTTAACATATTCTACCAATCACAACAAAAAACCCTACTGAACTTACATGCAATATTAAAAAAATAAACATTTAGATAGGATTTAATTGGTATATATTAATGGAAAACGATTAAGTTAAGATATGAGCTTTTACAATGAATTAGATCGTATAGCTAATGAATATCAAATCTAAATATGAAATTAACCATTTAATTTTTATATATAAGATATGATAATTACAATTGAATGAAAGATAAACGGGTAACCAGTTGCGCCACTAATTTTCTTAGATGGCAAACCAAATCTGCTTAAAAACAATTTGAAAACAAAAAACAACTTCAAACAAAAACAATAGCTAAACACAAAACACATTACAAAATAGACGCAGTTCATAATTGCCATCGCAATGTTTGCACAAAACACCATCACTGTCAACTTCATTGGCCAACCATGTTGAGTATTTCTTCATGTTCTCTGTTCCAATGCTCTGACATGTGTTAGAACAACATAAAGAAGATTGTTGATTTGAAACTATCACACGGTTTCTAATCCACATGCTTTGAATGAAACACTTCACCCTCTTTCTACAATTTGCAATACTAACACCCATTGAATTTTTTAATTCAGCAAAGAGATCAAATCCAAGTTTTCTTCCATCTTCATCTTCACAATTAGCCATCAAAATCATAGAATAAACATATTTGGCTTCATGATGACCCTCTAATGCAGCCTTTTTCAAATTCTCCAAACCCAAATTCACCATCAAAGTACTGAAATATTGCACCATTCCTTCGCGATAAAGAATCTCCAAGTTTCCACTTTCTCTGCAACGCCTTAAAAACGAAGTTTCTTTTTCTTCTCTGAACCATGAAAGTGGAACTAAAGCGAAGTTGTCCATCAATGCATGTTGATAAACATGACCATCTTCTGAAGCATCAAGAAATTCTTTGCAGCTGAGTTTAACTTTGCAAAGATCTGTCATTGAACGTGATGCAACTTTTGCTACAATTTCCACTAATAAATCTTTTGGAAGAGCTTTTACAATACTCATATGCTTATTCTTAAGCTTGTTGATTTCCTTCATTGCTCTTAAAGAAGACATGATAATAGAAACTTGTGTGTTGATAATGATAACAAGGGTTTGTATAGTTTGATTGAATGAGCACTGTGGTTATTTATTTATAGGATATCAAGAATCTTGAATAGCAAGTTATTATTAAAAAATCAAATCTTATAAGATAATGATACGATAACAAAACTGCCTACTTTTATTCTTTTTAAAAAGATAAAAGTTGCTTAGAAAAAATTACGGTAACTAACTCTATCTTAACTTAGATGAAAGATATACAGTTATATATATTATAGAGATTTGATTAAAAAAAAATTATACTTTAAAATAAAGAGTTAAATATATTTTTGGTCCCTATAGTTTCGCAGAATTTCGTTTTTAGTTCCTGAAGATTTTTTTCACACTTTTTAGTTCCTGAAGTTTTTCCAGTCCCTGATTTAGTCCCTACTTTTCTTTCAACTCGTGCATATCATTCGAAATTTTAATTTTTTTTCCTTGGTCATGTTTAGTACATTATATGAATCTCTCTTACAAAAATTTAATTTTTTTTAACAAGAGATGAATTAAATATGAATTTTTTAGTTTTTTGCACATAAAAATTCATCAATAATTCATCTTATGTTAAAAAATTCTAAATTTTTATCGGAGATGTTCTTATAATATTATAAACACGAATACAAAAAATTATTCCAAAATTTGAAAGTATACAAGAGTTTCATTAAAAGCAGGGACTAAAATCACTGACAGAAAAAACTTCAGGACTAAAAAGTGTGGAAAAAATCTTCAGGGACTAAAAACAAAATTCTACAAAACTTTAGAGACAAAAAATATATTTAACCCTTAAATAAATAAATACTGGTATTATATAATACCAGGAACATGTTGATGGCGGTTTGAGTTTGACTTGGACCAAGTAAAAAAGAATGAATGATTAGGTAACAGAAAAGCACGGTAGTAACCAACCTTGTGACACAAATGGTACATATTTGGGCCCTTAATCATTTGGTTCTGAGTTCGATTTTCAACTGGTGCGCATGTAGAAACATTTGTTAGGTCAGGTCAACCCCTTAAATGAATCTTAGTTACCTCGAGAAAATTAGTCTTTGCAGTTACGCGCATAGGATATTTAAAAAAAGCACCAGTAGTAGTTAGGTACGGTGTTATTTTGGCCGTCCACGTGTTGAAATGGGGTTTATCGTTTTCCTTGTGTTTTGCTAAACCCACTAGAGGAGCAAATTCTGTAATTCAGTAGTACTACGGCGGCAGCGATGGATAAGAGTCCCACTAAGTTAGATTACTATGATGACATGTGGAAGCTTCATTCTACTGCCACACTTGTTTCTCATTTCAAGGTATTTGTAATAATAATAACTTTATTTTATTAAGTTTTTTATACTTTATTTTTATGTTTTTTGATTTTTGAAAAGGGTGATGATGGAAGAAATGTTTTGATATTGGATCGGACTATTTTCTATCCACAAGGTGGTGGTCAGCCAGCAGACACTGGTTTCATACATATTACTACTACTGATACTGACTTCAATATCAAGTTTGTTGTTCATGATGTTCGATCCAAAGATGGAATTGTATGTTTTCTTTTTCTTTCTTTAAATAATGGGTCTTTGGGGTGTTGTGTTGTGTTAATTACTTTGATTATTTATTGTAATTTTATTATTCCTGTGTAGGTTTTACACTATGGCGTTTTTGAGGGTTTGGAAGGGGAGTTTGAGGACATAATCCAGAAAGTAGGGAAGGAGGTTTCACTATTTGTTGATGAGCATAGGAGAAAATTAAATTCTAGGTACACAATTTTGTTGTTGACTGCACAGAACAGACAATCCTCGATGTCAACCAGTCAATATTAGTATATGAGCAACAAATCCGAGAAGCTTTACCTTCTGTACTTGATTAATACCATGCTTTTCCCTTGTTGAGACTTGATCATATGAAATAACCTATTTTTTAATTGATGGTTTCTTAGGAGTGACACTGTACCCTTGATTGATTTTATTTCCATTATTACACAGTTTTTCAAAACTCTCTTTTGAATGTATGGTTACTAGTTACTATACTGCTTATCTAAAAATTTGTAATTCTGCTACTAGTAATTTCATTATTTTCTTGTTATTTTGTTTAGGCTGCATTCTGCAGGACATTTGCTTGATATTTGTCTGCCAAAAATTGGATTGGGACATCTAGAGCCTGGAAAAGCTTACCATTTTTCTGATGGGTATATCATTTACAAGTTTTTCATTCCTTTTATGAGTACTTACTTAATATACCAGCTATGAACACTTGATACTAAAATGTATCAATGTCGAATCTGTCAAATTATTGCTAAATGCTAATCCAGGATCACATATTTAGTCCCTCAAAGACATGCAACCATTACCGAATTCGGCTTTTTGTCTCAATCCTTTAGTATTCTATAAGAATGAATATGTAAACATTTTAGATTTTTTAATGACTTTTATGGTGGAAAAACCTTTAGACAACTAATATGATGTAACCATAACCTTCACCAATCTCTTCTTGTTGTATTCCCATGAGATTTCTGTTCATGATTGTGTTTGTAAGTTACAAACTTTGCTTTGCATCTGCTATTTTACTATTTTATTGTTTCCAGGCCTTGGGTTGAATATAAAGGTGTAATTCCACAAAATGAAATGCAGAATAAGCAAAAAGAGTTAGAGCTAGAGGCTAATGCTTTAATTTCCATGGGAGGAAAAGTAAGTTAAAGTGTTTATAGTTTGCCTTTAATATGTGGCAGCGGCACCTTGTTCTGAAAACCTTTACCTTGTCATTAGGTTTCTGTGGATATATTTATGTATGATGAAGCTGCTAAGCTTTGTGGCGGCATTCTTCCTGATTATGTTTCCAAGGTCAGTCGATAAAAGATATACTACTATATATTTACTTTACTATTCATGTGTTATTTATCATGAACTAGTTGCTGGTTTTGTTATAAGTTATAACCATGGTGCCTGTGAGTTTGTCATCTTACAAGATTCTTTCCAGATTTTTTGTTTGTTTTCTTTTGGTTAAATAAGTAAACTCGCGTTAGATTCACTGTCAAAGACCAGCAGACAACATTAGAGTATTAGGCCATAGCATCCCCGAGTTCAGTGTGAGGAATATATCAGCTCATATTGTTTCTTCCATTGGCTTCTTAATTCTCATACTTTTTTTTTCTGGGGAAAAGAAGATTAATGCCTATAGTATTTTAAGTTTTAAGCACTTTGTACAAGTCATCATAACTACAATTGTTTTTAATGAAGATGGAAACTCTCATATACCAGCTGTTGTGCTTGTGATCAAATCAATTTAAGCCAAATATATTAATAAAGGAACAATTCGTTTTTTCCTGGTATTCTATTTGTTTTCTTATGTCAATCAGTACTCTCAGTAGTATCTCTGTCTGATTGGTTTCCATGTGTGCATGTATTTACTGGGGTAGAACCAATCCGGTAGTATCAATTTGAAGTAACTATGTTATGTATTTTCTCTCATCTATGCTCTTTTAGAAAAAGAAGAACCAGCTCTTGGTTTAGGCCTTCACTCCAAGAAGTCTTCTCATAATTTGTTCCCACTAATTTTATGGTCCATTTCCATTTAACAAAATTTGCTCATATTAGGCTTCTCCCATGGTTTGTTTAATATGAGGCCTTACATGGCTTCAGGCTTCATCTTACATTGGACCAGCCCTTAAAAGAGGTATTTGTACAAACATCATGTATCACGCATGTCAATCAATGTATTTATTTGCAGTTATGAAACAGGTAGTGCCAAGCATATTTAGGATGTAGATATCTATCTAAATTACCAAAACTACTGTCCTTGCTTGTTGTGGTCATTGCATTTTGCAGAACTGGAGAAATCCTTTGAACTTAGCTGAGTAAGCTGACAGAGAGCATTCCTATCTTACAATTATGTACATTACATTACATGCTTATACATATCAGATGTTACATGTTGGACAAATAATATAAAAACCATTTATGTGTCTTCACCTTTTTGGGATAATGGTTTATGAAATGGTGTCAGTCTCTTAAGTTATAACGACATGGTCTAGATTTTGATCTTTGCCCCCTCCTTCTGCTATTAAAGAAGGTTGAATTACAGGGGAACTTGTATATTGTCCACACTTCAAGCCCAAAGGGCTCTTGCATGAATTGGTGTGTTAGATATAAATAAATAGTAAACCATGCGCATTTCCGAGTATCATTTTAAATTGTTTTTATTGGTTTTTAACAATTTTTTTAAGTTCATCTCTATAATCAGTCTGTTTATCTGTTTAGTATGTCTGATATTAATGTGTCAACCCACACAGGAAAGCACACCGCGCATTGTGCAGATAGGAGATAATCCAGGCTGTCCCTGCGGTGGTACACATGTTTTAGATATTTCAGACATCACAAAAATTAAGGTGTGTAATCCATTTACTACTTAGTACTTACACTACTCAACAAGAAGGTTTATTTGATAATTTCTTACGTGAGTTTCCTCTTAGTAATTAGTCAAACATCATTGATTACTTTTCATATCTTTTGTAACGAAGTCTTTTTATTTAAGTTGTTCGAACAAAAGCTTTTCTAGTATAGAGATTTATTTATAATTTATTCTATAAAAAATGTTGTTTTTTGATTAGTTACATTTGGCTGCTAATCTATGTAACAGTTATGTATAATAATAATGGTTACCTGTGTATTTGATCAGGTTTCTCAAATTCGGTCAAAGAAGGGAATGACAAAAGTATATTACAACGTCGAAACTTAGTTAAATGGGCGAGTCTGCTGTCAAGTAACTGTTGTTTCAGATCCACGACGATAACTATATATTCTTGGATAAGCTATTTTGCTAATGACAAGCTCAATTTGAATCATATTAGTCACTTATGAACAACTATATTGCTGATATATCTAGTCATACCGAACTTTGCAAAGTTTGTATGGTTAATGTGTTTGAAAAGAACAATTTTGAAATAGCTTTGGTGTGTGATGATAGTGACACACACAAATTATACAGCATATATATAGAGATATTCTTTACATGTTGAGTCTTGGCGTCGCAATATTATACTCTTCAATCCTCATTCATTCCAAATCATGTTTTCTCCTTTGGATTTGGAATCAAACTCAATAACCACCCTTTCCTTTTGCTTCAAACTCACGCATATATATTGACCAATTTATAACCTACTACTAAGTCTTAAAAAGAATTTCAAACTAAGCATATATTTAGTTTTGTACTCTTCCCTTAAGACTTCACTCATGTCATGATCACAATGATTTTGATCTTTTTGTGTCTCCCTTCTTTGAATGTGTTAAACTCTCTCTCCTTAATGGATGGTAGTGATGAATTTGGCACCTTGTCCTCTAAACCTTTTCTATTGTTTTGTCTATACATAAATATGGGGAGAAACTTAGGCAACAATTTGGTCCATGCATGTAAATCTGCATATTCTTAGTTAGTTGGTTGGTATTGTTTATTGTATTTTGAGTGAAAAACTCTTTAACTAAATAAATAGGTACAAAAGTAATCCAATAAACAACTTTGAGCCATTCAATTTTTGGGTAGCATCTATACATAACATATGTTAGGCAATAATTCAACATAATGGGTATCCTATCCTATTCCATAACATAAAGTAACATAATTTTTCACCCAATTTTATGCTATTTTCATCATCATTAAAAACAAAGAACTTAAGAAACTAGAAAGACTAGAAGGGTGGAAAAACTTATGTGATTTTTTTTTTAATTATAAAACTATCTTTGGCAAAAAAAAAGTTTATAAAATTAATAACAACAATGGTATCTTCTCTTTTAAGAGACCTTGGATGAGATAATTCATTGTCTGTGTGTAGATTGACTTTATTAAAATTAAAATTAATGGGGTCGGTCTTTTGCAAAAAAACTAAAATTAGGGGATCAAAAACACTATTATAAAAATTATAAGTCAAAATTGCAAGTTTGTAAAAGTGGAGGATATATATATATATATAATGATGTTTTTTTACTTAACTTTTTTCTAATCCGGAAAAAATATTTTTGTGCTATCAAAATAAGTAATGAAAAAGAAAACGATATATAATATATGATTATATATTGATTTTTTTACTTAACTTTTTTCTAATTAGGAAAAAATATTTTTGTGCTATCAAAATAAGTAATGTAAAAGAAAAAGATATATAATATATAATCATGTATTGATTTTTTTCTTTTACTTAACCTTTTTTTAATTAGGAAAAAATAATTTTGTGCTGTCAAAATAAGTAATGAAAAAAAAAAAGACAATAAATATGAAGTGACATTATTAACAAAAAAATTGGTAAAATAGAAAGAGCTACATAATAACCAAAAATAGATTCATTCAAGTGGTAAGTGACTATGAATTCTTTGGTAAGGAAACTAAAAAAAGAAAAAAAAAACTAAAAAAAAAAAAAAATTATTCACGAAGGAAGTGACAATGAGTTATCACATATTCTAGGAAAAAAAATTAAAAAAAGAGAATCTATTTTATTTGTTTCACAAATTGTTCGACATAAATTTTATAAAAAAAATTATATTTTTTTACCATAATATTGGTAGGAAGTTTTCACCACCGTTAGTGATAGTTAATTTTCGCCGGAGAATCTGTGGGAGAGACAAGGGGAGCTATCCCCTTCCAAGTTTCAACTGAATTGTTTTCATAAGCATGAGGCAGAAATCAAACTGATTACCTGTTTAAGAGGATCAAAAATTTTACCACTTAGACCAATTTATTGTTGTAAAAAAATTTGTTTTTATCACGCTGAAAAAAGAAAAAAGAGATACATAACAAGAGAGGACATAGAAGAAGTGGTGGGCGGTGAGGTAGAAAAGGGAAAAAGATTATGTGGATGTTGATTGTTAAAAAAAGAGGTAATTTACATACTTACGTGTAGAAATGGGACTTAAACAAAACAGATAGTACAAAACACAGAACCATTACCAAATCTTGTTTTTCGATGTTGACACAGATTCTCCACTTGTTGGTTCACACAACGCGACCAAAATATTTTTCCTCTTGTGATTTGCTAAGTCACACTCCCACTGTTCTTTCTTTTCTTCTGTCTCTCTATATAAACTCTTAACCCCTCTTCTCTACTTCTGTATAGTTAACCACATTCTTCATCATCTAATCTATTTATTTATTGCTAATAACTCAGGTAAGTGTTTCTTCTTGTTCTTTCTGTTCTGTTTTTCTCTCTTTGTGGCTTTATGTTGTAGTGACAGATTATTACTGATATGAAAACTGCTTTTGGGTGTTGCTTTATTTCAAATCAAGTTTCATTTTTTAGCTATTGTAGTAAGAAATGTTTGATTGGCATTTTTAAGGTGTTTAAAGGGAGTGTCTTTGATGGATATATATTCAGGGGAATTGGAGACACTTTTCATAATGCATTTTTGTTTGACAATTTAGTTTCAATTGGATGATTTTCTTTTTATTTATTAGAATTTAAAAATAACTTGTGCTATTACCATGCTTTAGACTATTACTGTCCTTTTTGTATTGTTATGGGCCTTCATTCATGTATAATTTGACACCCTTACATAATTTGAGAAATCTTTCATTCATATTTTCTATATGATAAGTGGCTACTTTGTAGCAGATCACAGTGTGTGTGTGTGTGTGCGCGCCGCACGCGTGTGTGTAATGGAATTGTTTTGATATGGTCCGGTTACATTTCAATTTCATGGTTTGCTGTATTTTGTTTTCTCTTGAAATTTTTAGACTATAGTGATGTTTTTTGATAGTGTTGAAAATGGATTTCTGAATACAGGAGAGGAACATGCTTAGTCCTGAAGGAGAAATTAAAATAAGTTTTGGATACAAATGCAATAGTGATGGAGGTATCCCTAGCGAGATCGCCAATGGCTACAAAAATCTTACCATAGTCCGTAGAGCAAGTAGTTTCTCTTGTTTGTCAGGTGCAGCCATAAGTGCAAATGCTACACTAGCCAACACAAACATATGCAATGGTAAGATAAGTGATGAAATCCTTCCAAGCTGGGATTCTCCTAATTCGTTTCGTAGAGTACCTTCTTCGCCAAGTTTTTCACGGTTCGACAGACTATCGTCTTCGCTCCCAAATAGTCTCTCTTATCTAAGTAGCAGTCCTTCCACTACCAGTGATAGCCTTGAATATGCGAGTGATCGTCCCAGTACCGACGGTTTTCTTATTGCTAAAGAAGTTCAAGTAGCAGGAGGAGCTGCTGGTGAAGATAGAGTTCAAGCAGTTTGTTCTGAAGAAAATGGTTGGCTCTTTTGTGCAATTTATGATGGATTTAATGGAAGAGATGCAGCCGATTTTCTGGCCGGTACCCTCTACGAAACCATTATATCTTACCTAGATAAGTTAATTTGGGAATTGGAGCCGGGTTCCATCACAACTTCCAACCATGCGGATTTGGGTGAATACCTTCGATGTAAGTTGGATGATAGTCTTCATTGTCACGAGGATCATTCTCTGTCAAAATCATCACGGGAGTCTTTTTCGCGTGGGGTACTTGATAGCCTCGACCGTGCTCTTAGTCAGGCTGAGAATGACTTCTTGTACATGGTTGAGCAGGAAATGGGAGAACGTCCGGATTTAGTTTCTATTGGATCTTGTGTTTTGCTTTTGCTTCTTCATGGTAATGATTTGTATACACTGAATCTTGGTGACAGTAGAGCAGTACTAGCGACGTGCAGTGGCGGTGACGGAATGAATAAGAGTGAGAGACTCAAGGCTATACAGCTTACAGATAGTCACACTGTTGATAATGAAGCTGAAAGGACTAGACTCGTGGCTGATCATCCCGATGATCCCAAGGTCGTCATAGCAGGAAAAGTGAAAGGTAAGTTGAAGGTTACTCGTGCATTTGGAGTTGGCTACTTGAAAAAGGTCTGTATTCTCTCACACTTTAGATTGTATTTAAATAATCAGTTTGATTAAATGTTCATTGAATAAGTTCATATCATACAAACGTCTACGTATAAACTCTTTCTTTAATCAAAGAGGAGATGCGGATAAAGTTTGTTTGCATATTTTTCTTTGGCTATCATGATCAGATTATTGAATATTTCATAAGTTATTTTCATAAACTCTTCCAAACGCTTACACAAGTGTTTCTTATTATTCTCTTGCAGAAAAATCTGAATGATGCTTTGATGGGAATCCTAAGAGTTCGCGATCTTATAAGCCCGCCATATGTTTCCACTCAACCATCATTGAATGTGCATAAAATCTCAAATTCTGATCAATTTGTTATAGTAGGGAGTGATGGTTTATTTGACTTCTTCGGCAATGAAGAGGCAGTGAATCTTGTAGAGTCTTATATCTTAACCAATCCTTTTGGTGATCCTGCAAAGTTTCTCATAGAGCAGCTTGTAGCTCGAGCAGCTGATTCCGCAGGTCAATATTTCTATATCTTATGCTAAATTTATTTTATATGCATCAATATATATTATTGTTGTGTTAATGAATAAAGTTCTTGCAGGTTTCAGCATGGAAGAGTTGATGAATGTTCCAGCCGGGAGGAGAAGAAAGTACCATGATGATGTTACTGTAATGGTGATCATACTTGGAATGAATCAGAGAACTTCAAAAGCTTCAACTTGTATCTAAGACTGCACAAAGATAACTTGTATATGTAAGTAGCTTTTCGATGGATGCTCTTCGCCTAGACGCATTTTGGTAGGATAAATTTGTGGTATTGAAACTGTACATATTCCATTTTACAAGAACAATTGGATCCTTTATATGTAAAATATATTCATATTTGTGAGTCTATTTTTTTTATTTCATAGTCATGGAGTTAACCGATGTCGTTGTGGAGATCGACTCCATTCATGTTATTCACATGATTCATAATAGTTACACTCCCATCTACTATATTCGACCTCTTCTTAATAAGGTCTTCTCTCTTATCCGCCTTCCAGTTTGGACCATTCGGGTGAGTCATATATATATCTCGAAGCAAACTTTCGTGCTAATACCCTAGCTATGAGAGGACATGATGTGGACTTATCTTTAAAAATAATAATGTTAGCTATTAAAATGAACTTAAAATTGAAAAGATTTAATTGATTTTAAGCAAATGCATATTATTTATTTTCTTCACACTTTTAGAAAAGGGTTGGTTCTTCATTAATCAATGTTGATTTTAAAGACATTGTCCTATAGTGCACTGTTTTTGGTTTGCCCTACTTCACTTCAATGCAATAGTGCTTATTTGTTTCACCTAGCATCACCTTTTTATCTTCTCGGGCTTCAAGCTTATGATAATGGACTACACTTGACACATGCTTCTTTCCTTTAATACTTTTGTTTTCACTTTATTTCATTGATGTTCACAATGGTTTAGGTCCACAAGCTGAATCATTCACATGGGTCTTAACAACATAAAAAAATGCAGAGGACATTAATTGTGGTCTCACCATTTCATTATAAAATGATGAATTCGTATATCAACCAGCAACTACAAACATTGATTCAAGGGCTAGTTGCTTTATTCAAAACAAACAAGTTGTGTTCAGGAATCATTCATCAGACCCAGAAAACAACAAAACAAAAATCTAGATGTTACATTAGTACTAAATAATTAGATTTTTGTGGTACATATGATTCTATTTTCACCTAAATGGTGTCGGATATGCCTCGGTGTCGGACATCAACATGACACCGACACTTGTGATTATTCTAGATGTGTCCGGTGTCTGTGTCCGTGTTTCATGCTATGAGATACTAAACCATGGCTAGTGAATTTTGTTGTCATAACATTTATAGTATTAAGTGTACCTAAATAATCAAACAGAGCAACTATAATTCTAAAGAAATGTGTGTTTTGTTGTGTAAATAGAGCAACTATAATAAAAAAAAAAGATTATTTAATTTAATTCTTCAAAACGAGGTGGTTAGAAAACTTGTAAATATATACATGACCCGAAAAGCAGCAATCAAACACGGCACTGATCACGGTTCAGTCAAAAGCTAGTGCTACTACATTAGAAGTAAAAGTGTCCATATCCTCGTAGTAGTATAGTAGTAGTAAATGCAAAAAACCCTCTCAGTAAATTATGTTGACAATTATAAAAACCTGACACCAAAATAAAAGAGTTTCAACTAAAGTTACATTTTCTAGTAGATGTTAGACTTATACAATGTGACGAATTACTATTCAAGCATAGAGAGATATTCATATTTAGTGTTGTGTCCGATGTTCAAATAGAATTACTTTCGGTGAAAGAAACCTACGGAAAAAAGACAGGAATAAGAGCTACGTTATGTAAAATTTGATTCTATCAATCAGACGGTGATCCACTTTGTGTGTCTAACGAACTTTCCTGCTAAATTATCTCAACACTTAAACTAAGTATTCATCCACACCCGAACTCAATCAAACACTAATTTGAGATCCGGAATGCATGCAAGTACATCACTCATGTCAAGAAAACTCTCGCCGGGGTCCTCCACAGCAATCTAGCCAACATAATTCACTACACGCCTTTCACCCCAACTCAATCAACCTACTTCAGCTTCAATGTGTGCTTACAAGTTACAGGTATATAACTCATGTCCGAAATCTCTTGCCGCCATCCAACACTCTAGTCCATACGTTCTGGCCACCACTCAAGGTCCACCTCGGGTAACATTTTACGTTCCCCGCCATTCTTCCTTCTAAAACACACTAAAAATATAATACACCACAAAAACACAAGTTTTCAAACACACTAAATACATAACACATGATTATCTAACAGTAAAGGCACCCTATCAGAACATCATTTACAATTTGGTCCAAAATCAAAATAAGTTGAAGTTGTGAGCTGAACATTTTCAGTGTTAAGAGTTAAGACTAAGATCTTCTAACTATAAAACCAGCTCCTACAAAACCAAGGACATAACACATATGCTATAAGCTAAACTTCCCTCAATTACAAAATTACCATAACAAAACTATCCTATAATAGAAGAAACAAAAACCAGTTAAAAGTGCAACATTACATAATAGAACATCCATTTGCATTTTCATCACTGAAGAACTCAAAGGGAATCAAAGGTGCAGATTGGAACTGATGATAAGGGTCACGGTCAAGGCCTGAACACATGTAGGGTAATGGCGGAACATAGTAAGAAGGACAAGCCATTGTTCCAATGGGACATAATCTGTTGTAAGTTGCATACTGTACCAAAGGAGGATAACATGTTTCTGGATAAAACATGTACGGTTGCTGACGTGTAGGGCTGAGATTCACTTGTCCCACAACCTGACCTGGATACTGGAATTCTGATCCTGTGTTTGCTGGTGCACCAGTAGATGCTGAACTCAACCCATTGTTTCCTGTTCCTGTTCCAGTTCCACCAACACTCTGAACTTTCTTCATCTTTTTCTTACCAGAATCTCCTCCACCAGTTTGACCACCTTTGTTTTCTGCTTCCTGTCCCTTACCGCCTGCCGGAGACTTCTCCGGCAACCCCTTAGTTTTTGTGTTGCTACTACTATTGTTTTCACCTTTGCATTTTTCAGCATTTTCAGTTCCTCTATTTTTGACAGAACCATGGTTAGATTCAGTACTATTTGCAGAAGAGTGGTTTTGCTTTTGCTGAGTTTCTTGGTTTTTCTGTTCACTCTTCTTATTGTTCCTAGCTTTGTTGGAATCCTTTCCTTTCCCTGGAACATTCTCCGGCAAAACCTCGGCATGTTTTCCGGCTTTGGCTAGTTTCCTTATCAGAGTCTCAACAGCAACATTTCCGGTAACAGTTACTTTTTGCTGCTGTGGATCTATTGTTGTAGTAAAAACTCCTGCAATGCAAATGTTATGGAACACCCTAAATTCATTGTCACCACAAAAAAAATTAAATTTGAATTTAAATCACCAACAAAAACACGAACATCAGACACAACACTAACATTAACATTGTTGACAGATAGACAACAATAGTAATTTAAGAAAACAAAAATTAATTAAATGTAATCACATGTATCAGTGTCATGTCCAATGCCAACATCTGATGTTGGCGTCGGACACTTGACACTGGACTTTTGATTTGAAGTCTCTATGCTACATTGTACATATTAGAGCACCAAACCATACCGCTGTTTAGTGGTGTACAAAAGGTAAAGGGAAATGACAGTGATTTTGGGTTTAAAACAGTAAACTTTTAACCTTGTAATCTTTCCATGCATGAAAAGAGAAAGTAATGAATAGTTGAAAATTAAAGTAAATTTCATGAGAGAGTGAAAATTGGATTGTGTTTAAGCTTAGTACTAACCTTCAATGCTTTGAAGAACTTTCTTTACTTTTCTCTTACAACCTTCACAGTGGATAGAAACTTTCAAGAACCATGTCTGAGAAACATATAAAAGAAACAAATTTGAGCTTATAAAACAAAAAAAGAAAAGATTTTGACAATAGGGTATGATTGTTGAGTTACCTGATACTTCAATGGTTGTGAGGTAACATCCATTAGAGAGAAGTGGTGGTGGTTTTGAAAAGTTGAAAGTGAGAAGAAGAAAATGGTAAGGAAATGAAGCAGGCCAAGATGGATGGGTATGAAAGTATAATGTGACAATGACAGAAGAAGTAACACTGCTTCTGCTTTCCTCTGCCCTCCGATATCATTCATTCATCCATTTTACTTTTTCTTATTTTTACTTTTCCTTTGTGTAAAACGGGTAATGTTTATTTTATATTTTTGTTTGCAAGTACTATACAATGGAGCTACTCACACGCTCACACATTATATATGATATGATATTATGCATTTCTTTGTGAGTTTTGTACATCCTTCATAAATGATTCACGATACATACATTTCTCATATTAGATATGGCTCGGTATCATACATGGCTACATGCGTCGGTGTTGAGTACCGACACTTATAATTATACTCAATTATATCATGTTCTCAAATTATTAACAGTGTCGACATGTCAGTGTCTGTGTTGTGTATGGTGTCTATGTTTGTTTGCATGCTTCATAGCCGTAGATTAATATTTGAACCTTATTAGAAATTCTAATGATGATAAACAATACTCTTAAGAAATAAAAACTCACAATAAGAAGGATTGTTAGCGGTTAAGCACTAGTTATAATAGACAACATATAATGTCCATGTCTATATTTGGCTCCACATTTAAAGCCTCCATAATTGATTTTGGAAGTGTAAAATTTATTTCGACATATTTAGCTATTTTCGAGTAAAATTGATTTTGCCTCAAAATTGATTTGAAAATTTTGAACTCATGACCCACAGTGGACCATGGTCTACATTAAAATTTGCCTCTGCATTTGCATTTCTTTATGTATTAAATCTTCTATCTTAATTTTTTGTCCCTTGTAGATGTTCTAAGCTTTTGTTTCTTTATTAGAAGCAAAATTTATTACTATGTACTGCAGCAATCTAAATAGTATTAAAATCATTCGGACACATTGATAACAGTAACTTTTTGGTTCATGATATCAATTTTTTATTATGCACTTCACCTTGAGAAAGCACTCAAAAAGTTACTAGTACAAGGATTATTATGCATGAACAAACAAATATAAACAAATTTTCTGGGCTTTGCCAAGATTAAGTTTAATTTGTTCACTTAATTATTTTTCTCTTTTTTCGGGTACATGCAATGATGTTATTTTGAGTGGTGTGTTTTTGAGCATAGACTTTGAAATAGTACTACTAGACTTGTTTTTTTAATTTGATAAATAAGAATTTATGAGCATAGCCTTTTTTTTTTTCTTTCTCAAAAGCAAAATGGAACCAAGAAATAACATACGACAAGGTAAAAGAGCCAAAATTGAGGAAAAGAGTGTCTTGAATATTTCCAGTTTGGATGGAAAAAAAAATCACATCATTTTACCCACTTCAGATTATTTACTGTCCAGTAAAGAAAAGACTAATCTACTTTGATGAGTTGGGTCTATTGATTTATACTATTTACAAAAGGGAAGTGAGTGCAGGACAAAAGGGAAATTCATCTCAGCTATAATACAAAATCACCAAGTTCAACATAGTCCCTTCAAAAGGAAAAAATAAAAACATTTCTCATCTCCAAATTTTATAATTGGACGATTTTTGTTTCCAAATTTGAAAATAATATTTTTGACACTTTACACTTGTGTGGAGGGCGGACCTGAAAAAAATAAATGATTTAATATTGATTTTGTGTACTATTCATATGATCTACTTTGATCATATTTTCTATTAATTAATATGTACATGCAAATATTATCATATGAGTTGTTGTTTGGTTTGTCTCGATGATTACTTTCAAAATATATAATTTTTAATAATAAATACTTAAGATATTAATGATTAAATTTGTGGATTGACAAACGTAAATGTGGTTAAAATATGTCACTTATTTTGGAATGAAGGAAGTAGTATAATTAATATTTTATTACATTTTCACAATAATTAAGAGAAAAATACTATTTTGCCCTGTTTAGTTATAAAAATAGAGGGAGGGAATATGAAATGAAAAATGTTAACGAGTGTTTCCGGTGCACTAGTTAAGGAAATCAAAGTAAAATTACCTTTGAAACTTGTGCAGTCAAACTCTTAAAAGCCTAAATTTTAGTTTTTTCAAAACATAATTTTTCTTTCCCTTTTTAGTTCCGTAACTAATGCACGGGGACAATAGTTCGCAAAACCAATATAATTTCATATAAATAAAAAACAATTTTTAAGGTCACCTTAATTGGATGAGTGTGTGTGATCAGATGCAATGTTTTTGGTCTAAAGATCGTACAAAAATAATTCATGAAATTTACCAATGTAGCCTACTTCTGCCTCGATAAATATTACACTTTTTCAATGTGTGTTACTGTTACTAGTAAGATCTTAGGATGGTAGTGGTACTATGTTGTAGGTCAACTAAATAAACTACTAGCTATCAAGATTTCTCCATCTCAGTGGCTAAAGTGCAACCGGAAATGTGAGAAAGCAAAGCGATAGTTGAATAAGTTGTTGTAAAATGAAGTTTGCTCAACCTACTGACAAAGCAAACTTGATGAATGAGCAATATTCATTAAATGGTGAAAGAAGTTATTAGGTCATGAGTCATGACTCACTTGAGAAACTTGTTAAATGAATTAGCAGTATCTCCATGGGTTATTTAATGGCTTCTAGATCTACCACCACCTAGACGTCACTCACAAGGCAAATCACTCATCAACATTAATTCCATATTAAATGTTTACTTTCCATATCTATTTTTAATTTCAAGTAGTAACATTTAAAATAGTTGTCTTATATTCCCGCCATCCCAAAATTTGTTGGTCGAATTTAATTTAGAGTACAATCTTAATAAAAAATAAAGGAAAATGCTAGTAATGCTAGTACTAGTAATGTGCAAGTAAATTGGTTCATTCATAGGGGAAAAAGTAATTAAATTAAGTGTCAAACTAACATTTTCTTAGGGGACATATTAAGATATCTTAATACTACTATAAGAATTCTGCATTAAATAATACTACAATGTATGTTTCCTCATAGTGAATATTAAAATATGATGTTCTTTATGGATTGTCATTGTCAACTATGTCTTTTTTAAGTGGTATCACCGATGATTTTTTTTTTGGCATAGTATTAGTTATGTCCTTTTTGGGTAGTACTCACTTAACTTGATATAGTATAGTTGTCACTTGTTTGTCCAGTTTGAGTAATTTGAATGTTAATTTATTATCATTATCGATTTTTGTTATGTTTATATATTGTGCATTTGTATATTTAATTTATAAATAACGTATCGATGCCGTAACGTAACGGTATCGTGTCATGTATTCGGGTTTCATAATTTTTCTTAAATCATAAACTAAATACATACAAGAGAATTAATCAACTTTTCTTATCCGATAAAAAAACAATTTTTATGTAAAAAAAAACAGAGAGAAGAGAGAATTAATCAACTTTTCATTCCCAAAGATAGAAGTTAGACATGCTTGAGAAACATTATCCAACCATGAATTACATTGGGACAAACTCATTTCAGACATAATTTTGTTGTATGAAATTTAATCGCGTGTAATTTTGTCAACTTCAATCCGAAATTACCAATTGATTGAAAAAGCCCCAGCCAGAATAGTGGCACTTGATTAAGTTTGTAAATCACAAACAAAATGGATAGAAGATCAAAGCTAATTTATGTAATTTTCTTGTTCCCTGAACATGAAATGCTACATCTTCACTTTGCATGTAATAACTAGTTTAGAGAGACTTGAAGATGAATAAGGGATATCATCAGCATTCAGCAACTAGATTAAGATACTTGAAAGTAGAGTTCGTTGGAAAATAAACAAAACAACAGATCAAGATTAGAGCAAATGCTTCAATAGCACAGAACCTGTAATAATACTTGTATTAATATATGTTCCATCTATTAGTCTTTCTGAAGGTGCTATTGTTCTAACATATCAATACAAGTATTTGTAAACAAGCACCTAGCCTATAAATTAAGTTGACAGCACCTTCTGAAATTGGCTTAGTCCAAACTCCCAAAGTTGAATTTGTGTGATTGTGTCCACTAGCTTAAGGTTCAACATTTAAAATACCCCAAAGATAAATGGCATGAAACACCAAGAACATGCCTTATCTTTGTTTCAACTGTTTTCTAGGATGAATTTTCTGTTAAGAATTTAAAGAACAATAAACAGGAATTAATTACTACTAATCCCGATAACTACCACGCAATATATCTTGCAGAAAGCAGTGTGAATGCCTTGTGGAACATTCATTCATTCCAGTTCATTCAGACTAGCTCTAGCTTACTATCCAAGACCGCAGAAACACTCATTCCATATAGTATCATATATGTAAACAAGGATTGCATTTGCAGCATATTATCAGTATAAAGTTAACCTGTTATGAACTCCAATAGCAGAACCAAATGTTATTCACAATTTGGTGCTTTGTTCCATTCTAGCATTCACCTAAGAAGAAATCTGCGATACAGGATTGGTAGATTGAACCTAGAATATCAATTGAGCAATCAACAAATAAATTACAAAAGACCATAACTACAAGTAGCTAATGTGCTATATGCTATATATATTATGACTATCAGAAAGAAATTTAAGGATAACGTGTTATACAATATGAGCCTGCAGTTATTTTGGTTTGTCCTAGAAAACATTGGCAGAAGGGAAAAGAGTCTTATGCAAGGATTCGAATTATGTGCAACCACATCATAACTATCCGATTAAAATTCAAATGAAGAGAGCATCCTATATTCGCTAAAGCATCGGCACATGAATTCGCTTCTTTGTAGGAGTGAGCAATTTCAACTTCTCACTCTTGCTCTAGCAACCTGCATATACTACTTAGCAATGAAATTCCATTCACACCAGTAGTTACACCAGACTTAATAGATTGGACAACTGCAACTGAATCAACACCAAGTTCCACAAATCTAAAGCCCCTATGCCACGCATATCTCAGTCCCTCGAGAACACCCCATAGCTCCGCCGTAAAACCACTACAAACACCAACGTGTTTTGCAAAACCTCCGATCCATACTCCACTAATATTTCGGATTACTCCTCCACAGCCTGCTGTTATCCTTCCCTTACACGCTTCGTCGGTCTTAAGTTTAATCCAACCATTTACTGGCGGCTTCCAACCGATCCACACGGTGCCTTCCTCTTTGATGGCATATGTTCAGGAAAACATTTAAAAGCTCTCGGAAACTTGCCTTTTGAATCAAGATATATTGATTATTGCCAAAAACAAAACTCAAAATAGGAAAGTACAAATGCTATTGGCTAATTGGCTATTGATTAAACCTAAACCTAAAACAACAAAAGAAAAAATGTAATTACAAAACAAAATCACTTAATTCCTGAAGCCTTGATCGAATCTTATCCAATGTACCATCAATTGTTAAATCAAATGCATCCTTCTTAGTTCTCAAACCAGGAGAACTACTATGCTTCCTATACACAACTCTAGGAATCAACTCCAAAACTTTCTCCCTCATTCTCCTAACCCTAGCTCTCGGTATTCTCTGCAACACATCAAGAATCTTCAATCCCTTAAACACAACATCCTCCTTAGGTATAGTAACAGAAAAACTCTCAAATTCATTCTCGGGCAAATGCCACGAATACTGCGATTTCGCAGACAAATCCTCGAAAAACACAGGTATACAACCCGCAAGAATCGCATCAAAAGTCGATTTACGTGTAGGAGTATCCCCCGGTGGTTGCAAACAGAAATTCGCACCTAACATTGGTTTCATAAACCTAATTGGATCATGCTCACAAACACCATTAGAACAATCAACAGTATCACAAAGCTTTTCATAACCAAACGAATTTCCATTCCCAACACTACTGCTATTATCACATTCAATTCTTATACTCCTTCGAATATTCGGAGCAGAAGATAAACCACCACCACCGGCAAAAAGAGCAAGCGAGGATCGCTTCGAACGACGAACACGTAGGATCCACGAATCTAACAAAGCGAGATTCGGTGGATGAAACGACGTCGGATAAGGTACAGCATGTTCTTGCCAAGGCCAAGCACGAGCTTCAATTGTTAAAGCAGTTACATTGAAAAATTGCGGCAATTCCAAAAACGAAGTTCCCCAAAGATGAGGATCATTATCCAACGGTTGAGAAAAATCCCAAGCGGGTCGGGCCATAACAAGAAAATGATCATGACCCGAATAACGGTTCCATATATACGGGTTTTCGTTTTGAAGGAAATTAAAAAGTTGAACACCGTGTTCTTCACTTGAGTTATATTCAGGTCCGTAAAGATAACGGAGAGAGTCAAAGCCAGCGTAGTAAGGAAGATAAACGGCGTTAGCGGTTGTTGGATCTTCTGTTAAACATGGATATTCTAACATACGCCTGTGGAAAATGAGTTCAAGCATGGATGGATCGGTTCGGTACCAACTATGAGAACGGTTATGGGTTTTTTGGCCTAAACCGTGGTTTGCTAAGTAAGGACATAAATCATCGAGAAATGTGTATTCAGAACAATTTGTGAGTAGATCTAGGTTGAATTGTGGTGGGAGTTTTCTTATGTGGATCCAACGGTTTTCGCAGTTCTTTTGTGTTGTTGTTGATGATGATGATGAGTCTAGATTGTCTGTTTCTTGAGATGTGGTTGGATTGAAGAGGAAGAAGAGAGTGATGATGGAGATGAAGATGAATATGTGTGGTTTTGATGATGCCATTGGAGATTAAGGAATGATGAAGATGATGATGTGAAAATGGTGTTTGAAGCTTTGTTTTGATTTTTTTGTGTTTGTTGATTAATGGTTGGGTTTGTTAATGGCGGGTTTTGTTACCATAATGGAAATGGGTTGTGGTGAATGGGAATTAAGAAAGTGTAAGTTTAATTAATTAACGCTAATTGTCGAAGAGAAGCGATAAATGGGGAAGGTGGACTGAAATGATTACTAGATCTATTAATTGAAGGTTGCCTCGATTTATGACCATACAGGATTTGTCGGTTGTAACTGCCTCCTAAAACGGCGTCGTGTGTGTGTGAGCTGATTCCCACTGCCAATGTTTATTTATTTTTTTTTGGTAAAAATTGTTTACTTGTTTTTACTTGCAATCAAGCAATTAGATTCAAATATTCAATATATAGAGTTTAATAGATATAAGCAGACAGAGTAAATAAATTTTACACACTCAATTGATCAGAATGCTTCAAACTTTCAAATCATATTAAGAAAGTGGAGTTAAATGAGATGACGTGGCGAAAAATATAGTTGTAATTGGTTGACAGTGTAAAATTATTTTACACCATCTCTACATATTCCCTTTTCTCATATATATAAAACTTGCATACAAAAAAAAAATACAATATATAATAGGAAAAAACTTACCCATACATGGTAATGATGCTTCAAATAATAGTCATGTCTTTTTCTTTTTTTTTGACGGAATAATAGTTGTCTTTTTTATAAATTGGCTTGTTCGAGTCTTATAAATTGGCTTGTGAATAATAGTTAAACAAAATAAATTTTACTTTTAAATAAATAAAAGTGTCTTGAGATAAAGATCCTTATTAACGTTTTCCTATTTTTTAATCCAAATATATTTATAGATCTTTTAAATTAAACAACCGTAATAGATTAACTATAGAGTTTAACAGATATGGTCTATCAGTGTAAATTAATTTTATACTAACATCCAATAAGAATCAACCATTTCTCCATGTCATATAATTATAGTAGAGTGTAGTTGGTTATTTGACGGAATACATGGTTAGTATTGATTGACAGTGTAAAATTAGTTTACACTGTCTGTACACATATACATTTTTCTCTTAATTCTATACGTTTTTTTATGTATTTACTCCATTTTAAAATAAATGACCTATTTTTTTATGCACACTTTTTATATATTCTACTTTCATTATATTTGTTTACTATTATATAAATGCTAATATTAATAACATATAACATGTTACTTCATTTATCTTGATAATTATTTTTAAGATATACAACTTCTAATATTAGATAATTAAATAATTGATCATATATGGCATAAACACTACCCTTTCTTCATCCAAGTGGTCTTCCATGTGTATTGTATGACTTCATCTTCGTGATTGAGATAAATTGCTATACATAATGACTTTTACACATTCATCTAATTAAATCACATCATAATGTCACTTTTATAGATTTGTTCCTAAAATATCTCAACAAATGTCTACATGTCATGATTTGATTGGATGCACGTGTAAAACATAATTACACCATTAGTGCATACAAATTAAATTCAATTTGAAAATCTAAATATGCAAAATAATTTTTTCAAGACTTTTACACATAATTTTATACACATCCAAATTTAAAATTCAAATGTGTAAAATGCACTTTTTAGAACATTTACACATGAAATGTTTTTAAAATTCAATGTAAAAAGATCCTGAAAGTGCATTTTGCTGTAAGAAAGGTTCAAAATATATACAAGGTATGTTCGAATTCTAAAATTCAACTGTATACAATTGTTTTGCATGCGAATTTAAAATGTAAAAGCATTAAAATAGTCACAAAAAAAAAAATAAATAAAAATTTGGGAGCATACGAGAACGTTGGGGGGGGGGGGGGTAAGAACTTCACTACATTGTGTACCCGTTAAACCAACGCCCATCAACACAAATGACAAAGGTCCAATTAGCTTTAGGCCTAGTACTAGTTCAGATTTGGAATAATAAAGCATGATTATAATGAATTTTTTGACAATTAAAATTCTCTTCACCCTATGACTCTTTTTTACCCTAAAATTCCAATTTTGCCTTTAATAAAAATTTAAAATGTGTTTTCAGAATTTTTTCTAGTTCAAATTTGGAAAAAAATTCGTAAAACGCATTACGAAGTTTTTAATCAAGGCGAAATAAATTCGAAAAGCGCGTTCAGGAAGTTTTTTCGCAAGAGCAAAAAATAAATTTCGTCCTGGAGAAAAGACATGTGCGGGGGAGAATTTTTCATTTTTTGATACAACAAAACACCTCATAGAATTATAAATAAAATTTTCATATAAGCTTAACTCAGTTAATATGAACATCACATTATATAGAGAATGATGTTCAAATTTGAAACACTTCACGTACTTTAAGGGTGAAATTTATTACCGCAAGACTACACAACAAATATATATATATATATATATATATAAAATAAATCTAAATAGAACTTTTTATACTTAAAATAATTCCGTCGGAGAATCTATAAGGCACATAAAGTGGGATACCACTTAGACCAATTCATTGTTGGTCATCCAACAATCCTTTAAAATTCATATTTAGATTCATATTTATAACAGCTAAGTCATTTAGGCTATCATGTATATATAGTAAAATAATTATTGTATTTAAAAAAAATTCAAAGAAATCAGTATCATATAATAATAAAAGGAAAAACTAACTTGTGCTCTTATGATAGATATATTTTTTTTGACTAAACTCTTATGATAGATACTCCTTTCGTCACAAAATATAAGGGAAAATTAGTCAAAGAAAATTGATGTATTTGGTTCAAATTTTTAACCAAATACATCAACTTTATTTGACCAGATTTCTCTATTTTGAGACAGATGGTGTATTAATTATTCAAAAAATAGAATGTTTTATCATAATTGAAGCATTTAATTTATGTTTTAAACTTGATCATAAAGTAATTACACAAAATTCTGAGAATTAAGGGTAGTAGGAATGATAATTAGAAACGCACAATGTGAATATTTGCACACAAACACAAAAGAATACAATTATAAAGAAAGACCAATTTTGATTACAATAGCGACAAAAAATTTACAGCAGCACAGCAAGTTAAAAGAAGACACTAAATTAAACTCACCAAGCAATCACACGAATAAGACCCTACCTTATTAATTATTACATATATATGATCAACGTCTACATGTCCATAACATGGAAAAAGTTCTTATTCTTGACAACAATGTCATACATGTGCATGGGTTTGAGCTTGTTGAAATCCTTTGGAAGAGAAATGAGGTACACGGTGGAGCGTTTATGAAATTGAAGCAGATGATCAGGATCATCATAGTAACGTTCCCAACCAAGAGAATATAGCTTGCGTTCTAGCACAGAATAAGAAGTGATAACTTCATTTGTTGGTGTATAAACAAGTACCTTTCTACTCCTTCCACCCCCACTATTTGATCCCTCACCTCCCTCCCTATGAGGATTCTCTATTAGCCTCACCACCCCGTTCTTAAATACCCAAACCCCAGACATGATCAATTATATGTAAGATTATCAAGAAGAAAAGTGTGTTTGTGTTCTAGCGACTTTGCTAGCTAAGCAGCTTGGAATATATAATGATGGAGGTGTGAGGAGTAGCAAAGATGAGATATCGTTAAGAATTGAAATATTTTATAAGACGAACATTCTTATACACATCTTATTAATATCTACAAATATGTTGTTGAAGTGGGTAATTCTAATAGATTAACAAATAATATTTAATATAAAAAAATTAATAAATACTATTTGTAAATCTATCAGAATTGTTTACCTCGACATATGTATATACATATTTAAATAAGATGTGTATTAAAGAATTATTACATATTATTACAAATCAATATTTTCCTCATATATAGGAATATATTTTATAAAGATATTGCTCATTATATACTCGTATCAACGTTACATAAAATATGGGTAAAGAATGGGAGATTATACTCTAGAGTCTAGAGTAATGTTTTTATGTGAATACAGCTAATGTGGGACCCATATCAAGGAAAAATCCTAGGCTTAAATTAAGATTCATTTTGCGGACAGGGTGTGTTTGGGCAAGGGGGTGTAATATATCATCCATATAATATTATCATGGTCGAATTTAGGGAATCTGCAACTCCATAAAATCTCTTTAGTTTGGCGGAAAAATAGTTCTTCTAGATGAGAGAACATTAAAACATTGATGCAATATATGATGTCAAATGTTATACGTATATGTTTATGTGTATGTGTATAATCAATAATGTAATTTTTTTGAAGTATATGTAAAGTATAATAACATGAAAAAGTAGATTTGTCAACATATATATAGAGTGTGTGCATGACAACATCTTACAAAGAGTATCACGTAAAAGAATTTAATTGGCCAAAAACGAATGGAACTATTAATTACTTTTAACTTCAATTAGATTATGTCATAAAGGAATATGAGAATAATGGAGATTGGTGAAGAAGATGGGAGAAATTTACCACTTGAATGGTTACTATGGAATAAATTTATATTTTTCTTTTAATATTATATTATAGAGAACAAAACTTTTACCTTCAATTGAATCCATTACTAGTGAGTTGTGGAATTGATATTTCTCATATCAATGGATCCTTATTCCTTAGGTCAGTTTTAAGAAAAATAAAAATATTACAAATAGAAAAAAGGAGGATGGATGCGCATTGCATACAAAGGATAGTGGGGGATGGGGACCAATTAAATATGAAAGGAATGGTTTTCAAATTATTTTCAATAGTTGGTGTGAAAATAATATTGATTTTGCATTTATATGAAATAATGCCAATCTTTTTTAACTTAACTAAGGTTATAGATTTGATTTCTGATTTAGACATGCAGCAACGTTGAAACTTTTAAGAAAAATTTGTCATCTATTTAGGTTTTATAAGGTTTAAAGAATTAATCTCTTCAGTTATGCACATATATAGGATATTTGATTTAGGGCAAAATAATTTTTTTTGATTTTTTTTATTAAGCGTGAAAATAATATTGGTGATTTGCATTACATTACACATAACATGCACAAGTGTATGTATGGGAGGAAGCTATAGTTCCAATTGAGCATTTCTTTTGGTTTTATTTGCCACTCTTCCCATGCAAATTATTCATTCCTAATAAAAAGGGGGGTTTTATAACATATTTTAGACAATTCATCATTAGATTTCAATTTATGAATTTGAAATTTAGAAATTCTAAAATTACAAGATATATTTGTGTCGAATACACGCCGCCGTAGAAATGCATATTTTAGAAATATTACTTTTATTTATATTTTAATTGATATGTATGGGATAGATTGTTCATTGATATCTATGATTATGAATACATATTCTAATAAAGATGAACGGTTTTAGAAAAGATGAGACAAAGTGGTGAAATATTTGTGGAGATGTACATTTCAATTTGATTTTTGTTTCTTCAAATAGTTTAAGCTTGTTTGTTTGGTTTGATTGTTTTTTTGAGACATTTGGAGATAATCATAACTAAGGCTTTGTTGAACGCTACATATATAACACATCTTCAAGCAAAAATTCAAACATTTGATTCACCATATTATTGGAGACTATAGATTACTTTATCAAACCCTATCGCTATTGGTAAAAGAGCGGGATACCATACACAAGTGGAAACTAGAGCGATTTTTTTTCGATCTTCAATTCGAATTCGCAAAAGTAATGTCTCCTTGCATAATTTGGATTCCAGATATTCATGATCTGGATTCGAATGACTTATCCGTGGGTCTAGTATATATTACTACTCTCTCACTCTTCGTCGTATAAACAATTATCTCCTCTCACTCTTAATTCAAATCAGTGGAACTATATTACAAGTTACTCCTCTAGTCTTGTATATAAGAAACAAAAAAAAATGCACACCCTTTAAAAAAGTGGAGTAAATGATTAGGAAAAGTATGTCATTTCCAATTTTACCCTTACTTTTTGTTTTAAATTAAATTATGATTTATTATGGGTAAAATGAAACTAGGGGTAAAATTGGAATATTGATAATAAATATAATGATTATAGTAGTTTTTGCTTATATTTAAGACTTTTAATTTTTTTGTTTTGTTGCTAATATATGAGACCGGAGGGAGTATATATTACTGAAATGCATTTAATTAAGATACAAAAGAGAATTTTTCAACAAAAAGAAAATGAAGGGTTAATTTATCGATAGAGAATGGAATAATTAAGATTGAAAGCAAAAAGAAAAATGGTTTTTTTGCTTATTAATTATTGGGTTTATCTTAACTTTGATTATAAATGATTTAATAAGGGAATATGCATTGATCTTAAGAATAAAGTATTGATCATAAGGAATGTTGGATCAATTCTCCCATAAATGTCATTTTAAAAAGTTGTTTACTTTTTGTAAAAAATGTAGAAGAATGTTTTGTCTTTTTCTTTTGTTTGGTAATAAGAATGTTTTGTCTTTTACCTATACAAACAACACAATTAAAAAGGACAAAAGAAAATGTTCTCTGATTAAAGTATCAAAAGCAAAATATGTAGATGAGGATCTGGTGTGACCTTTATACGGGGTGATGAATGTAGCAATTTATTATGTGCTCTAAATTTAAATCTTTTTATTATGTGCTTTAAATCTTGTTATATGATTTATGCTAAGGAGTGTATAAAAGAAAAGACTAGTTACTTTTGATTGTGTGACTCTCTTCATTTCGGTATGAACAGTTTTTATAACGCTCAAACTATAAAATGCGATGAAAGTATTTTCGAACTATCAATGACTTCAAATTTATCCAAAAAAAAAAATCACGATTTCAGAACTAAAAATACAACTGGGAGTGTAATCTGATAGAATTGTCAAGCTAAAACTGGCTCTATTATAAACACATAAGACACTTCAACTCAGTCTTTGGTAACTTGATCGAACACAAGGAGAGACATAGTTTTAAAACTCCAAACATTACTTCTACGACCAATTTGCATGCCAGCATGATGCCACGTCTCACATGATTCAGAGTGACCAAAAATGGCGTAATTTATAAGCACTCACATCTCATGATATCATATAACTATCTATGAAGATATTTTATGAACAAACAAAACCATCAGTGAGGAGCTTCATCAATAGAACCATCCTTATAATCAGTGAGGAGATTCATAATTTTAAGATGCTAAGCTTGATAATATGGTACAAACTACAAAGGCTTAGAAAAAGCTATATATGTATACTCTTTGTTTAAGAAGATACACTTGCAACATAATTATTGGCAGCAATATTTCTTTATCAGTGGAAAATGTCATCAACATATCTTGAAAGCATGAAATTACCAAAGTTCGTTGATTCGGTGATTTTTTTCAGGGTCATAGTTCAACTGTTAAAGACAGACTACATAATTTTACATGAATTAGATTGGGACCTCTAACTAAGGGCTTAAAAGTGTTGTTTTAAAAGCTGAACTGAACCAAATGGTTAAACCTCAAACCGTAACAACAGTTCAGTTATTTTGACAGCACAATTACAGTTTTATTCTGGTTCTAGTGGTTTAAACTAGTCGTTGACACAGGATACAAACTAAATTCTATCAAAAATAAATATACACAGTAAAACACAAAGTCCTTAAAGAGACAAATAAAGGAAAGATATATTCCTTCATAACATTCAACAAAGTAAAGATGGGTTGCAAAGCATTATGTTTTGATTTTTATGAACATAAACATTTCCAGCTTGAAATCTTTGCAAGAATAAAAGAATTACATATCCCAGCTTATACTCTTGTTGACTTGTATTGTAACCAGACAAAACATGCAATGTATATTCGATTGTAGAGTGCAGTTGAAAAATCATTTCATGCATTTATGTAGCAAACTAAGAAATCATTAAAATCTCATTCGTCGATTTTTAGATATAACTCTGCAGCTTTTCCACTAAAATGCATGAACATTTTAGAGGATCAAGTTACTTATTTAAACACCTTATTGTAAATATTACATTCATTAGTTCAGAAACTAAACCCATCAAGCAAACCTCAACAAAAAAATGTGAAACACACCAACATAGATGAAGCAAAGTCAGGATCAGAATGAAGGTTATAATCAATGCAGGAAGGTAACTAGCAGCAAATCAGTAATTGAAGTAAAAAGAAAGCAACAAGATGTGGGGCGAAGCAGATTGCCAATCCATACTAGATTGCAACCCACGCCTTTATTTACAACCCCTTTATTATTTTGATATAGAAGAAGTTGCGAGTGTCACAATGCAATAACTCAGCAAAGGACAGGGGCCCTCTTCCTTTTTCCTTAACTTCAAAAGACTGTCACTACTAATGTACATTCTTCCCACTCAAACCTTTTACTATATGCTCATCATTTCCTTGCAAATTCAGTTTACACGGATAGAAAAATGCAAAATTTATTCTCAAATGAATATAACTCTTGAAAGAGCAGTAGTTTTGTGATGGGATGAAATCACAGCCAGCAGTATACAATACAACTAAGGGTAAGGTTACTTACCTTTTTTTTTATACAAGGTTACTTACCATTGGTATTGCATAATCACTCAGATTCTTTTACGAAGATAAAACAACAAAATTCCACATTGGCCCCAACTAATTTGAGTCGAGTGATGCAGACACATTGGAAAAAGTTCTCCTAGTGCCTATTTTTTATTTTTCATTCACAAGACTTCAATCAGTAGGAAACTAAAACTCTTCGCAACTTACGCAAACAAACATTGCACACCCTATTTGCATCATGAATGTAATAGTCCATATCATACAACCAATTTTACGTATTCTTTTTCATAAGCAAGACTTTCAAATGAAACAGTAAAAAATAAGAGAGATTGAACAGACTCCTCCACAAAACAATTACCATTTGAAATATTAACTCCTGAAACCATGACACCACACACTAATTCACAGTCACAAAATGAGATTCAAGCACAAAGAGGAAGCTAATAATCCAAAGCAATCTCAAAGGCTAAAATATCACATACAACCTATGCTATGAAAGTAAAACAACATTCTTTCTATTAAATAGTGTAAGTAATTGTAGAGAAAAACATAACCATATAATCACTACAACAAAACAAACAAAAACACAAATTTATACCAATACAACAATAACCCAACAATCAAATTCCAAAAACATTATGATTGGTATATAGTTTCAAATTCAAAGCTCATCCTCCATTCTCAAATACTCACCTATATCACCCTGATGCAACACAACAATACCATTAGGATCCAACTTCCTACAATCCTGAGTAGACTTAGCAGCTATCCCAAAACCCAAAGGAACATCAGACATAGAAAAAACAACAACCCCATCACCAGCACCAACATTTTCAGTAATTCTACCCAACGCACTTTTCAAAACATGATTACCATACAAAAACGACATTTCAGATTGAGGTTTAAGCCACACCTTATGTTTTGCATTTGCAGCAAGAAGATTCAATGCTTGAACTGTGAGATGGAAGTTACCACCGTGAGTATATTTTCCGATGCATGTTCCGAGTGAAATAAGATTGGGTTTTGCTATGTTTGTGGCTCGTTTCACGAGGGATTCACTGCAATAGTAGATTTTGTTCTTGTTGAGACGGAAACAGTAGCGACCTGGGTTTGGTTCGGGACCTTCGTGTGATGGATTTTCTACGAGGTTTTTTAGGTTGTTTCCTACGAATTTGAAGAGTTTATCGAACACTACGCTTGTTTCTGTTTCGTCTAAAGGTCTCATTTTTTTGTTTTCTCTGTTGTTTACTCTCTGTGAATTTTGGTTTCTAGGGTTTTATGATAGTGATAAGTGATTGTGTTTGCAATTGGGGTTTTTCAGTTTCGTTTTTTGGCTTTTTTTTTGGCAAGAAAAACAAAATGGGTTTTGGGCCAATTATAATGGGCCTTCTTGTGATGGCCCAAATATTAAATGTATTTCATAAAATAATCCTATATAAAAATTTAATTCATGCTTATAAGTAAAGTGAATTCAAACTTGAAAGAGATTAATCAGAAGATTAGTAGTTTTCTCCTATGCATTTGAAATGTACATTTTTAATGTTTATGATTGTGATGAATTATTATATGCTACTTTTGGTTTGGTGGTTCTTTGATCATAAGAAGTTTAATAGGTTTCTTTTCCATCTTTTTTAAAATTATGGTAATGTTTTTGTTGACAGTTTAGTTAGATTTGTTTTGGATTACATAGATTCATTTTGGATTGAGGATTTCTCTTCTCATATTGCCTATTTTGATTTGATTGATTTAGGTGCTTAATAAAATTTATTGGTTCAGTTGATAAGGAGTTGACTCATATCACGCAAGAGTGTCAAGTTTCTATTTATTAGTGAATATAGGAGGAAGCTCTGCACTATATGCAACCATATTCACTTGTCACTTAACCAACTTTACATGGAAACAACTTGACATGGAAATTGGAATGTAAATACATCATGTTCTAATGAAATTAACCCACTAAATTTCAATGCTGCTACGTAGTGAGAGTGTAGAGCTTCCTCCTTCCACTACAATTTGAGAATCACTTTAAAAATTATATGCTCAATGTTTCTTTTGGCCATTTCACGCATTGCATCCAATATTGCTAAGGCCTCACCCTCAACTATTGAATATTTAACTGGCCTCCATGTAGTATCTGCAAACACTAAATGCCCGCCACTGTCATGAGCACCGGCCGATGCTAGTCTGACCTGCTTCACCATAAAAACACGCGTCAACATTGCAATTCAACCACCCATTATGTGGGCTGCCATTGCTGGACCTGCTGTAGTCACACGCTGCTGTGATAGCATAAATCCTAGGCCGTGAACCAGTCATCCCACATGTTACTGGAAACTCCCAATTGTCTAGCATAAATCTCGATATTATTCCACAACCAGCTGTTTCTATTGTTCCAAATTGCAAGCTGTCACAGCTATTCTGCCTGCTAATTCCTTACTTTCCTTGCTGCTTATATCAAAGATTAAGTCTTTGGTAGTGTGAAAGATATGCACTCATTGCTTAGACATTGAAAGTTGTAGGTAAATGATACATTTTCCATTTGTTTTAAGCTCAACCACATGGTGAAAATATTACATTACACTATAGAACTGGGAGTTCGTATATTTAATTTTGATTTGGTTACGAGAAATGAACATAAAGGTTGGAAAGTTGTGAATTGCCAAACATATATATACTGGTAAGAAAGTATATATACAAAAGAAACTTGAACAAATACATATATATACTGCTAATTCCTTATTTTCATTGCATTGTTATAACTTGAACAAATACATACAAGAGAAACTTTGGTTTTTTTTACACTAGTATATATCACAAACCAAAATAGCAACAACTCTGCATAAACATAGATGCAAACGTGTGTGTATGTATATATCCAGGAAAGAAAAACAAAACTACACCAAAATCAAAGGAAAAAGAAAAAAGAAAATAAGCTAATAAAAATAAAATTAAAACCCAAATCCATCAGATATCATATCCCCAATCAAAAGTCCACCCAAAGCTCCTCCAATCAATCCAGCTCCCATTCCCATTCCAAGATTACTCTTTCCGGGTTTCTGAACCGGAATAGCCTGTTGGATCGGGTACCCATATCCGCTTTGTTGCGGATAACCGTAACTGTTTTGTGGCGGGTAACCATAATTGGATTGTTGCGGGTATCCATAACCCACTTGAGTTTGTTGATACCCATCGTACGACTGTGGATATCCATATCCGGCCGAGTATTCTTGCTGAGGAGGAGCAGCATATGCGGCCGGGTAAGGCGCAGAAGTAGACCCCACCGCCGGAGCCGGAGCACTGTAACCCGGTTCCACCTTGGATTTCAGCGGGGCAGTGAATTTGTATGAAAAATTGAACGCACCTTTTGGTTTTCCGGAAGGTTTTTTAACTTGATAACTAACATGTTGAAATGATTTTCCGTCACCGATTTGGTTAAGAAGCTCTCCAAGAGGTATTTGAACGCTTCCGATGTCTTTATCGACGGATAGGTTTCGCAAACAACGGAGCTTAATTTCGAGAGTCAAACGGTTCTGACGAGCGAGAGATTCGTTGAAAGTGAGTTGAACTGAGAAATTCCAAGCAGGGTTAGTGCCTCCTTCTCTGTCAACAGGTGTTTTAGCTTTCTGGTTATGGAGAGGATCACCGGAGATTGAAACGACGGCGTATACTTCCGTTTTGGCGAATAGGTTAACGTTTTTGAGATCTTTTGCTGATGTGAGGTTGAGATGTAAGGTTTTTTGTTCCATTGTTATGGTGTTAATTAAATTGTTAATTATGTTATGTTATAATAATTGGGGCAGAAGAGTATAATTATATGAATTGCTATGCGTGTTTTTGTTTAAGAAGAGTTAGTTTATTTTTTTTGGAAAGAATATATGAGTTAGGTGATGTGAACGGTATATGAATTTATAGGAAAGAGTAGCTGAAGGTGATGGTGGGCGATGAAGAAATGTTCCAAGCAGGAACTTTCCCGCCCTTCATGTTTACGCGTTCTGTTTTTCCTGCTCTTCTTCTTCTTCTTCCTATTCTTCTTCTTGTATCTTTGTTAATTACTTTGAAAAATTGGGTTAATCTACTAGAAATATAGGGAATTAGGGATAGCCGGATAGCGATGTAAGTTTAGAGAAATACTTCTAGTTGAAAAGTTATTACATGAAATATAAAATATAGTTAAATGACTTAATTGGGTCATGTTAACTCATATATACAGAAGTGAAGTTTAGACCGCTTACCGTAGTTCTACCTATAAAAAAGATCATAAAAGAGACAATTAAAATAATACTCGAATGATTTAGGTTCCTGAGTTTTCAGAAACATTACACTTCTGCTCGTCTGACCCACCGGATCGGACCAGCCGGTTTGATAGAGGAACTAAGTCAACATCATTTGATTTAATTAAACACATTTTTATAAATCTTTCTTCACATTATTTAACTCAATTGTGTCAAATTTTTCACTATTATTTTTCAATTAGTAAATTTTCATTTCCAATTTTAATTAAGTCATTTCATAAATTTGATTGAACTCTTAAAGTCTCACAATCTACTACAATGTTTTTTTCTTGAACAAGCCAAAATGAGATATATAATATATACGAACGATCTCCCTCAGCACAAGGCGTACTAAGGAAGAAATCAACAAGTTACAAGAGAGTCACAAATACATAATCCAGATAGAGGCTAAACAAGGCACAGACAAAACATAAGACTAGACCACCAACTATGGCAGTGTAAAGCTAAAGTACTACTATTCGCTCTCAAACACCCATAGGAAAAAACTTTGATCTTATCCAACATATGAAGTGAAGTGTCTGCTGAACCTCAGAACATTATGTGGTTTCTTTCAGTCCACACAACCCACACGCAAGCAAGCCATATGAGTTGCATAAAAGAATGACGGCCTCGAGAACCTCCTGCTGAACTAGTGAACTGGACGAAATGATCTGGAAGGGTCTGTGATGTCACCAGAAGGGAACCAATCCAAGAACTGACATGAGACCAAAGAGAACCGAACATGCTGCAAGAGAGGAACAAATGCTGAGCCGATTCAACCGCGCAACAGCCAGAAACACAGAGTTGTGCCTCCGGTGGTAACAAATTCTACTACAATGTTTTTAAACGGTTTTACTTAAAATTCACTATTTAAAATATTAAGTTTGTCTTAAAATTTAAAAATTCCAAATTTCATCTCTTTAAACCATAATAATATCAGAATCTACAAAAACATATAAGTTTTATTTTAAAAATTATAAACTTTTAAGCTTTTAAAATGAAAATTTGATCTTAAATCTTTCCTCCATCCTCAAATATTCGAAGACTTTGAAATTTTAGGAAAAATAAATAATATAATTCATTTTACTATTTACTTGTTTAATTTTTTTAATAATAATTAAACTGCTTAAGATCAAAATATGATAAAACATAAATTTATTTAAGAGCTAAAATTATAAAATATACCAAAATAAAAAATAAATAAATGAAGTTTGAGTGCGCCGCCGTGTCGGGCAAACAATTGCTCCGAAGTCCGAAATCCGAATGCCGTTGGAATTGACTATGGCATTTGAATGTACAAGTGAAAGTGGAATATACAATGAACCAATCTAGTTCGCCATTTCCCTTCTTGGAATTGGATATAGCAACTCTAGATAGGAGTAAAAGATTGAAGAATTTCACTATTTTTACATTCTTTTTAAAAGTTCGTTGTTTAATCTTTTCTAAAAAATTAAATGAACCAATCTTTTTAGTCTATAAATATATTTTAAACAATGAAGCTTAATATAAGCGGACTGAAAAAAGTTTAATAATAATGTTGATTTGAATTAGACATAGATCATAGATTTGATAGAAAATTGAATATATGAAAATAATCTATAGTCGAGGTGATGTATTTGTAAATTTTTTGATGATCCAGTCAGTAAGAGTGGTAGTTGTGAGATTTTTAGAATCAACATAAAATTTATATAGATTAATCCTACACAAAAATTAACACCTGACTTTTAACATAAAGGCATAAAAAAAACACACTCTAAAATCAAAGAATATCACGTTAAATATAAAATTATGGTATCACGTCAAATATTGATGTCACCATCAGTTTAAAAATCACATAATGAGATGATATATTTTCATAGTCATGGCTTTTTAATTAATTCCAAACCACTAGTATTTTTTAAAGTATATATGCATACTTTTACGAGATAAATTTTGTCCACTTAAGGTGGGTCAAGTTGATATATGTAAAGTGTACAAAACAATATTGGTGGTATTAGACTAGCAAAGATTACGTACGATTTATTGTGGATTAGCTACTTACCTTTCTTATTGAGCAATTTTTTTTATGAAAAAAAGCAGTTGTTAGTCAACAAAAGAATTAAAAATAAAAATCGTTAACATAAGAATTAAAATATAGATCACCTAATATGACCCCATAAAAGTCAAAAGTTAGACTACAATATTCAGTAAAATATCACATTCTTTTTCTTTTTTGAGATTCATATAAATTTGTGTTTTATGGTAATTTTATTTTATCTTTGCAAATACTACGGTACAAGGGAGCATGACCTGTGTACTAAATATTCTAATAATTCAAATAACAACATGAAATAAAATTCATCACACCATCTAGAAAGTCTTCTAGCGTCTTATAATGATGGATGTGCATTTCAATGTCATTTATTATGTGAATTTTAGTTTCTAGTAGACGTGTGTTTAGCAATTGTAAATGTGTCTCCTGCATGGAAAGAGAGGGATCTAGTTGAGAAGATATTATGTGGTAGGTGGGGCTGTGGGCATGGATCTACTTGCCCTTGTTGTTGTGGGTAGGGGTGGGCAGTGGGCGGATTTGGGCGGACTCAAGTTTAAAGTTGTCATCCAATTTAAACCATACCGTCAAAAAATAAGGTTTAATTCGCCCAAAAAATGAGAACGGTTTTCACGGGTTTAGGTTTGCAATTTAAATAGGTAACTTGGGCGGTTTGATTCGGTTAAAAAAATTCAAAATAAAAATAAAATAAAAACAGTAACAAACAAACCTTTGAAGTTTAGATAAAAAAAAATATGCAACCATAGATGAGAGAATCATGAAACCAACACAAAAGAAACGTGTTAGAAACCCTAAATTTACATAAAAAGTAGGAAATAAAAACAAAATATCCGATAAAATTAAAAATATAACATTTGATTTCAATGAAGTTAGCAAAAAGATGACGAATGATCAAGTTATAGGTTTCAAAATGTTCCATGATTGTTTCAATCTCCATGGATTTGAGGTGAAGTGAGAAAGTGTGAAGAAGATGTTGAAGAAGAGCTTAAAGTGAGTATATCGCAAACTCTAGTGCAAAACGCAGTGTTTTGATGAACCTAAAAAGTCAATTTCTCCTATAAAAATAACGGAGGGAGTAATATAATAATATCACTATTTTAGATTACGATGCAAATGTATAGACAATGATTTACAATTTTCATTTTATTTTAAGTAACGTCTATTCTTAATTAATATGCATACCTTAAACATATCATCTTATACTTTTCAATGACGGGGTGTATTACCATATCAAATACGTATCGTTTCTGATGCTGATATCGTATTTGTACTTCATATTAGACATGTCTTGTTTCTTTGGACTGAACAACCAACTTTTCTTTTCTTTTATTGCAAATTGAACTTTTATTAACCTCAAGTGGAAGACAACTTTCAAACCCGATGACATTTGTAGAATTGGCGGAACAAAACAATCTTCAAGAAACAATTTTAAAAAAAAAAATTTGGCTAACTCACCTTCTGTCATCAAAAAGATTATTAAAAATATCAAAGATTTACTTACAATCATTTTCAAACTTATCCCTAAGATATCGAAACAATTTTCATCCGTTGGAAGCATTCCCGCGATGAATGAGTTAAACTAAATTGTGATGATATTTGCAAAGAAAATGAAATTCATACTTATTGTATTAATCTTTTTAGAAATACCGATGACTCAAAGATTTCGTACACAAAATCAATGCTTGTGAAACTCTTCATACAAAAAATGTGAATTTTGTACTTGAGTTTGAATCTAGCTTATCACTTGGTCTACCATAGGCCTATCATATAAAAACATAAAAAGGAAAATCTATATTTAATTGTAACAAATAAGGCAAAAAATCACAAAATAACAAAATAATCTAATTGCTACAAATAAAAAAATAAAAAATAAAACAAAAATCTGTTTACGCTAAGTTTAAATTCGTAGCAAAATTGTCAAAAAAAGCAAAAAAAATCCTAGCAAATCTGAACGGATTAAGAGACGACATAATACACCAAACTATACGAAAGACCCTTTTCTTTCTTTCGTCATTTTTGGTCCTTTTGTTTTCTTCTTCAATTGCCTCTCTTCTCTTCTTTCTCTTCTCCATTGCCTCTTACATCTTCCCTTACAGGTACGTTGCAACCCAAATATTTCATCTTTTCATCTCTTTCTTTTTACCCTTTTCATTAATTTTGAAACCCTAATATTAATCACACACTCTATCTTTATTCTTTCTGTCTGTTATATTATTTATTAATTATAGGATTATTATTAATTAATACAAGTTTAATTTCATGCTACAGGTTATATTATAATAGTCTGAAAAGGGAAGAGAGTGTTTGTGGCAATGGAGGAACCTAGCCAACTGAAACGTGCCATAATTGATTCTTCTGCTGGAGCAATTTCTGGTGGAATTTCTCGTACTGTAACATCACCCCTTGATGTTATTAAGATTAGATTTCAGGTTTTTTTTGTTTTTGTTTTTAGTATCATTATTATTCATTGTTTCATTGTTGTTGTTGTTGTTTTTTTTTGTTTTTGTTTTTAGTATCATTATTATTCATAATAATTACAGGTTCAGCTTGAACCAACAACTTCATGGGCTTTACTACGCAAAGATTTAGTTGTAACTGCGCCGTCAAAGTATACTGGTATGTTTCAGGCCAGCAAAGATATTCTTAGAGAAGAAGGCTTAAAGGTAGTGCAATTAAAGCAACCATTTATTCATGTTTACTTATCATGCTTTTTTTTCGACGAATTAAAAAAGACGAATTATTTATGGCATACTTTATAGGGATTTTGGCGGGGAAATGTACCGGCGTTGCTCATGGTTATGCCATATACAGCAATTCAATTTACAGTTTTACACAAGTTAAAGACTATTGCATCCGGTTCTTCCAAAACAGGTATTCTGTTTTGTTATACTGTTTCCATTCCAACGTATTTGCTTCATTAGCTCGGTATTAATCGTAAGTTGTAGAAGCTAGGTCCATAAGCTTTTCAAATTCACTCTGTGGTCATGTTTGGATAGTCAACTTAATTATGCGCTTATAGCATAAGCGCATATAGCTTAAGCGCATATCATATAATGTTTATACTATTTATATAACTAATGAAGAAATTGAGTCAAACAGTTTTCATATAAGATGTTTTCATAAGTTTATCATGGATAACTTATAGCAATAAGCTGAAAACAACACATGGACATGTTATAAGCTGTTTCCATAAGCTCTCCCAAAGAGTATCACAAGTTTTTATGCCAGTAGATAGGCTCACATAAGTCAATCCAAACATACCCTGATACCAATTTAGTTTGCATAAGGCGTTTTGGGACTGAGTCACTGAGGGTGAGGGTGTTCTCTGAAGTTTAATGGATTGGTTTACATACACTATTTGCAAGCTAAAATCTATGCACATGCACACAACATGCTCTAGAAATATAATTAAATACCAGGAAATTAACTATATCTTCTATTATTCTAGATTTATGTTGGTTCAGGGGTTGTTTTTTGTTTCTGCAGAGAATCACACTAATTTGAGCCCGTATCTATCCTATGTCAGCGGCGCGCTAGCTGGGTGTGCAGCTACTGTTGGTTCATATCCTTTTGATCTTCTCCGAACCATATTAGCTTCTCAAGGCGAGCCAAAGGTATAAGCATTAATAAATGTACCGCTGTAATATAGTTTCAATGGAATTTGTGATGTTTATTAGTGTTCTGAAGGTCAGTGAAACAAATTAATGGCTTGATTTTCACAGACCCTCCAGTTCATACAGCTTTTGGTTTTTTCTTGCCATTATTATGGTCATATTCATCACAATCTTTATGTTCAAAGTTTTATGTCAACGTCATTCTTTCACTGGGGGGTGCTCCCCTCTAGTTCCTTGTCTTATTACTGGTATAGCCAATATAATTTTCCAGATCCGATCATATTATGTGAGTTGTGTTTTCCCAGAGTGGTTCAAAACTTTGAAGCGCGCCATACACTTTAACGAAGTCAAATTTGACTGTTCTCCTAGTTAATGTGCAAGTTTAGTTATTTGCCTTAGTAATTTTTTTGCACAAACTGTTAATTAACGAGTAACCGCGGGAAACTTAAACAGTTGATTATTAATGAGGGCAATATAACAATTTATATACATATCTATTAAAAATCCACTAGAGGAGTAATGGCAGTTGCCCTCATAAACTATAACTTATATCCACCACTGCTTAACAGATTCAGTGATGACAATAGACTACAGCTAATAGACAGGTATTCTTAAATAT
Organism: Trifolium subterraneum; assembly: GCA_951799995.1. Taxonomy (NCBI): domain Eukaryota; kingdom Viridiplantae; phylum Streptophyta; class Magnoliopsida; order Fabales; family Fabaceae; genus Trifolium; species Trifolium subterraneum. Next base: position 5,888,490 of record OX637464.1, read on the forward strand.
CTTGGTTAATTACAATTATGATCTACTGAAGTTTGGGTGGAGAATGGATTACTTGTGCTTTGTGGGCTTGTATTGTTGAATATTGGTCCTTTGCTACGGGCAAGCCTGTGTTGCCTCTTTAAGGATTGCTACTGCCTACTGCCGAGCAGAAACATCATGGTGGTCTTTTGAGTTCGATAGGAGAATATGCGGCTGTTATTAATAATTTATACCCTTTTGTTTTGCCTTGTGTGGAAATACTGTTCTCTGAAATTGTCGTTTTCAAACTAATTTGTTTGTATCAACTAACAACGCTTTGCAAAATAATTTTCCATCATTTAGGTATATCCAAACATGAGATCGGCATTCATGGATATCATTCACACACGTGGATTTCAAGGCATGTATGCTGGATTGTCTCCAACTCTAGTTGAGATTATACCTTATGCAGGCCTACAATTTGGAACCTATGATACATTTAAGCGTTGGGCCACGGTAAAATTTCAGCCTCTAAATATTTAATATCTCAATTTTATGAGTTGACATAATTATGTCCTGCATGCGATGAATGTTGTGCTTTGGTCATTTTACAGCTCTAGTAAATTGTTATTGTAGATTGTCTTAAGATTTTACATCATCGGATATTCTAGCTTCTTTTGCTTTGTACATGTCATCATTTTAAATCTTGGCATATGCTAGAAAAATTTATTTTCTCACAATGCATCATGCAACTCTTACACAATGAGATTTTGGCTTTACATACATAGCAATCGATAAGCTTAGACTCTATCCAGTTTGCATTAACAATGTAGCCAAACAGTAGTCTTTGTTAATTTTTTGAATTCAATAAAGTTTTTCATGCTAATGCCTCATACCGATGGTTAGTTATTCATTGTGATGATAATTTAAAATTAAATTGTATCGGAACCAGATTCATGTTTCTACCTTATGTGAAAGATCCGACTTGGATTGCATCATACAAACGATGAATGTTTTGTTTCAGTTTGACTTAGCAATGTACAATTATTTGACACCTGTGTATCTAATTTGCATTGTTTCAAATTGTAGACTTGGAACCATAATAGATATTCCCACACCACTGGAGACGATAGTCTATCTAGCTTTCAGCTTTTCATTTGTGGGTTGGCGGCTGGAACATGTGCCAAACTTGTCTGTCATCCTCTTGATGTTGTCAAGAAAAGATTTCAGGTAAAACAATAGCGATGTTTAGACTTGAATTTATAGTGTCTTTTATGTCCTCGAATACAAGGATATTAAAGAAAGCTATTGTGTCCATATCAATATTAAATTGGATCTTCATTGTTATCTTACTATATAGATTGAAGGGCTTCAAAGGCATCCTAGATACGGAGCTCGAGTTGAGCATCGAGCATATAGTAATATGTATGATGCCGTGCAACGGATATTTCGGTCGGAAGGTTGGGCTGGACTATACAAGGGGATAATTCCATCAACTGTTAAAGCTGCACCTGCTGGTGCTGTGACATTTGTTGCATATGAAATGGTATCAGATTGGCTAGAGTCCTTGACTTAATTTTCTCCCCCACATTTTAATGATTTTTTTACATATTCTTTTTTAAAATTGAAATTGATCCCTTTATAGGATAGGAAGAAAGCATGAGGAATATGCTAATTTTATTTTTGATTAGTGGTAATTGATAAGGCTGTAATTCCTTAAGATGGAAGAAGGTCAAAAGGAAAGCTGTGATTTAACACTAGACTCCAACCCGTGCGTTGCACGGGTTTTGTGGAGTGTCAGTTATATGATTTAAATTAGTCTAAGATTATAAAAAAATCACATATAGAAATCCCATAAAATAGTTTAAGATTATAAAATAAAATAACAATCGAAAAAATGGGATATATTTAAGACAACTTTTATATTTTATTTGTATGATTTATTTTTGTGAGACAGAATATTTGTTGTGACAAAGCGGGATATATTTAAAAACGAAAAGTAAATCGAAAAATAAAAAATGTTGCATAATTATCATATAAGCCATAACAACGGGTTCTATTTGTATTTGTAAGGCAATATTTTTTTTTTGCCAAGGCAAGATTTTATATTTTTAGTTGGACGTAATTTTGTTGAATAAAAGTAAAATATCAGAATTGATAACCAATATGTTCAGTTTTTTTATAAGAATAACCAATGTTCTATTTATTGATCGAATATATTAATTTATTTGAAATTTGTTATCCTAAATATAAGAAAGCATAAGAACAATAAATATATTCAAGTCAACATAAGAAGACAATGGATTTCAAATGGCTGGAAACTTTTGCATTTCTTCAAAATCATATTTTTCATTATAATAATTAGATTAATTGAAAAGTTAAAATACAAAAACTAAAAAAATAAAAAAAAATTGATAAGGTTCTCAACTCAAAAGAACAACATTAACCATAAAGTTTAAGTATTAGGAATGAAGTATGTTCCGTCATGTAAAAAGGAATATCTCTTTCATCTCTTCCATCTCCCAGGATTTACATCAGCACCTGAAAAACATTGATCAACTTCTGTAATAAAAAAAAATTGGAACTTTTTACAAAAAAAAAACAAATAAAATTAAACATCAGTATACAAAAAACATCAATATACAAATGATACCAACATCATCAACAGCTAAAAAGCATCGATCAACTTCTCTCGATCCGTTGCAGGATTATGATTTAAAAGATCTATTATTGTATGAATAAAAAAAAGTAAGGAAAAATATAAAAATGTAATTATAAAGATAAACAACTAACACTTATAAAACTATTTTCAAACCTCTCAATAAATTTAGAGAAAGATCAGTAAAAGGATTAAGATTAACCATTTTTATTGTAGCATTGAAGGAGAACCTGTCCACAGAACCAAAATAATAGATGTGAGTTTGAGGGATGAAGGAGATAATAGATGAAATTTGTGAGGAAACAACAAAGGAGCCGGTTAGACTGCAAACAACAACAATTGCAAACTTGTGAAATATATACCGTTAAAAATCAGCATTGACATACATAAAAATACAAATATAAAAAAACTTTCAAACAAACATATACACTTAAGAAACTTTATTTGTAAATAAACCAATTCATAGACACTTTCAAAGATAAAAAACTGAACTTTCTCTCAAACAAACATTGTTTGACTTCTAAAAAAAATCAACGTGAAATCAACGTGAAATCAGTGTATGTATATCAAATAAGTGATCATAATTTTTTGAGAGTTTGTTATGGTGTATATATAATATAATAATATGGGATATATTTCAAAAGAGTTGGTTATGTTGTGTATGTATATCAAATAAGTGATCATAAATTTTTGAGAGTTTGTTATGGTGTATATATAATATGATAATATGAGATATATTTCAAAAAAGTTGGTTATGTTGCTATGTATATCAAATAAGTGATCGTAAATTTTTGAGAATTTGTTATGTTGTATATATATATAATATAAGGGATATATTTAAAGTTTTTTTTTTCCGTAGACATTAGACATATTACCCGTATTCAAGTATTATATAATAATAATATATTATGATAATAATAATATATAATATAATATATAATAATAATAGTAGAAAGTTAATATAATAATAATAATAATAAATAAATATTTAACATGGTGAGAGATTCCATATTTATTAGATGTTGATTGCAAAATAATAACATAATAATAATAATATATAATATAATATATATAATAATATTTGTAGAAAGCTAATAATAATAATAATAATAATAATAATAAATAAATAAATAAATAAATAAATATTTAACATGGTGAGAGATTCCATATTTATTAGATGTTGATTGCAAAATACTAACAACTTGATTGATGTAGTGTAGTGGCAAAAGACACAAAATAGATCTTAAATGTTGTGGGTTCGATTCTCGGTAAGGCCTTTTTTAAACATTTTATTTTAATATTTTAGGGTAAAATGAGAGGAAAAAAGAGCGGGAAAAAAATTAGGGTTAAGAATAGCAAAACGGAACAAGCTTATAATATAAGAGATACACGTTTTACCTTTTTCTTACTGGATTTTGAATGGTAATTTTTGGGTTTTTTTTTTTTTTAACATTTAAGGCCCGTTTGGATTGACTTGTTTTTGAGCTTATACGAAACAATTTATACTATTACGTGGTTCTATTCTCTTAGATCTTAAACTCAATATCTATGTAATGCAAATGTAGATATTCTTTATACTTGGTTAAAGTTGCAAGGGTCTTAAACATGGACTAATTAAATTTTTTAGTTGAGTTAGTACTTAGGACTCCCTCCGGTTTTATATATAAGAAACAAATTTTTTTTTTACAAAGTCTTAAATATAAAAAAAAGTTACTACAGTCATTACATTTATTTTGAATATTTCAATTTTACCCTTTGTTTTACTTTTCCCCATAATAAATAATAATTTAATTTAAACAAAAAGTAAGGGTAAAACTGAAAATGACATGTTTTTTCTAATCATTTACTCCACTTTTTTAAAGGGCGTGCTTTTTTTTTTTTGTTTCTTATATATGAGACCGAAGGGAGTACAATACTACTAGTATTATTATTTAGTTTAAGTTGCAAGGGTCTTAAACATGGACTAATTAAATATTTGAACTTTGAATTTCTTGGTTCTTTATTTGACCAAGCGCATGGACTCTGTCTGACCTTGGACAAATTTTGAATGAGTTGACGGTTGACCTTCTCTTTGTTGTAATATTGACTAACTCCTTGGTATCCATAACTTGTACTGTACTACTATAAAAGTCTATAAGCGAATTAAAATTCCATTTATTCCATTATATTTTTGTACGGATAAATTAGTCTATCTATTATAATGAATTAGAGAATAGTTTGTTTTTTATTATAAAAATATTAGTGATTAATTCAAATTTTATTTTGTTAGAGAATAATTTGAACCGTCAGAAAATTATGAGGGATTAAAATAAATTTTCACTCTTAATATTATTATTTTTTATATTTTCTAATAATAAATTGATGTTTTGAAGTCACGAACAGTAATTATAAATTAGAGAATGCCCACACTATTCTTAAATTAATTCCCTAACATTTTTAATAAGATTATACATATTTCGTCTATATTCCGAAGAAAAACTATTATATATAGGATTACATAAATTCTCCATTAAATAACATTTTTTTATAAATAATTTCTATATAAAATCTTATAAGTCATAGAACCATATTTTTATTGTAATCTTTACTTTAAAGGATAATTTATGCAATCCTATATATTATCTTTTTCCCCCAAAAAAGTAATTTTATTTATATAAAAAAGTGATATTTCAATATTATATATATATTCAACAATTTTAAAATCTTACTGTATATAGAATAGTGAGATTGATCCAAAAAAAAACGGAATAGGGAGAAATTTTAGTTTTTATGTTCAAATTTATTTTAGTTTTTATTTAGAATCATGTGGCACACCTTATCAAAGGTTTAATTTTCAACCGAGCCAAGCTCACAGGAATATAATTATTTATTTTAGGTCAAGTTAAACAGGGCTCCTAAAACATTTGTTATGCAAAAAAAAATAAAAGACAGAATTAATGTTGGCAAAATAAATTTTTACATAGAAAACACAAATTTCAAGAAAAGTTTTCTTATTACTAATATACTCCTAAATAGTGTTATGAAACACTATTTATTACTCATTCGGTCCCTTATTATAAGCACATCTTAGTGTTTTTCACGCATATTAAGAAAAGTTGATAGTGTAATTAATATGTACTTTTTGAGTATTATAATTACTAAATTGTCCTTGGTGAAAAGATGTATTTGTAGTTGACTTTTCAGATTTCAATGTAAAGTAAAGTTATGTTTGGAAAAATATTAATAAATGTGTCTAGGGATTTGAAAATAAGCTTCTATTTAAAGACAAACTTTTTATTTAAAATGGTACTTATAATTACGGACGGAGGGAGTAACATTTTGATTTATTTTATCATCTATGAATTGACTGTGATGAGTAAAAGTTCAAAGTTATAAAATTGGAGGTGTTAGAGCATTTTTAATAGTAATTTCTTTAATAAACTCATTTTGGATTCACTCATGCTCTTAAATAGACTATGTGTGTTAGGTTGGTATGCTGAAACAGTAGTAATATAGAATGCCACGTGTCCAGTTTCAGCACGTATGGCATAATAATTGGTAGGATCATGTCATTTAATTAAGAAAGCATAGTATACAACTTCATTTGGCTGCGATACAATTTATGTCACTTCACCCACAACCGAAAGTTAGTTGCCAACGTAGGTAAGGTTGGTTTTTGTAAGGAGTTGTTGTTCCTTCCTTCACAATGTGGGTTATTGATAATACTAGTTTACTCTGTGTAAATCTTTTTGAAGACAAGTTGTAAAACCATTATTATTGTTTTGTAGGTGTAGTTCAGTAAGTTGTTAGGATCGGTCTCGACTATTTAAAAGCTTATTTCTTTTTTTAGAGACCTACACCTACTACAGTATGATTTTATTACTAAACAAAACGAGAGTCCTAATCTTATTGCCGATGTGAAGACTTTATTAGTAAATGATAGTACTATATAAGTTACTCTATAAATTTTCTTCGAGTCTTAAGATTTTTCCCTAAGTTAGAGAGCTAAACACACATCGTAAAAACTAAAAAAGCATACTTAGTAGAGAACAAAATCCACCTGGTCGTTGTCAAATGCCAATTGCAGAGGTAAAAATCACAAGTTGAAATTCCAAACAAAAAATAATTTTTCAAAACATTTTAAACAAATAGTACAATTGACATGTTACTTATAGATTTACAATGAGTGTTAAGAGAGTTGTTTTGATCAAGTTGTTGGTTTTGTTGTGGTTCTTATCTAATAAAGTAGTCAGCTTAAGCATTAAATTTGAATGGCCCTAGACTAACTCACTACTTGTCTGGGAAATAAGATAATTAATCCATCTAGTCAACAACAAAAGACTAAGCAGTACACTCGAAGAAGTTAATACCCTTGAGGTGATGTCTCAATATGATCAAAGTTTAGTCTTGTAATATAACTTTAAGATGCCGAGTTTAAATCTTCTTAGAGACTGTTGTAAAATGGTCATTAATGTCATTTTGATTAATTTTTTTTTTTCCCCTACCCCAATATTTTTAAAAAACATTCAAAGAAGTCAATGCTAACTTTTCTTTTCTTTTTCAGAAGAACCCTTAGCAGTTAGCACACATTTAATCAAATTTACTTGAATAGGAAACAATGAATTTCAATTTAAAATAGGGGAATAAAAGAAATTTCAATAATATACAGTTGAAAAATATGTTTCTTAAATTTAGAAAATGAAAATAGCCTAATTATCTCTTATAAATAAGACTATAAAGAGTAATAAGGCAAAAAAAAAAGTTTACTACAAGCAACCACCAATTAATTATGAATGAAAAACATTCATATGTGCATGAACTTAAAGAATATTCAGTGAGGACAAACCCAAACAGGGGAAAATCACTTCAACTTCATATTCTGTTGAGTGCACAGCTGACAAAACCAAAGGCCAGAGGCATCAGTACATTCTCTGGGAAAAACTATAAGGCCTTAAGCTATAATAAACCTTCCTTTGAGTTTGAAGTTTGTATCTAACATCAAATTATGTATAATGTACTGTACTTGTTCAATGAATGAAAGATCAAATGCTGGTATCTCAAAGTATTGAGACAGACAATGAAACTCAATCTCTCATTATAAGACATCATTGTTTGAAACCTGTATATAACACATCACCGTTACTGCTAGCGCTGCCGTTACCATTACAGAAAACATCTGCTCTTTCCTCCTTTTCAGAATCTGCAACAGCACTACTAGATCCTTCCACTTTACGATGCACGCGCCGCGAAGGTTTTGATACCGAACTGTCTCTACTTCTGCTGCGCTTCTCCTTTTTGTCTAGAAATCCAAAGGCAAAAGCTTCCAGCACTTTCGCTGTTGGTGGTCGGTTTCTTGTGCTTGTCCTCCGGGCTTGTACGTCGGGCTGCTGGTCTGAGTGATCAACCGGTTCGGAGTTTGTCCCAACACTGATCTCACCTGATTCCTTGCCTGTTTCAGTTTTTTGTATCTCAGTCATTTCATTCACAAAAGGTTCATCAACATCAACTTCTGGTGAACCAGGTAAGTTAAGGTCAATCATAGTCCGTGGCCGAGGTTCCTGATGATGTTCCTTTGTTCCGGAAGAACTAGCGTCAGAGACACCTTCTCTGCAAATGAATGAGCCGGGATTTGATAGAAGTTCTGCTGATTTTTTTATCTCCTGAGTTGGAAAACCTACTAAAGAGTTATTCTCCTGAGGTGGAGTTACCTTCTCTTCAGATGAATGAACACTGTCACCAGAATTTACATTGTAAGCACAGTAATCGGCCTTCTCTTGTTTTACACTGGCAGCTACAGAATCAGCAATTACATTTTCACTGTAATTTGAGTTGGCTTGATCCAGACAGAAACTGACCTCTTCTTGTTTAACTCTCGGAGGAACCACAAAGAAACTAGTTATGTTTCCATTTTTCTTTGCACGGTTACACGCAGATAATCTCCTTCTTTTTTTTGTAATAGGGAGATGACCAATTATGTTTTCAGATACTATTTTCTGGAGTGATTGACACTTCACACCGTCTCTTCTCCGTTTGTTTTCCAAGACATATGTCTTCTGGTCTGTCAAGGCAGCTGATAAACTAGTAGAGACCATGCTGCTTATTGGAAGCTCCTCTTTTGAAGGCTTAATTTCAAAACCATTCAAATCTGAAGATTCACCCTTAACAATGTTATGTTTACCGGCTTTACTAATATGATCCTTCCCACTATCAAAGCATGTGCCATTTGCAGACTCAGATTCATTTGTTATCTCTTCCTCCGAAGTGCTTTCGTCATCAGAATCAATGTCCAAAGTAGAAGCTGTTAAAACTCCAAATGGTAAGCTTCTCAGTTCTGTCACATTTTTCGTCGTTTCACTTGCAAGACTTGTGTCCACAACAGTAAATTTTATTACATCTGTACTGCGGTTTGGAGTTTTCATCTTGAGATAGCAATGACGCGGCTCATCAGCAGGGGAATTTTCACGTTCCAGTTTTGTATCTTTTGTCCATCCATTTCCTTCATTGTTTTTGCAATCGTTATCTGCATTTGTCTCGAGATCAATTAGCTCAGGATCGGACGCAACTTTACCAAGTACATCAGATAAAGAATCAAAATAATGATTCCCCTTAACTAGCTTCCTGGAAAACTTTTTAACTCCGGGGACAAGGAAGACCAGAGTATTCTTAGAAGCAGCAGCATAATTATAACTTCTTGGCTGCTCCGAGTGCCAACCTCTCTCAAGTAGACGAGGCCAAACAGCTTCCCAAAAGAGATCACTAGCTCGAGCTTTACTTAATCTGAAATCACCTGTTAGAAAGTTTATTATTTCTGAAGCTGTAAGCTTTGAACAGGCTTTACCAACTGGTATTTCTGGGCGAACTGAAACAGTCTGAGTGGACTTTACAGAATCAACGGAGAGACCTGTAAGATCTTTTTTTCCTTTACCAACTCCTACTCCCTCGACAAGTGCTTCGATCCCAACTGAAGCTTTTAGAGTTAAAACATAATCTTCTAAAAGCATTTTCCCATCTGAAAATGTCTTGGACACCTACCAAACAATTGAATTCAATAAAGTTATAATAAGTTCATAGTAAATGCCATGACAGTAGAGAAACAATGATATTAAAATGACAAAGTTTGACTTGGTAAATTCAGTACCTCAAGTATTTTATTTTTACATTCCACCGATACATTCAGAAGTAGACGAGACAAAAGCTCATGTTGCCGTGGTCCAGTGAAAATTCTTTGCCCGAAAATGCATTTCCTGCTTTTCATTTTCCTACATCCAGCCCATCTGAGATACTTGTCAGACTTATAAAATTTCCCATAATAGAACGAAAGTATATCCTCCATCTTCTTATTGCCAATAAATCTTTTCACTTGAACGAGGTTCTTCCCAAATATATACAAGCCAAGGACGAAACCGTTCTCGTCAACTTCAGTCCAAGTGTCACTTGGAGAACCAGGAACCAGAATCTGGCCTTTATGTCTATGCTCCTCTTGCATCATATCAGAATTCTTTCTATTGAACAATGTACTGTCCATAGCCTCAAGTTTAGGATTCAACTTCTCATGGTCCAAACATTTCTGAGCCTCTGGAATGCATTCTACTTTCGGAGATTCAATTTTATTGATGACTCCAATTGACTTCGGTTCGACTTTCAGCGGATCGTCGTTGTTTTTCTCTGCTCCGTCCTTTACCCAAATGATTGGGATAGGTAATCCTACTTGAAAGTTATGGAGTGTACTTTCTTCCTCGTCGGTGTTCCTTTGAAACAAACAATACTCAGATTTTGAAATTAAAGGAGGAAGTTCAACCTGGTACTCCTCACCCTCCCGAGGAGATATTTCCGAATCACCAAAAACATCATAAGCAATGCACCATTCTGGCTGTTCATCTCCTCGGTCATCGATACCATTCACTAGGTCATTGTTAACTTGAGGCACATTCACCTGTTCAAAAATTTAAACATATTTAAAGATAACATAAAAAAGAAAGAACATATACACTAGTTGTGTTTTAAGGCTAATTATGTTTGTTTTTCTCTTTTAACTTCACTCACTCTACAGATTTAAGATTCTCAACCTGATGATGTTTTTGTAATGAAGTAACAACAAGAACAAACTAGCAAGAACAATGCAGCTTAAGGCAAGGAGACATCAATGATCATTTCTTTGATTCTTTTCCAAGTAAATGCTAATCAATTAATTAAACCATAAGCACAGTGCTTTAATTTTATTGAATTTTTTTTCACTCAACCTTCACCTAGGAGTCAGCAAGAACCAAATCACATTATCCATTGCATAAATTAACCTATGGTCAAACATATTCTACAAATTCACAACTGAGATTTGCCAGCGTTTTTAGTGGTGTGTGATCAACCAAAAAGTTTCACAACCCTACATAATAATAACATTGTGATAAGATTTATATATAAATATTCCCAATTCTAATCATAAATGGTTCCAATCAGCAAAAGAGGATAAATTTAACAAATGAGAAAAATTGAAAATTTCTAATTTTTTTAATTTAAAAAAAAAATAGATTTTTTTTACGAGGAATAGTTTTTGTTCGTCTTCACCCTCTAGTTCTCAGAAAAATGACTCTGGTAACTAGGAGTACATTCCAAAGTTAAATAAAGTATAGTCAAGAATTATTCTAACCAGAATATATATCTGGTTCTCCTCGAGTGAAACTCATTAACCATTTGTATATAGGATGGATATAAATATTATTTAATTATCATTTAAAAAACTAAATAAATAAACTATAATCGCATAAGTACAAAAAATCCCAAATTAAACAACAACATTTTGGAATAAAAATAAAAAAAGCCAAACTCAAGCAACAAAATCAACTAACAAGAGCATCATCATCATCAACAACAACGAAAAATCATAATACTCATAATCAAAAGAGATAAAATATATATATTTATCTGAAAAAAGCAGGCAACGGAAAATGAAAGCAGAGCACCGTATACAAACTAAGAAGAAATGAATAAACCAGATCCATTTTCTCTCGAAACAAGAACAACCCAGAATTCAAAGATGAAAACTTTACACAAATGCATGAAAACCCACCAAGCACATTACTCTCATTTACAAAAACCGGCGCAATTTAGTCAAAGCTAAAAAAAAACAACGAAAAAAAAATAACACGAAACAAACATAATAATATAAATAATACAAAAGCACCGAAACATAAACAACAACGGGTTTTGAGAGTAACAACTTGAATAATATGATCCACGAAAATTCGTGTTATTTACTACGATATCATATATTTAAGTACATTAAAATTGTACGACAAGTAAAGCACGAAAAAAAATAACAAAAAAAAAAAATTTATATTTTATATAGTGTTAGTTAGTTAGTTACCTCCATGGAAACAGAAGCAGAAGCAGAGGAAGAAGAAGCAAGAGAGACCCACATGAAGCTGCAAAAATGGGTCGTGTTAGTTATACACCGATTCGCAAGTTGCGGATTGAAAATAAAGAAAACGTGAAGAAAGCACTTATATATATGAAAACAGATACAAGTATATTATATATATACACGCGCACACGCGCATACAGAGTTGATTTGAATAAATGAATATAAAGAGAGAGAGAGTTACTACCTTGTTGCGTTAAGAAGAAAGAAGTTTCATGGTTGAATTGAAGAACACTGTGTTTGGTGAAGGGTCGATGGAGGCAAAGAGAAAGAAGAACAAAAAAATTTACGAGAAAAATAAAATAAAATGAAAACTAAAAACAAAACCCAAGTCGTTCTCTTTTATCTTGCCTCTTGTTCATATATAGAGAAAGAAAAAATAATAAAAAAATGATTTTATTCTATGTATTTATTTGAAGAGAGAAAAAATAAAGAGAGGGTTTACGATTTCATAAGGTATAATACCACGCGCGTGTGGCGCGTGAAAAGATGGAGTGACACGTGGCGATGAAGATTCCAATCATACAAAAGTGAAGGAGGGGAGAGTGGGAGAGAGAGAGGGGACGAGGAGATCCTACTGCGTGAATTGATTCATGTTATTGTTATGTTTAAGTTTGAGAAATTTTCAGCCATTAGATAAGGTTTGATTTGATCTACAAATCTAGATTTACCATTTCTAGCACTTGCTCACACATATCACGTTTTAGGTTTTGAAAGCTTTGCATATCTATTTGTTGATATGGGTTATGTTGATATGGATGTGGATATGGGTTATGGTAATGTTAGATGGAGATGGTTGCTTATATATCAATTGGCTCGATAAGCGCGTGTTCGAATCCGCGTTTCAAAATCATGACAATTGTAAAACCACGTTTCAATGCATGTTTATCGTGAAAATTATAAAGTTTTTTTCTTTTTTACGCAATAAATGATAAAGTTATAAATCTGATATTGCGTTGACGTGAGAATTTGTCGTGATTTTAGTGTGAACGTGAAAACCACGGCGCAACCAAATAGACGTTTTCTTTTTTAAACCAAAACGTAGTGATGACTCTTCTTATACGTTCCAAGCGAAAATGGTGCCTCTTTTTATCCGTTTTAGAAAAAAAATGTAATGTCAATCTTCTTTTATTTAATCAAAAGTGAAAAAAAGAAAGAAATTATGTTTGTATTGGAGGACTAAGCCAAAATTAAAGATAAACAATCAAGGTCATTAATCTTATCTGATCAGAGTCGACCTTATCCAGTGACACTCTTCTGTTCAGGGGAGTAGAGAGAGGTTTTGTACCTACAGGTGCTTCGACGCTCAAGTTAGTAAGATACGTGAAGCAAAATTTTAAGAATAGGTTAGAATGTATTGTGCCTTCGGCATAAGAATTGAGAAAGCTTTATATAGCCCCCGGCGCAGAACCAAACCAATGTCAATAATAGGAGGACGAATACAAGTTACAACATTCTCGTCATTAATGGTTGTTAGAATAAAGGCTGAAAATCCATGGTTGACAGTAAATGCCAATCATTTCGATGTTGGACGTTATGGAAGGCCAACATCCTTGACCGTCGAGTAGAATAAGGCGTTCCTGGGCCTTCAAGGTATTTGGGCCGAGTTCGGCCTATAGGAGGTGGACCTCCTCGATTATTGGGCATTAGATCTAGTACAAAACAATTATAAACAACATTTGTCTCACGTAACAATCTTACTAGAAAAATTCAATGGGATAAAACTTTCGTGAAGGAAAAAATAGTGCAAATCAAATAAAATTTCAAACCCTTAAAAAAAAGTCTGCAAAACTATAGTCAAGAATCTCTAACTATTTCGGTTAAATAAGTCTGGGACGCGATAAGGGACAAAATTCAACCAAACAAAGTCATTGTTGAGCAATCTTGTCAGCAGCTATGAACAATAAATTTTTTTACAAGAGAAGAGTCACAATAATAAAAAAAAATCGGTCTCATATATAAAAGTAAAAATTTATTTTTTAGATTCATTAAATAATTGATGTATCTAGTCCATGTTTATGGACCATATACATCAGTTATTTAATGAACTTGAAAAAATAAAGTTTTGTTTATATATGAGACTAGGGAGTACTTATTTATTTTTCTCACATCATCGATGAAGAATAATTTTAGAAAATAACTCATCATTTATCCTTTTTATAAAATATTAATTAAAAAAATTAATTTGTATAAAAGTGTAAAAAGATTTAAAATTTGGATTGATGAAATAATATTTTATTTTATTTTTTGGTTACAAAAGGGGCCTAAGCCCAAAAAGAAAGAAAACTAAAGAGCGATGACTCTAAGAATAACAATTCTCATAACATAGCTAATAACAAAGAACTATATCTAATAGAGACATTGTTCTTACAAATGAATTACAGCTCCATGGTCACAACCCGTGTTTGCAAGCGCATCCGCACACGAGTTTACCTCTCAATACGAATCACATACCTTAATCTCCCAACTCAAAACTAGTAAGCAACAAATTTCTTAAATAAGTCTTCAACCAACAAGACTCCCTTTGTTAAATATAGGTGGAGAGAGGGAATAGCAGATACATGCAATTGGTTAGACATTGCATTATATATGCAGGGGTCGGAGTTCGAACCCTAGTCATCCCACTTATCTTAAGGGTGAAATTTCTAGCCGCTAGACTGCTTGACAAAAAAATAAATAATTACTTCATCCGTTCCTTTTTAAGTGTTTCGAGAATCATGCGCTATTAGTATATAAGTTATTGTTCAATATAATTATTTCGAAGAGTATTTTCAAAATATTTTTTTTTATAATATATAATTAAAGATATTAGTGATTAAAGTTGTGCATTAGATTTGCCGTGATCTAAAACGACACTAAAAACATGCAGGGATCATTTTTACTATTATTGTGAAGGCTAAAGTGAAAATATTCACCTGAGGAATGATGTGCATGAATTTATTTTATTTTTCACATTAAAATTTGATAGTATTAATTACATTAAGTATTTTTTATATATATAAATGTGTCATTCGTTATGAAAAAAAGATGAAGTATAAAAGATCATATGATCCTAGCAACAAAAAAAAAAAAAAATCCTATTATGAAAAAAAAAATCACATGATCCTGACAAAAAAAACACATGATAATAGATTAATAGTGATAAATTGTTTTTTGTGTAAAAAAAATAGTAATAATTATTTTATATTTATAATTTTTTTGTGCGTGTTCCTGCAGAAAGACCACTATAAAAGATCACATAACTTCCGTAAGTTAATTTAACCGTTAATTTATCAAATATTCTAAATTAAATCCGTTTAAAGGATTTTTACACATAACCCTAATTCTTTCTCTCAGCCGCCGCAACAAAGTTTTCTTATTATTTGCTTCTCTTAGTTTATCAACTACAGAGGGGTGATTTAGGATCAATTTTCTTTTTATTTAAATAAGTGATATTATTCACATATTTTTTAGGGTTTATTTGAGTTTTCTTTCTTGTGTTTTTTTCATCTAGTGTTGTTTTAATCCCGTCTTAGTGCGGAGTATTTGTTTTGATTTCTCGTCTTGGTACGGTGTTTGTCCCGTCTTAGTACGGTGTTTGTTCTTTTGTTCAGAGTTGCAGGTTTGTTTCGATCAAAGTTCAGTGCAGATTCAATTACTATAGCATCATCAACGTTGCAGATCCGGATACATGATTACTCCGGACATTTGAAGTTTGTCATATCAATCGTAGGCTTTGTCATAGACATTAGGCCGTTTTATGCTATTAACTCGGATGTTGTGAGTCTGTTTGCAGTTTCATCCTTATTAGTTTTTAGCGAAATTGAGTATGTAATGATTTCGATTGATGTATTCCTATGAATTTGAATGAATGAATGAATATTGTTGTTTTTGTGTCAAAAAAAATTAAATCCGTTTGAATTAGAGTCCGTTTGAATTGACTTATTTTTGAGCTTATACAAAATAATTTATGCAAATAAATAAGCTTTTATGTATTATTATTATTATTATAAGGTTTTTAAGGTAATTTATGAAGAAGAAAAAAAAAACTTATAAAGATACAATTTTTGTTAGTGAAAATTTATGAATTAACATAAAATGTTATTTATTTGCATAAGCTATTTACATAGATACAAAAATAAGTCAAATTCAAACGAGCCCTTAGTCCATTTATGTTATCAGTTATTGGACCTATTTGGTTCTAAAAAATAATTAATTACTTTTTTTAGTGTATCATTTTTTTTAACAAATAATGTTTTTAAATACATTTCAAATGGGAAATCGGTTTAAATAGATTCTCATAAAATACCGTTCTAAGTATTTCATCATTCTATTACAACTTTGAATAATAAAATTAAAAAAAAAAAAAAATTTCGGATAATATTCATTTTTGAGATATATCATTTTTTATTAAGTATTTTTTTTTATCAAGTTAAAATAGCTAGTATAAATATTTAAGTCACTATCAAAATCACTCTTTTTTATTCACAAAATATGAGTTTGAAATACATTTTACTTTTTTTAATTAAATTATCATAAAAATCATTTTAAAATACAACTTAAAAGTTATTTTTATTTTCAAGTTAAAACAAACATACTCATAATTTAGTCTCTATTTTTAGCTAATTACTAGTACTCCTTCATTCCCACATTGAGTTATTCAGTTAACCATTTTACACATTACAATGCATATCTTTAATGGTATAATAGTAAAATTATAAAAAGTTGATATTTTAAAATATTCATCGAATTAAATCCAACAACATCACAGGTTAATATTCATTTTTATTTATTATAGTAGAAAAATATTAAAATACGTGAGTAGTGTACATGGTCAAACTGAATCAATCGATTTTAGGACGAAGAGACTAGAGTAACTAGCTATTTCTTATAAGTTGATCTACAACTTTTTTTTTTCTTTTCAAAATATTGTCTTCATCACATCATACAAAGGAAATAGACACATTTCATTTTTTTTGACACAACACGTTTCATTTTTATTTGAGATTTTTATTTTCTTTTTCTCTCACTAATTTGATTGCATACTCTTGTGAATGTTGGTGGAGAATGGACGATGGAATCTTCTGGTTCTTGTGGAATCGCTACTAATTTACATGTGAATTGATAGCCATTGTTTAGGGATTGAAATTTTCTTGAAATGTAGTGGCTCAGAAGTAGTTTTTGAATCAAATATGAAGGTTGCTTCAAATTTTTTTTTGGTATAAATTATTTGGTTCTCAAGGGAGGGTATCACAGTAATTTAGAATTTAGTTATAAGATAAATAAAGTATGATTAAAAATTATTTTCACTATTAATTGAATTCAATTTCTCGACACAATTCATCTCAGAGTTTAGGGTTTAAGTTGCCACCGAACCGATCTTAATCGCATTGGTTTGATTTAATCTGGATGATTTTTTAAAAATCAACCGAACCAAATCGAATCACGTATTTTTTTATCTTGCGTTAGAATGATTTTTTGGCTCATAACTGAATCAAATCGCACCGCGAACACCCCTAGCAGCAGCACCACCCTAAACTGACGGCAGTGTGTGTGTGTTAAGGTTGTGTTGTGTTTTGGATTAACATGTGAACCGTTACGGAAGGGACAGTGGGGACCACACTAGAGTGTCTTATCATATCACATATCAATGTATCATACATACTGATACCACTTACATGTAGCGCGTTTACGTAGCCATCTCACTTCATTTAGAATGTCTCTTGAATTTACCATATTACCCTCCTCATACAGTAGTAACTTTGTTGCTCCACAACAAAATTTACTGTATTTTATGGCTCAAATCAACTTACTTGTTTTATTATGATGAATGTTTATTCTCTCATTTTTCAAATTTTAACAACTTTTGGACTGAGTTTAAGCCCAACTAAAGGGCGAGCTCGGTCCACTTTATACCACGAACTCGGCTCGATAGCGTGCAGACTCAAAGCCACACATCTCTGCAACTGCCAAAGCAAATTAACATTTATGCAGTGGTCAATATTAGACTAATTGACATTTATCGTTAATCATGAGTTTTTAATCGTTATTCTATCAACAGATCATAATGATTGACATCAATGTGAGGATGCGATATTCGCCCTCGCATTGATGGTCTTGGCTTCGCGTCGGGGTTTATATACAGGATGTCTCTGACTTTTTTAAGACCATGTAGGATTATTAAAAATATGCCTTAATAAAAGAAAAAACGCAAAAAAATTCAAAGAATTGTTATCGATTTAAAGTAAAAGTAACATCAATAACACTATTTTTTTTCACTAAGATAAAAAAGTTTGATATACAAGACAATCTCAATCACACACATCTCCATTTGATAAAAATATAGTATAACAATTAGCTATAAAGCGCATAAAAAAATTATTAATAATAGAACAATATCTTTTAGAACCTTTTGTAACTAATAAATATCTTATTTTTTTAGAATAAAGTGAATCTCAAATATTTTGACTTCACAACCCCGCATTTGTAAGCCCACAATCTCCCGTTTTATACCCCTCATTTAATAATTTTTTCAGGCCCCTATTTTTATAAGGCTCTATGCAATTACCCATGTAGCACATGCATGAAATACGCCTCTAACTATATGTTGGATCACATATTCTAGAGGTGCAACCCCTTCACTAGAACTGTATCGAAGAGAAGTTCCACCGGCCACGACTATACTAGTTAGGTAAGATAAAACATCAATTTAAGAATTTAATCTCTTACGAGTCCACATCTCATCTCCAAAAGCTAGCTCATAGGGTAAAATTGTCCTCACATATTTGTATACTTCACATCTCAAAAATCTAACCAATATGGAACTTCAAAAAAACCCCAACAGTCCAACCATATATTCAACCGTCAACACTCACTCTCACGCCTAACATGAACACGAGACAAATATCCACATTGATAGTAAATTGAGTTTGTGTATAATAAACTACGTGTCTTAGTACTAGTCCAGAACAAAGTTAATCCTTTATAATCGAAAAAACCTAAATTAATGGCATGTATTAAGAAACGGAGGGCATTTTTTTTTTTGTTTCTTGTCTTCTAACTTCCCTATTGCACAAAAGAAAACCTTTATACTTCATGCAGTACATCACACAACTATTGTTTTTTATCGTCGATTTTAATAACGATCATAATTGTTTAAAATTGATTTTTTGAATGTGTAATTCAGATAGTGTAATTCCGACTTATGACTTTAGCAATTTTGCTATTAAGGACACCGTCCCCCCTAAAGCCCAACATGTTTTGGCGAGTGTTCTTTTTGGTAAAATTGTTCAGGACATGGAAGTTGATTTTAACATGACTACCAGGCAAAAAGCAGTTTTTGGGTGTTTAAAAGCGGCACATGCTCAAGACTTTCTCCTCACTATCCCCATCGATGGGTTAAGCCAACACATGTCACCGGTTGAGTATCGTACCATCCTTAAGTACCGCCTCATGATTCCAATATTTCCCAAGGATGAGATTTGTCCTGTTTGTCGTAAAGCATGTCTCGACATTTTTGGGGAGCATGCAGTTCATTGTAGGGAGCTTCCCGGCTTCAAATACAGGCATGACTTGGTCAGAGATGTGCTTTTTGATATTTTTAAGCGTGCGGGAATCTCTGTTAAGAAAGAGGCACCAGTGAACTTCTTGACTGACCCACAAGAAGCGAGATCGACACTTCGGCCAGCGGATGTTCTAGTGTTTGGATGGGTAGGTGGGAAGCATGCTTGTGTAGATTTGACTGGAGTTTCCCCACTTGTGGGACTAGGGGTTGGTGATTTTACCGTGGGACGGGCAGCCCTCAAAGCTGCTTCAAGCAAAATGGCAAAACATGAGAAAGCATGTTCTGACAATCAACACGTTTTTATACCTTTTGCTTTCGACACCTTTGGATTTCTAGCACCAGAGGCTGTAAACCTTTTGAAAAGAGTTCAAAAGGTTATGCATTGTAATGTCGTGACGCCTAGGTCTAGGGATGTAGTTTTTCAAAGATTAAGTTTTGCTATTCAAAAAGGATTAGCGGCGCAACTTGTTGCCCGACTACCTTTTGTTAATGTGTAATTATTTTTTTATATATATATAAAAGAGAGATTTGTTAAAAAAAAAAAAAAAAAAAAAAAAAAAAAAAAAAAAAAAAAAAAAAAAATTAACTGTTTGATTTTCCAACAACCATAGAATCCTTGTCCTTCCTTTTCTTCTCTTTTTTGTCAGTGGGTATATCATCTATACAAACAAAAACATTCTACTGTATTTTCTTGTTGCTTTTGAAATGGTTCCACTCACTTTTGTTCTTTTACTTTTTTTTCTTCCTTCATTTAGTAGCAAACACAATAAGGTAGGTACCTATATATATTATAGGTTCTACAACTCCACTCCCACAAAACCACACTGTTACAATAAGGTTTTGATCTTACTAAAAGATATAAAAGACTAAATTAAAGGGGAAGATTGATTATAAACTCTTCATAAATTCTCTCATCGACAGGTGACTTTTGTTTTCCAATAATTATTAGAACTTCTCAATATCAATCATTAATTGATTCAGTAGTGATTGACGCTGAACTTGATAGGGATGACCATGGTTTAATCCCCCGCAATTACAATCGGAAGGAGGCTGTAACGATTTGATGTCAGAACTAACCTTCAAAACAGATTAAATTGGTGGTGAAAGCAAAAAAAATTAATAATTTCATTATTTAATCATTTTGATATCCGTCAGTTTGATTCATAAATTTATAGTATTTTGTTACAGCGTGATTAATTTGAATTAAAACAATGATAAAGACCGGCACAGATCCACTCATTTCCACTCATTGCGAGGTGCCGAAGCCTCCAAAGCTTATAACATTGCTATGTCAGCGTAGGGATGTAAATGAATATCCATGGAGACGAATAGTATGATACTTGTGTCCACTTCGTTGGATAAATATGATATTCGTTTTATATCCATATAGATATCCGCTAAACGAGTAATCCACATGTTTTAAGGTATCCGCAGATATTTACAGATATTCATGGATAAAATTGTAAATTAGAATTTTGTTTTTATCATAAATGAAAAATTGTATGAAGATGATGAATTTTTTTACCTCAAAAGATGGAAAAAAGAACATAAAAGTATGAGAAGACTTTTTTTATAACATAAAAAGAGTTTAGAGACATTTAAGTAATTTTACTAATTTATTAGTAAATATGAATATCTGCGAGGCATGGATAATATTAAACCCGCATCCGTATTCATTAAATACGGATGATTGAAATATCAATTTATTTTATCCGCAGATATGCGTTAAGCTATCCACCTTGTACCCGTGGCAAATTTTACATGCAGATATCCGCGGATACGAATTTTTTTCTATCCCTATGCCAGCGGCGGTTCACCCATTTGATATTTAATTTAATTTAAGCCACCACCATGATGTAACTCATACTGGTTGCAGCCTTGTATGCTTTGTTTTGATGTGTAGTTAGTTTGTTTTTTTGCTATGGTTTTGATTTGATTAATGGTATTATGACATGTAGTTGAATTTTTTTTATCTTTAGCACACCTTATACTTTGAATAGAATTTTCATTAATATATTTCTTTTGACTTGTTAAAAAAAATCAGTTGTTTCCGGTGTCAATGTCAGTCTCTTAAACACCTTTTATGCTGTAGAAAAACGCATATGCACTGTTACGTTTGAGTACTCTTATCTATTGAACCAAAAATATTTACAATGGTTCATTCAATTAGACTTCAGTGATGTCTTGTGACATGTTTGAACTGGTTTTATATACAATGCCTCTAGGACATTTGCGAGCAGAGGACATGTCCTGCAAATATTTTCAGGAGGAAATAAAATCTCATTGTAGACTTGACGAAGCATTTTGATTACTGTTTTAAAAGTTCTCCTAATAGTTCACTAGTTGTGGTTTTATAATCTTATTGCATATATGGTATTATTTTTTTTTCAACTTCTTTTTTATTTTCTAGAGAAATTTAGCAGTGAAACTCAAACACATTAACAGAGAAGTGGAGAATTGTAGATTTTAACTCACACACCATAACATATTAAATGTACATGCAATCTTTGACCATAACACACAACTTTAAACTCAAAGATTAGAGACTGCAAACATTGGAGAAGTACTTGAAGATATCTCTATGTGCAAATGCTTAATTGACATGCTGAGTATGTTTTTTATTTTTGTTTTTTATAAGCTACATGGTTAGTATGTAATGTACTTTATCGTCACCTTTGTAATGAATCAAAACTTAGATGAGAGGTCCATGGCAAATGATAGAAACTCTCACCAAGCCCCACCATAGTCTTAGTTTCATGTCCCACATCAAGTTGAGAGTACTTGATATATTTATCTCTCAAGTCTCAACTTTATGAAGAGTATTACAGCTACTCAAGTTTGTTGGAAGTTAGTAGTTATTTAATTAAAGTCCTGTTTAAGTTGGTATTTAATCTTGTTTACTTTATTCTACACTTGTGAGTTAAAAATGCTGGTAATTTTGTATCAATCAATTTGCAAATTCTCTATAAATCAACAAACAAGTAGAACAAACTTTTGCTCGTTAAGACTTCAGAAGATGCATAGTACAATACAAAGACCTGCAGAAGCTTGAATAGCAATCCATGACTGTTTATCCATAAATAACAAAATAGTTATTCAGTTGGACTCGAGTTCTGTGATCCAGACAGATAGTCTTCCAAAATTTTGACTGATCAAAACACAACAGTTGAAGAAATTCAAATGAAGACAAAGTTATTATCAAAGTGTGTATGCAAGTAAGTAGGACATGATTGTGGATTTTCTTTCAGGGGGATAAGCAGAAACGTGTAATTAAATGCCCTAGGATGTATCCAATATTATAGAGCTAGGGAACCTTACATTTTCATAACACAATCAATTTTTACTGTTAAAAAACCAAAACATCAGCTTTTCATAAATTTACGTTTTCATCCATCAACTTTATTTTGAAGGCTTGAAACGATTTTCTAAGCAGGCTATTAATAGATCTCAGCCATAGATGTTGTAAATCTCCCAACCAAAGTCCTAAACTGCAAAATGAGCTTAAAAGTATCATCATATGGGAGTTACTGCTATAACTAAACTTATAGTACTATTCGTTGGAACATTAGCCCAAACTCCAGATTGTATCAGTCTTTCTGTTGAGTCCATATCTTGACAGTCATATCATTGCCGAGAGCACCTGAAGCAATCATGTTCTCCGTAGGGTGACACGAGACAGACACAACAGTATCGGTATGACCTTCCAATTTCTGTACAACTCGCTTTGACTGCAGACCCCACAAGTATATACATTTATCTTCCGAACCACCAACTACATACTTCCCATTTGTTATAGAAAACGAGGAAGAAATGCAGTATTTTGAATTAACATGACCGGTGTAAGTCTTCAGAAACCTCCCAGTAGAATAGTTCCAAAGCCTCTGCAGGGACATAATAAATTCCCATGCAAGTCAATAATAACATGGAAAACCAAACTAGGTACTTGTTTGCCAATCCCTTTGATAGCAGACCTTTAGTTAAAAGAGTATACCATAGAAGGAATGTAAAAGCTAACTAGAGGGGCATCATAGTAAAATCAATGCAAGGGTAGCAAAAATGTATAAATAGGAGTTGTAACAGATGCAGTTGGGATTCATTCATTTTGTAAACAGAAAACAGTTATAGTTCTACTGGAACTCTAAACCACTAATTGCTTGTAACAATTGATTCTTCAAGTTCAATAATAATCACCTTCTACCAGTTGGTTCTATCACCCTTCTAGAGACCTCAAATAAATTTCAAAATTAGAACACATTATGAGAAGGGAAAATGAAAAAAATCTGTCACATCAGTCATATAAGCCATTACACTACATTACAAAGGGTCTAATTGGATTGGCTTATTTGAGCATAAGTTTTGTGAGACTGTTTGGAAAAACTTACGGAAACAACTTATGACAATTTTCATAAAAAAATTTCAACTTATTTTCACAAGTTCTCCAATATAAAATAGCTTATGTAAGCTTATACATAAGTGCTTATCAGGATAAGCACTCGTGCTATAAGCTGCATCTAAGTTGTTTATCCAAACAGGCCCATAGTATAAAACAATAGAAATGCACAAAAAATAAACCCCAATGGGAAAACCCAACAGCACAAAGTAATACTACAGTTTATTTAGCTTTTTCATATCTATTTTCTATATAGCCAAGGTATCCCAAACATATATGAACATTATTTTCTTTAATTATTATTTATAAGTTCTCCAATATATCTTATAAAAATAGCTCATAGCATATATAAAAACAAGTTATCTTCATTTAGATTTTGCTACAAGAATAGCTTATGTTAAACATAAGCGCTTATCATGATAAACACTTGTGTTAAGCTGCAAATAAGTTGTTTATCCAAACAGCATAGTATAAAGATAATAGAATAGCACAAAAAATAAACCCCCAATGAGGAAACCCAACAGCACAGTGTAATACTACAATTCATTTAGCTTATTCATATCTATATTCTATACAGCCAAGGTATCCCATGAACTTTATTTTCTATGAAAATGTACTAACTTTTTGCCATCATTTTGTAAAGTATAAACTAAAAAGGCCTGCAATGAAGATTATGGTCTCAAACATCATAAGTTTTTATATCTCAGACCAAATTGCAATTCCTATTGGGATTATACTTATATCAACGATATTTGACTGCAACTCTCTATTCCAAATGGGGATCATATCAACTATATTTAACTATGATTCTCTGTTCAATTGGTGTCATATCAGCTATATCTGAGTGCAACCCTATATTCAATCAGAGTCATATGAGCAATATTTGATTGCAACTCTCTATTCCAATTGGAGTTATTAACAATATGTGACAGTAATTCTCTATTCAACAGTACTCACATCAGCTTACATTTTACTGCAATTATCTATCATTTTATTGAATGAATCACAACACTACCACAATGATAGCAAAAATGAAACTTCATTGAACAAGAGAGGAGTGAAATATTACCAGATTGTTATCCAATGTGCCAACAAGAATAAACTTTCCATTGGGCGAAAACTTGACATAAGAAACAGGAGGATTCTCATCATCAATAAGAGTCTTCATACAATGTCCAGTAGAAGCATCCCAAATCCTGCAAAGACCATCATAACTACTCGAAACAATAAGAGTTCCATCGCGATTAAAATCAACCGCGGTAACTGGATCAGAATGAGCAGGAAGAACCTTAAGACATTTCCCAGACTTAACATCCCAAACCCTAACAGTCTCATCAAAAGAACCAGAAACAATGATATTACTCTGAGGATTAAAATTAACACAGAAAACGTAATTAGTATGACCGTGAAGAGTCTTCACTAATGATCCCGTCGGAACATCCCAGAGACGGAGAGTTTTGTCATCGGAAGCTGAAACAAGGTAACGTGAATCGGAGGAGAAAGCGAGATCGGAGACACCTTGTTCATGGCCTTCGTATTGTTGCATTGGGGATAGGGTTAGGCTGTTGGAATCGGAATCGGAGTTTGTGAAGCCGTAAGTGCGGAGAGTTTTGTCGGCGGAAGAGGAAGCGAGGAGACGGCCGTTGGATGAGAATTTAACGGCGGAGATGGCACGTTTGTGACCGGTTAGGGTTTGTGAAAGTGTGTATGGTTTGTAGGTTGAGGAATCACAATCCATTGGATCTTCCGTCGCCATTGTTTCACTCACTCGTCTCTGCAACTGCGAGGTAGGGAATACACAATAGACAATATACGATACAGAAACTGGGGTTAAGTTGGAGTGACAAAGCAGAAAACATGAATGTGATTAGTTAATAGTGTAAAATTATTATCCAGTGTCCGTCCATATTAATTTTTCTCAAATTATTTATTCAATAATTGTATAAGATTTCTTTTATGCAATTTTACATTGTTATTATCAAATAACACCCGTCTATTTCGTCAAATTACGATATTATACTCCACTTTAATGGATGATGTGAGATATTACACCTTCATAGCGTGTCTATGAAACTCTTATTTAATACTTCCTCCGTCCTATATTATAAGGAAAAAATGATCTTTTTTTTTGTCCCAAATTATAAGGGAAAAAACAACTTTTAGGAATGTTTTTTACTTATTCTTATAAAATTAAATGTAAATTGCATTTAATTGTTTTTCTCTCTCATTTTCTCAATAAACAACGACCAATCAAATTTGTTTTTACATCTTCCTATGCAACTTATTTCAAGAAAAACCCACAAAATCATATTTCAAATTCTCAAATTTTGTTTTTCTTAATAGTGTGTTTTTTCCCCTTATAATATGGGACGGAGGAGTATGTACTCTAAGTCCAACAATCTCCAATGTTAAGTTTTTAATGTGTAAGTTATAAGTTTATCCGGTATAAAACTAATTTATTAGTCATTTGATATTTTTTGTCAATTTGTACCATATTTGTTATCCGATTAGATAGTTGTTATAATCGAGATCCATTTTCACAAGTATTCAATGCAACAAACAAGATCAATCTCTCAGCCCCAAATTATCTCTGATTCGTAACATGTCACTGGCTCATAACGCCTCCCAATGACTACTGAATCAAGGCATTAAAGGACACAATTCGTAAGTGTCCTCTATTGCTTTCCAACCAAGATTGTTAGAATTGAGATTTTACCTTAACTCATTTTACCTAATTAAAATAGAAACATAAAATCGAAACGTAAAATCCCTCGTATTAAAATAATATTAAATTTATATACACTATTCCGTATCATTGGTTTTGGTTCATAAACCTAGTAGGATAAAATAAACCAGCTTAGCTTACACTTGCGTTCTTCACTTCTTCTGCTGTGCTTCCTGTTTGAACCAGACGCGGGAACGTACCTCAAATCTCCGTTTCGATGTTTAATTATCACCGCCTTAGAGCTATTCTCAACCCTCAAATCCCAAAATGTTACCTTCTTCACCCAATCCACTCTCTCAAACCATTCTCCACCATCA
Organism: Trifolium subterraneum; assembly: GCA_951799995.1. NCBI lineage: Eukaryota > Viridiplantae > Streptophyta > Magnoliopsida > Fabales > Fabaceae > Trifolium > Trifolium subterraneum. The sequence goes on from OX637464.1 coordinate 5,915,476, forward strand.
CCATCACTTCAGATTCAGATCAACAATCTTTCACTGTTTCATATCTCACCAACACTTGCGGTTTATCACCACAAAAAGCTCTTAAAGCATCAAAACAAATTAGTTTCAACACTCCCAATAAACCCGATTCCGTTATCGCCTTCTTCAAAACTCACGGTTTCTCCAATGATCAGATACAATCCATCATTCACAAAGCACCAGTACTCTTAACATTCGACCCCATCAAAACCATTTTGCCAAAGTTTCAATTTTTATCCTCCAAAGGTGCTTCTTCATCTGACATTGTTGACACTGTCACCAGAGCCCCTAATTTCCTCCGTGCAAGCCTTGACAAACAATTAATCCCTGCTTTTCAATTGGTAAGAAATTTCTGTCCCTCTGATAAAAAAGCTCTTACTTCAATTATTGCTTGTCCTACTTCTATTAGTGATATTCGTATGAAACCAAATATTCAACTTTTGCTTGATTTTGGGGCCACTCCTTCAAGCATTTACCGTTTGCTTACTACTAGACCTTCCATAATTTGTTCTTCTGATTTGAGGAATGTTTTGGAGGAGATTAAGGAATTAGGGTTTGATCCTTCATCATACAAGTTTTGTATGGCATTATTGGCCAAAAGGGCTACCACTAAATCCCAATGGGATGCTAAAGTTGATGCCTTGAAGAGTTGGGGTTGTTCGGAAGATGAAATTTTTAATGCTTTTAAAAAACAGCCTAACATTATGCTACGGTCTCCGGATAAATTGAAAGCGGTCATGCGTTTTTGGATCAAACAGCTTGGTTGGGATCCTTCATTGCTCCTGTCAGCTCCTGATCTTTTCGGATTTAGTATAGAGAAAAGGTTTATTCCGAGGGCTTCTGTTGTTCAGTATCTTCTTTCCAAAGGTTTGATGAAGAAAGATGCAAGCTTAACTACACCATTTTATGTGACTGATGAGGTGTTCCAGCAAAGGTATGTGAATCGTTTTGAGAAGGATGCATATAGGCTATTAAAGCTATATAAGGGGGAGGATTCTAGCATCCGGTGTCTGGATAAGTTGTCAAAGCATATTTTGGTGTAACTGTATAAACCAGTCATACTGTGTTTAATCATGTTTTTTGATTTGCTTTTCAATTTGGAACCTTTTTTGCTTTTAGTCATAGTAGTGATTTATGTCCCTAATTTTATTTTAACTTTACAAGTAAAAGACAAGAGAAGAATTATTTATGTCCGTAAGACATCTGTGATTTTGTGTCAAAATCAGACTACACTCACCTCTATTTATTAGGATTTGATTCCAACAAAGACTGTTGATTGTTTCTTGGAATTTGAATATTCTCAATGGTCCTTGTTGCTGATACTACTATAATTTCTCGTGGATTGTGTTATTTGTGTATCTGTGCATGAAATTTTTCGAACTTGAACTGTTACAATTCATTTGTACTTCAATAATTTGTTTGCTGTATGAAAAGAAAAATATATATGAGGCCTTGACACGATAATATGTCTGAGTATTGAAGTAAATGTTATGTAATTCTGTTTTAAGTTATATCCTTGTTTTTGGTAAAATTAAAATTTCATTGAAC